>CAWUFW010003600.1:0-600000 GCA_963921515.1 Calotriton arnoldi
AGTTATAGTTAGCTGAACTAACTATAACGGGGGAATTTCACTGGTTTTGTACGAGTGAAATGTCCAACTAACTATAACTTTCCCTAAAACCTATGGTTTTTTCAGTGAATTTCTAAGGTTTTTAAATGCTAATTCTCTAACTATAACGTGCCTGAAACCTCATGGGTTTTTTCATTGAATTTCAAAGGTTTTTTAAATGCTAATTTTTAACTATAACGTGCCTGAAACCTATGGTCTTTTAAGTGAATTTCAAAGGTTTTCTAAATGCTAGTTTCTAACTATGCCTACAGAGGTAGGACATGTGAAAAAAGTTGCAAAAACGCACAGAAAGAAGCAAAAGAAATGCAGAAAGAGGCAACAGAAGTCCACAAAGACGAAGAAAATTGCAGGAAGAAGCAAGACGTGCAGAAAGAACCAACAGAAGAGCAGAAAGAGGCCTTGTTGCAAAATCATCCTGTGCCCACAACTTTTTCAGACGGGTACTGGTGGTAACTGACTCTGACTAACCAGGCCTAGAGCCAGTGCTATGCTAAAAGACACTTAGAATACAGTGAAAACACCTACATACACTAGGGAACACTATGCGCTGGGGTACCCCTGTGGATTAGCATGACCTCTCCAGTAAGGCCCTAGTACATAATAGGCAGGGGGATTAAAACTACCTCTTAAAAGGCAAGCACGGCGCAAGCTAGACAGTGGTGAGGGGAGGGGGCCTGCAGGACATGTGTAAACACGTCTCCTGTGTCGCTTAAGTTGGGAGATTGTCCCTCTGAATCCTGAGGTCCCTGGGGTCCAACCAGCCCACTAGGTACTTCCAGCAAGCGGCCACAGAGCAGTGCTGCAGAGAGGTAAAAAGGGGCGTGGCCTGACCACCTCTGCAACGAGGCCTGTGGCGCTTACTGGAGGTACCTGGTGGCTCTAGTTGATCTCTCAGGGGCCTCAGGATTGAAGGACTTAATTCCCCCAACTTAAAACGCGCCACAGGGCTGTTTGCACACATATCACCTCAGGCCCGCCTCCCCCTTCACCACTGTAAACGCGCCCGTGGCGCGTTTAAGTTGGGGGATAAAGTCCCCTGAACTGAGGGTCCCTGGGTCCAATCCAGCCCACCAGGCACCTCCAGTAAGCGCCACAGAGCTAAGTGCGTGCAGAGAGGTGTAAAAAGGGGCATGGACTGGACCACCTCTCTGCAACGCAGGCTCTGTGGCGCTTACTGGAGATACTTAGTGGGCTAGCTGGCCCCCAGGGGCCCTCAGGATTGAAGGGGACTCAATTCCCCAATCTTAAAACACGCCACAGGGCGTGTTTACACACATGTCACCTCAGGCCCCGCCCTCCCTTCACCAGTGTGCAAACGCGCCCGTGGCGCATTTTGGGTTGGGGGATAAAGTCCCCTTGAATCCTGAGGGTCCCTGGGTCCAACTCAGCCCACCAGGTACCTCCAGTGAAGCGCCACAGAGCTGCGTTGCAGAGAGGTGTAAAAGGGGCGTGGCCTGGACCACCTCTCTGCAACGCAGCCCTGTGGCGCTTACTGGAGGTACCTGGTGGGGCTAGCTGGGCCTCAGGGACCCCCAGTATTGAAGGGGAATTCATTTCAACTCTAAAACGCGCCACAGGGCGCGTTTGCAGAGTGTTGCTGGGAGGGGTAGGCCTCCGGCACGATGCTGCGTTTAAAAAAATAAAAATTGGGAAGGGGGCAGTGTGGCCCCCTTCTTTACTTTTGGGGCCCTGGGGACCCCAGCCCCCAGGGCTCTGACCCCTTTTTAATAAAAAAATGAACGGGAAGGGGGCCGCGTGGCCCCCTCCCGTGGCCACTCCCGGCTCCCGGGGACCCTATCCCCGGGGCATGGCCAGATTTTGTTTTAGTTTTTTTATGGAGGGTGGCTGCGTGGCCTCCTCCTGAGGTCGCTATTGGCCCCGGGGACCCCATCCTCGGGCCGGCCTTTATTAATTTATTTAAAAAAAGATTTTGGGGGGAAGGGGGGCCGCGTGGCCCCCCTCCTGGGCCACTTCCAGCCCCGGGGACCCCATCCCCCGGGGCCTGGCCTCTCGTTGGGGACCGTGGGGGGAGCCCCAATGCCACCACGGTCCCGCCGGCTCCCCACGTCCTGCGGGAGCCGGCATTGCTTTTCCACATGGGGAGCTGCTGGCATGCAGCTCCCCTTGTGGAAAGGTCTGCTTTGCGTTCAGTGAAGCGAGAGCAGGTTTCCCTGCTCTCGCCTCAACGAAGCAAGCAGTTTGCAATGACAGGGCGGGAGCCGCGAGGCTCCCGCCTCTGTCATTGCAACAGCAGTGTCCCGGGGGTGGGCACCCCGGGACACTGCAGGAGCCGGCCCTGGGGGTGCCGGTCCCCAGGGCCATCACAGGCTCCAGGAGTGGGGCCGCACGCCCCTCCCAACATTTTCAAAGCCCTGGGGAGGTGGTGGTCCCCGGGCTCTGGGGTCCGTAACGGACCCCCATATTTAAATATTTCGTGCCCTGGGGAGGTGGCGGTCTCGGCGTGTGGGGGGCTCGAGCCCCCCACACAGGTAATTTTTTTTAAAACAAGCCCCGGGGGTGGCGGTCCCCGGGCTGCGGGGGGGCTGTGTGCCCCCGCAAATATTTGACAAAAGCCCCGGGGGGTGGCGGTCCCCGGGGGGGCCTTTGAGGCCCCCCCCAACATTAAAAAAACCAAGCCCCGGGGTGTGGCGGTCCCCAGGGCTGCGGGGGGTCTGTGTGCCCCCAGCAAATATTTCAGAAAAGCCCCGGGGGTGGCGGTCCCCGGGGCTGCGGGGGCCCCCCGCAATTATGTTAAATATGCCCCCGGGACCTGGCCCACCCGGGGGCTAAATATTAACGAAGCGCGGGAGTCCGCGCTTCGTTTTTTTTCCCTTCACGGCGGGATTCGCGGATCCTGCGCGCGAATTTCGCTGTGTTTTTAAAAAAATGCTTTTTTAGCCCTGGGGTCCTTGTGGGACCCCTGAGCAGGCTCTAGGGGTCAGGGTGTTTCTACCCTGCCCCCTTTTCTTGTTTTGCACCTTAGTTTTTTCTGTTTTCTTGTGCCTTGGTTCTACCGAGGCACAAGATGGCTGCCAACACTTCCTGGTTTGGAGTGTTGAGAGCCAATTAGTATGAAGCTCGTGGTCGGGAGGGTCCGCGGATCCACCGCGGCCATAGATATCGATACGTTTATTTTTTGATTTTCTCACCAACTACTGAACGGATTTACACAATTTTTAAAAAGGTCGCTTTCTGAACCAAGCACTACCTTTTTGCCAAATTTGGTGTAATTCCGTTCAGCAGTTCGGGCTGTAGCCGTGGCTAAAGTTTCCTATGGAAAATAACATGGAGAAAACACGTTTTGGGACCCCCCTTTTTTCTCGGCCCCCGCTTGCCGAATCACCCCGAAACTTTCAGGATAGGAGCTGACCGTAACGGGCCATAAGTTTTGAAAATTTCGCAAAGATTCGTCAACCGGCGCCAAAGTTATTGGGAAAAGAATGTTACGATTTTCCTATGGATAATAGGTCCTAACTATAACTATCTACTGGCGACCGCCATATATATATATATATTCACTGAAAAAACCATAGGTTTCAGGGGCGTTATAGTTAGTTGGACATTTCACTCGTACAAAACCATAGAAATTCCCCCGTTCAGCTAACTATAACTCGCGCGCCCGCAATGCACTGCTGATGACGTCACATATTACATCACTCATGACATGGTCAGTGACATCACTCATGACATCACTCATGACATCTCAAATGACATCACTGATGACATCACTGATGACATCATCCTTGTGATAGAGTGGCAGACCTCCTCTCACCCTAATATAACCTTTGATACACACACTCAAAAATACAAACTAACATTTTCAAAACAATGGACATACCAATACCAGTTACAACACACCTATTCAGTAATTCCAAGATCTACACACACATCCACTCATTCACCAACAGTCCCTATACAGTCACTCATACATGTACTCATTCATCATATGTACTCATACACCTATACATCCTGTTACACACCGCCACTCATCCATAGAGTTACTCACACACATAGTCACACATGCAAACAAAGTATCAAACATCCATTTACTTGCATATACAGTTATACACACACTACCACACTTACTTCTACAGAAACTTACACATACTTACTCTCTTAAACAATCACTTATAGAAACACCTACTTATTTGTACAGGAACTCTTCCAATCTCTCACTCTCACATATACTCACTTATATACACCAATACTCACATATACTAGTTTAAAACATATGTAGTTACTCATAAAGACACTATTGAGACAGTCATTCACTCACTAACACACCCATACACATACTCATCCACCTATACAGTCCTGCACACATGCTGTCTTCAACACATACAAACAGTGAGTCACTCATTCATGCATCTATGCACTAAGTAATACCCCCACCGAACCATACAGACACTCAGACACTCATACTGATACTCAAAAAACCAACTAATAATCCATATAGACACTCATGTAGCTACTCACCAACCCATGCAGCCACTTATACACAAAGTGAGAGACTGATACAGATATTTTCATATTTAAACATTACTCACTAACCCATGTATTCACTAAGATACACTTAGTCAGTTATACAATCAATTTTACAAAACAAAATCATCCATTTAGACACTTATATACCCATTTATTCTTCCATCGACCTTGAGATATACATATATAAAACATATTTAATTTTCAGAAAAACACACATTCACTGGATGATGTCATCAGTGATGTCATCAGTGATGTCATTTGAGATGTCATCAGTGATGTCATGAGTGATGTCACTGACCATGTCATGAGTGATGTAATATGTGACGTCATCAGCAGTGCATTGCG
The DNA here is from genome assembly GCA_963921515.1 of Calotriton arnoldi. Classification (NCBI taxonomy): domain Eukaryota; kingdom Metazoa; phylum Chordata; class Amphibia; order Caudata; family Salamandridae; genus Calotriton; species Calotriton arnoldi. The sequence continues at coordinate 4,870 of CAWUFW010003600.1, forward strand.
GGCGCGCGAGTTATAGTTAGCTGAACTAACTATAACGGGGGAATTTCTATGGTTTTGTACGAGTGAAATATCCAACTAACTATAACGCCCCTGAAACCTATGGTTTTTTCAGTGAATTTCTAAGGTTTTTTAAATGCTAATTTCTAACTATAACGTGCCTGAAACCTATGGTTTTTTCAGTGAATTTCTAAGGTTTTTTAAATGCTAATTTCTAACTATAACGTGCCTGAAACCTATGGTTTTTTCAGTGAATATATATATATTTATTATACTATGTATACATGTGAAAATGTCTCGGTCCCCTGTTTGCCTCGGTGGCACGGAAAAAATGGGTGGAACTGACGTCAGCACGCCGACGAGGTTCTCTTATGGCTCCGATGACGTCATACGGTGTCGCGAGCGGAGCCGTGCTATTATGACGTCCTCGTTGACGTGGGAGAGCTAGGAAAGAATTTCCGTGGAATGCTGGTGCAGGGGATATTCACCTAAGTGTTCAGGCTAGTCCTTTGGGAGCAACTGTTTATGTTGCCACTCCAGAAACCGAAACCAGTGATCCGAGGGCAGAGGCCCTGCAGATGGCACACGAGGTGGGGTGCCCAGTCGTGTGCACCGGCAGGGCAGCGAAGTGACAAGCACCACAACCCACAAAAAAGGTAACGAGGGCACTGAATAACACAGGATCTTCTCTTTGTATCTGGCAGGAACAACGAAGTTAAAATGCCCTAGTACCAAAATGTAGAATTAGTGCTACAACGGTCTTCAAGAGGACCTGCGATGCCGCTTCTGCCTCCCGTACCCTGGAGGTGGCACATGGGTCACGCGGTACGGTCATACTGCGGTGGGACGCACACTCGTTGACCTCTCATGGCACTGCTCCACACTTCAGGGAGGACGCTTTCCATTAGCTATGTTTTCTGATGACATGTCGCGCCGGCCCCATCCAACAACAGAACTCCTTTAGATCCAAACAGACTCTTCCACTCTCTCACCGGAAGTGAAACCAGGCCACGCGGACACTTTCACAATACAACAGCCGGGAATGCACTTTTCGGTAAAAAAACCACATTCCTTCCTCCTAATTAATCAAATAAACGTCTCACTGAAGAACAGGGGCCAGCTTCGATCGGTAAACAGCCGTTACAACGACTTTTTTACTTTGCGATACCATTACAACGCATGCATTACCACGCATGCGTTGTACATCACAAAGTCATTACTACGCATTTTTTAGAACGCATGGTCATTTACCACGCATGCCTTTACAACGAATTTTGTTGTAAAGGTATGTATGGTAAATGACCATGCGTTCTAAAAACATGTAGACGATCCATGTCGTTGTAAGGAAACAGAGGCTGTTCTGTTTCCTCACAACGACGTGCACCACCCCTCAGAGACGGCGTGAAGCAGGAACCACGAGGAGAGAGGAACCACGAGGAGTGAGAGGTAAGGGGGATTGGGCATGGGGTGGGGGTTTCTTTTCTAGGGTTTAGGGTAGTGCAGTGGTGTTTGGGTGGTGTAGGGGGTCGTGCTGGGGGTAGTGTTTTAGGGTTTAGGGTAGTGCAGTGGTGTTTGGGTAGTGTAGGGGGTCGTGCTGGGGGTAGTGTTTTAGGGTTTAGGGTAGTGCAGTAGTGTAGGGGGTCGTGCTGGGGGTAGTGTTTTAGGCTTTAGGGTAGTGCAGTGGTGTATGGGTAGTGTAGGGGGTCGTGCTGGGTTAGTGTTTTAGGGTTTAGGGTAGTGCAGTGGTGTTTGAGTAGTGTAGGGGGTCATGCTGGTGGTAGTGTTTTAGGGTTTAGGGTAGTGCAGTGGTGTTTGTGTAGTGTAGGGGGTCATGCTGGGGGTAGTGTTTTATGGTTTACGGTAGTGCAGTGGTGTTTGGGTAGTGTAGGGGGTCGTGCTGGGGGTAGATTTAGGGTTTAGGGTAGTGCAGTGGTGTTTGGGTAGTGTAGGGAGTCGTGCTGGGGGTAGTGTTTTAGGGTTTAGGGTAGTGCAGTGGTGTTTGTGTAGTGTAGGCGGGTTGTGCTGGGGGTAGTGTTTTAGGGTTTATGTTAGTGCAGTGGTGTTTGGGTAGTGTAGGGGGTAGTGCTGGGGTAGTGTTTTAGGGTTTAGGGTAGTGCAGTGGTGTTTGTGTAGTGTAGGGGGTAGTGCTGGGGGTAGTGTTTTAAGGTTTAGGGTAGTGCAGTGGTGTTTGGGTAGTGTAGGGGTTCATGCTGGGGGTAGTGTTTTAGGGTTTAGGGTATGGCAGTGGTGTTTGGGTAGTGTGGGGGTCGTGCTGGGGGTCGATTTAGGGTTTAGGGTAGTGCAGTGGTGTTTGTGTTGTGAGGGGGTCGTGCTGGGGGTAGTGTTTTAGGGTTTAGAGTAATGCAGTGGTGTTTGTATAGTGTAGGGGGTTTAGGGTAGTGCAGTGGTGTTTGTGTAGTGTAGGGGGTCATGCTGGGGGTTGTGTTTTAGGGTTTAGGGTAGGGCAGTGGTGTTTGTGTAGTGTAGGGGGTAGTGTTTTAGGGTTTAGGGTAGTGCAGTGGTGTTTGTGTAGTGTAGGGGGTCATGCTGTGGGTAGTGTTTTAGGGTTTAGGGTAGTGCAGTTGTGTTTGTGTAGTGTACGGGGTCGTGTTTTAGGGTATAGGGTAGTGCAGTGGTGTTTGGGTAGTGTAGGGGGTCATGCTGGGGTTAGTGTTTTAGGGTTTAGGGTAGTGCAGTGGTGTTTGGGTAGTGTAGGGGGTCGTGCTGGGGGTAGTGTTTTAGGGTTTAGGGTAGTGCAGTGGTGTTTGTGTAGTGTGGGAGGTCATGCTGGGGGTAGATTTAGGGTTTAGTGTAGTGCAGTGGTGTTTAGGTAGTGTAGGGAGTCGTGCTGGGGGTAGTGTTTTAGGGTTTAGGGTAGTCCAGTGGTGTTTGTGTAGTGTAGGGAGTCGTGCTGGGGGTAGTGTTTTAGGGTTTAGGGTAGTGCAGTGGTGTTTGGGTAGTGTAGGGGGTCGTGCTGGGTAGTGTTTTAGGGTTTAGGGTAGTGCAGTGGTGTTTGTGTAGTGTAGGGGGTCATGCTGGGGGAGTGTTTTAGGGTTTAGGGTAGTGCAATGGTGCTTCTGTAGTGTAGGGGGTAGTGTTTTAGGGTTTAGGGTAGTGCAGTGGTGTTTGTGTACTGTAGGGGGTCGTGCTGGGTTCTAGTGTTTTAGGGTTTAGGGTAGTGCAGTGGTATTTGTGTAGTGTAGGGGGTAGATTTAGGGTTTAGGGTAGTGCAGTGGTGTTTGGGTAGTGTAGGGGGTCGTGCTGGGGGTAGTGTTTTTGAGTTTAGGGTAGTGCAGTTGTGTTTGGGTAGTGAAGGGGTCGTGCTGGGGGTAGTGTTTTAGGTTTAGGGTAGTGCAGTGGTGTTTGGGTAGTGTAGGGGTCAACCAACATGAATTTGTCCTTGTGTGATGTAACCAATGCTCATGTAAAGCACTCCAATACCTGACCAGTCTGCACTATATAAAACTGCAAAAAACAAAAAATAAAAAGTGTTTTGCACACTTCTGTCATTGGGCTATACGTGGGCTACCTCTGGGTGATATTTGTGCTACATTTGGGCTCTTTTTTTCTCTGGTGGCCATCTTGGGAGACTTATTTGTTATGAAGTTTCCTAATTTCCTCATTTACTACAGTCTCCTCAGTAGGAAATGCTTTCAGTTTTTTACTTTGATTCCATCAAGAAGGCATTCAGATGTGTCACACATTTGCCATAAATTCAGAATGTTAGCACTCTAGTTGTTCATTAGATCACTGTAGTAAAGCTACTGCTCACCAAGGAGTTAACTGGAAGTCTACTGCTGGTATTGAAAGTGATTGTTTCAGTCTGCATGTCAGAATTTTCTAATGAAATAGAAGAGGATTTGAGATCTCACTTAAAACATGCCCTAAATTTTCTTTTTGCAGCACTAACCATAATTTCTATGGCAAAATGAACCCCCTCATTTTGTTCCTTTTTAAATTAAATGTTTTAAGTGTTACCAGTTTATTCCAATCAAGATGGCTTCAGGTGTGCCATACTTTTGTCATAAGTAAGACTGTTAGCGCTCTAGTTGTTCTTTAGAACACTCTGGGAAGCTGCAGTAGAACACAAAGGCATCAACTGACAGGCTGCTCCTGTAGAAATATAACAGGAAGATATTTGAGATCACACTTGAAACATGTCCTAATTTTTCTTTCTACAGCACTAACCATAATTTCTATGACAAAATGAACCCCATCATTTTGTTCCTTTTTAAATTAAATGTTTTAAGTGTTACCAGTTTATTCCAATCAAGATGGCTTCAGGTGTGCCATACTTTTGTCATAAGTAAGGCTGTTAGCACTCTAGTTGTTCTTTAGAACACTCTGGGAAGCTGCAGTAGAACACAAAGGAATCAACTGACAGTCTCTGCCATTGTTGGATGTACATGTTTTACTGAGAATGTCAGACTTCATTCTCACATGACTGAGAAAGATACTGTGAATTTACAGAAAATATGCTCTCATTTTAGCTTCTGGAGCACCTTCCAAAACTGTATGGGACAAGCATGTGAAAATAGTTTTCTCTCAAACATGATTCATGATATCCCAGCAGAAGGTTTTTCACAGGGTAAAATCACCTTAGAACACACCACAATTCCTGAAATTAGTATGGTACCATCAACAAATGAATTCTAATGTAACTAAAGTCTGTTATCACCCTTTATAGTTCTCCTTTTGGTAACCCTCAAAATCTTCGATTCACTACAATGCATTTCAATGGGGTACTATCATTTATATTGGTCCCAAGATGGCTGCCAGCAATTCCAGGATGAAGTGCTGAAAGCAAAATCAGATCTCACGATGACATGTGTGGTTAGGCTCCGCCCAGATATATATGTGTTTTTACTTTGATTTTCTCAGCAACTACTGAACGGATTTACACCATTTAACAAAAAGGGTTCTTTCTGAACCAAGAACTACCTCTTTGCAAAATTTGGTGTAATTCCGTTCAGCAGTTCGGCTGTAGCCTTGCATAAAGTTTCCTATGGGAAATTGATTTTTTGACTCTTATTTTTTTAATTTCTCCGCAACTACTGAACGGATTTACACCATTTAACAAAAGGGTTCTTTCTGAACCAAGAACTACCTCTTTGCCAAATTTGGTGTAATTCCGTTCAGCAGTTCGGGCTGTAGCCGTGGCTAAAGTTTCCTATGGGAAAATGAATGGGGAAAACACGTTTTGGGACCCCCCTTTTTCTCGGCCCCGCTTGACGAATCACCCCGAAACTTTCAGGGTAGGAGCGGACCGGAGCGGGCCATAAAGTTTGAAAATTTCGCGAAGATTCGTCAACCGACGCAAGAGTTATTTCAAATAGAATGTTGCGGATTTCCTATGGAAAATAGGTCCTAACTATAACTATCTACTGGCGACCGCCAGTAGATAATATATATATATATATATATATATGTATATATATATATATAACCCACTGGCGGTCGCCAGTAGGTAGTTATAGTTAGAACCTAGTTTCCATAGGAAAAGGATTTTTTATTTGCCAATATCTTTGGCTCCGTTTGACGAATCTTCGTGAAATGTTCCAAAAAATAGGGCCGGAGCGCTCAGTTTATGTGTTGAAAGTTTTGGGGTGATTCGTCAAGCAGGGGCCGAGAAAAAAGGGGGGTCCCAAAGAGCGTTTTCTACATGTTATTTTCCAATCGGAAACTTTATTTCAGGCTACAGCCCGACCTGCTGAACAGAATTACACCACATTTGGCAAAAAGGTAGGTCTTGGTTTAGAGTGCGCCCTTTTTTTCAATGGTGTAAATCCGTTCAGTAGTTCCTGAGAAATTTCAAAAAGAAAAATATCAATATCTGAGCACCGAGGAGTCGCGAACCCTCCCGAGCACGAGCTCAATTCTGATTGGCTGTCAACACTCCAAACCAGGTGGAAACAAAGATAAAAAACATGAAAAGGTGGCAGGGTAGAAACAACCTGACCCCTTAGGCCTGCTCAGGTGGTCCCACAGGGCCAAAAAAAGCATTTTATTTTTTTAATTGGCTGAATTCATGCTGGGGTCGTGAATCCGGCCGAGAAATTTAAAAAGAACAAGGCGCGGGCTGCTGCGCTTCATTTTTTAAAGTCCCCGGGTCGGCCAGGTCCTGGGGGCACTCACCAATTAATTTGCGTGGGCCGTGGGGGCCCCCACAGCCCCAGGGACTGCCACGTCCCCGGGGCCTATTTAATTGTATGCGGGGGCACTGTGGCCCCCCGCAACTCCGGGGACCGCCACCTCACCGGGGCTTTAAAAAAAATGTGTGGTGGGGTCCCAATACCCCCCACACAGCCCCGGGAACTGCCACCTCCCCGGGGCTTTGATAATGAACCGCAGGGGGGCACGCGGCCCCCCACAGCCCAGGGGTCCGCCACCTCCCCGGGGCTCTGTTTTAAAATTAAAATGATGTGTGGGGGGAAGAGCCCCTGCACATGCCCCGGGACCACCACCTCCCCGGGGCACATACTGATTAAAAATGTGGGGGTCCGTAGTAGACCCCCGGGCCCCGGGACCACCATCTCCCCAGGGCTTTAAAGACTTGGGAGGGGGGCCGCACGGTCCCCCTCCAGGAGCCCTTGATGGACCTGGGGACTGCCACCCCACAGGGCCGGCTCTTGCAATGTCCCGGGGTGCCCACCCCCCGGGACATTGCCATTTGCTATGGCAGGGTGGGAGCTGTGCGGCTCCCGCCCTGTCATAGGGAACAGCTTTGCTTCATTGAAGCGAGAGCAGGGAAACTTCTCTCGCTTCAATGAAGCAAAGCAGATTGCTTTTGAGCAAGGGGAGCTGCATGTTCGCAGCTCCCCTTGCTCAAAAGCAATGCCGGCTCCCGCAGGAGGCAGGGAGCCGGTGGGACCGTGGGGGCATTGGGGCTCCCCCCACAGTCCCCAACCCAAAGGGCCGGCCCCAGGTGATGGGGTCCCTGGGGCCAGGAGTGGCCCGGGAGGGGGGCCACACGGCCCCCCTCCACGTTAATTTAAAGAAAAAAGAAAAAATGGCCGTGCCCCAGGGGATGGGGTCCTCGGGCCAGAAATGGCCCAGGGGAGGGGGGCCACACGGCCCCCCTCCCCGCAAATATAACAAAAAATAAATAAACCAGGCCAGGCCCCGGGGGATGTGGTCCCCGGGGCCAATAGTGGCCCAGGGAAGGGGGCCACGCAGCCCCCTCCCTGTTTGTTTTTTTAAGAAAAGAAATGCTCAGGCCCCGGGATAGGGTCCCCGGGCCAAAGTGCGGCTGTGGCCACGCCCCTTTACACCTCTCTGCAACGCAGCTCTGCAAATGCGCACTTACTGGAGCGTATCTAAGATGGGGATTAAGTTGGCCCCTGGAATACTGAGGGTCCCTGGGAGCCATTAGCCTCCAAGTCCCTTACAGTAAGCATCACGGAGACTGCGTTGCAGAGGTGGTGCGAGGCGACGCCTTTGCACCCGTGTGTGCCTGACATAACAAGTGTGCAAATGCGCCCCCTGGCACATTGTAAATTGGGGTATTAAGTCCCCTTCAATCCTGTGTGTCCCTGGGTGCCAACTAGCCCACCAGGTACCTCCAGTAAGTGCCACAGAGCTGCGTTGCAGAGAGGTGGTTCGAGGCCATGCCCCTTTTTACACTTCTCTGCAACGCAGCTCTGTGGCGCTTACTGGAGGTACCTGGTGGGCTAGTTGGCCCCCAGGGACCCTCAGGATTGAAGGGGACTTAATCCCCCAACTTACAACACGCCAGGGGGCACATTTGCACAGTGGTGCAGGGTGAGGGCAAGGCCTGAGATAACAAGTGTGCAAACACACCCCCTGGCTCATTGAAAACTGGGGGATTAATTCCCCTTCAATCCTGAGGGTCCCTGGGGGCCAACTAGCCCACCAGGTACCTCCAGTAAGCACCACAGAGCTGCGTTGCAGAGAGGTGGTCTGAGGCCACGCTCCTTTTTACACCACTCTGCAACCGCGGCTTCTTGTGCACTGCTGGTGGGGGATGAGGTCCTCTTGTGTCCTGAGGACCCCAGGACACAAGTGGACTTCATCCTCCGAGCAGCAGTGTGCCAGAAGCCGCGTTTGCAGCGTGGTGTAAAAGGGGCATGGCCTGGGAACACCTCTCTGCAACGCAGCTCTGTGGTGCTTACTGGAGGTACCTGGTGGGCTAGTTGGCCCCCAGGGACCCTCAGGATTCAAGGGGACTTAATCCCCCAACTTACAACGCGCAAGGGGGCGCCTTTGCACAATGGTGCAGGGAGGGGCCGGGGCCTGATATAACAAGTTAGCAATCCTGCTGTGTGGGACTTACTGGAGGTAATAAAAGGGGTAGTTGGCCCCCAAGGTTGACGTTGGGGGCTAACTACCCCTCCTGTTACCTCTTCTAAATCCAAAAAAAGTGGGATTGCTAAAAGGTGTTTGGAGGCCACGCTCACCTTTCTCCACCCTCTGCAAACGCGACTGCTATGTTATAGTTAGAAATTAGCATTTAAAAAACCTTTGAAATTCACTGAAAAACCATAGGTTTCAGGGACGTTATAGTTAGAAATTAGCATTTAAAAAACCTTAGAAATTCACTGAAAAAACCATAGGTTTCAGGCACGTTATAGTTAGAAATTAGCATTTAAAAAACCTTAGAAATTCACTGAAAAAACCACAGGTTTCAGGGACGTTATAGTTAGTTGGACATTTCACTCGTACAAAACGTGAGAAATTCTGCCGTTATAGTTAGTTCAGCTAACTATAACTCGCGCCCCCGCAATGCACTGCTGATGACGTCACATATTACATCATTCATGACATGGTCAGTGACATCACTGATGACATCACTGATGACATCTCAAATGACATCACTGATGACATCACTGATGACATCATCCACGTGAACATCTGATGCACCTCCTCACACCCTAATATAACCTTTGATACACCCACTCTAAAATACAGACTACCATTTTCGAAACCATAGACACACCAATACCAGTTACTACATACGCACTCACTGATTCCTAGGTCTACACACACATCCACTCATTCACCCATACAGTCACTCATACATGCAGTCACTCATCAATACAACACTATCATATGCACTCATACACCTATACAGACACTCACACACCGCCACTCATCCAGAGTTACTCACACACCTAGTCAGTCATGCAAAGAATCAATCACACTTCCATTTACTCACCGATACAGTTATACACACACGACCTCACTTATTCATACAGATACTAACGCATACTTACTCTCTTATACAATCACTGATACAAGTACACACTCATCCATACAGCCACTCTCACAATCACTGACTCTCACGTATAGTCATTTATATACTCCAACTCTCACATACACTGCCTTTTACATATGTAGTTACTTGGACATGTACCACTGAGACATCCATTCACTCACCAACACACCCATACACACACTCACCCACCCATACAGCTGTTTCCACATGCACTCTTGAACTCATACACCCAGTGAATCAACCACTCACACATCTATGCACAGAGTCACACACCTCCCACCCACCCACACACACACTCAGGCACCCATACAAATACTCAGGCAACCAATCAATAACCCATATAGACACTCATGTAGGTACTCACCAACCCATGCAGCAGCTTACACAACAACAGACAGACTGATACAGACATTCACACAGTTTAGTCACTAACCCATGCATTCAGTAAGTGTCAAGGTTTTATTCCAAACTCCCAGGATCGGCATGTTGCTCAAATGGGTCCACCTCTCAATCGCCCCACTCTCTGATGCTATAATAGCGCAGAGGGTTGGAATGATTAAGCGAGGGAAGGAAAGGATGGGGACAGCGGGGAGGGAGACCTACAACACAAAAACCACAATTAGAGGAAAGTTTGAACGCCAATATCATATCACTTCGATATACAACCATATACTAAATGCTATATCTACCTGTAAAGAAAAAGAACTTGAAGTCTTGCGAACATTCTTGTTGGAGATACCTTATCAGCTGAAGGCTCTCTAAATGTAAGAGAAACACCATTCAATCAGTAGCGAAACACACCCTGGGTAAGAACTCACACACACGTGCACACTCGTTACCCACCACAATGTTGAAGGAACTTGCGTCACGGGGGGGTTGAGTATACAACACACACCACTATCCCCTGCTAGGAAAAAGAAACAAAAGAACCACATAAAGCCTTGACGGAGATATATTAGCCACTAAACGAATAAACCGTTATCGGCATTAACAGCTCATGCCTATCATGATCCTGGCTGTTTACTCACAGCACAATTTTCCAAGTGGTATTTCCAAAGTAATGTTACGTAACCAGATACTCAATAGTTAACAGAAAAGTTATAATCACACACTAGAATCTTTGGAGGGTAGTTGTCAGGCATTTTGGGCACCCCCACCTGGGTGTATGATTCATAATATGCACATAGAACTCCAGACTTGCTTGTTACTTGCAAAAGTTATTACACGCTCAAGAATGGTGACAGCGTCACCCTTACCACCCTCGTAGCGTTTGAACTCAAACCAAGGTTTCTCCTCGAGGTACTACACTCCAACATCGGCGTCTGCATTCATCAGAATACGCAGCAACGAATTAGTGCCACAGCCCGGTTTAAGAGGCTTCCGGGTATGCGCGTCATCATTGCACGCGCGCGACCCTAGTCGGAAGGATCATGGGGGATGTAGTTCGGGCGGGAAACGGGAACGCTTCCCACCGCGTCACCGTCTCTCGCCAGCGAGTCTCCCGGAGCATCCGGATCAGGGAAGTGCGACAGTAAGACACATTTAATCACTCACTTATACAGTCAGTCACGCACCTACTAAATCTTCCATCCAGACACTTATACACCCACTCATTCTTCAATACACCTTGGCATATATATAAAACATATTTAAACTTTATAGAAACACACAGTCAATGGATGATGTCATCAGTGATGTTATTTGAGATGTCATCAGTGATGTCACTGACCGTGTCATGAATGATGTAATATGTGACGTCATCAGCAGTGCATTGCGGGGGCGCGAGTTATAGTTAGCTGAACTAACTATAACGGCGGAATTTCTCTGGTTTTGTACGAGTGAAATGTCCAACTAACTATAACGTCCCTGAAACCTATGGTTTTTTCAGTGAATATATATATATATACACACACAGATATTCAATGAAAAAACAAAGGTTAAAGATGTTATAGTTAGGAGAAATTGTTTCTTTCTTTCTATACAAAACCAACTTAAACTATACAACATTAGAAATTCTTAATTTTAATTTATAATTTACGCACTACCTTCAATTTACTATAAGTCGTGCTCCCCCGTACACAGTTGTCACCTCACTCGCCACACTACTTTTACTATAACTCGCCACTCTACCACGCACTCTGTTCTCAAAATTGATGTCATTTAAGATATCATTATTGCTAGCAATGCTATGATTTCACATGCCATGAGTTATATATTATGCAAGGGTATAACCAGTGCATGGGTAAAGAGCGAGTTATAGTAACTGTAGTGTGGCGAGTGTGGTGACAAGACTGTGTACAGAGGTGCGCAACCTTTAGTAAATTGAGGGTGGTGCGTAAATTATAAATTTAAGTTATAAATGGTGGTGCGTAAATTATACATTTAATTTATAACTATACATTTAGATATTTTAATGTTTGTATAGTTTAAGTAGGGTTTGTATAGAAAGAATAAATAAATATGCTTTCCTAACTATAACTTATCTTTAACCTTTGTTTTCTTGATTGAGTTTAAATAGTTTTTATTTTTTAATAAAAATGTGTTTCAAAACGTAGAATCAAGTGTCATTTAAATGAGCGTTGTTAAGTGGAGGGTTGTAGAGTGCAGTGAAGGACAGTGTCGTTCAATCTAGTGTCATAGAATCTAGTGTTGTACAGGGAAATGGAGTGGAGTGGTGTTGCGCGTAGTGGAGTAAAGTGTCATAAAGTGGCGTGGTGTGTTGTAGAGTGGCGTGGAGTGGTGTGATGTGTCGTATAGTACAGTTGAGTGCCGTACAGTGGAGTGGCATTGACTGCAATGTTGTGGAGTCGAGTGTCGTGGAATGTTGTGAAGTATAGTGTTGTACAGTGGCATAGAGTAGTGAAGAGTGTTGTACAATTTAGAGGCACAAAGAGGAGTATAGTTCAGTGTCGTGGAGCGTCGTGCAGTAGAGTGGCAGAGAGTATCATACAGTCTAGTGTTGTACAGTGGAGTGTCACACAGTGGACAGTGGTACAGTGTTGTACAGTGTAGGAGAGTGTTGTAGAGTGCTGTGTCATAGTGGAGCTCCATGTGCTAGAGTGTCACACAGTGTAGTACAATGGTGTAGAGTGGATGAGTAAAATGTCATGTAGTGGCACAGAGTGTAATAGAGTCTTCTAGAGTGTAGTTGTACAGAGTCGTATAGTGGACCGGCGTAGAGTGGAGTGTCGAACAGTGGCATAGTAGTTGGTTAAAATATCGAACAGTGAATTAGAGTAGAATTTAGTTCAGTGGAGTCGTGTAGGAGATAGTGTAGTAAACTGTAATACAGTGGAGTGTTATGTTGTACAGTAGAGTGGAGTAGAGTAGCCTAGCGTCTCATACAGAGTAGAAAAGTTTCAAAGTGGAGTACTGTGTAGTACAGTGGGGTGGAGTGTCGCAGAGAGTTGCACAGTGTCATACAGTAGAGCGGAGTGGCATAGAGTAGAGTACAGTGTTGTAGGGTTGAGTGGCGTACAGTACAGTGCGTAGAGTGAAGTGTTATAGAGTGTTGTAGAGTCAAGTGGCGTGGAGTTGCGTGGAGTGGTGTGCAGTCGAGTAGTGGAGTACAGTGGAGTAGTGTATCAGAGTACAGTAGAGTAAAGTGTGGTGGAGTGGCGTAGTCATGTAGTGTGTCTTACAGTGGAGTAGAGTGTCGTAGAGTGGCATAGAGTTGAGTACAGTGTTAAACAGTGGCATAGAGTGGAGTAGAGTGTTCTACAGTGGAGTGTAGGGGCATACAGTATAGTACAGTGTTCTACAGTGCATAGCGTGTAGTAGAGTCTTGTAGAGTACACTTTTATAAAGTAGACTGTTGTAGAGTGGAGCAGCGTACATTGGAGTGTGGTACAGTGGCGTAGAGTGGGGTAAACTGTCGTACAGTGGAGTGGAGTGGCACAGAGTGGACTAAAGTGTCAGATAGTGGAGTGGTGTCTCGTACAGTACAGTGCCATGGAGTGGAGTACAATGTAGTGGTGTAGCATAGAGTGTAGCAACGTGTTATAGAATGTAATGGCGTGTCATACAGTGGCGTGGTATGCCATGTTGTAGAGTGTGGGAATTTGTCGTAGAGTGGAGTAGAGTGGAGTGGCATAGAGTGGAGAACAATGTTGTAGAGTTGAGTGAGGAAGAGAAGAGCACAGAGTGGTAGAGTGGAGTGGGAGAAAGTGTTTAGGATTTGAGTGGCATACAGTGCCATTGAATGGAGTAGCGTATGGGGAGAAGAGTTGAGTAGAGTGGAGTAGTGTGTTATAGAGTACAGTGAGGTAAATTCTGGTGCAGTGGCATAGAGGGAGCTGCACAAAATGGAGTACAATCGGGTGGAGTGGCACAGAGTGGACTACAGTGTTGTATAAAGACACACTGGAGTACAGTGTTGTAGAGGGGAGTAATATAGAATGGAGTAGAGTTTGGTAGAGTGAAGAGGCGTGGAGAGTAGAACAGTGGAGTAGAGGTTCATAGAGCGGAGTAGAGTTGAATGGCATAGACTAGAGTGGCATAAAGTGCAGTGTTGTACAGTGTTGTGTTGTAGAGTTTCGTATCGTAGAGTATTGTGGCATATAGTGGCGAAGAGTGTTGTGGTGTAGAATGTTGTTGCGGACAGAGGAGTGGTGTAGAGTGGAGTGGTGTAGAGTGGAATGGCGTAGAGTGGAATAGCATATAGTGGAATGACATATAGTGGAATAATGTAGAGTGGAGTAGCGTAGAGTGGAATAGCATAGAGTTGTGTAGCGTACAGTGGAGTGGCGTATACAGGAGTGTCCAAGACTGGAGTGGGGTAGAGTAGAAAAGCATACAATGGACTAGTGTACAATGGAGTGCCATACATTCGAATAGTTTACAGTGGAGTGTCTTAGAGTGGAGTGGCATACAGTGGAATAGCATAGATTGGATTGGCGTAGAGTGGAATAACATATACCGGAGTGGCATACAGCGTAGTGGCATACACTGGAGTGGCATACAATAGAGTGGGGTGGAGTGAAATAGCACAGAGTGGAGCAGAGTGGAGTGGCTTACAGTTAAATAGCTTTGAGTGGAGTGGTGTAGACCGGAGTGGCATAGAGTGGAGTAGCATACAATAGAGTGGCATACAGTGAAATAGTGTAAAGTGGAGTGGCATAGAGTGGAATAGCATAGAGTGGAGTGTTGTGCAGAGGAGTGGCGCAGAGTGGAATATCATAGAGTAGAGTGGCTTACAGTAGAGTGGTGTACATTGGAGTGGATTAGAGTGGAATAGCATATAGTGCAATGTCTTACAGTGCAGTTACAAACAGTGGAATAGTGTACAGTGGAGTGGGGTATAACCGAGTGGCTTAGAGTGGAGTAGTGTACAGCCGAATAGCATACAGTGGAGTGCCATAGAGTGGAGAGGCATAGAGTGGAACAGCATACAGTGGAGTGTCGTACAGGGGAGTAGCGTCCAGTGGAGTGACATGCAGTGAAATAGCATAGAGCTGATTGGTATAGAGTGGCCTGGCATACAGTGGAACAGCATAGAGTTGAGTAGCATACAGTGGAGTGGAGTAGAGTAGAATATCATACAGTGGAGCTGCATACAGTGGAATAGCGTAGAGTGGATTGGCATAGTGTATTAGTGTACAGCAGAGTGGCGTAGAGTGTAGTAGCAAACAGTGGAATACTGTACAGTGGAGTGGCGTAGAGTGAAGTGGGGTACAATAGAGTGGGGGTACAGTTGAATAGCATACAGTGGAGTGGCGTACAGTGTAGTTGCATTCAGTGGAAAAGAGTGGAGTGAAGCAGCGTTTAGTGGCATACAGAGGAGTGGCGTACAGTGGAATAGCATAAAGTGGAGTGGCGCTGTGAAGAGGTACAAACATCATCCATGAAGAAGTAAAAAAAAAAAGGTTTCTTCAATGAAAGTTAACAGATATACAGAAACGTCCCATCCATAAAGGAGATCAACGAGTAACTGACTCTTTCGGGTTACAAAACCAAACAGCACTCTAACACATCAACATTCTAAGAATACACAAGGTTCTGAAGGCTTGCATATAAGATGTCAAACAGGATACTACTACTTAAAGGGTTTTACTCTACTGGCCGCAGCGCGACCCCATTTGGCACTTCCCAGACCCAGCTCTGCCTTGTGCTGCCAGCCCTACTGCTGCTTCGTTGACCCGCCTTCACCTGACTTGCTGCCCTCTGTGCTCCTGTGGCCCTCTCTGCTGTCCCAGTTTCCTGTTTTCTCCTGCTCCCTTGTCTCCTCTTGACTGTGCTTTTCTCTTTTGTGCTTTCCTCTTTCATTGTGTTTTTCTCTCTGATTGTGTTTTTCTCTTTGATTGTGCTTTTCTCTTTGATTGTGCTTTTCTCTTTGATTGTGCTTTTCTCTCCGATTGTGCTTTTTTTTAGTGTGCGTTCCTGATCGTTGCCGCCTGCCTGTTTTACGCATTTCTTGCGAAGCACCTCGCCCGATAGCTGCCCCCCGTTCTCCCGTCAAGCCTTGCCCACCACCTCACAGCTCCCCTCACTCCTCCCAGGACCTACTTAATGGATAACGCAGCGCAGCCATGCAGCGGACGCACCGCTGGCACACCAAAGGCGTGCCAAAGGCAAGCCCATCAGTGCCCATCTGTGCCCGGACCACACCCGGCGCTAAGACCCCTGGCTCCCGGCCCACTCGCAGGTACGACAACACTGTCCTCTGCACCCTGTACTCCGGATGCCACAGCGAACACTGCTGCCACGCCGCACCGCACTCTATGGTAAGACTGTTTTCCTATGCCAGTTGCACCTTCTCCTCCACCACCATGACGACCACTGTCATGTCGCAGAGCACCACGCCGACTGCTCGCCACACCAGAAGCATCCCACCAACTCCACAACACGCGCTCTATTTGTAACCACTCCAGCAAGTTATAGGACCTCATCGTCACCCTCGCACCCTACACCAGCTTCCTCATCGAAACCTGGGTCAACCCTTCCTCCGCCCCTGATATTGCCACAGTCATTCCAGATGGATATAAAATCATTCAACAGAACCACACAAACAAGCTGGGAGGAGGAATAGCCATTATCCACAAACAGACCATACAGTGCACCACCACCACCGACAATACCACCCACCCCCATGGAACACCTCAACTACAAGCTCCACACGGACGAAAATACAACCATCAGAGGCACCCTCACATACTCACTCCTGGGCCTGTGCTACAGCTTCTGCAACACCATCTCAGACTTCACTGCGCCCCTTGCCCTGGACTCCATGGACTCCATCTTCCTCAATGACCTCAACTTTCCCCTCGACGACCCCAACAACCACCCCGCCCACCTCCTTGACAGTATGAACAGCCTCGGATTGACCGAAATTGTCCGCGACCCCACGAACACTGGTCCCCATTTTCACCTCCACCAACTGCGTGAAATATAGCCATGTCAAAGAACTCACATGAACCGATCACTCCACCATCCACTTCAGCATCTCCAGCCCCCACACCGCCACCCCCAAGATGGCCAGCACCCCCACCGCTGTCAGGTAGTTTCCACTAATCAGTAGGAAGCGCGCATTTGTGGACGACATAAACTTTGGGATGGTGCCAGACTGATGCCGTGCAACCCCGTAGGATATGTATTCCTTTAGACCAGCACAGACATGGAGTAAATGGTTCTGGCAACTACTGAACATGACAACACTGTCCTCGCAGGAATCGTGGTGACAGATCTACAACATTTCGCTCATACACTTGTGCTCTCTCTTGCTCAGAGAAATATACAAAGAGTACACAGAGGGAGGTTTTCAATGTTTATTGAACCAACTTGATGCCATTTTACATGAACACTAGGCTTTTTTAAAGTTGCCTTCACTTGCCTTATTGACTTTTGACACACATTTGCATTCGTGACACTTTGGGTTTGTTTCCTAGAAACACTGACCTTGCTTACACAAGTACTTTCGCAAGAACACTATCGTATTGCAGTGGCACTATGTGCAAGGCCTACACGTACGTTGTGCAAATGTGTTTGTTATTTTCATCCATATGCAACAAAGCTATCTGTAGCATACAAACAATGGTAGCCTGATCACAATCTCAGCCCAAGGCAAGGATGCCTTTTCTATAAATAAACATCTGTAAAGCAGCCAGCATTCTTGCCGACATAACACTCGGAGTTCGAGCGGGTGCCCGAGTCTGGTGCCCTACATCTGGGACTCTGCGACACTGCTTTCACCACAGTGTCGCTGCATTGCACTGTGCCCCGATGGCTGAACGCACTATCACTGATGTGGTCTGCAGCTAAGCTGGATGTGGTCTGCAGTTAATCTGGTTTCTTCCTGACTTCGCCGTCTAATGGTTGAGCGGCAGACAGTTACACTGGTGAGAGTACGAAAACATCTGCGATGATCCCGGATCCCGCCCTGCGTCTCAGGGTGTATACCTGGGCATATCAGCTGTCTCCCTTTTGTGGGAGGGAGCCCGCCATCTTGTGGATGAGGCACACTGGGTTAGGGCAGGTGCGGGGGCCAGGTGTCCTCCACCCGATTCGGAAACCTGTGGTGTTGCTTTCCCGCGAGGTCACTTCCCCGCACGGTGCCTCTTCTGTGATTTAATTCACAGACCAAACTGTGGTCTTGTCCCGGTCTCTCCCTAGGCTAGTACATTCCCTAGGATAGACATCGAGCGGTGGGATGCCTGTCTCAGTGGACTCAATGTCAGGTGAGCCTGTGGTGTTGTCGGGTGCGGAGAAGGCCTGCTTCTCAGGGTCTGAGTGCTTGGTCTTGGGGCTTGATCTCTGACTACTTGGTGATGGGATTAGCCCTGCGCAGTCTTTGAGGGAGCATAGTCTCGACCCTCCATTTTGGGGTCTCCATCACCCCTTCACTACATGTGGGCCCTGCTTCAAAATGGTAACTATCCCCTTTCACTGGAAACTAAAGAAGAACTGCATCACACACCTTCGTCTATTGCGCTAATGTGGCGGCATCTTGTAACTGCTATAGTTACTATCTTTTTCTACTCCAGTTTACAGTTTTGCACACACTTTCAGGCAATGAGAAACTCTATACTTTTATCTCAACAAGGGCACTGCTGTCAAATGTGCTAACAGATTAGTTCTCTTTTATAATTGCCTTGGCTTTCTGCTCTACCTAGTAATATTGAAGGAGATCTTCACTTCAACATTTTACCCTCACTGCACTAAGACACATCCTCTCCTACCTAAGTTCGGCTCTCTTAATACAATGATCTTTATTTCTTCACTGGGGTCCAAACCAACATCTGAGGAGTCTGCTCACCCATTAAAATAATCTCGGGCGAGAGGAGGATAGCTTATCCCCACGTACTCTCCTCATTCCCAGTGAGCAGTCTTAACCTCCCCCTCTCCAGCGTCATACTCAAAAATGGCTACTAGCTCACAGAGCATACTGGACACCAAGCTTGAGCCGGCGGGACACAATAGTTTCATAATTAAATACCCACCTAAACTATTGAAAAATGTATCCAAATCCCTCAAACACAGATTACTTAAATCATATTCAGAAACCCTAAACCATGACCCATACTTCTGTTTGAAAAAAAGGAACTACAATAAGCAATCTGATCTGCACTAAAAGAAGAGCGCAGTGGAGGAAAGCACTCTACTCACTACTCCGAGTCACTTCCTCTAAGAAATTACCATGACTCTCGGTAGCCCCTACACCCACATACAGAGCGGCTGCTACCATCTCCATATATAACAACGGGACCATCTTCATACAAGCCTCCGACCGTAGTCTAGGGGGTTTTGATGACATTTTCTCCGTCATCAAGAATTCCTTTACTAACAATGACCCTGACAAATCAACTAGGTGTTCTAGCTCTTCACCCATTCCACAGTATCCCAAAGCAGTCTCCTTGCACCCCCAACCTCTTAAGCACAACAAACCTTCCCCCCATTACTCCTCCACCATGAGTAGCACACATATTCCCATTGAGCCACCACTTCCAGGGGGGTCTGATTCTCCCACTATGACCCGACAATCCAGACAGCACTACCACCACTCCTCGAAAGCAGGGGGCACAGACATACATAGCGATGGATCTTTCTCAGCCACTCCGACTCTACCCATATTCTTTGAAAGTACCGTCTTACACGCAACTAACTTGCCTATGACACTTCCTCTGGATCACACATTGACTACCTTGAAGCCTGAACCCTCAATCCCAAACAACATCAGTACTACTCTGTCCCCAGTACTTACAGAGATTCAGATCTTGACTTCCCAGCCGCCCAAGCTTAACCACCCCTCCAACTCAACCTCCCCTCCTCTGGTCCTATCAGGCCAGCAGTACCTTAACACGGCTATCATGACCAGCCCGTCTCCACCTTGTCCTCAGATCCATTCCTCAGCTACTTATCACCGCCCCTGTCCCACATCCAGACTTGAGGAGATCACTCGGGACCTTCAAAAACTTAAGGCTGACTTACAAACACTCATAAACATCACCTCAGTGTTGGCTAGTTATGTTATGTTAAAACAGATTTCTAGAGCGCACAGCTACTCAATAGAGTGTCCCGGCGCTTAAGACAGAGAGGACCAAAATGCAGAAAGAAAGAGAGAAATAAAAAGAAAAGAAGAAACCGAAGAGGACGGAAAATAACTATATTGTTTGTTGAAGCAACCAGGTTTTCAATTGTTTCCTGAAGGCGAGCAGGTTAGTAACTTGCCTAAGTGGAAGAGGCAGCTTATTCCAAAGTCCAGCCACTTGCACTTGAAAGGAGCGACCGCCTTTGCGGGCTCTAAGATATTTAGGAATGACCATGAGATGTTGATGGGTAGATCTAAGAGATCTGCCAGCTATATAGAAAGACACCCTTCTGGAAATATATTTTGCTCCTATACCGTGCAGGGCTTTAAAGGCTAGGACCAAAGCTTTGAAGCGGATTCTACTGCGCACCGGTAACCAGTGCAGATTCTTAAGGTGGCGAGAAATCCGATCTCTCGGTCCCAGACTCAAAACAGCCCTAGCTGCCGCATTCTGCACTACCTGCAGTTTGTTAAGTAAGAACTCCGGGAGGCCCAAATAAAGGACATTAGCATAGTCCAACCTTGAAATAATAAGGGCCTGGATGACCATTTTTCTATGCTCGGTCTGTAATAGAAATAAAAACCTCCGGAGCATCTTCAGGAGACCAAAACAGGTTCCGACTACCGACTGAACCTGAGTTACCATAGAGAGGGCGTCATCCATTTTAACTCCCAAGTTAACAGTGTAACAGGTCGTCGGGATGATCAGACTTACTCAAGCTCCTGACTACCACTCTAAGCTGCCTTCCCTTCCTTCAGCTAAGAGGATCGATCCTAACTCGGCATCTCCCTTCTGGAGTTGGAGAACCACTCCCCTACCCGAACGCCGCCTCTAGAGCACTTAGATTTAAGAATTATCTAACAGACGGTGACATTCACTCCCTCCTCCTAGCATACAATTCCACACAGATAGGCAAGGCAGGCAAGCAGGGTCTTATACAATGTATTTAGCTGAACCCTCATACAGTATCCAGATATAAGTCTAATGCTATAAATATTTCCGACCTTAAGCAAGTTCACATCATACAGACTACTTCCACTGACTCCAAAACACACGTGAAATGCATGCTTCTCAACTGTAGATCCGCTGTGAAACATGCTATGGGCATCGCTGACCTCATCTTAGTTCAGGAACTTGACCTCCTACTCCTTACACAAACTTAGCTAACTGATTCCTTGGGTCTTGTCCTAGACATCCTAGTTCCTCCTGGCCACAACATTATTAGACAAGACAAAGCTTATTGTCTTATTGCAAAACAGTCACCCACCTCAGTTCTCTCTTCCTGTGAATATCTTTGCATAGACATCACCAGCAAACACAGACCTTTATGCAACCTGCACGTCTTTTACCATCCGCCAGGAAACAACCTCTCTTTTGTAGAACAAGTTATATAAACTATCTAATCTACCTCAGAGACTTCAATTTACAGTGGAATGGCCTGAATGATCCGGCTGCAAATAGACTCTACACACCTTCCTAGCGAACCTCAACCTGATTCAAATCTGTGACAGCCCCACGCACTTCTTGGGTTCGATGCTGGACCTAATCATCTCTAATCCCATTTCCACTCATCTGGAATCGATTGTCCCTTGTGACTGGACGGAACACCACAACATCACCTTCCACATCATAGAACCGTGGACCAAAAAAAGATCCCAACAAAAGAAACCCAGACATTGAAAAAAATCCTTGGGAGTGGCAAACCTGAAGGAAATGATATCCCATAGAAATAAGAACTTGCCTCCTCTTATTGTCATGTCTGACGTCCATGACCTCACTGAGCACTACAACATTTCCATGTTGAACATTCTGGATGCAATTGCCCCCTTACAACTAAAAAGAATGTCCAACAAAGATTTCAAACCATGGTTCAATGGTAGTTTAAATTCAGACAGACTTAATCTGAGATTAGATAAACGATCTTGAGAAGCTCTCCATCTCTTGATCACCTTAAGCTTTTGAGATCGAGAAGGAGTATGTACAATAAACGCATCGGAAATGCAAAAGCGATCTTCTTCAGAAGCCAACTTGACAAAGCCAGAAATTGCCCCCCAAAAAAGTTTGAGTTAATTAAATGTCAATCAAATAACCTTCCCATTCTATCACCAATGTTTTCCAGTCCACAGCCAAACTGTGAGGACTTTCTTCCTTAAAAGACGAATAAGATCGAATATGATCTATGGACAGCCATGAACCAACTAACAGTCCTACCCTCTTTTAACTCCTCCTCCTCCCCCACCCATTCCCCCACAGCCTCATCCTGCAATAGGTCACACCCCCCAAAAACAGTGCCAATTGGAGTCCATTCACAATCTTCAACGAAATCTCCATACTCAATATTCTTTCAACACTGAAAACCTCAAATAACTTCAGTGATCCCCTTCTCTCTAATTTCTTTAATGAGATGAAGAGGTCCTTAATCCCACTGTTGACCAAGATAGTAAATGCCTCCCTACTACAAGGTGAGATCACGGATTGCCTAAAGTCAGGGCAGGTTACGCCCATTCTTTAAAAAAAAACCCTGTAGATCCGGACGACTTTAACAACTACCGGCCAATCACTAACATTCTAATTCTGTTGAAGCTCCTTGAGAAATGTGTACATGTCCAACTATGTAACCACATAGCTGAATACCAGCTACTTGATTAATTCCAATATAGCTTCCGTCATGGTCACAGCACCGAAACGGCCCTCACTCACATAGTCGATGATGCGCTTACAGTGCTTGATCGGAACGAATCCTGCCATCTAATCCTCCTCGACCTCTCGTCAGCTTTTGATACTGTCAAACATGACAATCTCCTGGACCTACTGGAACGCAGGATGGGGCTATCTGCTTCACTGTTAAAATGGCTTGCCTCGTTTCTCCACAACAGAACACAAAGAATTAAAGTCAATCAGTCCCTTTCCAATTCCTCTCCATTCACACTAGGGGTCCCTCAGGGGTCCTCTCTCTCACCCACACTCTTCAACTTGTTCATGGTGCCTCTAACTGAAATCCTAAAAGTATCTAACATCCACTATCACATGTATGCTTTTTTTTAAATACTTTTTTTATTGCATTTTTCAAGATAATACAAACAATCAGGGAGTGAGTACCAACAGCCCGCAGGTGCAGGTCCAACTGTACCATTATGACAATGTAAAACACTCTCCTTCATCAAACACAAAAACAAATTACAAAGGAGCGTCTCATCGTGAAGTAGTCAGATATTAATCACAGTACAGTAGTTTCACATTATTAATCGTGACATTATTACAGTTTCGCACATTTCAACTCTCTCGCAGTGTTTATTTGTCCTGGAACCTTTCAGTCTGCGCCTATTTCCAGCCTATTTGATAGTTATATCCTATCATTGTGTATGTGTACCCTTCTCAGTCATTGTCAATGGAATGGGTTTGTAAATAGTTTTTCAGTGGTTGCCAAATATCACATGGGCACGAAGTGATGGGTAGTAGTGTGGCATAGATATCACTCATGGTATCACAGTGAGTGAGGTCCCGGAGCCATGCCCGTGCCGATGGTGTCTGTGCTCTGCCCCAGTGTAATGAAACTTGTCGCTTTGCTATCAATAGAGCTATCGCGGAGAATCTTCTAATGCTCCTCTTAAGTGGCTTGACATATTCTAATAGTGCCGTCAGTGGTATGGGTTGTATAGTTTGTTCCACCATGATGGACAGATGACGAAAAATGTCTTCCCAGTATGCTTTTACAGGTGTACAATGCCATGCAAGGTGCGAAAAGTCCGCCTCTGGAGTTCCACATCTCACACATGCATTCGACATGGTTGGATTCATTTTAGATAATAGTTTCGGAGTTACGTACACTCGATGGAGATATTTGAAATGTAGTAGTTTATGCCTATAATTGCTTGAGATGTATTGCGTCTGTGCGCAACAGTAATACCATATGGTGTCAGTAATCGTAGTGTCAAGATCCCGTTCCCAGGATGCTCGTGCTTTAGTGCCCACTGCAGGGCAGAGGGACAGCGATAAATGGTATATGCGTGACACTAGATGAGTGCTATCTGGTGAGCTTATAACAAGCGTGAGTGTGGGAAAGTCGTCTGGTTCAGGCGAGGATTCTGGTATAGCTTCCAATAGGGTCCCGCGGATTCTATGGAGCAGAAATCTATCCATGTATGTAGCGGCTCCTCAGGAGGCTAGTTCGGCAGTTGTACGCTGCCTGGAGTCATTAAACAAGTCTCCCAGTTTTAGAAGTCTATGTTTAAGTAGTGTCTTTTTAGTAAGCGTCTCTGTGGTAGGGGGTAATCATGGATTATCTGCTAACGGTAATTGTGGAGAGTATAGGGACTTGCACTGCAGGTACCTCCGTAACTTGGTCCATGCCCAGCATGTCGTGGGTAATGTTTGGATTTCCATAGGACATCGTGGCAGTCCTCGAGGTAGTATCGTCGAAAGCGAGTTAGGGTATATCTGTGATCTGTCAGCTTTGAGATATTGAAGTCGGGCATCTGGATGGTACCAGTAATACGTAAAGTGGACTTGGGCTACCAGGTAGTACAGGTAAAAGTCAGGAACCCCAAAGCCTCCCCGCTCATATGGCAGAGTAAGGGTGGTCCAATTCACACGCGGTTGTTTACCCGCCCAGACCAGTCGTATCAGAAGTGACCGAAGTGTGTTAAAAAATGTCGCAGTCAGGGCGATGGGGATGTTTAAGAAGAGATATAAAAACCGTGGTAGTACCACCATTTTTAATATGGCAATCCTACCAGCAATGGAGAGGGGAAGTCGCGTCCATTTGTTGATTTGTGTCTCCAGTCGGTCAATCGCGGGACCATAATTTAAGCGGATGACCTCGGGAGCGCTACAATGTAAGCAGATACCCAGGTATTTAGGGGGGTCCGTGAACCATCGCAAGGAAAATTCAAGGTCTCCCGGGGTAGTAGCAGGGGTCAACGGAAATATTTCTGATTTAGTCCAGTTTATAACTAAACCCGAGTGTACCCCGAATCGGACCACTTCCCTCAGAAGAGGGGACAAATTCTCGGCTGGTTTGCGTACAAACAGCATTACGTCATCTGCATAGAATGAAGCGGTAAGTGGGCCCGTATGTAGCTGTAACCCTCGGTGTAAAGGTCGTTCTTGTATGTGATGGGCAAGCGGGTCCATAGCTATGATACATAGCAGGGGCGAGAGTGGGCACCCCTGTCTGGTGCCACGTGTTAAAGGGAACTGAGATGTTATCATCCCATTTATCCTCAGTCGCGCCACCGGGTTTGAGTACAACAGGCGAACTAGATTTAAAAAACCGATAGGGATACCCAGTTTCTGCATTACAGCATATAGAAAAGACCATTCTAAGGAATCAAAGGCCTTTTCGGCATCCAGCATCACCACTGCCGCCAGTAAAGTAGGTTCCATTTGATTCATTACAGAAAAGACTGCATGTAAGTTTAATGGCGTGGATCTACCAGGAATGAATCCGGCCTGAAAGGGGCATAATGTGGTATCGACTAAAAGTGCTAGTCGAGTGGCGAGTATTTTGGCAAGAATTTTATAATCGTGATTAAGTAATGATAGCGGCCTGTAAGACTGACATTTATGTGGCGGCTTGCCTGGTTTAAGTAATAATGTGACTATAGCTTCACGCATTGTTGGGGAGAGTGATCCACTTTGTAATGCCTCATCGTATACCTCCAAGAGGCGAGGAGCAAGTTCTTGTTGAAAAGCTTTATAAAACTCCCCGGAGAGGCCGTCGGAACCCGGGGCACGGCTGCTGGCCAGGTCATTTATTGCTTGTTGGATTTCTTCTACATCTATCGGGGAAGCTAAAAATTCCCACTGTCCCTCTTCGAGCCACACCATAGCTATCTCCTGCAGATAATCATTATGGGCCTGTCCCGCAGGTGGGCATTGTGTCTGGTACAACTGAGTATAATAATCAAGAAAAGCAGTTGTGATGTCTGCACCTTTGGTTAGTGAGTCGCCTGCGTCAGTGTCTAACTGTGTCACAAATATCGATTGGTACTGTGGTCGGAGGAGGCGGGCAAGTGTCCTGCCGGGCCTCTCTCCCTCCCCATACACTTGGGCCATAGCATATTTCCCAAGATATTTAACTTCTCGGGCTGCAGCGCCAGTGAATTCAGCCACTAGGTTAGAACGGTCACGGAGCAGTGTTAATGATGGGGTACCCTGCATGACAGCGTCCATATCCTTCAGTTTCTGCTCTATTTTTTCTAATTCCCCCCGTATGGAGCGCAGCACCCCAGCATGTTTCGAGATGCAGTCTCCCCGAATAAAAGCTTTAAAGGCATCCCAAAGCACCAGTTGTGACTCTACGGTTCCCTCATTCAATTCAAAGAATTCCTTAATGGCGTCTCCCACTTCGCTGCGGAACACTTGGTCAAGCAGAGCAGCTGCAGGGAATCTCCATTATGGTCTCTGTTTGGGGATTGAAGGGAAATACACCACTAGTAGTACCGGGGAATGATCAGATATAGTGCGGGGTAGGTATTCAACCTTCCGTACCTCCAAAAGTAATTGCGGTGTGAGATACCAATGGTCAATTCGGTACCATGTGCCATGTGGGGCCGAAAAAAAGGTGTAGTTACGAACTCCTGGATAGTTAATGCGCCAGGGATCTGCCAGCAGTGCAGTCTGTAATAGAGTGAGAAGGCCCTTCATAGCTTGCGGCTTTGTAGTGCGGCCAGATCCGGTAGTGTCAGTAGTAGGGTCTAGTGTGAGGTTAAAGTCCCCGCCCATTAATATAGTATCCGCGTTTAGTCGGTCAATGTGTATAGCTATTGTAGGGAAAAAGTCAGAAGTGTCTATGTTTGGAGCATATATGTTAATAAGAAGCAACGACACCCCCCTCATCCCCCCCAGAGTTCCCTGCACAAGGACATATCTGCCTTCAGGGTCTATCTCCACTGCGGTGGTCTGGAAAGGGAGAGAGCGGTGTACTAAGATGCACACACCGCACAAATAGGTACTGTAACAGGAAAAGAACCGATTCTCACCCCATGTCGCTGCAAACCCATGCGTAGGGAGTGGTGCGTAATGTGTCTCCTGTAGAAAGGCGATCTGGGTGGAATGTCTCGCTAGGTATGCCAACACCTGTCTGTTCTTTTTTGGGCATGACAGCCCTCTTACATTCCAAGACATACATCGGAGGCGCAAACCAGAGTTGTTTACACCATCTGCAATCATTCAACCACTAGTGGTCCTATTGTTACTAACCGAGGATATTGAGTAGCGAACTCCCATACTGTACAAGATAGTGTGCTCCGAACTAACTGATAATCTAATAATAGCCATGCTACAACGAAAATCCCAACCCCATCCCACCCCCCACCCCCATGGGATACACAGAAACAAGGCACCCGGTGAATCCCAAGCAAGGAACAGCAAACTAAGGGGAAGAAGAGGGGGAAAGGGGGAAAAAGTGCAGGAAATCATCCTGAGGGGGGTAGCAACGCCCCAACGGAGCCATCTTATTTTCGGATAGTCAATACTGGGGATGTGTCCACCCAGCCCGGTCTCATATTTTAAACCTAGGCCCGTGTCGCTGAACAGAGGTGTAGAGTGACAACCCCTTGCGTGTGTTGTACGATCCAACTGTCAATCCTACCACACAGGAGTCGATGATTTCACCAACAGTCTTCCATCGCAGGCAATGTTCCGTACATGCGACGTCACGACAGATTTCGAAGGGCATCAAGAGTCGGGATCGATTCCGCCATCTTTTCTCTGCCGCTGCAACGCTTGCTGCTGGTTTTTCCAAAATTTGGCTGCTTCATCTGGAGTGTCAAAGATGTGAGATTTGTTTCCGATCTGGATACAAAGTCTGGCCGGGTACAACATAGCATATCTAATATTCGCCTTCTGGAGTGAGCACTTAACATCAACATATTTGTAGCGAGGGGGGGGCGTGGCCACGGAGCAGATGAGGGAAGACGCTTGAGCTCGGAGCTCCGCGCCGACCCTGCCAAAATCCTGTCTAATGGGCACGTAAATGAGCCCCTGAGCGACCCACAGATTGGCGAGGGACAGACGCCATAAGAGGGAGTGACGGCTGGCGCTGCCGGTGCCGGAATCACCGCGAAAACGGGAGAAAAGTGCGGCGGCCCCGGCGGACCCAAGATGGCGGCGAGGATGTAACCCTGGCGCCGGGAGAGGAGCAGCCTGAGATCGCGCAGCCTGCCTGGGACCGGACTGGAGCAGCGAGTTACCGGCTCCTGGCGGCAGAGCTGGTGCGGAGGTCGGAGCTTGAAGGCAGTGAGCGGAGGAATCGTCGCTGGGGCCGGAGATTGCGGCAGTGATGACTGGAGCGGCCCACTAGCGCCCCCGCGCCGGAGTCACACGAGGCGGCCAGCGGAGTGGAGAGGCGCTGGCGGCAACAGCACAAAGGCCCTGAGAGGTAGGCAGGATTCAGGAGATCGAGCGATGGGGCAAACACCACTGCGATGAGCAGGAAGAACTGCCGAGCGCCTGGGTGCAGACTGGAGGAGCACCGGTGAAGATAGGCTGTGGAGCGCGCTGGTTCCCGCACGGGCCCCACAGCGCAAGTGGGCCCCTGGGAGTGTGAGAACGCGGACCTTAGCAGCCAACCGCACTGAACGCATTGGGGATTGACGGCGGGGGCGGCCACCCCGGGGAGCAGTGCAGAAACCAGGCAGGGAGAACAGCGGAACAGAGCCTGGGGAGGAACGGCCCCAATAGCGGACGCTGCAGAGGGGAGACCGGGTGATAGCGGGGTCCGGGGAGCCGCCCCAAGAGGAGCGTGACGGAGGACTAGCCGAACTGTGATGGGCCTGCTCTGGTGATAAGAGGGATCAGCCCCGGCAACTGAGAGGCTACGGGGAATTGCTTGGGGCAGTTTACTGGGCTCCAGTTGTTGGACCAGGGGCGCTGCCACCACCCACGCGGAGTCAGGCTGGCGACTGGACCTATAACAGGGCTGTAATCGGACAAAGGACGCCTGAGGCACACGCGACACTGTGAGTGGGGGTGTAGTAGAGTGACATTCGAGAGAGCGGGGACGCGCACAATGCGCCTGGAACACGTGCGGGGGCCCAGGTCGTCGTTGATTACTGCGGAGGCCGCAAGCGTGGCAAGACTACGACCGTAGCCATACAGTGGGAAGCGACCTGGGTGGAGCGGAGCCCGCCGAGGGAGCCTGGCCGGGAGTTTGCACTGGGAGGCTGTTGCATAGCGTCTGGAGGGCCCATTGATAGGGCGTTCAGGCCGTGGGACTATTTGAAGGATAGACAGGAACGGAGAGGGCAACAGGTGAGCGGCCCCTTGCAGGCAGTGTGCACTGTTCATTCCCACAGCGGAAGTGATACTTAGGACGGTGGACTGGTGTTTCTCTGCAGCCGCACGCATACTATTTGCATTATGGGGAAGCCTAAGGGGAAGACGGGGGGTGCGACCCCTGAGCGCGAAGACGATGAAGGCACACCGACTACCCAGGGGGAGCCCACACGAGGGGTTGAAGGGATGCAGCAGAGGCAAGTGGACCAGATCCTTAAAGCTATAGCGGATACCAGGGAGGCACTGCAGCAGGACATAGCGCATGTGGCGCAGGGGCTGGGTCTGCTACGAGCTGACCATGCCAAACTCGCAGACAGAGTGAAACAATCGGAAGCCACTATAGAGACCCTGGTACCCGCCCAAAAAGAGATGGCAGCTAAAATGGAGGATGTGCAACAGCGGCTGCGGACCCTAGAACGGCGGGCAGAGGACGCCGAAGGCCGGAACCGCAGGAATAATGTTCGGGTGGTGGGATTGCCAGAAGGAGTGGAGGGTGGCAACATGATGGACTACCTGGAGGGCTGGCTACGGCGGGAGGTCGCACCCGAAGGACTGACGTCCTTCTACACGCTGGAACGTGCGCACAGAGTGCCTTCGCGGCCGCTGGCACCTGGACGCCCTCCTCGGCCAGTGATAGCTAGGTTGCTCCACTATAGAGATAGAGATATACTGTTGCACAAGGCACGAACTTCAGGCCCTTACATAGTGGGCAACAGCAAAGTGACGCTTTTCCCCGACTATACGCTTGATGTTCAGCGCCGCCGCAACTCTTTTCTGGAAGTCAAGAAGGCGCTCCGCTCCGAGGGGATACAATACTCACTGATGTTTCCGGCGCGCCTCAAAATAGCGCTAGACGGCAAAACGACCTTCCACGACACTCCGGATGATGCCTGGACTTGGCTGGAGATGTACAAGGCGGGAATGGGGGAAGCGGGCCGCACGACGAGGGAGCAACAGGAGGAGCCACGACCGCGCCGTTCGCGGAGGATTCGACGACATGGGTCAACAGCACGGAAGCCTTCGGAGTCACAGACAGACAAGGAACGCATGGCTGCTCTGCAGGCGGTAGCATCTATCTCATTAGAACCGAGCTCAGCATTACTGGCGGCGACGGGATCCGAGAAGGGGTCACCACGGTCGGACACTGAAGAGTCCGAAGCGGGCAGTGTGGTGCTCCCGCATGTGACCGCTGGGACAGCCGACGAGACCGTGGATGCGTGATGGGGTGGCAGACCCGGGACAAGTGGAAGGTTTGACGGGGCGCTGGGGCGCAGACTGCCGGTGCCTCCCCTGCTGGCAATGGCGAGGGTTTGTGGGAGGGGGAGAGGAATGCTCGATCGGATCACTGAATGTCGAAGTAGCCCTACTACGTTGCAGCCCCGGAGGGGGCTGATTAACAGTATAAGGGTCAGGTGCCTGGGGGGCAGGAGGGCATCGAGTTTCTCTCTCTGAAGGTTCAGGTCATCCCCCCTGCGTTTGTGTGGGTGTAGCTCCCAGAGTTTGCTGTTGGAGCGGTTTGATTGTAAGTTTGGATGGGTACTAAAGTTGTAGCGCCTGTTCTGGGGATGGGGAGTTGGGGGGAATTTGGGGTTTGGGTAGAGTAATTAGAGCCACCGGTGTGACAGGAAGTAGGGGGACGGAGAGGGAGGACTTGGAATTGACTCATGGGGGGCTAGCTAATCTGAAATGTATCACCTGGAATGTGCGGGGGCTCCACACAATGCAGCGGCGACACAAGGTGCATGCTTACCTAGTGCGGCGAGGGGCCCATATCGCCCTACTCCAAGAAACGCATATCAACAGGGAGGAGGGGTTGGCGCTGAAACGGAGATGGAGGGGGCAGCTATATTATACGACCTACTCGGCTTTTGCCAGGGGAGCGTTGATTTGGGTTAGGGCGGGGATCCCCTTTCAAATGACGCAGCACTTCTCAGACCCGGAGGGAAGGTTTGTAGTGGTGAGGGGCCACCTCAATGGGATAGACGTGACGCTGTGTAGCGTGTATGCCCCCAATGCAGACCAGACCTCCTTTTAGACCGGCTGTCACGGAGTATAGCACCGTATATGACGAGCTCGGTATTGATGGGAGGGGACTTTAACACGATAGTGGACATAGAGAAGGATAGGTCCCACCCACCGCTTACTGGTGCACCTGCCCACAGACTTTCCAAAGCGCGACGAGCATGGCAAACTAATTGGGGGCTGGTGGATACTTGGCGCGTCCAGCACCCGGAGGAAAGGGATTACTCCTACTATTCAGGTCTTCATGACCTGCATGTAAGGCTGGATGCAATGCTGTGCACTCCAGAGGTGCACGCCAAGGTAACTCATAGCGAGTATCTGGCTCGAACGATATCGGACCATAACCCGCTCCTAGTGCAGATACGATGGGCCTGGGAAAGGTCATCCATACCGACCTGGCGTTTGAGACCGGAATCGCTGGACGATCCGGTATTTAGGGCGGAACTAGGGGAGTGCATAGCACACTACTTCCAGGACAATGAAGGCACGGCGGCAACGGCGGCGGTGGAGTGGGATGCTTTTAAGGTTGTGATTCGTGGAGCGTGTATTGCCAAATTGGTAGGGGTGCGGAAAACATTGCTACAAGACATAGAAGAGGCAGACAACCGCTTGCGGCAGGCTGAGAGAGCTCGCCGTGACGCTGCTGGACAGCAGGGGAGGTCCTGGAGGCCAGAGAGGCAGTGGCGGTGCAGGTGGAGCGACTCCGGGCCTTCGATTACAAACAATACCAAACACGGGTGCATGCAGAGGGCGATAAGACGGGGGCATTACTGGCGTGGCTGGCCAGTCCCAATCCCAGGGGGTCGCCTATACTGGGGCTAACGGCACCAGCGGGCGAAGTGGTGCATACACAGCAGGGGATAAACGAAGTGTTTCGGGACTACTATGCCGACCTATATCGTAGCCAACTACAAGGAGGGGAAGACATGATAGGGGACTACTTGGTGACACTAACCCTCCCCAGGCTGGAGCGGGATCAGGCGGACGACTTGGGGCGGGACATCACATTAGGAGAAATCCGTAGTGCAATCAAGCATATGGCGCGTGGTAAAACGCCTGGAGAGGACGGCCTACCAATAGAATTTTATACAGTGTACGTGGACTTATTAGCCCCTCGGCTGCTGGAAGTATACCGAGAAGCGCGGACGCTAGGTAGATTGCCGATGACAACTAGAGAGGCCATTATAATCCCGATATTGAAGCCTGGCAGAGACTCACTAGATAAGACAGCGTACCGTCCTCTGTCAATGCTGACTACGGACTATAAAATATTAAGCAGGATCCTAGCGACTCGACTCCTGCCCCATATGACGCACTTGGTGCACCCGGACCAGGCGGGGTTCATCCCCAAACGGAGCACGACGGCTAATGTGCGGCGACTGCTTCGAGTTCTGGAGCAAGGGGATCGCTTGCCAAACACCGCGACGATCCTCTCGATTGACATCGAGAAGGCCTTTGACAGCCTGGAGTGGCCGTTCCTGTTCCAGGTGATGCAAACGATGGGTTTGGGGGATGCCTACATAGGGTGGACCCGGATCCTCTACAACCTAGCGACGGCGCGAGTACGAACGGGAAAGACGATCTCCTCCACCTGCTGTGTGGAGCGGGGGACGCGGCAGGGGTGCTCTTTGTCTCCCCTATTGTTCGCCCTTGCGATGGAACCCCTGGCGGCATATGCGAGGTCGGGAGGGCATTATGCAGGGCTAGAGCTTCGTGGCGACATGCAGTACATATCCCTCTACGCGGATGACCTCCTTATGTTCCTGGCTGATACTGGGGATGGCTTGCCGGGGGTGATGGCATTGCTGCAGACCTTTGGGGAAATGTCAGGGCTCCGGGTGAATTGGGCAAAGACCTGCCTGTTCCCGGTGCGGCGGACAACGGAGTGCCCCGATCTGATGGGAGATATACGATGGGAGCCCCAGTGTTTGCCTTACCTTGGGACCAGAATCTACCACACACAGGAAGATTTACTGGAGGGCAATGTACGTAGGGCACTGACTGGGATCAGGGGAAGCATGACCTTTTGGAGCACACTGCCACTCTCGGTGGCGGGGCGCATAGCACTACTGAAAATGGTGGTTCTACCCCGGCTTTTATATTATTTCCGGACGTTACCGATCTGGATCCCGGGCTCGGTGTTTAAAACACTCCGCACCTTAATGGTGGGATTTATATGGGGTAATGGTCGACGGCGGGTAGCGCTGGCCACGCTGATGCGCCTTCGCGCCGAGGGAGGATGGGCAGTCCCGGACCTAGAACTGTATTACTTGGCCGCTCAAATGCAGTGGCTCACGCAGGCTGTTGCAAGGGAATTCCGGGGACCAGACGGCCCGGAGGGTAGATGGCTTCCGCGCCATGTGTTGTCGTTTATAATACTCAACCAGCGGCTGCGGGTGGGACTGTTGACACATGAGGAGCGAGCGCTGCGGCAATGCTGGCTCCGCAGCCAGAGACGGGGAGGAATTGAACGGCCTTATGCCCCGGAAATTCCATTGGGCATGTGCACTGCCCTGCCGCATGGAGGGGATTGGACTGACCTGGCCAAATGGGAGGAATTGGGGGTGCAGATGATTGGGGATCTATATGAGGATGGTATCCTCTTGCCCTATCAGGAGTTGCAAGATAGGTATGGCCTCCCAAGGGGCCACTTCCTGCTGCACTCGGCCCTTGTGTCGGCCATACAGCGTTACTGGGGAAGAGGGTTGTCGGAGCCGCAGACCACGCCTACATGCCAGTACGTTGTAATGGCAGCAGGGACTTTCAAGGCTATCACCTGCCTATACCGGCGCCTGCTGGGCGAGGGAACACAACCGTTGCATCGACTGCAGAGGAAATGGGAGGTAGATCTGGGCAGGGAAATTCCGGAGGTGGAGTGGGCAAAGATAGTGGAAAGAGCATGGAAAAGTACGCGTAATGCTAGATTTCAGTTAATCCACCACTACATACTGCATAGAGCGTATCTTACGCCGGCCCAGATTAATACATATTTTAAGACGGATACAGCTACTTGCCCTCGATGTAACTCCGAAGGGGCGGAGCTTCTGCACATGTTATGGAGCTGCCCACAGCTGGGGACATACTGGGAGGACGTGACAGAGGTGCTGAGCGAGGTAACAGATAGACAGCTTGAGCCGGAGGTGGGGGTCTGCATTCTACACTGGTTCCCGCATACAACTAAGACGAAAGTAACGAGCAAGTTTATAGACCTAGGCCTATTATTAGCTAAGAGGGAATTAACTAGGCGCTGGAAATCCAGACAAGGGCCTACTAGAGAGAACTGGGAACAGGAGTTCATTAAGTGGGCAACTAGCGAGAGCGCTGTCAGGTTACAGCTAGCGAAAAGAGCAAATAGCGAAAGAGCACTGGATACGGCCAGGGCATGGGAAGCACTGGTTGCACTGCTGCGAGGGCAGGCCGTGGACTCGGACGAGGAATCGTCCGAGGAGTCAGTGGGTCTGATACCTGCCACGGGGTAAGAGGGCGAGAGCGGCCCCAATTATGAGAAAGGCAAAAGGGGAGCCCAGCAGAATATGGACCTCAAGGTTGCCATCAGGGAAGAGAAGAATCTGGCCCTAACTTCGGAACCTACATAGAGAGTGGGTAACCTGCATGTGCAGGCACACCTAAGACACTTAAACACACCGGTGGCAAGGGTTGGGGTGGGGGGGTTGATAGGGGGGAATATATGCATAGAAACAAAATAGTAGATTGCTCGCATTCAGAATTGAGAGAGATGGACGATTAGGAAGATCGAAACATTATCCGCCAGAACTACCAAATATCCAGGCGGCCTATGCAATACGAGCGGATTGAAACGGCAAATGATACTGACATTGCAATGGAAGATGCGAGGGACGAACAAATCAATGTGCAACTATTACTGCGATACGCAGGGAAATGTTAAGTATCTAAATATGCATGTAATTGGGAGAAAACCAATAAAATATGTTTTAAAAAAAAAAAAAAAAAACATATTTGTAGCGAGCTTCTTGCACTAAGGGCGTAAAGTCTGGAACAGTGAAATGTTCGAGCCCTGATAAGTAAGCGAGCCACGTTCTCTGGACAATTGGAGCGCTGCATCCCGGTCATTATAGTTGAGAAGTTTAGCGATGATTATCCCATCAGGTGTTCCAGGCGCTGGGGAGGGCCCCAGTGTTCGGTGTGCCCGTTCAACAGCAAATGTGGCAGAGAAAGCTTCCCTGCCGAATAACTCCACTAGGACGGATTCAATAAATCTGGTCATGGGACCCGTATTCATAGTTTCTGCAATACCAGCGACGCGTAGGTTGTTTTTGCGCGAGCGCGCCTCTAAATCCTCCGCTTTCGTAGTTGCTTGATTTGGCTGTCCGCCCTATCCAATCTTTTCTGGACAGAAGGTTGTGTATCCTCCAGATCTGAGATCCGCTGTTCCTGCTTTTTCAATCCGGGTGTCCTGCGCCTCTAGCCGGCCATTTATGTCATCAAGTCGACTGGTAAGGGTGTCCAAGCGGGAGTTTATGGACTGGAATCCAGCTCTGAGTTCGGCCATGATGGCGGCCGCGCCCTCTAACTGGCTCTGCTCTGGGTTGGTGGCGTTTTCAGTCTCCTCACGCCTGGGGGTCTTCCCACCTTCAAAATTTAGCTGTCTCTGTTTAGGGTCAGTGCGGCCCATTGTGGATCGTATGAGGTGGGAAAGAAGCCATCCGGAAATAGCCCCCGCTTGAAACTGATAATGCACGCTGAGTATGAAGCCAGGCGCCCGAATCCGGCACCTAGGCCCAGCCAATATATTGCCCCGGTCTAGCACAAATATATATGTAGGCAGCAGTTGATTGCTGCAGATTATATAAAGGGGCACAGTCCACCACACAGCCCCAAGCGGCTGGGCGTAAGGAGATCAAGGCAGTCACTAGCTGCTTAGTTCTGTATTTATGCGCGGTAGTTATAGTACCTCAGTAGCCCGGTATGGGGCATAATCAGTTGCGTGGATATTCCGTTTAATTCCCGGGCAGCGCGGTAAACAACTGTGTCTCATGCCAGAACAAACCGCGTGAGGACTATCACTGCGCAGCTTGTTCTCCGCTCCTCGCCTCCTACCGTTATTGGGCCCAGTTTCTGCATCTCGCTCCAGCCGCCAGCAGGATTGATCTTTCCTTCACGTTCAGTGAGGCGGGGCGCCGGCACCAGTCAAGGGGCAGACGAGGTCTCTCCACAGCGGATTCCACCGTTGAAGGGATCGCCACTCATCCGTCCCGTCTCGCAGATGCGCACTGAGCCCTGCCCTCAGGCTCACCCGAGTCCCTTATTGACTCAGGGCCTCCGAGGGCTGCGTCAGGCCCGGGAGCGCAGCCGATCAAATCTCTGCACAGCGGGCACCCCCGGCAGCAGTTCTTGGAGCGAACGATCGCCCACCGCTCAGGTGTCTCCTCCACATCGCGGATGCTTGATTTACACCATGGGGACACCGGTAGGAGGAAATACGCTAGCAATGGCTCCGGAGCTTCAGAGTCATGCGGCCATCTTAGTCGCCGGCTCGGCCACGCCCCCCCACTATCACATGCATGTTGACGACATCCAATTGTACCTGAAAATCTCTTCCCCTGATGATAACTCCCTCAAAACGGAATTCCTTCTAATCCCCCCACCCAAGAAATCTCCCATTATTGAAGAATATATAAAAAATCTAACTGCTCTCAACTGCATACCACATATCATAGACTCTATGAGATCTCTGGGAATAATACTAGATAAGAATTTGAACATGTAGGAATACATCAGCTCAACTACCAAAGGAGCGAACTTCCAACTGAGCATCCTAAGAAAAATAAAACCCTTCCTCCCCCCTGGTGAGTTCAAGTCCGCTGTTCAAGCCTTAGCCATCTCAAAGTTGGAGTATGGCGGTGCAACCCTTTGCGGTCTACCTAGCTACAAATTGGTTCCTCCTAGGGCTTCTCTGAACACGGCTGCAAGGCTAATCACAGGATCCAAAAAAAGCAACTAAATCTCTCCGGATTTGAAATCCCCAATTTTGGCTTCCAAATGACGTCAGGATACAACAAAAAATTGCCAGCATGACTCATAAAGCCCTTCATTTCAACACCCCTTTGTACCTCACTCAAAAACTGGAACTTTATAGCGGTTGCTGATCCTCTAGGAGCTCCAGCACCCTGCTGCTGAAACCCCAAAAAATTCAAAGAATAAAAACGTATAAATCGGGCCTTCTCTGGTACTGCCCTGATAATCTGGAACTCCCTGCTTCCGGAAACCAGATTGAATCCTTCAACAGTGTCCTTCAAAAAAGAAGTGAAAGCTTTACTGATGAATACTTTTCTGAACTAGAAATTAGCCATTGTCTATTGTCTTGTCAGCCTGGCTCTGTACTGGCCTCCTCGCCCAGTTTGGCGTTGCTACATCATGTATCATTCCTGAACATTTTGCTGTATTCAACATCCATGTCCTATTGCTTACTTATGCTATTGTATATTCACCTTTGGGTTTTACATTATACTGGTCCTCCTTCATTAGCTTGGAGGTGACTGCCTGCACCTTTCACAACCATCTTGTTACTTAGCCTCACATGTCTCCTTCTCATGTGTTCATGACTCTTTGTAAAGCGCTCTTATACCCTCTTGGGTCATGTTCGCACTATATAAAACTTTAAATAAATAGACACACTGGTTGGGGTCCACATAGTAGGAGTACGCCAGATTGATATATTATTTCATATGCTTGCATATATATGTTATTTTAGCACGATGGTGGAACTTTTTATTTTAATCACTGTCCTGATACTTCTCATAACTTTCATCTGCTTCTGTCTATTGATCATTGCAGCACATACATTCTATACAAGAATCAAGTTGGTTCAATAAAAGTCCCTCTGTGTATTCTTTGTATAATTCTCTGACCTAAAGGGAGCATAAGTGACTGAGCAAAAGGTTCTAGATCTGTCACCATGGTTCCTGAGGGAATAGGGTTGTGATGTTCAGTGGTTGCCAGAACTATTCACTCTCTGTCTAGGTTGGGGGGGCTTATGGTGGCACTGTCAGGTAGCTGGTCTATGGGACAACATACCCTGAGGGAGTGCACTGAATCAGTCTGGCACCATCCCAAAGTTTATGTCGTCCACAAACGCACAGTTCCTACTGATTAGTGGAAACTACACAACAAGGTGCCGCCAGCGTTGGTTGGGTTCTTACTTTGTATGGTTCAACTGCATCGTTCAATCATGCCTTCAAAGGGACCCCTACGCTCCTTCTAAACAGAGACGTCGGTGGTGGTAGGAAATATCCTCCTCAGCTGAATAGGTATATCCTATGTATTGGCTGTTGGTAGTTCAAGCTTGAAAGGATCTAATTCCCACTGTGATAGCCTACTCTGTACTT
The DNA here is from genome assembly GCA_963921515.1 of Calotriton arnoldi. NCBI lineage: Eukaryota > Metazoa > Chordata > Amphibia > Caudata > Salamandridae > Calotriton > Calotriton arnoldi. The sequence goes on from CAWUFW010003600.1 coordinate 43,293, forward strand.
CATTTTCACATACGTGCCGCAAAACATCACTGAGAACTGCAGCTATTCAGTCACTCAGAAACTACTACAAAATGGTCTCACATTAGATGGTGGGGACGTTACCTTCGAGGTAGAGACACATGAAGCATATAGAACAGAGTTGTTTTATTCTTGGGTTACATTCCCGAATACACTTGATTTGAGGTAATAGAAGTTCCTCTCACTTACCAAGAACATATTAATTGGTTTAAAGACACCCTCCCTCACACTATAGAAAATGTGAGACTGAGCACACTCAGCAATGAGGAGGCGACATTGCCAGTCCTAGCCAGTTACACACCGCATTCTGGTATCAATAATATGTCCGCTGCTCAGATGCGGGGATTATACAATAATCTAGTAAAAATATACAGATGCCTTACATAGTTCGTAAATGCGAACATTGGCACTTACTCCTGCACGATCTGTTCAAGCTGCACCTCTACAAATGGTTACAGTGGGCATTAGCCCACAAACACTGAATGCAGTTATGGGTAAGGTTCCCACCAAGAGGGAAGAAATTCCGTTTTGGATTGCACAAAAAACAAATCAGCTTGAAGCAGTATTTCCCCATCTGGGCCCACAGGAAAAACATAGAATATTGACAAATGTATTGACGATGGGGATGGCTCCCTCTGTGGAGGACTGTGCAACTTGGGGTACGGTCTTTGATGCAGTATATAACGGAACACATGGTACCCCTTCTCTGGCTGTTCTGCCTGAAGTGCTGAAACAAATCCAGAAAGAGAATGGGGCAGAACCTGCCCAGGAACTAGGGATGAAGCTGATGGGCTACTTTGCAGCAGTATCTGCTATAATGTTGAGCAACATTAAAGGGGAAACAGCAGCATTAGCCAACGCCTGAGGGATTTGACTGCCGCACAGCAGGAGCGCGAATTACCTAAAATTATCGAAGAAACCTATGCTACGCTTGGTAGAGATAATTTGGGAGCCAGACCTGGGAAACCACGGTTGAAGAGTAATTCTGAAAAGGATAACTAAGCAAGGACCCAACTCTTCGACAAAGTGGGATTATAAGAAAAACAAAGATAAAACAAAATCACGGGGTGAGTCTCCTACACAGGAATCCATTGAGAAAGGTTATAACTTGTGGAACCCTGATAATGTTAAACTGCCTGACAGGTATCAGGATACTGATACACGTTCGTCTTGTTCCTTCCAGGATTCATCCGATAAACGTTTGGACAGAGGAAGACGGTCAGAGCGCAAATCAGAAGAGCACGTGAAACGAAGGAAGGACTCACAACGCTCGTCTGACTACATTATTAAGCAAGAAGAAAATCCTAAAACATCTAAAGCTCAATTCAAAAAGAAGAAGGTGGCCGGACTTAAGATCAGGCATGCCCCGGATATTGAGGGCTTTGCTTCTGAAGGGGGAATGGGCATTGACAATGCTGGACAGAGTGGCAGAAGTCATGATAGTTCACTAGAACCTGATGGATTGTCTGGTGTGAGTAGTGCTGAATTAGTACATCATGGTGGAAACATCAGATACCAGGGTAAGAGTTTCACATCGTTTATACAAAGTCCAACTACGGTTAGAGGGGACAAGCCAAGGTTTATTAATGTCTTCTTTTGGCAGGACCTCACTCAAGGGTACGATATTCATCTGGTCGAAAAGGATTGGCCACCTGATTTCGTAATGGATTGTCCAAACAGGGAAACAGTAATTTAACCTGCTTTTTCCGACCATTTTCCAGAATCAATTATACATTAATACGTAAAGGAGTGGGCTCTAGCGCTAGCTCCTGCGTTATACCGCAACGATGTGGCGTGGGATGACCTTATCACAACATTCCATTGAGGACAACCCCACAACCTCAAAGACAATATCCAATAAAAACTGAAGCTAAACAACAAGTTAGGAAAATCCTAGAGCTACTTGAATACCAAGATGTAATAAAAAGTTGCACCTCTTACATGAATAATCCTTTGTTTCCGATTATGAAACGAGATTATTCATGTTGTCTAGTATTGGATTACAGACAGATAGACTCAGCTACCCGTACATTTGCAGCACAAAATGCACACAGTGCCGCACTAATGAATAACATCGTGCGGAAGAAATACAAAACAATGCTAGATATCTCAAATGCATTTTTCTGTCAAAATAAAGCACCTGGAAGCAGATATCAAGCAGCATTCAGTGCGCTAGGTTCGCAGTAACAATTCTGCCGTCCATCCCAAGGGTATAAGAATAGCCCAGGAGTGTTCTAAGACAGAGTAACAGAACTACTTGAAAGTTTTGATGATCAGGCATTGTCCTATGTCGATGACATATATTTGATGGATGATGACCTCATGGAACCCTTGACCAGAGTAGAGTGCATAATCCTAGGGTTTGGTCACGTGGGCTATAAATTTAATTTCAGGAAATCTAAAATCGCCCATCTAAATGTCCTATTTCTTGGATACGAGTTGTCAAGTGAAGGCAAAAGCCTGGCTACCCATTTTTTTTTAATGTGCTTTGCTCCGACCTCCAACGACTTTAAAAAGATTACAATCCATATTAGGATTTTAAAATGTTGGCAGAACATACATTCCAGATTACACAGAACGGGTCACACCATTCTACGACTTGATACATCCAGACTTTTCAAGCATACGCTGGACGCAGGAACATACAGAAATTCTATGTTACTTACAAGCTGACATGATAGCTTCCAAACACCTACACACAAGTGTAAACACAACAAACTTGGTGATCCGTGTAATCGCGGGTACATCAGGGTACACATGTCACGTTCAATGAAGGTCACACGGTACCAATTCCATATAAATCACATTTATATACGAATGCTGAAATGCATTTTGCACCTACTGAAAAAATACTGACAGCAGTACAGACTGCTATAGTGAGAGAGCTGGCCCTGGCTCAAGGGAAACGCATAATTGTTGTGACCCCGGAATCGGCTCTAGAGGCGGTCACCAGAGCAAGCGTTACAACCGCTAAAGCTTTACATCCAAGATGGATACAATGGGCAAACTACTCACTGCAACAAATACAGATTTGATTCTACACTACTAACACAAGCCTTTCTGCAGTATGAACAAGAATCTCCTCTGTCTAATGAAATAATGCCTCTAGATCGCTATGACTACATCATTTACACTGATGGTTCTGCCCAGACTGCTGCAGAGACAAAGCACCAATACTCAGAGGCATGCAAAGTAGTGAAAGGGCCTATGAATGATGGAGAATTCCATCCAGAAAACCTACACGCAGTCACTAGGTGATTGCACAGATCAGCTGGCAGAATTAAAGGCTCTAGTACTGGCACTACACAATAAGGATGCTGGAGTCCCCACACTTAAAGTGAGTGTTCGTATTATTGTGTGCAGTCATAATGAATATCTAAATTATTGGAGCCAGAATGGATTCAGAGACTCTAAAGGCTGCACAGTAAAGCACAAGCTGCTTTGGAAACAGGTGGCAAAGCTGAAAGAATGCTTGCCACGGGCTCACGTTATTCACACACTGAGCCATCAATGTGTTGGCGTTCACGTTGCAGGGAATTCCATGGCGGATGAAGCAGCAAAAGCGACAGTTCGCACTGTTGCGGTTACTGCAATCACTAATACGAGGATAGACAGAGACATGATGGTGACCGTCAATGCAGCTTGCAATGACACACACCTACTGAAAGGTTTTCCACTCAAGTACTCCTACAATTTAGATGCACAAAACACACATTATGCTCAGATTCCAGGAGTAGGGGACAGAGTAACACCAAATAGTGATCGCAGACTGAGGTTAATTCTAGCTGCACATGAGGGTCTGGTTTCTGGCAATGCAGGGGTGGCTGCTACAATTTCATTATTGCAGCAACGCTAATGGTGGCCAGGTCTTTACAAACAGACCAAAGACTTTGTCCTTAGATGTGACATCTGCCAGCAGATGAAGGGTTCCACCGTGGCGCGCCCACCACATATGCCTCTACTAATTTCAAACAAACCATTGGCTTGTATTTACTTGGACCTTTGCTGCACCCTATCATCAGACAGAGTTTACAAGTATATCTTGGTGGCAGTGGATTCCTGCTCTCGATTCCCTTGGGTGTGGCCACAGTGATCAGCTGACATCCGAACTGTTATAAAGGATCTGCAAGTCTTTATTGGGACACACGCAGTTGGCACATTACATTCCCACCACGGTCCGGTGTTCAGCTCTAGTGCTTACAAAGAGGCCACAGACGTGTGAGTGTGACCCTGCGTTTGTCGTCTCCATACCATCTCGAGGGAAATGAGGTAGAGGAGAGGAAAACCTGTGACTTAAAGCAGTCTTTAACAGCGAAGGACCTAGGCTCAGGTCGCAGTTGGGTCTATCACCTATATGGGGTTCAGAGGGCTTTAAATAACACGCCAGGAAAATTCCTGGGTGGTCGGACTCCCTATGAAATCCTGTTTGGGGTTACAATGTGGGTCCCAGACCTCGACAATGCCAGCACAAGTGGAAGCAGAAACACCATTTGACATCGATGAACGTTTGGCTGTTTTACAGGAACTGAATGATTTCCAGGACGAACAAAGCAACGTTCAAGTAAAAAGCACCACAACTGACAAAGTGAAGGTAAAGTTCCGTCAAGGCCTGGCTGGATCCCAATGGTTGGGGATTTGGTCAGAGAATACATTGTGGACAAGAAGGAGTTTGGGCCATCCTACAGAGCGCCTGTGCTTGTCCTGGCTGTTGAAGGTACAAGAACTGTACTCCTTCTGCCCCTTGTCGGCCGTCAAGACAAAAGGTTTGCTCTATTGATCTGGTCTCCTGGGTGGCTACCAATCTCCTCTCACTACCGTACAGGAGGTTCAGATGGAAGCTTTAATCACGAATGAAGCATGTTCTCTCCAACGTGAGACAACACTAAACAACAACGAAGTATGTCTTCTACCTGTTGCAAAAGCCATGAGAGCTGTACTGTCAACAAGCACACAAACACAAAATTTCAATTCGGAATCCCAAAATGAACAAGGTCTACATCAACGTACTACAGATCGAGTCTCCATCAAGTTCAACACAACCTAGTGAGCTGCCGAGGATAGACCGGATGGCTTCTGGCTACTTCATCAATGTCGTGAGCCACTCACCTCAATCCCAGGCCGCTCAGATAGGGCGACGCTTGATCCGTGAATTTCTCCTAAGATCTATCCTCAGTGGCAGGAGAAAACACTGCACCAGCAACAGACCCCAAGGGGAAAGCGGGTTGCGGATAGAGAAAGACAAACAAGATGTTGTGGTTCTCCTGCGAGGCAGCAACAGTTGGAACTCAAAGGCCTGTCACAGTTCTCGCGTAAGCACCGTTCTTGTGTGAACGCTCAGTTGGAGGGTATCTGTGTATTATAAGAACAGCGGCTTCAAACACAATGCATCTTACAAGCAACAGTATCAAGACTAACTCGTATGCAATTGCTCATTCCCAAACGGACATCTACAAATCGCTCTGTCTTTCCAATCAGAACACTTTTATCACTTCCTGAGCAGGTGTGCGATCTTCTATATGAACTGTTGGCAAATGACTCCTCTAGTTGGCAAGCAGCTTCAAGAGGTTCCGCATCAAAGTCCTTGGCACCCTCTTATTTGTCTCACCATGAGCTGCGCATATGGTGCTCTAATTGTATTTCTTTTAATGAGCAGATCCCTGCCAAGTTTGTACTCTAAAAGCGCACAGAAGATTGGCCCAATAAAAGTTAGTTCCTGGCAGAGCCCTGCCAGTGCTTGAGAGTATTGAGCGCCGTTTAAATAAATAATGATCTTGTTTCCAGATTTGATCGCTTCTGAGCTCAGAGCACTGGCAATGAAAATAACACAACCAAAAATACCTGTTGTCAAATGTTTGTTGCTTGTTGTTTTTCTTTTCTTCTAGGGATTCCAATTCTGGAACGGGAGTCAGAAGGGCAAGTGCCGAGGAGCAGCTGCACCCCGAAATGGAGATCAGGATGAAGCCGGAGAGGCGCGAGCTTGAGACCTCGGCGAAGGGAATAAGGTGAGTGCTGAGCGAAGAGGCCAAGCAGGAAGCCAGGGTGCGAGTGGCCTTTAAATAGAAGCTGCCCGTGAACTTCAATGCACGTGGGGGGGAGAGGAGTGGTCGAAGTTACTGAGCCAGCAGAGATGTATGAACCGTGCGCAACACGTGCTGACTCCCTTACAGTTATTCCACGTGAGTTCAATCAGTAAGGGCACCTGCCACTGCCACCAAGGTTCTGGAATGTTCCTGTCAGTTATTCCACGTGAGTTCAATTAACAAATGTACCTGCCACTGCTACCAGGGTTCTGGAATATTCATGTTAACTGAAACACCGACGTGTTAAGAATGCAGAGCAATTAGTAAACATTTTAGTCAACTGTTTTGACAAGGCCATTAGTAACCATCATTACCACCAGGGAAAGAACGCACAGCAAGCCACAACCAAGGAATGAGCATGAAATCTGAAAAGGAGGGGGGAACCATTACATGAATCGTAAGCACATTGAGGCGCGTGCAATTGCCGGGATCATGGCAATCGACTTTGATTATTTCTCTTCCGACAGATCGGAGCAACATCCGGCTCCACCGCCCCTACCTTTTGAACTGAAGGTGTGTGTTTTCTATCTTTGGTTGAAAAGAACATACTTTGTTTCTCCATGGTTACATCTTTCGATTAGAATTGCATTACCTTTCTAGCTCCTTTGGATTGCTTTTGTGACAGTGTTCTTTCTCCTTCTGAATGGGCATTTCATCCCAGAACGCTCTGCGGTAAAAATGGTAAACTTGATTCTGAAACCACACACATCACACCGTGAACAAAGAGACCTTTCACTGGTGAACATTTCAGCTATTCCAGTTCCAGATGGAATTGTATGGGATAGGGTATAATTTGATGTGTATGGTCCTACTGAACGTTTATAAATTCCACATTTGTTAAAAATTTCTTTAAAATATATCATCGCCCCTAGTACTGTTTCTGATGATTGGGACATTGATACAGTACATAAAATGCTAGAAGATCTAGAGCATTCAACGGTGTTTTCTTCTGATGAATTATATGATGGTACAACTAACTATGTTGAGATGTTTTGTTTTCAACATTACGGACATCATTTTCTACATAAAGCTAGTATTCCTCGTGACATTTTCAACTTTACACAATGGGAACATTGCCCTACACCACCACGAGGTAGTTCAAAGGCATTTGCACATTTGTCGATTTTTCTGGGTATGACATAACTGACTCGGCCTCTTTCTAATATGGTCCCAACTATTCTACTGTTGAGCTGTAGATACTACGTTCTGGCTACGTGCCATGGCGACAGTAATAACATTACAAATCTGTTTTCACCATACCACCTTTCAGATCAACAGATAATTATGGGACAAAAGGACGCAAAATACACTATGTTACATGCTGGGGAAATTACCTTTTGCCGTTCCTGAAACAGCATCCTCGGATTGGATAATCCATGGGTGCATTACACTACCAATCTCAACTTTTCACTTTGAGTACTGTCTACAACATCATCAAGTGGACAGATATGAAGCGTTAGGTTAAGGGTTCATACATGAACATTGGGAGTTTCCTTTCAAATTCCGGTGTCGGAATAAGGACACTGAGGTTTATCTCAGCAGTTCTGACTGTGAGAATACTTTGAGTGGGTCCCTAGTATGCAAAGATGTAAGGCCTTTGTGGTAAACTTGTCTTGCTACTTAAAAGGCTCCCCGGTGGCATTGATACATCCGACTTTCAGATTACTCTCGAATGGGAGTTACCTGATGTTGAACAGTCAAGGTTGCTGTGGGATGAAACCAGGGGTTGCCCATTTGGTGACCGTGTCTTCCATTGCTACTTGTTGTACACCAGTCCTGTTTCCGCCTGTCAGTTACAGTCAGTCAGTTAGGGAGTATATGCGGTGGCCTTCAATTAATCTTAGCAACATGTGATTTGATGCCCTGAGCAAACTGAAAGCCTTATTATTTCAAAAAGATGTGGCCTTAACTTCCGCTAAGGAGACATTTGATCTTCAGGTGGCAAAGTCCTCTTCAGAGATACAGGCGCTACTCCGAACTAACTTCCCATGACATTTTGGAGAGGTGGTTCATTGTATTTTTAACATGTCTAGTACAACTGGAATAGCAGGGGTTTTCCAAGGTAAAGGCTCCGGGTTGGTTAGCAACTTCCAGATGGTGTTTGGAGTCATTCCATCTTTTATTCACTCAGTCCTCGGAAACAACTTTGGAGGTCCTCCGCTGGTTCTTCTCCTAATTGCAGAGATATTACTTCTAATATTTTTGCTCCGCAATGGATGTCCCATTTCGAGATCAAATGGAGCCTGCACTGCCTCATGTCCTGTTATGCCGTGAACGCATGGTGCATTGCTTTGGCGCACCTTTGCTTTGGGAACTGGATGAGCATTGGTTCTTGTCATTTCGGCATGTATGGCTTCAGTGTGTGCAGCCCATGTTCCCTTGTCTCCTGTGCACTTACGAGTGTGACATGGACTTGTGTTAGGGGTTGCAATTGGTTGAACCTACGGACAGACACGTACTGATGGACCAACTAAAGGCCCATTTGTATAGCTGTCCCTTGCGGATTCCATTGCTCCTAGCCTCATTCTATGAACCTCCCTTAGTTGCTTCTGCGCCTGGTGGATTGGATCTTGGCTCTGGCTCAATGGAACACCAACCAGCTGTTTTCGCTCCTGCAGCTGCTGCTGTGGGGGTGGATGGGAACATACTTGCTCTATCAACTTGCTCCGAGGTGTGCCTCTGGGATCATCATCTGCTGGGAACAGAAATGTTTCGTCTAGCACTCGGAACACGTAAAAATCTGGCTATTCAGTTTGGTGGGCACTTTTTATTCGGCTTGATTTTAATATACCAAATTGATTTTAAATTGACCTTTTTTTTATAGCTTTTATATTTTTAAGAAATTTGGCTTTCTGTGTGCTTTGGGTCTCCAAATAGCATGAGTACCTGTTTTACGTGCTTTTATCATCGTTTTAACGTATGATTTTTTTTTAGCAATTTCCTTTACATATGTTGCATTTTTCATAGAAGAATTTTTAGCTTTAGATAGTTTCTTAGTCAACTTATATTCTAGGAGTGGGTGTCACGTGTCCCAATTAGGCCTAGAAGAAAAACGTTCCCATTTTACATGAAAATGTGTCTTTTCTAAAGCTGCCTTCACTTGCCACATCTACTTTTGACACACATTTGCCCACTTTGGGTTCGTTTCCTAGAAACACCAACCTTGCTTACGTGAGTCAACTTCGCAAGAACACTTTCGTATTGCCTTGGCACTATGTACCAGGCCCAGACATACGTTGTGCAAATGTGTTTGTTATTATCGTCCATATGGCGACACAGCTATCTGGTTCATTGTATTTTTAACATGTCTAGTACAACTGGAATAGCAGGGTTTTTCCAAGGTAAAGGCTCCGGGTTGGTTAGCAACTTCCAGATGGTGTTTGGGGTCATTCCATCTTTTATTCACTCAGTCCTCGGAAACAACTTTGGAGGTCCTCCGCTGGTTCTTCTCCTAATTGCAGAGAAATTACGTCTAATATTTTTGCTCCGCAATGGATGTCCCATTTCGAGATCAAATGGAGCCTGCACTGCCTCATGTCCTGTTATGCCGTGAACGCATGGTGCATTGCTTTGGCACACCTTTGCTTCGGGAACTGGATGAGCATTGGTTCTTGTCATTTCGGCATGTATGGCTTCAATGAGTGCAGCCCATGTTCCCTTGTCTCCTGTGCACTTACGAGTGTGACATGGACTTGTGTTAGGGGTCGCAATTGGTTGAACCTACGGACAAACACGTACTGATGGACCAACTAAAGGCCCATTTGTATAGGTGACCCTTGTGGATTCCATTGCTCCTTGCCTCCTTCTATGAACCTCCCTGAGTTGCTTCTGCGCCTGGTGGATTGGATCTTGGCTCTGGCTCGATGGAACACCAACCAGCTGTTTTCGCTCCTGCAGCTGCTGCTGTGGGGGTGGATGGGAACATACTTGCTCTATCAACTTGCTCTGAGGTTGCCTCTGGGATCATCATCTGCTGGGAACAGAAATGTTTCGTCTAGCACTCGGAACACGTAAAAATCTGGCTATTCCGTTTGGTGGGCACTTTTTATTCGGCTTGATTTTAATATACCAAATTGATTTTAAATTGACCTTTTTTTATAGCTTTTATATTTTTAAGAAATGTGGCTTTCTGTGTGCTTTGGGTCTCCAAATAGCATGAGTACCTGTTTTACGTGCTTTTATCATCGTTTTAATGTATGATTTATTTTTTTGCAATTTCCTTTACATATGTTGCATGTTTCATAGAAGAATTTTTAGCTTTAGATAGTTTCTTAGTCAACTTATATTCTAGGAGTGGGTGTCTTTTCTAAAGTTGCCTTCACTTGCCACATCGACTTTTGACACACATTTGCCACACTTTGGGTTCGTTTCCTAGAAACACCAACCTTGCTTACGTGAGTCAACTTCGCAAGAACACTTTCGTATTGCCTTGGCACTATGTACCAGGCCTAGACATATGTTGTGCAAATGTGTTTGTTATTATCGTCCATATGGCGACACAGCTATCATTAGCACACAAACAATGGCAGCCTGATCACAATCTCAGCCCAAGGCAAGGATGCCTTTTCCTATCAATAAACATCTGTTTCCGGGTGTAGGCAGAGGAGGCACTTCTGCTGAAATGGAGAGGACTCTACAGGCTGACGCTTTTGCCCAGCAGCTGACTAACATCTCTGTGAGGGGTGTCCAGCTAGTGACCAAGACTGGGTCCAACATTCTTACCCACCAGGTAATGGGGTTGGATCATCCAGTAAGGGGATTCTTGGCAGAACATACACCCTAGACACGCAGGTTAGGGTCCACACAGTAGGAGTACGCCAGATTGTATTATTATTTCATATGCTTGTATGTATACGTTTTTCAGCACAATGGTGGAACTTTTTGTTTTATTCACTGTCCTGATACTTGTCATGACTGTCATCAGCTTCTGTCTATTGATAATTGCAGCACATATATTCTATACAAGAATCAATTTTGGTTCAATAAACATTGAAAACGTCCTTTTGTATAGTCTTTGTATATTCCTCTGAGCCAAAGGGAGCGCGAGTGAGTGAGCGAAAGATTCTAGATCTGTCGCCACGGTTCCTGAGGGAATAGAGTTGTCATGTTCAGTGTTTGCCAGAACTGTTCGCTCTCTGTCTAGGTCAGGGGGGGCTTATGGTGGCACTGTGAGCTAGCTGGTCTCCGGGACAACATATCCTATGGGGGTGCACGGAATCAGTTTGGCACCATCCCAAAGTTTATGTCGTCCACAAACGCACAGTTCCTACTGCTTGGTGGAAACTACACACCAACTTTATAAGGTTATGGAACTCCGTGGCGACTTGCAAAATTCTTAATATGTACGCCAAGGAGCACTTTATCCCATGTAATGCATGGTCACACCATCACCTTTCCACACAAACAACTAAAAACCTTGGTGCGTAGCTCTTTCATATGAAAGAGCGAACATGTTTGCAAACATGAGGAATAAAAAGAAAGCCTCTAGTGCAAGATTAAGCACATCAAAACCCAGTTAGGTATATGTTGTAAACAGATGTAAAAAACAATTTAATACAGGTCAGTTTGGAAGGAAAAAAAAAAGCTGCAGTAGCTTGGAATGTGTAGAACCATGCAGAAAAATTCTAGCTTTTCTCTAACTAAGGAGCGCAAAAAAAATCCCATATTCTCTCTTCTTGTAATCTTATGCTATTAAAATTGATCAGAAGAAAGAAAACAGTTGTTTTAATTATGCTCCTTGACCAGACCTGCATTTCACCTCAGCTGCTGCCTCTGACAGCAGGCACTGTGCCATCAGTACTCAACTGTAATAACTTGTAATAGTTGAGGTCTGACGTCTTTTCTTTATAATCGGCAACTGGGTGCGTAACAAGTCGCCGATTATGAATATATATATATATGAATATATATATATATATTCACAAAAAAAAACATAGGTTTCAGAGACGTTATAGTTAGAAATTAGCATTTAAAAAACCTTAGAAATTCACTTTAAAAAAACCACAGGTTTCAGGGACGTTATAGTTAGTTGGAGATTTCACTCGTACAAAACCAGTGAAATTTGGCCGTTATAGTTAGTTGAGCTAACTATAACTCGCGCCCCCGCAATGCACTGCTCATGACGTCACATATTACATCATTCATGACATGGTCAGTGACATCACTGATGACATCTCAAATTACATCACTGATGACATCATCCACGTGATAATCTGATGCACCTCCTCACACCCTAATATAACCTTTGATACACCCACTCTAAAATACAGACTACCAATTTCGAAACCTTGGACACGCCAATACCAGTTACTACATACCCACTCACTGATTCCTAGGTCTACACACACATCCACTCATTCACCTATACAGTCACTCATACATGCAGTCACTCATCAATACAGCACTATCATATGCACTCATACACCTATACAGACACTCACACACCGCCACTCATCCAGAGTTACTCACACACCTAGTCAGTCATGCAAAGAATCAATCACACTCCCATTTACTCACCTATACAGTTATACACACACCACCTCATTTATTCATACAGATACTAACACATACTTAGTCTCTTATACAATCACTGAGACAAGCACACACTCATCCATACAGCCACTCTCACAATCACTCACTCTCACATATAGTCATTTATATACTCCAACACTCACATATACTGCCTTTCACATATGTAGTTACTCACACATGTACCAGTGAGACATCCATTCACTCACCAACTCACCCATACACACACTCACCCACCTATACGGCCCTTCACAGATGCACTCTTGAACCCATACACCCAGTGAATCACCCACTCACACATCTATGCACAGAGTCACACACCCCCACCCACCCACACAGACACTCAGGCACCCATACAGATACTCAGACAACCAATCAATAGCCCATATAGACACTCATGTAGATACTCACCAACCCATGCAGACGCTTACACACCAACTAACAGACTGATACAGACATTCACACAGTTTAGTCACTAACCCATGCATTCAGTAAGACACGATTAATCACTCACTTATACACTCAGTCACGCACCTACTAAATCATCCATTCAGATACTTATAGACCCACTCATTCTTCAATACACCTTGGCATATAGATATATAAAACATATTTAAACTTTACAGAAGCACACAGTCCCTGGATGATGTCATCAGTGATGTCATTTGAGATGTCATCAGTGATGTCACTGACCATGTCATGAATGATGTAATATGTGACGTCATGAGCAGTGCATTGCGGGGGCGTGAGTTATAGTTAGCTCAACTAACTATAACGGCCAAATTTCACTGGTTTTGTACGAGTGAAATCTCCAACTAACTATAACGTCCCTGAAACCTGTGGTTTTTTCAGTGAATTTCTAAGGTTTTTTAAATGCTAATTTCTAACTAAAACGTCTCTGAAACCTATGTTTTTTTTAGTGAATTTCTAAGGTTTTTTAAATGCTAATTTCTAACTATAACGTCCCTGAAACCTATGGTTTTTTCAGTGAATTTCAAAGGTTTTTTAAATGCTAATTTCTAATTATTCCTACAGAGGTAGGACATGTGCAGAAAGAGGAAGAAAAGCGCAGAAAGAAGCAAGAAAAATGCAGAAAGAGGCAAGAGAAGTCCAGAAAGACGAAGAAAAGTGCAGAACGAAGCAAGAGATATACAGAAAGAGGCAACAGAAGTCCAGAAAGACAAAGAAAGGTGCAGAAAGAAGCAAGAGATATGCAGAAAGAACCAACAGAGATGCAGAAAGAGGCCTTGTTGCAAAGTCATCCTGTGCCCACAACTTTTTGCTGACTGGTACTGGTGGTAACTGACTGACTAACCAGGCCCGGAGCCAGTGCTATCCTGAAAGACACTTAGAATACAGTGAAAACACCTACATACACTAGAGTGCACTATGGGTTGGGGTACCCCTGTGATTGGCATGACCTCCCCTGTAAGGCCCTAGTACATAATAGGGCAGGGGGATTAAAACTACCTTTAAGTCAGAGGTGCAGAAAGAGGCAAGAGAAGTGCAGAAAGAAGCAACAGAGGTGCCGAAAGAGGCAAGAGAGGTGCAGAAACGGGCAAGAGAGGTGCAGAAACAGGCAAGAAAGGTGCAGAAAGAGGGAACAGGGGTGCAGAAAGAGGCAAGAGGGATACAGAAATTTGCAAGAGAGGTACAGAAAGAAGCAAGAGCAGTGCAGAAAGAAGCAAGAGAAGTGCAGAAAGAAGCAAGAGAGGTGGAGAAATAGGGAAGAGGGTGCAGAAAGAGGCAAGAGGGATACAGAAATTTGCAAGAGAGGTACAGAAAGAAGCAAGAGCAGTGCAGAAAGAAGCAAGAGAAGTGCAGAAAGAAGCAAGAGAGGTGCAGAAATAAGCAAGAGAAGTGCAGAAAGAGGCAAGAGAATTGCAGAAAGAAGCAACAGAGGTGTAGAAAGAAGCAAAAGAAGTGCAGAAAGAGGCAAGTGAGGTGCAGAAAGAAGCAAGAGCAGTGCAGAATGAACCAACAGAGGTGCAAAAAGAGGCAAGAGGGGTGCAGAAAGAGGTAGGAGAGCTACAAAAAGAGGCAAGAGAGGTACAGAAGGAGGCAGGAGGGGTACAGAAAAAGGCAGGAGGGGTGCAGAAAGAAGGAAGAGAAGTGCAGAAAGAAGCAACAGAGGTACAGAAAGAGGCAAGAGAGGTGCAGAAACAGGCAGGGAAGGTGCAAAAAGAGGGAACAGGGGTGCAGAAAGAGGCAAGAGAGGTGCAGAAAGAGAAAAAAGGGGTGCAGAAAGAGGCAAGAGGGGTGCAGAAAGAGGCAAGAGGGATACAGAAATTTGCAAGAGAGGTACAGAAAGAAGCAAGAGCAGTGCAGAAAGAAGAAAGAGAAGAAAGAAGCAAGAGAGGTGGAGTAATAGGGAAGAGGGTGCGGCAAGAGGGATACAGAAATTTGCAAAAGAGGTGCAGAAAGAAGCAAGAGCAGTGCAGAGAGAACTAACTGAGGTGCAAAAACAGGCAAGAGGGGTGCAGAAAGAGGTAGGAGTGGTGCACAAAGAGGCAAGAGAGGTACAGAAAGAGGCAGGAGGGGTACAACAAAAAGGAAGAGAAGTGCAGAAAGAAGCAACAGAGGTGCAGAAAGCGGCAGGAAAAGTGCAGAAAGAAGCAACAGAGGTACAGAAAGAGGCAAGAGAGGTGCAGAAACAGACAGGAAAGGTACAGAAAGAGGGAACAGGGGTGCAAAAAGAGGCAAGAGAGGTGCAGAAAGAGACAAGAGAGGTGCAGAAAGAGAAAAGAGGGGTGCAGAAAGAGGCAAGAGGAGTGCAGAAAGAAGCAAGTGAGGTGCAGAAAGAAGCAACAGAGGTGCAGAAAGACACGAGAGGTGCAGAAAAAAGCAAGAGAAGTGCAGAAAGAGGCAAGAGAATTGCTGAAAGAAGCAACAGAGGTGTAGAAAGAAGCAAGAGAAGTGCAGAAAGAGGCAAGTGAGGTGCAGAAAGAAGCAAGAGCAGTGCAGAACCAACCAACAGAGGTGCAAAAAGAGGCAAGAGGGGTGCACAAAGAGGTAGGAGAGGTACACAAAGAGGCAAGAGAGGTACAGAAAGAGTCAGGAGGGGTGCAAAAAGAAGGAAGAGAAGTGCAGAAAGAAGCAACAGAGGTACAGAAAGAGGCAAGAGAGGTGCAGAAACAGGGTGGGAAGGTGCAAAAAGAGGGAACAGGGGTGCAGAAAGAGGCAAGAGCGGTGCAGAAAGAGAAAAGAAGGGTGCAGAAAGAGGTAAGTGGGGTGCAAAAAGAAGCAAGTGAGGTACAGAAAGAGGCAACAGAGGTGCAGAAAGACGCAAGAGAGGTGCAGAAACAAGCAAGAGAAGTGCAGAAAGAGGCAAGAGAATTGCTAAAAGAAGCAACAGAGGTGTGGAAAGAAGCAAGATAAGGGCAGAAAGAGGCAAGTGAGGTGCAGAAAGAAGCAAGAGAGGTGCAGAAAGAGGCAAGAGGGGTGCAGAAAGAAGCAAGAGAAGTGCAGAAAGAGGTGCACAAAGAGGCAAGAGAGGTACAGAAAGAGGCAGGAGGGGTGCTAAAAAAAGAAGAGAAGTGCAGAAAGAAGCAACAGAGGTGCTGAAAGAGGCTCAAAGGGTGCAGAAAGAAGCAAGACAAGTGCAGAAAGAGGCAAGTGAGGTGCTGAAAGAAGCAAGAGCAGTGCAGAAAGAACTAACAGAGGTGCAAAAAGAGGAAGAGGGGTGCAGAAAAAGGTAGGAGAGGTGCACAAAGAGGCAAGAGAGGTAAAGAAAGAGGCAACAGAGGTGTAGAAAGAAGCAAGATAAGTGCAGAAAGACGCAAGTGAGGTGCAGAAAGAAGCAAGAACAGAGCAGAAAGAACCAACAGAGGTACAAAAAGAGGCAAGAGGGGTGCAGAAAAAGGTAGGAGAGGTGCACAAAGAGGCAAGAGGGGTGCAGAAAGAGGCAGGAGGGGTGGAGAAAGAAGGAAGAGAAGTGCAGAAAAAAGCAACAGAGGTGTGGAAAGAAGCAAGAGAAGTGCAGAAAGGGGCAAGTGAGGTGCAGAAAGAGGCAAGAGAGGTGCAGAAAATGGCAGGAGAACAGCAGAAAGAGGCAAGAGTGATGCAAAAAAGGGAAGAGGGGTGCAGAAAGAAGCAAGAGAGATGCAGAAAGAGGGAAGACGAGTGCAGAAAGAGACAACAGGGGTGCAGAAAGAAGCAAGAGAGGTGCAGAAAGAGGCAATTGAAGTGCAGAAAGAAGCAACAGAGGTGCAGAAAGGCAAGAGGGGTGCAGAAAGAGGAGAGAGAAGTGCAGAAAGAAGCAAAAGAGGTACAGAAAGATGCAAGAGAGGTGCAGAAAGAGGCAAGAGGGATGCAGAAAGAGGCAAGAGCAGTGCAGAAAGAACCAAGAGATGTGCAGAATGAGGCAAGAGATGTGCAGAAAGAGGCAAGAGATGTGCAGAAAAAGGAAGAAGGGTGCAGAAAGAAGCAAGAGAAGTGCAGAAAGAGGCAAGTGAGGTGCAGAAGGAGGCAAGAGAACTGCAGAAAGAGGCAAGAGTTGCAGAAACAGGCAAAAGGGGTGCAGAAAGAGGGAACAGGTGTGCAGACAGAGGCAAGAGAGGTGCAGAAAGAGGGAAGAGGGGTACAGAAAGAGGCAAGAGGGATGCAGAAATTTGCACGAGAGGTGCAGAAAGAAGCAAGAGCAGTGCAGAAAGAAGCAAGAGAAGTGCAGAAAGAAGCAAGAGCAGTGCAGAAAGAACCAACAGAGGTGCAGAAAGAGGCAAGAGGGGTACAGAAAGAGGCAAGAAAAGTGCAGAAAGAAGCAAAAGAGGTGCAGAAAGAGGCAAGAGAACTGCAGAAAAAGGCAAGAGACGTGCAGAAAGAGTCAGGAGAGGTGCTTAAAGAGGCAAAAGGGGTACAGAAAGAGGGAAGAGGGGTGTAGAAAGAAGCAAGAGAAGTGCAGAAAGAAGCAAGAGAGGTGCTTAAAGAGACAAGAGTGGTACAGAAAGAGGCAAGAGAAATGCAGAAAGAAGCAACAGAGGTGCCGAAAGAGGCAAGAGAGGTGCACAAACAGGCAAGAAAGGTACAGAAAGAGGGAACAGGGGTGCGGTAAGAGGGATACAGAAATTTGCACGAGAGGTGCAGAAAGAAGCAAGAGCAGTGCAGAAAGAAGCAAGAGAAGTGCAGAAAGAAGCAAGAGAGGTGGAGAAATAGGGAAGAGGGGTGCAGAAATAGGTGGGAGAGGTGCACAAAGAGGCAAGGGGGTACAGAAAGAGGCAGGAGGGGTGCAGAAAGAAGGAAGAGAAGTGCAGAAAGAAGCAACAGAGGTGCTGAAAGAGGCAAGAGAGGTGCAGAAAGGCAGGAAAAGTACAGAAAGAGGGAACAGAGGTGCAAAAAGAGGCAAGAGGTGCAGAAAGAGGGGAGAGGGGTGTAGAAACAAGCAAGTGAGGTGCAGAAATAGGCAACAGAGGTGCAGAAACAGGCAGGAAAGGTGCAGAAAGAGGGAACAGGTGTGCAGAAAGAGGCAAGAGGGATACAGTAATTTGCAAAAGAGGTGCAGAAAGAAGCAAGAGCAGTGCAGAAAGAACCAACAGAGGTGCAGAAGGGGCAAGAGGGGTACAGAAAGAGGCAAGAGAACTGCAGAAAAAGGCAAGAGGGGTGCAGAAAGAGAAAAGAGGGGTGCAGAAAGAGGCAAGAGGGGTGCAGACTCAAGCAAGCGAGGTGCAGAAAGAGGCAACAGAGGTGCAGAAAGACGCAAGAGAGGTGCAGAAACAAGCAAGAGAAGTGCAGAAAGAGGCAAGAGAATTGCTGAAAGAAGCAACGGAGGTGCAGAACGAGGCAAGAAAGGTGCAGAAACATGCAGGAAAGGTACAGAAAGAGGGAACAGGGGTGCAGAAAGAGGCAAGAGGTGCAGAAAGAGGGGAGAGGGGTGCAGAAACAAGCAAGTGAGGTGCAGAAAGAGGCAACAGAGGTGCAGAAACAGGCAGGAAAGGTGCAGAAAGAGGGAACAGGTGTGCAGAAAGAGGCAAGAGGGATACAGAAATTTGCAAAAGAGGTGCAGAAAGAAGCAAGAGCAGTGCAGAAAGAACCAACAGAGGCGCAGAAAGGGGCAAAAGAACTGCAGAAAAAGGCAAGAGGGGTGCAGAAAGAGAAAAGAGGGGTGCAGAAAGAGGCAAGAGGGGTGCAGAAACAAGCAAGCGAGGTGCAGAAAGAGGGAACAGAGGTGCATAAAGACGCAAGAGAGGTGCAGAAACAAGCAAGAGAAGTGCAGAAAGAGGCAAGAGACAAGAGAATTGCTGAAAGAAGCAACAGAGGTGCAGAACGAGGTAAGAGATGTGCAGAAACAGGCAGGAAAGGTGCAGAAAGAGGGAACAGGGGTACAGAAAGATGCAAGAGGGATACAGAAATTTGCAAAAGAGGTGCAGAAAGAAGCAAGAGCAGTGCAGAAAGAACCATCAGAGGTGCCGAAAGAGGCAAGAGAGGTGCACAAACAGGCAAGAAAGGTACAGAAAGAGGGAACAGGGGTGCAGAAAGAGGTAAGAGGGATACAGAAATTTGTACGAGAGGTGCAGAAAGAAGCAAGAGCAGTGCAGAAAGAAGCAAGAGAAGTGCAGAAAGAAGCAAGAGAGGTGGAGAAATAGGGAAGAGGGGTGCAGAAAATAGGTAGGAGAGGTGCACAAAGAGGCAAGGGGGTACAGAAAGAGGCAGGAGGGGTGCAGAAAGAAGGAAGAGAAGTGCAGAAAGAAGCAACAGAGGTGCTGAAAGAGGCAAGAGAGGTGCAGAAAGGCAGGAAAAGTACAGAAAGAGGGAACAGAGGTGCAAAAAGAGGCAAGAGGTGCAGAAAGAGGGGAGAGGGGTGTAGAAACAAGCAAGTGAGGTGCAGAAATAGGCAACAGAGGTGCAGAAACAGGCAGGAAAGGTGCAGAAAGAGGGAACAGGTGTGCAGAAAGAGGCAAGAGGGATTCAGTAATTTGCAAAAGAGGTGCGAAAGAAGCAAGAGCAGTGCAGAAAGAACCAACAGAGGTGCAGAAGGGGCAAGAGGGGTACAGAAAGAGGCAAGAGAACTGCAGAAAAAGGCAAGAGGGGTGCAGAAAGAGAAAAGAGGGGTGCAGAAAGAGGCAAGAGGGGTGCAGAAACAAGCAAGTGAGGTGCAGAAAGAGGCAAGAGAGGTGCAGAAAGACGCAAGAGAGGTGCAGAAACAAGCAAGAGAAGTGCAGAAAGAGGCAAGAGAATTGCTGAAAGAAGCAACAGAGGTGCAGAACGAGGCAAGAGAGGTGCAGAAAGAGGCAAGAAAGGTGCAGAAAGAGGGAACAGGGGTGCAGAAAGAGGCAAGAGGTGCAGAAAGAGGGGAGAGGGGTGCAGAAACAAGCAAGTGAGGTGCAGAAAGAGGCAACAGAGGTGCAGAAACAGGCAGGAAAGGTGCAGAAAGAGGGAACAGGTGTGCAGAAAGAGGCAAGAGGGATACAGAAATTTGCAAAAGAGGTGCAGAAAGAAGCAACAGCAGTGCAGAAAGAACCAACAGAGGCGCAGAAAGGGGCAAGAGGGGTGCAGAAAGGGGCAAGAGGGGTACAGAAAGAGGCAAGAGAAGTGCAGAAAGAAGCAAAAGAGGTGCAGAAAGAGGCAAGAAAACTGCAGAAAGAGGCAAGAGGGGTGGAGAAAGAGAAAAGAGGGGTGCAGAAAGAGGCAAGAGGGGTGCAGAAACAAGCAAGCGAGGTGCAGAAAGAGGCAACAGAGGTGCAGAAAGAAGCAAGAGAGGTGCAGAAACAAGCAAGAGAAGTGCAGAAAGAGGCAAGAGAATTGCTGAAAGAAGCAACAGAGGTGCAGAACGAGGCAAGAGAGGTGCAGAAACAGGCAGGAAAGGTGCAGAAAGAGGGAACAGGGGTGCAGAAAGAGGCAAGAGGTGCAGAAAGAGGGGAGAGGGGTGCAGAAACAAGCAAGTGAGGTGCAGAAAGAGGCAACAGAGGTGCAGAAACAGGCAGGAAAGGTGCAGAAAGAGGGAACAGGTGTGCAGAAAGAGGCAAGAGGGATACAGAAATTTGCAAAAGAGGTGCAGAAAGAAGCAAGAGCAGTGCAGAAAGAACCAACAGAGGCGCAGAAAGGGGCAAAAGAACTGCAGAAAAAGGCAAGAGGGGTGCAGAAAGAGAAAAGAGGGGTGCAGAAAGAGGCAAGAGGGGTGCAGAAACAAGCAAGCAAGGTGCAGAAAGAGGCAACAGAGGTGCATAAAGACGCAAGAGAGGTGCAGAAACAAGCAAGAGAAGTGCAGAAAGAGGCAAGAGACAAGAGAATTGCTGAAAGAAGCAACAGAGGTGCAGAACGAGGTAAGAGATGTGCGGAAACAGGCAGGAAAGGTGCAGAAAGAGGGAACAGGGGTGCAGGAAGATGCAAGAGGGATACAGAAATTTGCAAAAGAGGTGCAGAAAGAAGCAAGAGCAGTGCAGAAAGAACCGTCAGAGGTGCAGTAAGAGGCAAGAGGGGTGCAGAAAGAGGTAGGAGAGGTGCACAAAGAGGCAAGAGGGGTACAGAAAGAGGTAAGAGGGATACAGAAAGAAGGAAGAGAAGTGCAGAAAGAACAAACAGAGGTGCAGAAAGAGGCAAGAGGGGTACAGAAAGAGGCAAGAAAAGTGCACAAAGAAGCAAAAGAGGTGC
Organism: Calotriton arnoldi; assembly: GCA_963921515.1. Taxonomy (NCBI): domain Eukaryota; kingdom Metazoa; phylum Chordata; class Amphibia; order Caudata; family Salamandridae; genus Calotriton; species Calotriton arnoldi. The sequence goes on from CAWUFW010003600.1 coordinate 64,502, forward strand.
AGAAAGAGGCAAGAGAACTGCAGAAAAAGGCAAGAGAGGTACAGAAAGAGTCAGGAGAGGTGCACAAAGAGGCAAAAGGGGTACAGAAAGAGGCAAGAGGGGTGTAGAAAGAAGCAAGAGAAGTGCAGAAAGAAGCAACAGAGGTGCTTAAAGAGGCAAGAGTGGTACAGAAAGAGGCAAGAGAAGTGCAGAAAGAAGCAACAGAGGTGCCGAAAGAGGCAAGAAAGGTGCACAAAGAGGCAAGAAAGGTACAGAAAGAGGGAACAGGGGTGCAGAAAGAGGTAAGAGGAATACAGAAATTTGCATGAGTGGTGCAGAAAGAAGCAAGAGCAGTGCAGAAAGAAGCAAGAGAAGTGCAGAAAGAAGCAAGAGAGGTGGAGAAATAGGGAAGAGGGGTGCAGAAAGTGGCAATAGAGATGCAGAAATTTGCAAAAGAGGTGCAGAAAGAAGCAAGAGCAGTGCAGAAAGATCCAACAGAGGTGCAAAAATAGGCAAGAGGGGTGCAGAAATGGGTAAGAGAGGTGCACAAAGAGGCAAGGGGGTACAGAAAGAGGCAGGAGGGGTGCAGAAAGAAGGAAGTAAAGTGCAGAAAGAAGCAAAAGAGGTGCAGAAAGAGGCAAGAGAACTGCAGAAAAAGGCAAGAGAGGTGCAGAAAGAGTCAGGAGAGGTGCACAAAGAGGCAAAAGGGGTACAGAAAGAGGCAAGAGGGGTGTAGAAAGAAGCAAGAGAAGTGCAGAAAGAAGCAACAGAGGTGCTTAAAGAGTCAAGAGTGGTACAGAAAGAGGCAAGAGAAGTGCAGAAAGAAGCAACAGAGGTGCCAAAAGAGGCAAGAAAGGTGCACAAAGAGGCAAGAAAGGTACAGAAAGAGGGAACAGGGGTGCAGAAAGAGGTAAGAGGAATACAGAAATTTGCATGAGTGGTGCAGAAAGAAGCAAGAGCAGTGCAGAAAGAAGCAAGAGAAGTGCAGAAAGAAGCAAGAGAGGTGGAGAAATAGGGAAGATGGGTGCAGAAAGTGGCAATAGAGATGCAGAAATTTGCAAAAGAGGTGCAGAAAGAAGCAAGAGCAGTGCAGAAAGATCCAACAGAGGTGCAAAAATAGGCAAGAGGGGTGCAGAAATGGGTAGGAGGGGTGCACAAAGAGGCAAGGGGGTACAGAAAGAGGCAGGAGGGGTGCAACAAGAAGGAAGAAAAGTGCAGAAAGAAGCAACAGAGGTGCTGAAAGAGGCAAGAGAGGTGCAGAAACAGGCAGGAAAGGTGCAGAAAGAGGGAACAGAGGTGCAAAAAGAGGCAAGAGAGGTGCAGAAAGAGGGGAGAGGGTGCAGAAAGAGGCAAGAGGGGTGCAGAAAGAGGCAACAGAGGTGCAGAAATAGGCGGGAAAGGTGCAGAAAGAGGGAACAGGTGTGCAGAAAGAGGCAAGAGGGATACAGAAATTTGCAAAAGAGGTGCAGAAAGAAGCAAGAGCAGTGCAGAAAGAACCAACAGACGTGCAGAAAGGGGCAAGAGGGGTACAGAAAGAGGCAAGAGAAGTGCAGAAAGAAGCAAAAAAAGGTGCAGAAAGAGGCAAGAGAACTGCAGAAAAAGGCGAGAGGTGCAGAAAGAGAAAAGAGGGGTGCAGAAAGAGGCAAGAGGCATGCAGAAACAAGCAAGCGAGGTGCAGAAAGAGGCAACAGAGGTGCAGAAAGACACAAGAGAGGTGCAGAAACAAGCAAGAGAAGTGCAGAAAGAGGCAAGAGAATTGCTGAAAGAAGCAACAGAGGTGCAGAACGAGGCAAGAGAGGTGCAGAAACAGGCAGGAAAGGTGCAGAAAGAGGGAACAGGGGTGCAGAAAGAGGCAAGAGGGATACAGAAATTAGCAAAAGAGGTGCAGAAAGAAGCAAGAGCAGTGCAGAAAGAATTGTCAGAGGTGCAGAAAGAGGCAAGAGGGGTGCAGAAAGAGGTAGGAGAGGTGCACAAAGAGGCAAGAGGGGTACAGAAAGAGGCAAGAGGGATGCAGAAAGAGACAAGAAGGGTGCAGAAAGAGGGAAGAAGGGTGCAGAAAGAGGGAAGAAGGGTGAGAAAGAGGCAAGAGGGGAACAGAAAGAAGCAAGTGAGGTGCAGAAAGAGGCACCAGAGGTGCAGAAAGAGTCAAGAGAGGTGCAAAAGGTAGAAGAGATTTGCAGAAAGAGGCAAGAGAAATGCAGAAAAAAAGAGAAATGTGCAGAAAGAAGCAACAGAAATGCAGAAAGAGGCAAGAGAGGCGCAGAAGGAAGCAAGAGTGGCTTGCACACCATTAGTACCAATTTAACACCCACATTTAGCAATAAGTTCTAGGTTTGCAAAGGGCCTTCCACCATGCTGTAACACTTGTAGCTGCATTTTTGGTAACGTTTGAGCTAGAAACAAGGCTTTTTTTGTTCAAATCTGCCGATTAGGGAGCAGATGATGGATTATGTGGCTAATGCGGAAAATGTATAACTGTGCGAAAGTCGGTGCAGCCAAACAGTCGCATAATTCCAGTGGCTCTGCTCATACCTCTGACTAGGTCCACAAGTGCTCCTCAGTGATTCCTTCTTTTTTGGTCTCACTGAGTTCATAGTTGAGCTTCTATGGAAACGAGGAAGACTAAACCTGAGGTTACCACTCCACAACAAAGACTAGCATACCACATAGTTACTCTCCATAACACATAATCCCACTCTACATAATTCCTACACACTAAATACCACATACTTTCTATTCACATAATTTCACTGCACAACATACCACATAATTCCACTACACACAACGTACATCCACTCCACTCCAAAAAACATTAGTAAAAAACTTTTACATTTACAACGCCAATAGCTCTAACTCTCGCAAATGCGAAACCTATTGCATTGCAACCACTTCTTTAACTAGTAGACGCGTTTGCAGAGTGGTGGAGAAAGGGTGCTGGGCCTCCGACCAGCGCTCAGGAATTCCGCTGCGTAGGACTTACAGGAGGTACCAGGAGGGCTTCTTGGCCCCAAAGTCCCTCAGGAGTAAAGTAGACTTCATCCCCATCCCATAGTCTGCTAGGAGATGCATTTGCAGAGTGGTGGAGAAAGGGGGGCGTGGCCTCCAAAGACGTCTTAGCAATCCCACTGTGTGAGACTTACTGGAGGTAACAGGAGGGGTAGTTGGCCCCCAAGGACAACCTTGGGGCCAACTACCCCTCCTATTACCTCCAGTAAGTCCCACACCGCAGGATTGCTAAGTTCTCATAGCAGGCCACGCCCCCTTTGCCCACCACTCTGCAAACGCGCTCCCTGGCACGCTCTTGGATGGGGATTGAAGTCCCCTTCGCTGCTGGGGGTCCTTAGGGGCCAACTAGCCTACCTCTTACCTCCAGTAAGCCCCACACAGTGGGATTGCTGAGAGGTGGACACAGGCCACGCCCCCTTTCTCCACCACTCTGCAAACGCACCTCCTGGCACGTTCTAAGTTGGGGTATTAAGCCCCCTTCATTCCTGATGGTCCCTGGGGGCCAACTAGCCCACCAGGTACCTCCAGTAAGCGCCACACACCTGGATTGCTGAGAGTGGTCCGAGGCCACGCCCCCTTTTTACACCACTCGCAAACGCGGCTCCTGGCGCACTGCTGCTCGGGGGATGAAGTCCACTTGTGTTCTGAGGTCCTCAGGACACAAGAGGACCTCATCACCCCACCAGCAGTGCGCCAAGAGTCGTGTTTGCAGAATGGTGTAAAAAGGGGCGTGGTCTCAGACCACCTCTCTGCAATCTAGCTGTGTGGCACTTACTGGAGGTACCTGGTGGGCTAGTTGGCCCCCAGGGACCCTCAGTATTCAAGGGGACTTAATTCCCTAACTTAGAACGCGCCAGGGGGCACGTTTGCAGAGTGCTGCAGGGAGGGGGCGGGGCCTCCGGCGAGATGCAGCTTTTTAAAAAAATATATTTTTAGAAGGGGGGATGTGTGGCCCCCCCTTCTTTTAGTATTTTTGGGGCCCTGGGGACCCCATCTCCCAGGGCCTGACCTTTTTTTTAAAAAATGTTTAAAAAAAATGGGAAGGGGGCCGCGCGGCCCCCCTCCGAGGCCAATTTCGGGCCCCAGGGACCCCATCCCTCGGGGCATAGCTTCCTTTTGAAAAATATTTTTATAGGGAAGAGGGGCCGCGTGGCCCCCCTTCCCTGGGCCACTTTTGGCCCCGGAGACCCCATCTCCCGGGGCCCGGCCATTCTTTTTTTTTTTAAAGTAAAGGGAGGGGGGCCGCGTGGCCCCCTTCCCGGGCCACTTCTAGCCCCGGGACCCCATCCCCCGGGGCCGGCCCTTAGCGTTAGGGACCGTGGGGGGAGCCTCAATGCCCCCACGGTCCCAGCCGGCTCCCCGCCTCCTGCGGGAGCCGGCATTGCTTTTGAGCTGCAGCTCCCCTTCCTCAAAAGCAATCCTGCTTTGCTTCGTTGAAGCGAGAGCAGGATTTCCTGCTCTCGCTTCAACTAAGCAAAGCAGAGTTTCCTATGACAGGGCGGGAGCCGTGCTCCCGCCCTGCCATAGCAAACAGCAATGTCCCGGGGGTGGGCACCCCGGGACATTGCAGGAGCCGGCCCTGGGGGGGTGGCGGTCCCCAGGGCCATCAAGGGCTCCAGGAGGGGGGCCGCGCGGCCCCCCTTCCTTCATTTGCATAGCCCCGGGAGGTGGTGGTCCCCGGGGCCAGGGGTCTGTAACGGACCCCCACATTAACACAATTTGTGCCCCGGGGAGGTGGTGGTCCCCGGGGCAGTGTGGGGAGGGGCAGGAGCCCCCCCACACAAATTTTAATTATTGAAGCCCCGGGGAGGTGGTGGTCCCCGGGGCTTGGGGGGCCCGAGAGGCCCCCCGCCCTTAAATAAAATGTGTGCCCCGGGGAGGTGGTGGTCCCCGGGGCAGTGTGGGGAGGGCCAGGAGCCCCGCCCCCACACTTTAATTTATTTCGAGCCCCGGGGACGTGGCGGTTCCCGGGGCAGCGGGGGGGCCGCGTGCCCCCCGCACATAATTAAATAAAGCCCCGGGGAAGTGGCAGTCCCCGGGGCTTGGGGGGAGGCCTGTAACTACTGAACGGATTTACACCATTAAAAAAAAGGGCGCTTTCTGAACCAAGAGCTACCTTTTTGCCAAATTTGGTGTAATTCCATTCAGCAGTTCGGGCTGTAGCCGTGTCTAAAGTTTCCTATGAAAATTAACATGGGGAAAACGCGTTTGGGACCCCCCTTTTTTCTCGGCCCCCGCTTGACGAATCATCCCGAAACTTTCAAGACAGGAGCTGACCGGAGCGGGCCCTTAGTTTTGAAAATTTCGCGAAGATTCGTCAAACGGCGCCAAAGATATTGGCAAAAGAAAAAATGCTTTTCGAATAGAAACGAGGTCCTAACTATAACTACCTACTGGCGACCGCCAGTAGGTTATATATAAATATATATATATATATATATATATATATATATATATATATATATATATATATATATCCAACCAAACCTTTCTCTGCACCAGAAAAAGCCATTGATGCCATGATTCTTGGTAATCCAAAGCGCTTTATTTAAACACAGTATTCAAACTGCCTGCAAACATTATCTGTCCCAACGCGTTTCAGCTCTGGTATCAAGCCTTGCTCACGGGAAATAACAAACATTGCTTCCAGAAATGACCGTGTTCATATACGATTCCTTAATGGCATGATTTACAACGCCTGAGTGTCATTTCATTGGCGCCTGCGCAGTGAATTGAAATCGGCACTTAACTTTTTCTTGCAGCACATTGCTTTCAAATTATTCATTCCATGCCAATTCAGTGCGCAAAAATAAAAGTCATATTCACCAGGTCACAGGCAGTCTTTTTTACCAAATATTAAACTCTGCGTCTTGTGTCCATTAGAATCAGTGAGCTTGAAAGGCATTTCAGCTCACCTCCCTTACTCGTATTTCACTGGTATTTTATTTGGGAAATCCCGTCTTTGTCCAGGAAATCAAACGAGCGAGTCGGGCCTCTTATATTCATAAACCACCTCCAAATTGTTCCGTGAAAGAGGCCTCTTACTCTGGCAGGGCGGCTTCAATGTGGCAGGCACGGAACTCCTGCCTTCAATCCAACCAAACCTTTCTCTGCACCAGAAAAAGCCATTGATGCCATGATTCTTGGTAATCCAAAGCGCTTTATTTAAACACAGTATTCAAACTGCCTGCAAACATTATCTGTCCCAACGCGTTTCAGCTCTGGTATCAAGCCTTGCTCATGGGAAATAACAAACATTGCTTCCAGAAATGACCGTGTTCATATACGATTCCTTAATGGCATGATTTACAACGCCTGAGTGTCATTTCATTGGCGCCTGCGCAGTGAATTGAAATCGGCACTTAACTTTTTCTTGCAGCACATTGCTTTCAAATTATTCATTCCATGCCAATTCAGTGCGCAAAAATAAAAGTCATATTCACCAGGTCACAGGCAGTCTTTTTTACCAAATATTAAACTCTGCGTCTTGTGTCCATTAGAATCAGTGAGCGCTTTGGATTACCAAGAATCATGGCATCAATGGCTTTTTCTGGTGCAGAGAAAGGTTGGGTTGGATTGAAGGCAGGAGTTCCGTGCCTGCCACATTGAAGCCGCCCTGCCAGAGTAAGAGGCCTCTTTCACGGAACAATTTGGAGGTGGTTTATGAATATAAGAGGCCCGACTCGCTCGTTTGATTTCCTGGACAAAGACGGGATTTCCCAAATAAAATACCAGTGAAATACGAGTAAGGGAGGTGAGCTGAAATGCCTTTCAAGCTCACTGATATCAAAAAATAAATATAACAATTAATACATTTAAAAATTGTCATTTACAAAACCTTTGAAATTCATTGAAAAAAAACCATAGGTTTGAGGCACGTTACAGTTAGGAATTAGCATTTAAAAAACCTTTGAAATTCACTGAAAAAACCATAGGTTTCAGGCACGTTATAGTTAGAAATTAGCATTTAAAAAACCATTGAAATTCACTGAAAAAACCATAGGTTTCAGGCACGTTATAGTTAGAAATTAGCATTTAAAAAACCTTAGAAATTCACTGAAAAAACCATAGGTTTTAGGGACAGTTATAGTTAGTTGGACATTGCACTCGTACAAAACCCGTGAAATTCCCCCGTTATAATTAGTTCAGCTAACTATAACTCGCGCCCCCGCAATGCACTGCTGATGACGTCACATATTACATCACGCATGACATGGTCAGTGACATCACTGATGACATCACTGATGACATCTCAAATGACATAACAGATGACATCACTGATGACATCATCCATGTGATAATTTCATGCATCTTCTCACACCCTAATATAACTTTTGATAGACCCACTCTAAATTACAGACTGCCATTCTCAAAACCATAGACACTCCAACACCAATAACTACATACCCACTCACTGATTCTTAGGTCTACACACACATCCACTCACTCACCTGTACAGTCACTCATACTTACGGTCACTCAGTACAGGACTATCATATGCACTCACACACCTACATAGACACTCACACACCGCCACTCATCCATAGAGGTACTCACACACCTAGTCAGTCATGCAAATAATTAATCACACTGCCATTTACTCACCTATACAGTTATACACACACCAGCTCACTTACTCATACAAATACTAGCACATTCTTACGCTCTTATACAATCACTGATACAAGCACACACTCATCCATACAGTCACTCTCACAATCACACACTCTCGCTTATAGCTATTTATATACTCCAACACACATATATACTGCCTTTCACATATGTAGTTACTCACACATGTACCACTGGGACATACATTCACTCACTAACACACTCTTACACACACTTATCCACCCATACAGTCTATCACAGATGCACTCTTGAAACCATCCACCCAGTGAATCATCCACTCACACATCTATGCACAGAGTCGCACACACCCCACCCACACAAACACTCAGGCACCCATACAGATACTCAGACAACCAATCAATAACTCATATAGACACTCATGTAGCTATTCACAAACCCATGCAGCCACTTACACAGCAACAGACAGACGGATACAGACATTCACCCAGTTTAGTCACTAACCCATGCATTCAGTAAGATACGTCTAATCACTCACCTATAGAGTTAGTCACGCACCTACTAAATCATCCTTACAGACACTTATACACCCACTCATTCTTCAATACGCCTTTCCCTATATATATTAAAAATATTTAAACTTTACAGAAACACACAGTCACTGGATGATGTCATCAGTGATGTCATCAGTGATGTCACTGACCATGTCATGAGTGATGTAATATGTGACGTCATCAGCAGTGCATTGCGGGGCGCGAGTTATAGTTAGCTGAACTAACTATAACGGGGAATTTCACGGGTTTTGTACGAGTGCAATGTCCAACTAACTATAACTGTCCCTAAAACCTATGGTTTTTTCAGTGAATATATATATATATATATATATTTCCAAAAGTTGCCCAAAAGCTTGAGAACGCACTCAACAGCAGCTATTCAGAAGAATCTTTATTTGAGGGGAACCGGCTTTTCAGTCCTGACTCAATGCGCCTGACCGGTTTCGGAGCCCCCAAAGGCACGGTTCAATTTCACAAGAGCTGATCATACTGATGTTAAGGACCGCGGGGCTTGAACTGTGCAAGCCTATGAGCGGAACAGCAGCTCTTGTGAAATTGAACCGTGCCTTTGTTGTTCTGATGCCCACCAGAGGAATATAAATATGCTAAAAAAACTGTTTTTCTTGCAGGACCCACCGAGGGGTAATGATTGTCTCCAAGCAGACTACAAAGTCTAGCATGCTTTGCAAGAACGTGTACCTGAACGGCCCACTGGGGGCAATAACTAATAGAATTCAGCATGCAGCTTTAAATGCTTGGAGTTACCTGCGGAGACCAGCTATGCCATGCCTATGATTAAGGAGCAGGGGGCTCCGAAACCGGTGAGGCGCATTGAGTCAGGACTGAAAAGCCGGTTGCCCTCAAATAAAGCTTCTTCTGAATAGCTGCTGTTGAGTGCATATTCAAGCTTTTGGGCAACTTTTGGAAATATATATATATCCATCCAACCAACAACCTGTAGGTATGGCCAAATCCTCATAAACTTATGCCGAACAAAACCACAGTACCGTGGCTCCAATGTGACAGCGTGTTTATTTAGACGCTAGCAACAAATCCCAACGCGTTTCAGAGCCTTCCGCTCCTTGCTCACGGGTTAGGTTTGTAGGCAGCCCTCCCTTTCTTTTAAAGAAACACCCACATGTGTTACGTGCAAATAATAAACATAGAAAAATACTCATTGTTCTTTTGAACTTTGTACATAACAGAGTCCTTTCGCAATGGAGACAATAGTGAAATTACTATAATAACTACATTTTGAGATATGGCTAAAATGAAGAGATTAGCCCACTTGGGCAAAATTGTGGCTACGAGCAGTACCATAAAATTATATGATTATGATTGGTTCAAAATACGAACTGAGCGTGATTATGATGAAATTGTGAAGAAAATTATATTGGACTTGATGAATTTAGCCATACCAATTATAGTAATTTCACTAAAAGGATTTGAAAGCCAAGGGCTCGGCTGCAGGTGATCGAGTTACAGAGGAGGCGGAGTCGGAGGACCCCCGTCCCGAGTACCAGTGCCGGACAGGTGAGCGGCGTATTGTTATCGTTGACTTGTGGGGTCCATATAATTAGCGGGAGGCTAAACGGGTGAAAATCGACCTGAGATTGTTTTCAACGGCGATTTGTGATTTTCAGCGTGACTGTGCAGAGGTTTCTGCACGATTCCATGTAAACAACGATTTGGAATCTATATTGGGTCGTTAAGGCAGCAACAAAGGATGTGAAAAGAAGGGAGGCAGCTGAGAAATTGTTTATGCATTCGGCTTTATTGAACATCGAGAAACCTGCTGACCAAAGTGAGCAGACTGAGTCTCAAAATAAAAGGCAGTTATGGGACAGTTTGTGGAAAGCCCTTAAAAAAGAACAATCCAAATGGTGGGAGGCCACCACATTACAAAAGTATATTGATTGCCAGAGGGTACCACGAGGTCTTAGAATATTTGTGACACCGACTTTTGATAACCCGGACCCGAATATGGTGGAGGAATGGGCTGCAAACAATCATGAGTGCTCTACAACCATGCTAAAGATCTTAGTCAAATACGCAAAAAAAGACTGTGAAAGATTGGCACAGGACATTGAAAAATACACTGCCAAATTGAAAGAGATTTTTAAAAAAAGAGGAATTTAATGTGGAAATGGCCAAATTAGATACCAGATTGGAAGAGGTAGAAGAAGAAATAAAAGCTAAAAAGCAGAGGAAATTCCACTGAGATGAAATAGATTATGAAAAAGGACAGATCCTCACATCTGGTAAAAAGTTTGACCATCTAAGGACAAAGGCACAAGAGACACTAAGGCCGGAACAGCCATCAACATCAGGATTTAACAATGTGGAGAATGCGGAACAACGAACAAACAAGGATGTGGCACCAAGAGAGCAGGCTGATAGCGATAGAAGTGAAAGTGATGTCTCCGTTCAATCTGAAACTATGGGAGTAAAAGCCCAAATTTTAAAAGAGTTCGACCTGATGGCAAGAGGGAGATTAACCACCCAGACAAACAGGGGCACCCCTGCTCAAAGAGGTCGTGGTCGAGGAGGCAGAGGAGGAAACAAGCAAAAAACAAAGAAGAAAGATCAACAAGAAAGCCCAGTGGGAGTGCTGACAAGGGGGCAAAAAGCAGGAAAATGAAGGACAATAAAACTGTGGTAAATCTATCAGATCATGAACTAACTAAATATCAATCAGAAGTTTTAGCCTTAGGACTGTCCTTTTGCCCGACTTTAAATTTTAACTATACAGAAACCCGTATAGATCTTTTTCATTTTACGAGAAAGTTAAAATTGAGGAAATGGTACGCCTCCAAAAGTGTACAAAGAACTACAACTCATCATGTGGCACCCACAGCCCTTACTATTAATGATGTTGATATTCTGCACACAATGCATGAGCTAGAGGGGGATGTTGATTTTATTGATGACCCCTTTTTGAATCTGATTAATGATGACATTGATGTTGATATGAGTTGTTCTAGTGGCTTTCAGCCCAAGTCGGTGTTCATGCCCCAGATTACTAATGATGCTATTGACATTTTTGAACGAGGCATGATAAAGGAGCTACAAAAAATTGGTCTAAAAAAATCATACATTAGGAATAATTTGAAAAAGGTTCACCTTAATGCCATTAAGGAGCTGGAAAGTAATAAAAGTATAGTCATAAAAAAATCCGATAAGGGTGGTAATGTAGTGGTGTGGCCACTGAACATTTACATGAGTGAAGGGAAAAGACAGTTGAATGACACTGACAGATGTGAGGTATCAACAAAAAAATATTATGATGATGCTAACAATGAGTATCTAGACAAACTAATGAATTGGCGAGACCAAGGAATTCTAGAATGGGAAGAATATCAGTTTCTGATCTGTAAATTTCCCAAAAGTCTGGCATTGTATTTGTTACCCAAATTGCATAAAGATCTTTCTAATCCACCAGGTAGATCAATAGTCTCATCAAGAGGGAGCATGCTTGAGAATACATCAAAGTACGTGGACTATTTTCTTCAACCCTATGTTCATGCTTTGCCCTCATATGTTAGAGATACAGGTGACTTTTTGAGATTAACCAATGACATTATGTGGAATAATGATTATTTACTAATGAGCCTGGATGTTAACAGTTTATATACGTGTATTCCTCATGACCTAGGAATAGATGCTTGTAGATATTCTCTTAAAGGTAGATCACTTTCCTATCTCTTACATACGGAGATGTTCATTGAAATGATACATATCTGTCTTATTAATAATTTTTTTCTATTTGATAAACAACTGTACAGACAAACCCAGGGAACGGCGATGGGAACCTGCTTCGCCCCCAGCTTTGCCGGGCTGTACTTAGGCTGGTGGGAGAAGCAGGTTGTCAATAACATCTGGCAATTTGAGAACCACGTCGTCCTCTGGGTGCTTACATAGACGATATTTTTGATTATGGAAAGGCACCCACGAACAAGCCCAGGAGTTCATTAATATACTAAATGACAATTCTTTGAATTTGACTTTTAGCAGTCACATACATGATACGATGATTGAATTTCTTGACCTTAAATTAGAGGTAAAAAACAACAAGTTAACAAGTTCCCTGTTTCAGAAAGAAATAGCAGGCAACAGTTTGTTGCACGCTGACAGTTGTCACCCCATGAACCTGATACAAAGCATTTCTTTTGGCAAATTATTAAGGTCTAGAAGGAACTGTAACACGGAGGAGGGGTTTCAGAGAGAAAAGATAATTATGACCCAAAGATTCTCTGAGAGGGGATACAGTAACTAAGTCATAACACAAGCCATTGAAAAAGTTGAAAAATTGAAAAGGAATGAGTTACTGATTCCAAAACAATTGGGAAAGGAGGATGAACAAAAGATCAGGTTTATCACTGGATACCATAATCAAACATGGGAAATCAAAAGAAGTTTGAAAAAATATTAGGAGGTCCTCAAAATGGACCCCGATTTGGTTATACCAGTTGGTAACAATCCATCAATAACTTTTAGAAAGGCAAGATCATTAAAAGACACATTAAGTCATTGATTGGTCAATACTGGAAATGATAAGAACGACATTAAAGGGTTCTATACCTGTAACAACTGTAAAGCTAGTAAATATAGTGAGAGTTGCAAATCGGTTAAATTATCGGATAACCAAAGTACATTCACCATCTCTAAATATCTTACATGCAACACTGAATATGTAGTGTATGCCCTCAGGTGCCCCTGCAACAAATTTTATATAGGAAGCACCATTCACAAAGCAAAAAAACGGGTGCTTGAACATATGTGAGTGATTAGAAATGATGACAAGCAATATCCTATCGCTCGTCACTTTAAAGCTAGCCACAATCAGAACTGCAATTTGCTCAAATTTTATGTCCTGGATAAGGTCCCAATCCGTGAGAGGGGAGGCAACCGGACATTAGAGCTCAGAAGATTGGAATCTAAATTGATTATAAAATACAATACACTTCATCCAATCGGTCTAAACCTGGATGAAGAACTGGCTGTTCATTTGGGATGAACTTAGGTATTCAGCAGGCTCTAGAATTATTAAACCTCGCCTTTCAGCACATTGATCTTAGGTTTAGGCCTTTTTATAAGTAACATGTTTCGTGAATTTGATTTTAACCATGAGTTTTGTTTGTTCTTTGTTACAGATGAAGAGATCCTGAAAACGCAGGAGAGCTATCTTATCTTGGGGTAGAGCTAGGAGTCATCTTTAGTCAGTTTGGAGTTCCAGCATTGTTTGGATTTTATCCAGAAATCACCCACTGGGGGGGAATTGGTGGTACAAGGCAAATGTCACAGGATTAACATCATAAGGGAGTCGAAATATTGTATATTGACACCAAGTAATTAGCCCACTGGGGCAGAATTGTATTGGCCAACTACATTTTGAGATATGGCTAAAATGAAGAGATTAGCCCACTTGGGCAAAATTGTGGCTATGAGCAGTACCATAAAATTGTATGATTATGGTTGGTTCAAAATACAAACTGTGCGTGATTATGATGAAATTGTAAAATTATATTGGACTTGATGAATTTAGCCATACCCATTATAGTAATTTCACTATTGTCTCCATTGCGAAAGGACTCTGTTATGTACAAAGTAAAAAAGAACAATGAGTATGTTTTCTATGTTTATTATTTACACGTAACACATGTGGGTGTTTCTTTAAAAGAAAGGGAGGGAGGGCAGCCTACAAACCTAACCCGTGAGCAAGGAGCGTAAGGCTCTGAAACGCGTTGGGATTTGTCGCTAGGGTCTAAATAAACACGCTGTCACATTAGAGCCGAGGTACTGTGGTTTTGTTCGGCATAAGTTTATGAGGATTTGGCCGTACCTACAGGTTGTTGGTTGGATATTTGGGGTTCGCTACCCCGCCGTGTGCTCCCCGTGGAAAGTGGCTTGGGCAGAAGCAAAACTTTGGCGGATGGATATATATATATATTGTCAACATGTTGGTCCTCAATATTTTGGCCACAATATTCTGGAGATGATATTAAGGTGGAATCCCCTGATGCGCATAGATTGTGGACTAACAACTGCATGTATGCGAAAAGAGGAGGGACATGTGGCGCCTAAGGCAATAGGAGGCACTAGATCAAACCAAAGGGGGGATTATGTGCAGGAAAATCTGCTGGCAGAACACCAGGGGCCAGGATAGTGTCTATAACACCTGCAAAATGACAGATGCTGCGGATGCCAGACAGAGAGTCAAACAAATAAGAAACACCAAGACCGCAAGCTCAGTCTGAGAATGAATGTCTCATAGGGCAGGGTGCATTGTATTTAAAAAGTAGGACACATGTACTGAAGTTTTTCATGTCCTGACAGTTGTTTTTCACTGTTGTAAGGCCTATCACATTTCATTGACTTAACACTGTCTTACCTTATTATTACATTTAATAAGTGATAACTTTGGATTGGGAGCAGATACAGATATGTTGATCCTCTTTAATGCGAAAGATATATTTTAAGTGACAAATCTGAAAATGCCACTTTTAGAAAGTTGCCATTTTCTTGCCCTGACCATTTGTGCCTTCTGCCAGTGTCCTGGGTCACAGAACTGTGAATGGCTCTGCTGCTGGGGTTTGTGTATTGCTTCCAGACAGTAAAAGAAAGAGAGCTTAGGTGTGGACAGAAAGGGCTTGGCAGGATGGCTGGGAAGGGCAGAATTGCTAAGAAGGGCTGTGCCCAGCCTCACTGACACTTCACAGAAATTTGCCTCCTGCACACACAAAGGAACCGGACATCAGGTATGCCCTGCCTCTTGTCATCCCAGACAGTTTGGAACCTTGACAGGGGAAGACCCAGATGGGTGGGTCGGACAGGGAGTCCCCCCACCACACACAAAGTCTGGCACTAGGTAAATATTGGACTCCCAGAGCAATCTTGCAGAAAACTCCTGGACCGGAAGTTACAGACGAAGGAATGCCTTGCTACCTGAGAAGGAAGACTCGACCTGCTTGCCTTTATCCCAGGCTAACCAGAGGGACTCCAACAGTCAGTTGGCTGACCTCATGTGTGAGCTAAAGGGACACAACAAGCTTAAGAAGTCTCTCTGCAAATGCCCAGCTGATCTGCTGAAAGTGGACCTGTTTGGGCCAGCACCTGGACCTGCCTGAGCCCTCCTGGAGAAAGTCCCTGATACCAAAGAGATGCTTCCTCAGGTCCTGGACCCTTTGCTGGCATCAGATTGTATGCCTTCTAAAGAAAAAGTGAAAATCCTGAAGTTTGGGTTCCTTGCGACCATGTATGGGCCCGTTCATGGTGGGCATGTTCGCACAAACACTCTGCCGCAAGTGACGACTGCCAATGTGAAATTCCGATGGGGCCTGCTCTTCGTGTCAACGACTACCAGTGACGACCGGTAGTGACTACCAGCAACACAAGGCCTGCACGCTGCGCTACAACAATGACAGCCCGCGACAACCTCCCACGCAAAGCTACAGTAATGGACTTTTGTAAAGCTTGATCCGCTCTTCGCGCTACAGAGACGACCATCCGCAATGCCAGACCTGTACTTGACCTTGTTTTTGAGTTACATTATTAGAGGGTCTTGAAGGTGGTTGAATTGCTTTGCCGGTTTTACCTAAGCGTAGCATCTCAGAGAATACTAATTTCTGATAAGTAAAACAAAACCAGATCGCACAAACACTAGACAGTTGTAAATCACTACTAAGCTGTCCAACATCACACAATACAAATCCAACACATCCACAACAACGAATAAACTTACACACATTCATATTCAATGACATACCACAGCAATTCATTAAAAGACCCTCACAACACATTTATGTAAATACACACATATATATATATGTATATATACAGGCCTCGAAAAATTATAATAATATTACTAGACCTGCAGGTCTAGTAACCTGAATAATCTACTTGACCTAAACTATAACGTACTTGACCCATAAGCTGGTCTCAAATTGTGTGATCCTGGGCAAATATTTTATATTACGAAGCCGCCTTTTTCTTCATTATCACATTTGTGTGCACCTTCAAATGTGTGAGTTCAGCATTTCTGCTGTACAAAAACCTTTTTTTGATTTAATACACTAAACATTTGCTTCATGTATAATAAGAATCAAGCCGACATGTAGGTTACACCTGACCCCTGAGTTGCCTCTTAGTTCACTAATAGCATTGCTTTCCGGGCAGGGGCAGGAATATTTCTCAGTTCATGTTTAAAACCTACTTTTAATAAATACATTACTAAAGCATTATGTGTTAGTGCACTGTCATTTACAAACAGCATATTTTCCATTGAAATAGCCACAAACCTTCCTGCTAACGTAGTTTTACTGATAAAACTATACAGTGTATAGACAATCTGTGGGCATTGGGTTTCAGTTAAAATATCTAACATTTGCACATCACCAAATAAAATGCTCTGGTTCGTATTTAACCTATTTAAATCTTTTTCAATCACTCAGAATTTAAATGTCTGTACAGTTCATTGCAAGTTATTTAAAATGTTGTGTTAGAAACAAACCTGACATTCTACAGCCTTTCATTGCACACTCTTTTACAGCGCGACAGGTGGACTGTTCACTTTACAAAATCTTGCAGTTGCAGTCAGAGAAAGAGAAGTAATTGTAAGAAGACAAACTGACTTTTTGACCTTTCTCACTGATGGTACAGCAAATGTGACCAGATGAAAACAAGATTTAAAGACATCTTTATTGCTCATTCACTGTCTGAGTGAACAGAACACCTGTTCCTTGCCAGCTCACCAGAACGAGCCAGTAGACCCTAAAAATAGCTCACCCTGATAAAATATGTCTCACCATAGAGAGTGGGAGAGTAGGTTTCTCGAGGCCTGACTATTTTATAAATATATATTACTGTAGGAAAGTGCCCCTTTTTGCATGGTTACCCCCCACGTTTTGCCTGACACATGATGCACTTTGACTTGGTCTGCCCTGGGTCCCTGCCAATAAGGTTCCCAGGGCATGTGTTCTTTCCCAAAGCTGTACGTTTGTACCCACAATTGGCACAACTCTGGCCCCAGGTAAGCCCCTTGTAAAAGGTACCATGGGTACCAAGGGCACTGTGACCAGGGAAGACCTCTAAGGGCTGCAGCACCTATTGTGCCACCCTTAGAGGTTTTGTACCTTAACACCCACACCCTGCCATTGCAGGCTGCATGTTTTCGTGCAGAGAAAAGTGAAGAGTTGACATGGCACACATCCATGCCTGCAACCCACTGTCGGTTCCCTAGGTAAGTCAACCCTCTAGCAGGGTGCACTAGCCCCCAGGTGAAGGTACAGTGGCATGAGCCATGTCCCCCTTCAGTGTCTAAGTTTTATCTTAGACATTGTAAGTGTAGTAAAGCCATAAAGAGTATATGTCAGGGAGTTGGTCATTACAAACTTCACAGCTCCATAATGGATTTACTAAAACCTGGGAAGTTTTGTAGAAAACGTCTCAGCACATTAAACCCACACTGCTGCCAGTGTGGGATTTAATGTAAAATGCACACACAGATCATCTTAGAGATGCCCCCTGAAAAAACGACCAGCCCTGGTGTGGTTCCTGAATGGCTGCCCGCCATTTGCCACCAACAGACAGGTTTCAGGACTCCGGGGTAGAAAGCTTCTGCTCTATGAGTCCAGAAACAAAGCCCATCCTGGGCAGAGGTGTCATACTTCCTCTCCCAGGAAGGGCTGGGTCCATGAGAGGGGAAGCTTCAAAGGCCTGCCGTGTTTGTAAGCTGTCCCTGCCTTTTGCGGTTCCCAGCAACTGGCTCCCACCAGTTCTGACTTCCACTTTGGGCGGGAGAATCAGCGGGAAAACTGAGCTAGGAGGAGAGGTGTGCCCACCTTTGCCAACCCCAACCCTCAGGTGGGTGAAGGCGTGGTGAAGCACACATCTCAGTCTCCTCATCTCGGAGGCCCAACCAATTAGGAAGAGGTTCATGCCCCCCTACCACTAGAGGGTGGCATAATAGAGGGTGTACCCACGCCAAGGAAGGGACCCATTAGTCCCGACCTTCACACCCCTCTAATGCCCCTAAATTTAGCATTTAGGGACGGCCCTGAACCTTGCCTCCTCAGATTCAAGGAAGAAAGAAGGACCGAAGAGCCGTGCTGACCCAGGAAGAAGAGGACACCAACTGCTTTGGCCCTATTAGCCTGTTCCAACTCCGACCTGCCTATAGCGGAACCCTGACGTGTCCAGCAGCCAGCAGCCCCGCCAGAGCCCAGGGGTCTTGCTCTGCAACCATCTTAAAGACTCAGTCTCCCGTGAGCATCGGATTCGCTCAAGCAAAGACTCACCCACAGAATCCGGATCCAGGCGGATCAGCGATTTTGCACCACTCTGCACCAACACTCACGGCTCGAGTTTGAGTGGCCCATCACTACGAGGAGGTCTTCCCCAGCGATCCTGACCTGGGATCTGTTGACCCCCGTCAAGCTTCAAGACAACGCCTGCAGCCTCAACCTGAATGGTCCTCCCGACCGCGACCAGAGCTGGTATGAATATCCGACGCCAAAAGACACCCCTGCACCCGACGCCCCACGGCCTTGGGAGGCCCAACCAACGGTGTCCAGGCATCCCCCAAGAACCCAACTTACCTCTCCAGCCGGTGGTCACCTTCAGGAAGTCTCCTTGCCCAAGCCTGCAGCATCTTTGCTGAACCAAAGGTCTCCATTGGAATCCACAGGGTCCCCTGACGTCGCTTTGGCAACTGCCCCCAGGCCGCTGATGGTGCAGCTCCTGTGCTGATTGTTGGCCCCCTCCAGTGCTGACCTTAACCCGAGGAGCTTTGCTCCCACACCTGAGTGGCCTGCTCGTAAGCGGGCCCTGAACAAAGGCCCCCTTAGCCCCATTGGCTAACGTTGGGCGCCTGCACTCTGCACCCAACCGCCCCAGTGCTGCTGGTGGTGCAATTTAAGTGCCTACCTAGACCTTGGGGAACCTTGGTCCTAACCCCCAAAACTCCCACTCGAAGTTGTTTACTTACCTGAGAACCGTTAATCCTTTTTCTCCCATACAAACCAATGTTATGAGTTTTGTTCCAAAAAATGTTCTGTCAAGTTGAACTTTTGTATGAAAGAAAAAGTAACTGAACTGCAAACCTTAAAAAGTCTTACTTACCTTGTATTGTGAGATCCCCAGAGTGGTATTTAGGCATAACACCCCAAGTAGTTGATGTAATCTAAAAGTAAGCCAAAAGTATTCCAAAAGTAATTACTGTATAATTTAAACTGTTTTGAAACAGAATACAAACCTGTAACGACTGCAAATTCAACCACAACTGCATTTCCTTGTAAAGTCTTATATATGAGAGTATATTTAACTTACCTCTGTCAAGTCCTGCTTGGTTTTAGAAATAAAATATAAGTATACTTTTTTATACTTACCTAATTGATCTGGATTCTGTCTCCGAGTGTGTGCCATCAGTCTTGATTGAGTGAATACAATAAATGTTTAACACATCCTTTTGATAAGCCTAACTGATCACCCACTCTACCACAAAGAGAGCTGTTAGTACTTACCTAATTTAGCCTCTGCTATACCTCTGGGGACTCCCTTGACTGTGCACGCTATACCTCACTTTGGTATAGTATATACAGAGCCAGCTCCCTACAATTACCTACTGGCGGTCGCCAGTAGGCAGTTATAGTTAGGACCAAAGTTTCCATAAGAAAAGGGTTTTTTGTTTTGCCAATAACTTTGGCGCCGCTTGACGAATCTCCACAAACGTTTCACAAAACTTCCCCTTTTTGGTTCAGCTGCTCTGTTGAAAGTTTCAGGGTGATCCGTCAAGTGGGGGTTGAGAAAAAAGGGGGCTCCCAAAACGTGTTTTACCCATTTTGTCAATGGGGATTATTTATTCACAACTACAGCCCGAACGACTGAATGGAATGACACCAAATTTGACAGAAAGCTAGATGTTGGTCCAGAAAGTGTGCTTTTTGTGATTTGGTGTAAATCCGTTCAGTAGTTTCAGAGAAATTAAAGTTTAAAAAATATAGATATCTGGGGAAGCGAGTCCTTGCAGTGGATTCCCAGATCCTACTAAAATTTGATTGTCTGCCAACACTTCAACCAGGAAGTGTTGGCAGACATCTTGGGACTCTGCTTGAACCTTCCCGGGGCATTGTTGTACACAAATATGGGGGGCTCGCCACCTCCCCGGGGCGCAAACACAGGGCCTCCCCCGCAGCCCAGGGGACCGCCACCTCCCTGGCACTAAAATAAATAATAATGCGTGCGGGGACCTACATGGCCCTGGGGACCGCCACCCCCCAGGGCCGATTCCAGTAATATCCCGGGGTGCCCACCCCACTGCAGTTTGCTCCCGCCAAGCCATAGCAAACAAGTGCTCTGCTTTCTGCAAGCGAGAGCACAAAATGCTCTTGCTTGCTGAAAGCAGAGCATGTGTCTGTTTCCCTGCCCACTGTGAAGCGAGAAGGGAAACAGACATTGCTTTGGGATCCAGGGAGGCTCCCCTGTGGTCTCTAACGTTTTAAATGTGGGTGCCCTAGGTGGTGCCAGGGCACTCACACTACAGACTGGGCCCTGGGGGATGGGGTTCTCGGGCCGGAATCGGCCCGGGAGGAGGGCTGCGTGGCCCCCCTCCCATTTTTTTAAAAATACATTTTAAAACAAGCATTTGCAATGCAATAGGTCTCACATTTACACGAGTTTAAACTATTGGCATTGTAAATGACAATGCGTTTTATATATGTTTGAAAAAACAAAACATAAATAAAAGGCATTGTCATTTACAATGCCAATAGCTCAAACTCGCGTAAATGCGAGACCTATTGCATTGCAAATGGTAGGCATCACGGACAACGGGAGGGAGGGAGGGCGGGGGTGGTAAAGAAGGCACGACAACGGGGGTGGGTGGGGGGTAAAAAAGGCTCGGACAACGGGAGGGAGGGCGGGGTTGTAAAGAAGGCACCAAAGCACGTCGTGCCTGCAGTAAGAGAAACTGGATAAAGAAAACAGTGCTTAAAGACTAAATAACAGGTACCGTGTAACAACCGAAGTAAGAGGGCCAGTCGCCATGGGAGGTGACAATTGAAGAGGAGGCGGTACTAAGGAGGGACTAACAAGCCTATTTACGAATCAGAAGCCAGCATTTAGGACGGACAAAGACACAACCCAATGGCAAATATGGGCAGAGAGTGGGCGGGGCTTCTATTCCCTACTCCACTACAACAAGTCTCGCCGAGCAGCGCATGCAAGCTGACTCTAGGCTCAACCTAAAAAGGGGAAGGCCCCGGGGGATAGGGTCCCCGGGAGCAAAATGGCTCGGGAGGGGGGCCGCTCGACCCACTCCCTTTAAATAATCCTGGGGATGGGATAAATCTGCCCAGGGGGGGTGCTGCGCGGCCCCCCCTAACTATTTTTGATATAAAAAAATTAAAAAGTGGGCTGGCCCCGGGGGATGGGGTCGCCGGGCTCCAAATTAGTTCAGGGTAGGTGGGCCACGCGGCCTCCCTTCCTGAAAAATAGATAAAGATGCATTTAAAAAAAAGCCGGCAACTCACCTGAGGCCCCATCCCCTTTATCCACACCTGTACAAATGCCACCTCCTGGTGCGCTGCTAGTTGGAGGATGAAGTCCCCTTGGCTGCTGAGGGTCCTTAGGGGCCAACAAGACCTTCTGTTACCTAGAGTAAGCCCCACATAGTGGGATTGCTGAGAGGTGGTCGGAGGCCATGCCCCCTTTCTCCACCACTCTGTAAATGCGCCTCTTGGTGCACTGCAGGTGGGGGTGAGGTCCCCTTGCCTCCTGAGGGCCTCAGGACTAAAGTGCACTTCTTCCCCAAGCAACAGTGCTCCAGGAGGCGTGCTAGCAGAGTGGTGGAGAAAGGGGGCGTGGCCTCTTACAACCTCTCCGCAATCCAGCTGTGTGGGTCTTACTGGAGGTAACAGGAGGGCTAGTTGGCCACTAAGGACCCTCAATAGCCAAAAGTACTTAATTCTCCTACTAGCAGTGCGCCAGGTATTTGCAGAGTGGTGGAGAAAGGGGGCGTGGCCTCCTACCAGGTCTCAGCAATCCTGCTGTGTGGGACTTACTGGGGGTAACAGGAGGGGTAGTTGGCCCCCAAGGACATCCTTGGGAGCCAACTACCCCTCCTGTTACCTCCAGTAAGTCCTGCACAACGGGATAGCTAAAAGGTCTACCCGGGAAACCCGGCCCCTAGCGCAATACTGGTTGGGGGATGAAGTCACTTTACTCCTGAGGGACCTTGGGGGCCAAGAACCTCTCCTGGTACCTCCTGTAAGTCCTACACACTGAGAGCTAGTCAGAGGCCCTGCCCCCTTTCTCCACCACTCTGTAAATGCAAGTACTACTTTAACAAAACATGGAAATTCACTGAAAAAAATAAAAGGTTACAGGGACGTTATAGTTAGGAATTAGCATTTAAAAAATCTTAGAAATTCACTGATAAAACCAAAAGGTTACAGGGACGTTATAGTTAGGAAATGGAATTTAAAAAAACTTTGTTGATGTGGTGGCAGCCAATCTTATCTTTTGATCTGTCGGCTCCGTGGATCCTCCACGGTGTGATATAATCATAAATATTTTTAAACTTAATTTCGCAAAAATTACTGAACAGATTTACACCAAATGTCAACAAGCACACTTTCTGGACCTAGAACTAGCTTTCTGCCAACTTTGGTGTAATTCCTTTCAGCCATTTTTGTTCCATCACTGTTCAATTTTCCTATGGAAATGTGTTTTGGAACCCCTCCCCCTTTTTCTTGGCCCCCGCTTGACAGATCACCCCGAGATTTCCAGGAAGTAGCGGAAGTGGATGTTTTTTTTTCAGGAATGTTTTGGGAAGATTTGTCAAGTGGTGCCAAAGTTACTACCAAGAAAAAAAAAATTTTCCTATGGAAACATGGTTCTACCTACCCAGGGGTGACTGTGTTGTATTGTAATGCCTTGTAACCTCATTGTAACTTATCCTCCAATGCTGCAATTACCTTAACAGCCGCCAGATCTGCGCAGACAAGAAAAACACGTGGAACCGAACTAAGACACCAATGGGAGGAACACAAGCCCACCTGACTGCTTCCATAGCCATAACCAGTCAGTTCCTCCAAACACTTATTAATTCATTACTGACAGCTAACTCTACCAATGCACCTTGATCCTACATGTTATGTCGGCTGGGTGGTCAATTGAAAATAGGCTCAGGTACACACAGCAATGGCTTTAAATCTGCATGTGTACTGCCCTGCTCATGCATGCATATTTTATTTGTAGGGTGTATGGTGACAGTTTCAGAATAAACTAACTCTGAATTTCAAGTAATTCAGATCACTTCAAACGCAAAGCACTCCAGCAATGAATAAGCGTGACACTAGGCTGGAAGTAAAGCTTAGTGCTTGTGGTGGAGTGATGCTTCCGCTAGCAAAACTTTTGTGTACACCTCCTCAGTCCATCGCGACTGGTGACTCTTCATTGGTTGGAGATCGGAGAAACACTGGTTCAGCCCTGGGAGTGCTGCTTACTCAGAAATCCGTTTGAAGTGTGAAATGTTTCGGATGACGCTCATGTTTCCTTTCACGACTGTCACCATTATCCCTTTTATACTGTACACACTCCACGGCTGTGGCTCAAACCTAGGCCTGAATTTGGCTCAGCTCTTCCGTGAGTGCAACAGTACAGGGTCATTGACAGCAAGTGGTATTTATCATTTATCAGAGAAATTTCAACTACTTGACCTCTTTCAATCTGGTTTCAGAGCAGGGCATAGTACTGAAACTGCACTAACTCACATTGTAGATGACGCCCTGAAATCCCTTGATCAAAATGTCCCTTGTCTTTTGATCCTTCTGGACCTGTCTTCTGCTTTCAACACCATCAAACATGAAAACTTGATTAATCTTCTTCAATTTAGGATGGGTCTCTCAGGACCGGTCCTAAAGTGGTTTGCCTCTTTCTTACATAACCGCACACAAAGGATTAAATTCAACCAGTCCCTTGCATCCAGTACCCCGGTCAGGATTGGAGTTCCGCAAGGATCCGCACTCTCGCCTACGCTCTTCAACCTTTTTATGGAACCTCTCACTGTCATTCTGGACCATGCTAACATTCATTACCACATGTACGCGGATGACACGCAACTTTACTTGAAGATCTCCTCTCTGGAGGCCATTAAAATTCTAAATGAGGCTCTCTCGAAAACTCAACAATGGCTAGCCCAGAACCATCTTTTGTTGAATACCCTCAAAATGGAATTCCTGCTGATTGCCCCCCACTAGCACTCTGCTCCTACCCTTGACTGTCTAAAACAACTCACAGCCCTTAACTGCACCCCTCACGTGGTTGATTCCGCTAAATCGTTAGGCATTACGTTGGACAAATACCTGAATATGCAAGCTCACATCAGTGCCACTATTAGGGGTGCCAACTTTCACCTTAACACCCTTAAGAAAATCAAGCCTTTCCTTTCTGCCTGAAGACATACAGCCTGCAGTACAATCCCTGGTGATTTCACGACTTGAATATGGTCTGGTGACCTTGCGGGTCTTCCTAAAGCGAGCTTGGCCCCTCTCAGAGCCACGCTCAACGCATCGGCCAGGCTCATCACAGGCTCCAAAAAACACGATCGCATTACACCTGACCTTTTGCAGCTTAACTGGCTGTCTATTGAAGCGAGGATTCGTTTTAAAATAGCTTGCCTCACGCATAAAGCCTTGCATTACAACACTCCGGCCTATCTGGCGAACAAGCTTGTTCTTTCGGGCTCGGGTCGGAACTTAAGAAGTACGTCCACACTACTCTTGAAACCTCCCAAATTCATAAAGAAAAGTACGTACAAATGTGCTTTCTCCGGCCTTGCTCCTAGAATTTGGAACGCTCTTCCTACTGAGATTAGAGCTAATCCTTCCACTGCTTCTTTCAAGAAACAGGCCAAATGGCTTTTCCCGAGTGAACATTAACTACAGCACCTGTAGTTTCTTTTTTCCAAGTCCCCTTGTTGACTGATTTGACATTTATCCCAACTTCTCGTACTCTACTTATTTTATGACTGGTTAGTAAATTGTTATTCTACACTAGGGCCCTTCCGGAACTATACTTGCTGGGCTGATTACAGATTTGTCATTTATTTTACTTTGTTGCGACAAGTCACTTTATGACTGTCTTGCTGGATGTTACTGGAAATTGTTTGCACTCTATGTGAAACTGAACTAGCGTGGCCCACTACCCGGTCCCTGATCTGGATTGTTTACTCCTTGTGGTACTACTGTGTTGACCTCTAATGTACTGAGTTTATTCATGCTTTTGCCTCTGTGTACAGCGCTCTGATACCCGCAAGGGTCATGTTCGCGCTATATAAAACTTTTCAAATAAATGCTCCCCAGCGACGGCTTACCCTTTCAATACTCCTCTTTCTACAGCCTTAAATAGCAATATTGTCAGCAGAGGATGGGATCCAGGGCATGTGATTCGAGATATCCTCTTTAAGCTGGTGCTCCCTGATCATAGTGACAGAAGATGCCCTTGTGCAGACATGCGTGGTGCTTCAGGGTGTTTTGATAGTTTCTAACAAATTGTAAACAGCCCACTCAACATGGTCAGTGCCCAATTCTGTAATCCTAATTACTTCATTAAGCGTCCTCATGAATCTCTTGGCTTCTCCAGACGCTTGTGACAACCTCCAGGTTAATTTCCTGTGTTTAATATTTAACAAGCTGAATTATGTTGACAGTTCATGGCCTTGAAATGTGGACCATTATTGGTTTGAATCTCTGGGGAAGACCAAGCGTGCCAAATATATTTTTCTAGCTTTGGCACTTTCTTCAGCGGACGTTGAAAAGACCACATCAGGGCATTTAATTAAATCATCAACTACTACTAGCAAATGTTGGTTCCCTGGTAGAGTGGGAAAGACCGCACTATTCTAGTCCATGACTTCGTGGAAGAATCTTCAGAACGGACAGGAGCCAAGTCATTTGACTGTCTTAACACTCAACAGGACACACACCCTGCAACCACTCTCTCTACTTCTGCACCTAGGTAGGGGAACCACAACATTTGCCAAAGCCTCCTCTTTGTCACCATCCCTTGATGAGTCTGATGCAGTTTCCATGAGTCTGGGTATCAAACAGTGTAGAATCGCAAGTCTCTTGCCTCTGAGGAGCAGGCCATCTTCAGCTACTGACTATTCCTGCCAGTCGTTGTAGATTGCCTTTCTCCTCATGTGAGCATCAGCAAATCAACTGTGTTGTTCTTTAAAAATAGGCCACCACCAGTCCGCCTCGAGGGCTCTCTTCACATGTTGGAAATATTCCTCTACAAAGGAAGCAGGACCAAATTTCTTCCTGCGTAATGGAATTTGGGTAGGGGCGGTCAATTACTAATTGGCCTATAGTCCCTGTTTGCAATCAGCCTTGGCCGCCGCTCGATGGTGGCGAGACAAATATTCTGCAGGCTTGTCTTAACCCGGCCAGTACACTACTTCAAAGGAATATTTCTTACGTTGTAGTTCCAATTTTTCAATTGGAGTTGGTGGCTTTGACTTTGACTCTTGAAATAAGGGTATAAGAGACTTGCGATCAGTACACATTTGATTAGTACTGCCACAGAGGCACCAAAGAAAAGGTCTACATCCCCAGAGTATCACAATATCTCTGCCCCATATCTGTCATGGCTCCGCTTGCATAGGCACCCGGTGCACACACATCATGACACTGTTGTTGTATCAACACGGCCCGAGCTCTGCGGTGCTGACATCAACAACTAGTTCAATTTGCTTGGATGGGTCACAGTACTTCATTATACAGCCAGGAGGTAAAGCATCTTTGGTGTTGTCCTCCACCCCAACCCCCCACCCCAAGGTCCACAGGGTGCTTGTCCTAAGTATGTCTCTTAAGGGTTTCGTCAAGGCAGTAAGTAACCATGCCCAAACTCCATGCTTTATACATGTTGGCTGGGGAAGTGGGGGGAGGCACTGACTGGATAATCTTCTCATTTTTGGTTCAGGGAAATACATTGTTTCAACACAGTCTACCACTCATCCTTACTGGAATCTGTGAAGACACGCTCTGGTTTCAATGGCACAGTCCTAAAATGGTTCACTTCCTATCTCCAACATCGAACACAACAAATCAAAATCAATTCTTGCCTCTCGAATCCTACTCCTGTCTCTCTTGGTGTCCCCCAGGGCTCAATACTTTCCCCCTCTCTCTACAACCTCTTCATGGAACCCCTTACTATTATCCTGAAACAAGCTGGGATCAAATATCACCTTTACGCTGATGACACGCAACTCTACAACAAAATCAAATCACACAGCAACATCCTACATCTTAACATCACATTGAATAAGATTCAATCCTGGTTTTACTCCAACCATCTAAAATTGAACCCGAACAAAACGGAAATCATTCTATTCTCCCCCAAAAGTAACCACCTACCAATCCAAGGCTGGATCACTGACCTCAAAGCCCTAAACTGTTTGCTCACTCTATTCAACTCTGCTAAATCCCTTGGCTTCACCCTGGACAAAGATTTGTCACTGAAGGACCATATCAAAAACTCAGCCAAAGGAGTGTTTTACACACTTAAACACCTGAAAAAAATGAAACCATTCATCCCATCAGACGATTTCAAATGGGTTGTTTAATCGCTGGTCCTCTCTAAACTTGACTACGGGAATGCTATACTCACCGGCACCCCAAAAACTCACCTCGCCCCGCTCAGATCAGTACTCAACATGGCAGCCTGGCTTATAACAGACTGTAAACCGTATGAACACATCACGCCTGCCCTCAAGTCCCTAAACTGGCTTTCACATCGAAGGAAGATGCATCTACAAGACCGCCTGCATCACCCACAAAGCACTTCACTCTCAGTCCCCTGACTATTTAGACAACAAACTCTCAAGAGCAGGAAGTGCCAGACCTATGAGAAGCTCCACCGCTCTTCTCCTTGTACCTCCGATACTAAAAAGGAAAACTACCCAGACGCACTCTTTTTCAGGCAATGCTCTCAGCATCTGGAACTCCCTCCAGAGGGCCCTTCGCTGCAACCCCTCCTACCCAGGCTTCAAAAGAGACCTGAAACGCCATCTCCTCAATAAATACTGGAGCCCATGAATCAACTGAACCTGATTTCTATTAGGCTCCTGTGAACAGTGCATACCTCTGCTGATCTGCTGGCCTTTCTTTCCTTGTGTACACCTTTATTGTTTTTGTTGTCCTTCTCTCCATGGTAACTAATTTGTTTTGACCTCATTTTAGTAATTTCCATCCTCCATAGCCTTAAAATTGTTTCTATGTATACAGTAATGTGTGCTCCTCTGTAGACTTTTACTTCCTTATCTTATATTTTATTTAATCTTGAACCTATGATTATTACCTTGCTCTTGATTCTGTACAGCGCTCTGATACCGCAGTGTCCAGACTAGCCAGGGCTTTATGGTTCCTAAATTGTTAATTGTTTGGACCTCATTTCAGTAATTCCATCCTTCATGTCCCTACAAGTGTTTCTTTGTTTATATTAATGTGTGTTCCTCTGCAGACTTTCACTTCTCTTATTTTATAATTGTATGTAACCTTGAACCAATGATTATTGCCTTGCTCTTGATACTGTAAACCGCTCTGATACCGCTGGGTCTAGCTAGTGCTATATAAAACCTTTAAAATAAATAAAATAAAATAAATAAAAATAAATAAAATATGAGAAGCAATATTGAAAGAATTTGATGCTGTTGGCGAGCAATTTGCACTTCTCGCGGAGGGCAGTCAGCCCACTGCTTCAGATTCATCTTAGTAACACTCAGAGGCATTCGTTGTGCTGTTGGATGGAAGTGGCATAGACTAAAATGCCATCACTGACTTTTAGCACCCTTGTAAACCGGAGTCGTTTTGATGCAATTCTAAAACAAAACAGCTGCGCTAGAGATACCGAAGTTGAGGCTACAGTATCTTCGTAATCTGACATGCATAGAAAATTATGTTATATATCTGGACTTTGAGGAATTGGGTTGTTGGCACAGGGGGTGAAACCCTACTCAAGCAATGGCCAAAAGTCTTGTCAGGGTGAACCACAAAATGTCACCAAATTAACCTGTGCTTTTAACCCTCTGGTAGCGTGGTATAAAAGCAGCCAGGCTTAACTTAGAGGCGATGTGTAATGTATGCAGCACACAAACAATAATAAAGTGAAAACACAACACAAGAAAAATCCCACACCAATTTAGAACAAGAATTAGCAATGCAATAGATCTTGCATTAGTGACCTTTTGAGCTACTGGCATTGCAAATGCAAACATTAAGTAACAAAAGAAATTCCACAAAGCAAGGAAAGGGTGTAGTACCAAGGGCTGTTACTAGATGTCCCTCTGAAGTTGTAAAGGGGCCTCTATTAGCCACATAAGTACTGCACCAGTAATGCATTTCTCAGCAGAAATGTTTCTGTTTATAATTGTGTTAATGGTGCAGTACCTTATGTGGCTAATAGAGGTCCCTCTACAACACCACAGGGACAACTAGTAATAGACTGTGGTACTGCACCCTTTACTAGCTTAGTGCATTTGATGCCGCCATTAATAAATGTAGCGCGTGGCGTGCCCTACTGCAGATAAACTCTTTTTTATTGTTAAAAATGTAGTTGGGCGAGCTGCACAAAATAAAAGTAAGGCGCGCAGCCGCTATTATTAATGATGAAGAGTGCGGCGCGCCGCGCTACTTCTGCAATGTAAATAAGAGTTGGGCAAGTCGCCAAACAGAAAACAAAGGCACGCGGCGCCATTGTTAATGAAAAGTGCACTGGGTAAACAATGTAACTTTAAGAAAATGTCCCGAATGAATAAATATTAAGCGTGCGGCATGCCACGCGCTTAAAAAAAATACACATACCATGTATGTGCAGGCCATGGAGGTGAGCCTGGAACAGCATTAACAAAATAGTGCTCACCAACTGTATTTGAAACCAATTGTTTAACAACACATGCAAAAGGGGGTATCCTTATGGGAGGTAACAACAGAAGAGAGGGAGGAACTAAAGAGGGACAAGGAGGGACTACTAAAAAAATAAACCAATGAAATACTAAGATTTCCAAAAAAGACAGTGACACGAGCCAATAAAATACATGGGCGGAACATAGGCGAGCTTAATGCCCATATCTTGAATGCAGCGTGTCTCGAAGAGACAGTGCAAGCGCTGCCTAGGTGAGACCTAAAAATAGAGTAAAATGTAATAAATTATTTGACAAGAAAATGTCAAGAATCCAATTAGTAGAACCGGAGGCATGCAGTTTTGAAGAAGAATGGTGCTTAAAAGCACGAAGAGCCAATTGCGCTTATCTGGTCGCAGTGGACCATGTCCAAGTCACAAAGTCAGGCTAACCACAATGGAACCTGGGTGAGATACAGGACTGAGTTCAGTCCACTGTTAAAAGTACCTTGTGTCCTGATGCATCAAGATGTGAAGTCCTTGTGTTGGCCTACGAGACGCGGATGTCATGGAGCTGTCGACGGAACTTTCAAGCGAGGTCCTGCTTCGAGATGCGTCCTACTGAGTCGAGGTTGATGGTGCTGTCGATGGGAGCTTGTGATGCGATGCTCCAGTGCCGAGATACGCCACGCTGCGTCGAGGTTGACAAAGCCGCTGTTGCTGCGAGGACTTGCATCGAGATGCATCAGTGCTGAACCAAGATGCGTTGAGCTGGGCTGGTAGCTGGAGTCGAGCTGGGTCGGTGCTAGTGATCAGAACCTGCAATGTGTGGTCTGGCTTCGACGTGCGTCAACCTGGGCCAGTTGTCGTGTCAGGATGTGTCGCGCTGGGTCGGTGCTTGCAAAGACACAGAACTGGAGCTGCGATGCACGATCCTGCTGCAAAATGCGATGACACAGAGGAGCCTATTATGTCTCTGTAGCTTAGAACAGGAGAGTCCAGCTTACTAGCCCTTGGAGACACTCTGGTGGTTCTGGGTTCAAATTGTAGATTCAGTCCATCTTCTTCAGACAGCAGGGCAGCAGAAAAGTCCCCCTTGCAGGCAGAGCAGCAGGATAGCAGAGCAGCTGGGCAGTCCTTGCAGGTGAGGATCAGGGAAGCAGAGCAGTAATTCTTCCACAGGTCCCAAAGCGATCTGAAGAGTTGGGTCTGAGGGTTCAATATTTATACCTGGTGCCAGGTTTGAACTGAGAGAAGGTTCTGGAGTTGTCCTGCCTCCTTGTCTTGGTCCCAGTCTGTCTGGGAGTACAACAGGCCAGAGTGAAGTCCTGTGTATGTGAGTAGAGCCGGCGTCTTTGAGGTGTAAGTGTGGTAGGTGACAGCTCCACCCTGCTATCAAGTCAGAAATTGCCCATCCTGCCAACACCAAGACCCTCCTTTGTGATACTGTCTAGGAGGAATACACAATGGCCAACTACACCTAGTCATGTGACTCTGGTACAGGCTGCAGGCACCGAATGGTTAGGACAAGAAAATGCCAACTTTGAAGTAGGAGAATATTCTGGAGTTTCCCCCTACAGAGGTGTCTGGAATTGCCTGCCTCCCTGTACGGGTCCCTGTCTGTCTGGAGGAATAATAGGCTAGTGTGAAGTCTTTTGTATGTGAGTTGAACCAGCGCCTTTGAGGTGCACAGTGGTAGGTGACAGCTCAGCCCCCCTAAAGTCAGAGATGGCCCATCATGCCAACACCCATTCCCTCTTTTTTGATAGTGTCTAGGAAGAATACACAAAGGCCAACTGAACCTAGCCATGTGACCCGGAAACAGGCTGCAAGCACCAACTGGTTAGGACAAGAAAATGGCAATTTTCTAAAAGTGGCATTTTCAGAATTGAGACCCAAAATTTGACTTTACCATTAAAGAGGGTTTTAAATTATAATTCCTTGTATACCAAACATGACTTTCCCACCTGCTCCCAATCAACAGCTATCGCTTAATAAATGTAATAAGCTAACCCAATGTTATCCTATGGCAAAGATAGGCCTTGCAATAGTGAAAAACTAATCTGAGAGTTTTCCACTACCAGGACATGTAAAACTTAAAAGTACATGTCCAACTTTTTAAATACAACGCACAGGGACTTATATGTATTAAAAAGGGAGGTTTAGGCCTGGCAAAAGGTGTATTTTGCCAGGTCGAAATGACAGTTTAACCTGCATACAAAGGCTGCAATGACAGGCCTGAGATGTTTAAAAAGGATACTGAAGTGGGTGGCACAATCAGTGCTGCAGGCCCATTAGTAGCATTTAATGTATAGGTTCTGTGCAACTGCAGTACCATTTTACCAGGGACTTATAAGTAAATTGAATGTGCTATTTGGGTGTACGCCAATTTCATCATGTTTAAAGGAGCGACCACTTCAGCACTGGTTAGCAGGGGCAAAGTGCACAGTGTCCTCAGGCCAACAAAAATGATTCAGCAAAAACAGGAGGATTAGGGGGCGTGTCTTCAGCACCACTGAAGATGGCCGCCTGAGGGAAAAGCTCTGCCTCGTCCGGGACTTGCAGACGCCTGTTTGGTGTGTTCTTGGGCATTTAACAGGAGGCCTGCTGGCGGAGAGCTGGTGGAACATGGCAGGGTGCTGTGTTGCCACTCTCCTTTAAGGTACGAGTTACCCTGCACATACTTGTACTGTCGCTGTCGTTTCCTCAGGAACGGCCGCCATTGTGAAGTTCTTTCTGTTGCTGTTCCAGGCAAACACATTATCGCGGTATGCGCTTGGAGGAATTTTTTCAGGAAATAACTTGATAATGCTGCATGTTATATTGCTTCATCCTTAAGGTCTCCATCTTCTGCTAAACATGTGGCATTGTTGCTGACCTGCAAGGAACATTGTAATTGTTGTGGCCCTACTGCCTGACACCTGTGTGACTGACTTTTTTTATTGCTAGATATTTTTAGGACAGGTGCATTCAGCTAGTCAGATCTATTACAGCAGCAGTTATAGTGCAGAGCTCTCTGAAGAGCATTTTAAGTCGTTTCTGGGAACTGCAATTTTCTTTCATTTGTATGGTGCTGGCAGACTCTATCTATTCATTTGTATATGGGTAAATTAATAAAGCTGCAGTTTGTTTTCCACTTAAACTGCAGTCTACTCCTACTTCCAATATTAGTTCTACTACGAACAATATACTGTTGGATAAATTAAATCACTTTGGTGATATGGCTACGCCTGCTACTCCTCGTGCTTCCTCCATGCAGTCCTCCTCAAGTAGAACTCAGTCACCCTCTTCAGCTACTAAAGGTTAAAACAGGACCCACCGTCGCCTGACAAATCTCCATCTTCGATCTCTTTGGAATTATTGCTATAGGAGATACGGGTACTACGTCACTTTGTTGAAAAGACTAATAAGCGTACTCAGCATCTAGGAGGTTTATCAGCTTAAAAAGCGCACAGAGGATTAGGAAAACAGGATTAGATCAAATAATCTCTGTATTTATGGTCTCCCTGAAGCAATTGAAGGCCTGGTTTCCTTTTTTACCTCTTTTCTTCCAAAACTGCTAGAAATGCCATCTTTCATCTTGCTCAATATTCAGAGAGCTCAGAGGTTAGGTCCTTGTCTTACTTCTGTGTCACCTAAAAAACCTGGAGGAGTCATCATATTGTTTCTGCAATTTACTGATTTATTGTCGGTTCTCACTGTAGCTAAAGCTAAGAGACAAGTGATCTGGTTGGAACAAATAATTTTTTTATCTCAAGATGTTTCTAAGGCTACTGCCACCAGAAGAAGATAATTTCTTAATCTTCTATCAACTTTATAAGCTTTAGGTGCCAGATATGGCCTTTTTCATCCTTGCATCTTTAAAGTGACGTATCAGAATTGTACTACTACATTTGAAGATCCAGCGGAACTCAAAACGTTTATACAAACTCACACACCGGATACCATGGATACTGGTGGTCCTTCTCCGCATTGATTTTTCTTCTGATACTGTTTTTCATGTGTTTTGCTTTGTTCTCTACGACGTATAACCATATTTGATATGTATTTTATTGTCCTGTTCTAACATGTCTTAATTTTTATTTTTCCTTTCTTCATAAATGGTTATTTTCTTCACAGAT
Organism: Calotriton arnoldi; assembly: GCA_963921515.1. Taxonomy (NCBI): domain Eukaryota; kingdom Metazoa; phylum Chordata; class Amphibia; order Caudata; family Salamandridae; genus Calotriton; species Calotriton arnoldi. The sequence continues at coordinate 98,649 of CAWUFW010003600.1, forward strand.
TCGACATATATATATTTTCATTGTGAAATTCTCCTCCCAAGTATACATCGTCCTGATGTGGCATGGGCTTCTTTCCTTCTGGATGTGCCATCTTCACATATGTCTGCACCACCCCATTTTCTTTTTGGTTGTTTATTCAGGTATGTGTTTTCAGTCGTCTTATTTGGACATGTACAGTCTTTTCTTCTGTGTTTATTGCATCCCCTTCTTCTTACCTTCCTTCCTGTATTTCCCTTCTCTTAATTTTGAAATTATTCTTTTTCTTTCTGAATCCTTTTTCTACTTATTGATCAATACTGGATTTTTCTTATATGTTCAATGTTCTTAGGTACTTTAGGGGCATATGTATTAAAAAATCGTTTCGCGAGTCCTTAATAGCGATTTTTAGCAAATCGCTATTAAGGACTCGCAAAATGAAATGTATGTAGGTTTCGCAGTATTATTTGCGATTCCTACATATTCCTTTATTGCGAATCGCAAATTGCGATTCGCAATTAAGGAATACCTTCCCATTCATTCCTATGGGCCTAGAGGCCCACAGGAATGAATGGGAAGACATTGCAATTTGCGAGTACCCATTAGGTACTCGCAGATTGCGAAGTGAAATTTCAAGGTGCAAGGGTGTCAAAGGACACCCTGTTGCACCCTGAAATATGCATGGGTGCACATGTGGTGCACATACATGCCCTAAGGGCATGTATGTGCGCCACATGGCACTGAAAAATGCAAAAAAGTGCATTTTTCTAGAAAATCGCAAATTACCACCAACTTGAAGTTGGTGGTAATTTGCATGTTCTTAAGGCAAATTTGCACAACTTGGGTGCTTCCAGAATTGCATTTAAGGAATCGCAATTTGCGATTCCTTAAATGCATTCATAAATAGGGAATCGCAAATTTTGCGATTCCCTATTTTACGAGGACCTTTGGGATGATACATCCCAAAAGGCTTTTCCTGCATAAGCGGGCGATTCTGAGAATCGGCCCGTTTGCGAACGGGAAAAAGGCTTGATACATATGCCCCTTACTCCTTATTCATTCTGTATTATTTCGAGTAATTACATTGAACATTAAAGGGTCTATTAATCCTATCAAATTGCAGAGTGTTATCCCATTTAGGTAAGTCCAGTACTGATTTAGTTCTACTACAAGAAACTCACCTTACTGAATCTGATCCCTGTCCTAACCTATCAAATTGCAGAGTGTTATCCCATTTAGGTGAGTCCAATCCTGATTTAGTTCTACTACAATAACATCACCTTACTGAATCTGAGGCGTTGAAGTTGAAATGGAATATGTATTTATTTACCCATCTCCTGATAAGAAAATGGTGTTGTTATACAGGGTAAAAAAATCTCTGAATCTTACCATTATCTCACAGGAAACAGTTGTTATGGACAGATGGATTATTGTTAATTTTATTATCGATAATGTACCCCTTACTGTGTTGAATGTATTTGCTCCTACGCAGGCTGGCCATATGTTTGCCCTCCCATAGCAAGAAAGTGTATGCAATACCATGGTTCGTATTTTATTTTGGGTGGCGATCATAACCAAAATATGGATCCTTTTTTGGATAGACAATGCTCTGTTTTATTTACACCACACAGTATGCACAAATAATTTCACTCTGTTATTTCTAAAGGGGCGTTAGTGGATTCCTGGAGATTATCTAACCCTACAGACCAAGATTATACTTATTACTCATCTTCTCATGGTACACTCTAATGGCTAGACCATGTTTTTCTTTCCAAGTCTCTCTCACAGTTCATCACACAATCTTATATCACTCCAATTATACTTTCTGATCATGCCATGGTTATTGTATCTCAGATTTGGTTCCTCCTTGCGCTTCTTCACGTTGATGGAGATTTAACAATTCTCTTTTAAAAGATGCTCAATTTTCTAATTCTTTTAGTTCTTTTAATAATGTTTTTTTTTCTTTTAATGATATTACCTCCCTTCTCTATTATGGGATACCTTCAAAGCATCCTCTTGTGACTTTATTTTAAATTATGTATCCATGAAAAAGAAGAGTCGTACTAAAAAGCATACTGTGTTGCTTTCCTCAATTAAATCCTTGGAGAAACAATATTTTTCCTCTAAATTACCTTCTGATCTTCAACGTTGACTTCAAACTAAATTGCACTTTAATACTATTTCCACTAATGAAGCCAATTCAATACTTCTTAGAAACAATGCACTTTATTACGGGGGGAATAAAGCAGGCAAATTGCTAGCCAACTACTTAGAAGTGAGAAAAGAAAGACATATCATTGACTTATTGCCTACTCCGCAAGATAGTTCCATTTCTAACCATCAAGACATTCTGGAAGAATTTGTTAAATTTTACAAGTCTTTATATACTCCTGAATCTCCTTCTCATTCCTCTGAAATTGCTGATTATTTCCATCAAACTCTATTCCCTCTCACTTGGATTTTCAATCTTTGGAAACTGATCCTACTCTTGTTGAGATATCTCAAGCATTATAGTCGCTAAAGTTGGGAAAAACACCAGGACCTGATGAATTTTCAGTTGAATTTTATCTTAATTTTTCTAATATTCTTCTTCCTTATCTTTATTGTTTATTTAATAATTTTATTGAATCCTCTTCCACCTCTGGTACATTTCAGGAGGCCATATTTCTTATTCACAAAGATGGAAAGGATCCCACTGCTTGTAAAAATTACAGACCCATTTCACTGTTAACAGTTGATTATAAAACTTTTGCTAAACTCTTAGAGTTCAGTCTCAAATCTTTTCTTCCTTCTCTAATAGGGAAGGAACACTCTGGTTTAATTAAAGGTAGGCTTATATTGGATAATACTTGAGTATTTCTTAATGTTCTTAGTAAAGTCCCTTTATTTTAATCTTCCCTTGCAGCTATAACAATAGATGCTGAAAAAGCATTTGACAGAATAGATTGAGAAATTATGCTTCAGTTGTTACGTTGACACGGATTTGGCCATAAATTAATAGCTCTTATTTCTCTCTTATATCATGCCCCACGTGCTTCAGTATTGGTTTATGGCATATTCTGTTCTTATTTCCCCATTCAACATGGAGTCTGACCAGGTTGTCCACTCTCCCCCGTATTATTCGTCTTGGCACTAGCGCCTTTTCTTTCCTGCATTTGTCTTAACTCTTCGATTTCTGCTTTTACCTATGGTGATCGTCATTTAAAATGTGCTGCTTATAAGGACGATATTCTTTTATTTATTTCTTCTTCTGAAAGTTCTTTGCCTCCCCTTTTGCAGGAGGCTTCTCTTTTTTCAAATGTCTCTGTTTATAAAATTAAGAAGGATAAAACCAAAATTCTTCCACTTAATAAGGATACTTTTAGTCATTGCTTTCAAATTACTGGTTTCCAACGGTCTACATCCATTAAATTGAAATATCTAGGTATTTGGTTTACAAGCTCTATTTTAGACACTGTTGCTATTAACTTCAAAGAATTTACTACCAAAATAGAAAAAGTTCTCTCCTCTTGGAATGCCTTGTTTCTATCTTGGTAGGGCGTTCAGATTCTATTAAGATGATGATCTCCCCTCTTTTGTAGTACCTTCTTTCTATGTTGCCCGTTCATATTCCAAAATCCTTTTTCAAAAAAATGAACTCAATACTTATTACATTTTTATGGCATAATAAAAAAACAAGAGTAGCTTTAGCTACTTTACAAAAATCAAAATTAGATGGAGGAGGTAATTTTCCAGACTTTTACCAATATCGCAGATCTTTTGCCTTACATCGAGCTGCTCTTTGGACTTCAGAAGCGGTCTTACCCTTTTCTCCATTATGGCTTCAGATTGCAAAAACTTTTCTTTTCCCCTTTACTTTCAAAGAGATGGTTACCTTTTACTATGCTAATCCCCTCCTTCATTCTCCTATTATGTCTGATGGTCTCCTTGCTTAAATCTACATTTCTCCCAAATAGTTTTACTCCATCTTAGTTCTTGGAAATGCCGATATGGTATAACTCCCTTATTCAAATTAATAATAGAAATGTTTTGGGCGTACTTGGAAGGATAAAGGTCTCATGTGGATATCTAAACTTTTCCCCAAAAATTACCCAATTTCTTTTCCCCATTTCTGTCGTATTTATCACTGTCCTGAATCTTTTTATACTTGCTTTTTATAACTTATGAATGTGGTCCTTGATATACATTTCTCCTCACAACATTCTTCTATTAAAGTTCCCTCTCCGTCTGGCTTTACTGACTTTCTAATGACAGGTCCTAAAGCATCGACTATTTATAAGTTTCTTTCTCTTTAGATTTCATCTCGAACCAAATACACGGCTGAGCTTTTGTGGGAAAGAGATTTGGAGGTATCTTGGGATGTTTCCTTTTGGAATCGGTTATGGACATGTATTTACAAAATTTCCAAGTCTGCTAGTATTACTCAATCCTTATTTTTCATTTACCATAGGCTTTACTTTACTCCTGTACAATGTTCCACATTTTCTTCAGATGCTTCTTCTAAATGTTGGTCGTTCGATTTCCCCAGAGCAGACCTTATACATATGTTGTTTTATTGTCCTCTTATACATTCCTTATGGCATATGGTCTGGTCCCAAATCATGAAGATTTTTAATTTACAATTCTATTTTAATATTATTTATCTTTGTTTGGGTACATTGACTAATGACTTTAATCCGTCTTTTCTGAGTGATAAATTATTAGAGATCCTAGTTGCAATTGCTTTCCAGCAAATCAGTTTTAATTCAAAATTTGCATCTAAATTATAATTCAAGGTCTGGTGGGATTGTGTGCATTTGCATCATAAGTTAGATACTATGTACACTGCAATAGTTGTCTTCTCATAATGCCCAACTTTTATGGTTACCTCTTACTGTATTTATTCACTAACATGGAACTGTTGTATCAAATACTAATCCTATCTTATCTGAGAATTTTCAACCTCCGTAAATATTTTGTCTCTCTGCCCTTCTTTTGCATTTGAGCGGTTATTGTGCTCCTAATAATATGGTTGCTAAGTGGTTTATATATAGTATCTACTAGATGAGAATTTTGCTTCTTGCCCTTGTATTTATATATAGAATGTTTTGTTCATTATTTTCCCTCCCTGCCTTGCCCTCTCTTCCCCTCCCTTATAAAATATAAAGACCTAAATGTTTATTTTAAGATTTTTCTATACAGTATATTTGTTGATGATTTTTTATCTACTATATTAAGTATATTCATGTTATACTGTTTATTGTGTTATTAAATAAAGTATTTTTAACACAAAAAACAGGAGGAGTAAGATAAAATGTTTGGGGGAAGACCACCCTAGGCTGACAGGTCTACCATGGACTCTTTGATACATCAGATTCAAGGATATCATATGTTCAAGTCTATTTTAGAGAACAATTTGGCTCCATTTACTTCAGTGACAGTATCATCCACTATGTATGATAAATGGCGCTCACTCTTTAGTGCTTTATTCGGCATTCCCATATCAACACATATGTGGATTGCATCAGGTTGTTTCGTCTTTTTCGCAATTACAACAGGGAAGACCCAGGGAGTGGGCTCCTCTACGTTCTTGATGATGCATGCAGATTCTAATTTTTCTGAATCTTTGTCTAAGTGCCGTACGTTAATTGGAACACTGCAGTGAGGAAGTGACACCTGCTGAATGATCAGGTCGATATGGAGTTTCACTAATTTTCACTTGAAACATCCAATGCCATGGAAGATATCTGAAATGTCTTCCAGTATCTCTGTGAAGCCTTGTTGCTGTACCCCGAACAAAAAAGCAATAAACTTCAAGGACTCATCAGCACTGAAGCTAATAAGTGTAGTGCTTTTCGTCGGAAATAAAGGTGCAGAGATCGACTCTTGTTGGTGGGTAACCCTTGTGATGGAAATTCCAGCAAGCTCAATGGAAGTGGCACTCCCATAGGCGTTTAACTGTGCTGTGGTCATCTGCAGGACTGGAAAAGGGCTCAGCTTACTATAGTCCGTTTTTGACATCACAAACACACTGTGACTCCAGTATCTATCAGGCTGTCTGGTCATGGGTTGTGCATGTACGTACAATTCACATTGTGGCTGTGATTTTCTCTGAGGATGAGCAGGGTTATTAATGGTTGAGATCATATGTACTAGCTCAAGATCAAACGACACAGTGTTGTCTGAATTTTCTGGCAGTGTAGTGCCATCATTGATGGTACTGAGGTTTGGGCTACCCTGGTGCCTTCTGGATCGAGTGACAAAGATTGACATACCTTCACAAAATGGCTTGTTTTGCCACACACAGCACAAGCCTTGCCTTTCGCTGACAATGAGGTCTGCGGTGTTGTAGATTGCTTCAATATCCACAGGGTTATCCAGCATTCTGTTTTGCATCTTTTGGGAGATAGTGTTGGCTTCTACACTAGACTCAGGTGGTTCTGTCTTGATTTGTTCAGCCACGAAGGAGTACTCTGTGTGTGCCGCCCGAGCGTTAGCCAGCTTATAAGCTCTCTCTATGGTCTGCATGGTGGCCAGAGACATTTTTTTGTTCTTAAAATTTCTTTTCGAAAATCTGATAAATTACATTTCTGAATGATCTGTGAATTCAGTTCTTCATCTACACTAACAAATTCACAAGTGCTCGCAAACTGATAGAGGTGAGTTTAGAATGCATCGATTGACTCAGGCAGTCCTTGTTTAGCCAGCCTCAGAACAAAACGTAATATGGGTTCTCCTGGGTGCTAAATTGTTGGTTTAGAGCAGAGGCATAGTCATTATCTTTGCCAATGTGAGGAATGCTGAGAAACATTTTGTGCACTTCCTCACCATCCAAGTGGAGCTGGGTGGACGTCTTGGTAGCAGAGCCAATCTCTTTCATGGCAGATAAATAGTTCTCAAACCAGGTGATCCATATCTACCATCTGGCAGCTACTAGTGACAGTGCTAAGAACATGTGGAATGACTGGATGGTGTTTGCAGAGCTGTGCAACATGGTGAGTGTCCACCAAGAAGGAGGGCAGCTGAGTGAGTTACTGGGCACGCTGATACCACAGGGCCAGTATCCGAGTCCTGTGATACAAGCTTAGACCATAGCTTCATAGTCCCTGGGCGATTCACTTGTCCTCTGCAAACTGGGTTCGTTTATTAGTGTGCATGGACCACTATCTTGGTCGCGTGTTTGGCTGTTTCAAATGTAGTTACAATGTGTTATGGTCTCCGGTATGTGATGCAGAGGTAGGCACACCTTGTCTTCTTGGTTGTAGCACCACCAGCTCTTTCTTTCTGTTCAATGTGTGCAGGCACAGGGTCTCACGCAGAATCACCACAATTTTATCAGAAAAATGCTAATGCGGGACTGCTGTGCCTCCGTTGACCAGAAGGGGGCGCTGGCGAATCGGTTTCCACTAACCGCGAGGTCTCTTCATTCGCACCAAGACTCAGTAGAACTTGGGGACGGGCCTTGCCACCAAATATCAGGAAACACAGGTAAATACCAGGAAACAGCTTCTGGTAAAGGGCCCTGCAACCCTTGTCACCAAGTTGTTATGTTGGATCCGGGCCCGTTGAAAAGAGGCTTAGGCACACACAGTAAGTAGTAGGTTTAACATTTGCACGCGTACTGCCCTGAGCACGCATGTGCATTTTATGTATAGGGTGCATGCCAGCAGTTTTAGAATAAATCAAAAAACATAGGTGGTGCGAAGTGAGTTCTGGCTCCCAGGACCGCCGACCAATACTACACCTACCAGTGGCAAGTCCCTGCTAATCCCACAGCTTGGCTGATGCACTATATGGACAGTTCAGTATGTTAAGCAGTTGCTTCCGAAATAGCTGTGCACCCTGAAGTTTTCAATCTGAGATTCCAAAAAGGCTGAGTCAACCCTTAATCCTTCTGCAGTTAAAAAAAGTTTTAAATAAGTTAGGTAATACAATACCATTTTCCATACAATTTACAAAGCTTTCTTATGGGACACTTCTAAACTCCTTGTATAGCAGCATGAGAGCTATATCAGATCTGACTTAATTTACTACATAATGTTACATTACCCTAAAAAATTAAATGCATTCCTTGAAGCAGACCACTGCAAACCCACAAAGTGATTGTCAGTACCCCTTTCAGAGGGCCAGGGGACACGCAGTGGTTACTGGTTCCAACTTTTGGGGTTGAGGCCTTTTACTCCTGATGTCCGGGCCAGACCTACAACGGATCCTGAGCAACTGGGCCAAGTAACCCTTCTGCACTTGACTCTCAGTGGTAGCTATGGTCGAGCGGCCCAAGGCACCCTTGGAGTGGAAGTGTAGATACAAGTTAGTAAACACCACTCACAACTCAAAGAGCACACAGCCATATCAATAAATCAATGTCCAGTAAAACACTTATTTTTATATTTAAAAAAAAGTATTATTTGTAACTCTAAGCAATCAAATGAGTATTACGACACTCATAAGCAATAACACAGTTGAGGTTGGGGTTCTAGTGTTTCACTGGCAAATCCCTACCCAATCAGCTCTTCGTAATATGGCTGGGGTTATTCCCCATTCACTGATGGGCGCATCTAGGGAATGCTCACTAGTAGGCCTTACTCAGGAGTCCACTAAGACACTTAGAAAGTCGTCAATGGTGTCTTTGGCGCCACAGCATCTTTAGCAGCAAGTCCCCCGCGGCCCGCCATGCACGTAACAAGTCTTACCCACTCCAGTAGCGAGTAAGCGTTCCACATCTCAGCGGGTGCCCCAACCGCAGGCACTCGTGTTGCTCCAATCCTGCTTGGTCGAGTCAGGTTACACCCATCAGGCGCAGGCTTTCCCTGAGCGTGCGAGGCAGGTTCCAGCAGCTATCAGAGGAGCTTTTGTGGTTCTGTTGGCATGGTAAGTTCAGCGCTCCTTTACGGGAGAAGGGGGTTGATCCTGTTGCTCCTGATCTGGTCCCATCAATGTGGTAATGCACTCTTGGCGTCCTCCTCAGTCCACAAGAGAGGTCGGATGGGCGTGTCCATGAAGCTTGTTTTGATCCCTGGGTCGCAGCTTTCACTTCTTTGGGTGGCAGCCTAAACTTCACCGCTCACTCTGTACCAGCAGACCCTCCTGGAATATGGGGTTGTCGCAATTCCTGCAAACAAGGCCTTGGTCTTGACTGCCCAGCAGTCTATACCACGGCTACCCCTCTTGCCATACGGGGTTAACGCTAAGGTTCGCACAGGTATTGGCACTAGTCGGCAGCAATAACTTCCATCATTGCCCCTCCTGGCAACCAGGGTCGCTGCAAAGATGCAGTACGGGTTTCACTCTTATCCCTTGGCATATAGCCCACAGCTATCTTCGCGGCAGCCCTATCCTGGCATACGAGGGTCACCGAACTGAATCTGTACACAGGCAACAACCCGAACAGTGCACAGCCATATCCTCACACCAGGAGTCCTCTTGGTAGGGCTCTCCACTGGACCTCGCTCCCTCCAAAGCTCTCCTCTTCACAGGGCTCACTGGTCTTGGCAAGCCAGCAGTGGTTGGTGTTCCAGGCTCCAGAGCAGGAGGTCTTGGTTTCTCTGGGCGACGTCCCCTCCCCCAGCCGGAAGACTATCAGGCCTTTGCCCCCAGTCCTGGTCACAGGCAGAAGTCTTGAGAGCATCCCCTCCTTGCACAGCCCATCTGGCTGCTTGGCAGGTGACAAATGTTTGGGGTCTAAATCATCCCTCTCAGAGTCCAATTCCAGACACCAAATGTGATTGAAGGTCTGGGTCACTGAAGTTTTATGTTGGGGTTCTGCTTCTTTTGAAGTATAAACTCGTCCTCTCCCTTTTCCTCTTGAAAGGCTGTCTGTCACAGCAGGAGAGACTCTGAAGTTGATTGTCCCAGAACACAAGCCATGGGAGTGACAAGAGTTCACACCTGGATGCCAGCCACAGTGATATGTACACCAAAAGGTTAATCACGGCTCCCAGCCCTACTCTTTATGATTCCCTCATTTGACCGATTTTCTTTCTGAGTTGTGTCCAGCCCCTATCCCTGTGATCTCTCACTGAATCAAAGAGCACCCTTTGAAGTGTACAGAGGGAGTCTCTCTTTCTCCCTTCTCCAGTGTGTCCCACCCAGCTCACAGGAATGCAGCAAAACACAAATCTGTCTACAGGGATTCCTCTGCTCCTCGTGTCTTCACCATGCAGGCCTGGGTCTCCCAAAATGGAACCCAGTGTCCTCCATATAATGTACCATTGCAGGCACACTCCCACTCAGTATACATACACAGCACATACAGTGTCCAGTACGGTTACCTCCATTTATTTTACCACCCCAGGAGCACATACGTTCAGCACATACATTCACTCTGCATGCACTGCTCAGTACTGTAGCTTTTCTGTATTGTGCCAGTGTGTGCTACATGTAAACACACCCATTGCTAGCACACACATTAACCATACGGACACTGCACAACAATTCACCCATCATGTATTCTACTGTACACAAGCACACATACACTCAGCACATGCTTTCACTGCGCACACACTGGATAGCACTACAACTCTCATGTAATGTATTCATCTCTGGTATACATACACTTATTACATGCACTCACCATGCATGCACTGCACAGTACTGCTCTATACCTGTGCTGTACCCTTCCCAACCACACATACATCCAGTACACAGTCACATAGTACGCAGCACTTCACATCCAAACGATGTAAGCCAAGGGGCGAGTTAAGCACATAGCAGCAGAACTTGAAAAAGTGAGTAGGCTTATAGGCCTCACTCCAGTGACACAAGTTACAAAGGACCTTTTCACTTCTACTGATCATTACACGGTATGCTGCCACCACTGCGCTCGTGTTGCTTAACTCTTAGCTTAAAGGCAGTAGTCTTCCATCACTATGAGGGTAGTGCTTTGGCACCCTCCCTGTCCAACAAGACCGTAATCCATAAGACAAGACATGTCATGGTGCACACGCATGATCCATGTTTGCCTGGGACAACAAAAAAATCAGCATTAGGGATCCAGACAACAGTACAGTTGGGCAGTCAAGGCAGGGGTACACGTACATCACCATGCAGAGGACTTTCCGTCCCTACAGCGTTCTTTAAGCCATGTGATTTTGAAAAAATAAATACTTGTCCAATGTGTGTTCAAGTATGCCATTCCTTTTTATAATGGAACCCTGTGGAAGTCCACCTTGGAAAGTGGTTGTTGTATACCCATTTCTGAGCACTGTTACTGGTCACTTCTGCATAAAATTAAAATGCACAAATATATCAAAATTTCAATGATGCGACCAACAGCCAATAATTTCACGACCCACCTAGTGTTTCCCAATGCTGCGCAAATATCACTGTCATATTTCTCATATTTGTCTTCGTGGAGGCAGAATTCCCGAACCCCAATTCTTTCAATGCACCCCAAAATTTGGTCACCCAAATTTACCTTCAGCGGTTCTGTTCCTGCACCCTTGATCTTGCAATAAAGAACACCCTCTTCAACATCAGACCCAAAATTAGTTTAGCAGACTATTAAATAAGTAACTGGGACCACTCAATATACTGAGATCTAGATCAGGGAAAAAGTTAATCGGTTTTATTACAAACTCTCTATTAAGCAATACAAAGAAATGCAAAATATATGCCATGAAGGCTCAAGTACAGAGTACACAGTCAAGAAATCAGAATTATTCCAAGTCCCAATGAACAGCAAAACCATAAAAAAAATGGACAGCACACATTGTAGACCAGGAAAAGTCTCTCAAAATGCTTTAAAATAAACTGGACCGGCTATCTGGTAGAAAAGGAAAGTCATTTGGCTCACCCCCAAAACCAGGGGTTTTTATACACATTTTATGAATAGCCAATAAGCAAAGTCTGCAAATTCAGCATGGCATGACTAATGGTAACACATATTTGACAAATCAGAGGTTAAAGTGTCATAACAGTGCACATAACACTGAGCCACTTTTAAGAAAGGCTTCAATTGATTACGTCGCAGTATAATGTGCTCTGCGAAGACTGTGGGGAGAAAAGACACACAGAGGGACATTGACTGGGATGGGGAATGAGCAAGAACAAAATGACCTGAACATCCAAACAACATCCATTTCAATAAAATGATGTTTTTGTGAAAATGTGGGAAACTAAATCACATTAATGAGAGAGGATGTGGTAACGACCAAAGCTGCTCACTTTGGAATTGGGGAACCAGGTTTGAGTCTCGGGTTTGGCTCAACATCCTTTGATTGTGGGCAAATCACTTAATCTTGCATACAAAAATGAAAGTCATCGTGTAATGTAACTGGTGCTTATGTAAAGTGCTTGAATACCGTGGGGTTGAGCATGAGCTATATCAGGGCTTCAAGTGGGCCGGGTCGTGCCGGTGCTGAGCACAGGCAGTTCTTAAAGCAGGTGCCGAGACGGGTCCCTCTCAGGCACTCCATTTTTAGGTCTTGCCTGAGCCAGCGCATGCGCTGGTCTGGCGAGACATTTAGTGAGTGGGCTTTAGAAATGCCACCACAAGCTTTTGCTGGCCTAGAGCGTGCGGTTACGCCCACAGTAACGCGCATTCCTCGCATCGCTCAGGCGCCATCTGGCTTTCCTTTCACTTGCTCTCCTGCTCCTCCCTCACCACAGAGCGCGTCTCGCGGCCGCGCGGCTTTTTTTTTAACTTTTAGCGCGAGGCGCGCGCGCGCTTCTTTTCATCTCTTATCTCTCTCTTTCTGCTTTCTGGCCATCACCCCGTTCCCTCTTCTCACACGGTTTACTCTCCCTGCTACCGTCCTCTCCTTTGTCCCCCATTTCCTCTCTGTTGTTCGTTTTTCTACTATCATCTCTTCCCTTGTTCTTCTTTCACTTCCCATCATCTCCATACCTCCACTTCTTTTTCCCCTGTTTACTTTTGCCCTCCATTTTCTCTGTACACTCTGTCTCCTATCTCACTTTCTCTTCCTGCTCCAGAGCTCCTTCCTCCATCGCTTTATTTCTCTTTTTCGAAAAATCTTTCTGCCTTTCCTCTCTCCCCGTTCCAACGCTTCTCTTTTTTTTCATTCCCTAGCCTTCCAATCACCTTTCCCATTTCCTCTGTTCTGCACTTCTTCTTGCACTAAAGAGCCCCATGTGTCTACTTGACTCCAGAGCAAGTGTAAACAGACAGATCTATCTAGGCTCTCAGGCAGACATTCCAAAAAAAGAAAACATAGAGTGAGCCTTTAAAACAAAAAATCATATAATGCTAGTTTGGCAATGTCATCATTTATGTACTCTTAACTGCACATTCTTTAATTGTATCCAAACCATTACTGAAATTAATGCACAGTTCAAATAATTGATGGCTCTTCTTTTATGTGGCTCAGTCTTCTCCTTTTTTAGTTTCTGTAAAGCGCTTTGTCATCCCTTGAGCCATGAACACACTATAAAAAACTGCTAATGAATGTGTTGATAAATAAAAATAGTGGTCTCGCATTTGGGACATTTTAAGTGTTTAGCCATGCAACAGTTGTGCTGCATAACTAAATACTTATAAGGTCCCAAAGGCGAGACCTATTGGCTATGCCAATGCTTGTTACCTTCAGGGTGGAGGGAAAAAAAACTTAATGCTGCATGCGTCACTGCTTTTGAGGTAACTTCAAAGGGACTCATTTTTCAGTTTGATATAGCGCAAACACAAGTACCAGTTACATTACACAAGAACATATTCATGTTTTGAATTACAGGATGTTGAGCCAACGTGAGGCTCGAACCTGTTTTCTCAGCTTGAAAGTCGGCAGCTCTAGCATTACGCCACAACCTCACCCACAAGAGCGGAAGCATTTTCAATATTTTATACATCAAAGCCATAGTTGTTGCTTATTTATCTTATGCAATTTATAACTATTGACAAAGCCAGTAGCCTTGGCTTGTTGTAGGTGTAATGTTACTTGTTGCGTTATATATCTGGATCAGGGGCGCAACTAGACCCGAACTTCGGGGGGAGGCTAACACTCCCAGCCAGGGCTGGCCCTAGCACTGGTCGCACACGGTGCAACAGTCTTTTTTGGCACCCCCTCCCCCATTTCCTCCTTCTCCATGAATTCCCTCACTACCACTCACCAACAACGCACCTCATCTCTCTATAGCACCTTTCTGACAAACATTTCTTTTTTATAGCGCTACTCATAGTTTACTCACACTCAGTTCTGTGATCTGCACGGTACACGTTCTTTGTAGAAGGCACATTAACCCTCTGCGCTGTGTGGGTGGCAGGAGTGCCCATGTGAGTGCACGGTGAGTGATGAGACAGTGCGAGAGTAGGGTAAGAGGAGTGACTGCAGGGTGAGTGAGGTGACCATATGAATTTGGGTGCGGAGTAAGTGCAGAGTGAGACGAATGAATGCATGGTTTTGTGATGGGCTTGTTTGAGTGAGATTGCAGATTGAGCAGTGAGGGGGACAGGTGAGTGAAGTGTCACTTGAGTGCAGGGTGAGTAGTGTGCTCATGTGACTGCAGGGTAAGGTACAGGGTGAACAGCACGAGTGCATTGTGAGTTCAGAGTGATCACTGTGAGGGCAGGGTGAGCGAGTGAATGATGTGAGTGCATGGTGATCAGTGTGAGTGCATTGTGATTGCTGTGAGTGCAGGGAGAGTGTGAAAGGGAAGGGTGAGAATGAGGAGTGAGTTGTCTGAATGCAGGGTACATTCCCAGACACTTGAAGTAACTCAGCATGTTATTGACGGCGGTGTAGGGTTTCAGATATAAGCTAAACTATTGCTATCATGGCATTAATGAGGGCTCAATTGAAGAAGAAATAAATATTGTGCTGATCCAGCAACAAACTTCCAGTCTTATGATTAGAGTTGCCAGCTCATTATTTTGATGTCCCAGATGGTACAAAAAAAAACAGTCACCTAAAGCCGTAGTTTCAGGACTTAACTGTGCATACTTCGAACAGCAAATATAAATAGAAAGCACTTTGAATTGTGTTCTAGGGCTGCCTGAATGACCCAGGATTGATAACCAGAAAAACAAGCATTGGCAAAACCAACAGGTCTCGGCAATGCCAGAGATATTGGCTTTGTGAATGTCAATGTATTGGCCACTTTATATAGCAGCATGGCTGCTGTTCAGCATGGCTGAAAGACATTGAAAAAAGCACTATGCTGCAGCCACCTTGCTTCTGAACCATAGTAGCTCTTTTTTATCGCCTTGCCTTTGGCAACCTTTTCAATTGCCACCTTGCTTCTGTACATTAAAACCATTTTATTCACCGTTATCATTCATAAATGCAAACATTTTAAAGTGAAAAGTGGCATATTTTAAAAAGAAAAATCGGGGGAATCTAGTTGACATATTTAAGCCTAGGCATTTTAGGCAGGAGACAGATACAATAAAGCAATGTTTGGCTACAAAACAAATCGGGAGTCTTCCACTTGAGTCGGATCTGTTGTCAAGTATGCATATTTTACTCACTTCAAATGCGACGCAAGTTATGTATAACGGAAAATCGGGCTGATTGAAGTGTCATACAACATGCAAATTACTTACTTTAGATGCGGTGTGTAATACGACAACTAGCACATTGGTAAAAAAAAAAATCTTCAGTCCTGCTTAGTAGACACTTGAATTTATGCTCATCCAAAACTATCTAATTTACATATATCAACTTTTTGTTTACGCCTCTACTCATCAGCCCAGAGCAGAGCACCATAAGCGGATATGCTTTCCAGATCTTCAGGTCTTCGCATGACCAAGTCAGCGCAAGAATAGGGGCTTGAGGATGGACGTGGAAAACAATCAGTTATTCTGGTCAAAGCGCCCAACTCCCCGTGCCTAAAACGGGCTGGGACTCCCGTGCCATGCAACTGGCCCGAATGTAAAGCGCTCCTTAAGTTCAGGTCCGCAGTATATAAAAGTGCAAAAACAGAAAAACAATATCAGTGGCAAGTCTTGTCTAAACACGAAAACTATTAACTGCTCCTACTTTGTACAGCGCGTATACAAGTAAAAATTGTAACTGAAATACTTTTTTTAGCACTGCAGCCGCCTGGTGTTAATTAAAATGTGGCCACAATTAAGTTGAAGAGCAAAACAGCACAATGGTGCCGGAGTTTCCCCATGCGCATCGCACAACATAGCTGCCCTGAGTCACTAATTGAAAATAAAGACATCGGCCCCAAGAGCCTTACAAAGCGAGGTAGCTAACCCAGGTGTAGCTGCAGCAGACTGGGCGGCGACGACCAGGTGCGGCACACGCTCGCTGTGTTTTGTGAGGCTGTTGCACCTCCCTATGATGTCCGTCTGTCTAGAACAAACAAGACGCGTGGCCAAGAAACGCGCTCTCTGGTGAGGGAGGGGGAGGAGGGGTGAGGGATGGGGAGGAAAGGCAGATGGCGCCTCGCCAGCGATGCGAGGAATGGATGGCAGCTGTGCGCGTGCACGCCATCGTGAACGCAAGCTGGTCGCCAGCCGAAAGCCAGTGGGTTTGCACTTCCAAAACCCGCTTACTAAAACTCTCGGCCAGACCAGCGCAAGTGCTGGTGCAGGCCGAGACCTAAAAACTAAGCCTCCGTATCCAGTTTACAAAGGTATGTAAACATGCAAATGGTCTTTAACCCGTTGACCGCGGCGCGAATTCCACTGCGGTGCGGGTGATTTGAGTGGGCGTGTTTCGGACGGCCCCTGGCCGTCCTCCGCACACGCCCACTGTGACGTCGGACGGCCGTCCGACACAGCGAACGGGTTAAAGACCTGTGAAAAACTCGGCCCTGACGGTGATAAGACTCTAGACACTGCCCAGCCGAGCCCACAGCAGCTCGAGCTGCAGCAGCCGGGGCTCAGACATACGACGGGGGGGGGGGGGGAAGGGGAGACACATCAAAATACCAGTGGGGCAGCACACTATGCTAAGTACAGATTTTTAGCTTACGTATTTTAAGCCACGCCCTTAATTACATTAGCCACGCCCTATGAGAGACCCCAGTTTTTCATCCTACTGAAAGCCCTAAGCTATATAAAAGTGCAAGAAAAAAAATTCTAAATGACATATCAAAATAGTTTTACGTGCGACATTGTTACTGCAGCATTTACTACAATTTTTTTATAAAAATGAATAATATTCAAAATGATGTATCATCCAAAACTGTGCATTAGAAAAAACGTCAACATCTTCAAAGGTTACAGGTTTATATGCTAGTTGTGTCACTCGGTACTGGGAAAGAGGTTTGCATCAGTTGTTAAAACTATATGTATAAAAGTTATCACTCACTTTAGTATGATTGTGCCGCCGATAGCAGTGCCTACCATGGACAAGGGCAACAAATACTTGTTCATGGTTGGGTGATCAGAGCACACCTCGAATCCCACTTATGTCTATCTTGCTTTCCTTTTTCCGTGATCCATAACCCATGCTGAACAGCGCGCGCGTGCGCAGTGAGGCTTGACTCTATGGGGTTAAATACTCCATCTACTATGTCATTGCCGAGGTCATGTTACCGCCGGTGTTCCAGCGTCGTTTGTCTGGCCCGAAGAATGCACCCAACCATGGTCTAATGTATGAGGAAGATGTCTTATACATGATGTAGCTGTTTATAATACAAAAGAGTACCTGAAACGGACAAACATTTTTTTTTCAAATTTGCACACCGACCCCACAGTTAATTCAACTCTTCGAAGTCTTGCTTAACTGGTAAATAATTGCAAAAGCACAATTGGTTATCAGCATCAACAATTAATTTGCTCTAAATCTTATTTTAAAAATTATTGAAGGCTAGTAGAACATGGGCAACCAGCACCATTTCAATATGGCCAAAAAGTTAACACATGACGGCTGGCTTACTTGCCATCACCGGCCTACGAAATTAAACGACAGCCATCTTCCAATGGAGTCGTTTAAAATCACTGAAGTAGGAAAACGACAGAAAATTGGGTCAGTCAGGAAAAGGATTATATTTACTCAATAAAACAATAACACATTGCGTTTAAAACGATATATATTAGTAAACTTGTGCTTGGTTGCTGGCTTCCCGCAACAAATATGAGATAGCAAGATAAACACACATAACACAAAGATGAAATCAGACCGGCATTAGGAACGCATGTAAATAGTTAAGCAATCTATGGTTTGCTGGGCCAACAGAGGTCAAGTCCCGTACACGGGCGTTTACCTAACGAAGGATGCATTATTATTTTTAATGTGCTTTTTGGATAGCATCGCTCCATAAAACATGCAATGCACACTATATTTACAAAACAGTAATCCAAGAAAGCAGAAACTGTACAACAAGGCTAAAAAAGAGTACGAGTATCAATTTGTAGTAAAGAAATAGGATGCACAAAAGCCTAAGGTCAAATTGTTTACTGCACTCAAACCACAAGCCTATGGCCATGTAATAACTGCTAGCAGAGAGGATCCCCCACCCCCCGCAAACAGGCGACTACTTCATAAGTATGTATTTTAATCATAATACTTTTGTAAAGAAATACTTGTTGTATACCTAGCGCCCTACATAGGGGAACTAGGCGCTATATAACTGTTACAATACCCAGACCTTCCAATAAAAAAATAATGTATTATGTTAGGGAGCGACATCATTAAAAGACAATATATTCAACCTACAAACAGCTATATAACCATAACGCAACGTGCAGTTACACCTCCTCAGCTGAAGGTTTTCCTAGTTCAAAGTTACATAAAACATATCTGCTACCTATGTTAGTGTCTACAGTCCTCGACACCTTGTTTAATAGTAGGTACGTCGCACACACGGTCTTAATTTCATGTTTAATATTTCATATACTGTGGGAAACCAGTAACGTGTGGCCCTAAACATCTGGCGTACCTTCTCCGTCACTTCCTGTTTTGAACTTTGCCCGGCGGATATGGAAAAGGTGGGCGGGGTAGGTTGTGGACTCCTCGGTGCGCGTGCGCAACAGCCGCTGACTTCTGTGACTACTGGAGAGCCCAAATCCAAAGTGTCACCCACTATACTCATTACCCCCGCCCCCTGCAGCCCTCCGCAGTGGCTTGTCCACCAGCGCCGCCCCGCGGCACCAGTGACCCCGGGGGCAGAGGGAGGCCGGGCGGACCTAAAGCTCCGGGCTCTCCTACCGGGGCCCGCCCCCCATGTTGCCCCCCCGCCCCTGAGCCCCGGGAGCGGCGGCGCCATGCAGGCCCAGCAGCAGCTGCAGTACGAGTTCTTCAGCGAGGAGAACGGACCCAAGTGGCGGGGTCTGCTGGTTAGCGCCCTGAAGAAGGTGAGGCGTTGGCGTGTACACATTCTAATGTTCAGTGTGCAGGCAAAAGAGGAACCCCCAGTCAGACAGCAAACACCCCTATTGGCCAGCACCTTGTTGCCCTTGCTGTAATTTTAAGGAACTCTGATCGCCAATAACCTGTCACCTCCACCTGCTGGTGAGCGTAAGGGGGGTATTCCAGGAAATCATCTGCCTCATTGTTCGCGTCTCTCAAGCTGTCACAGACTTCATAGTTGCCAAGTGGCACCATGTCACGTATAACACCTTCAACCAATAATGGCTTTTTTTTTGGGCGAAAACGTTTTGCATGATACGATCGATGGGGTGCAGAAGCCAAGACTACAATGCACTTATTTTGCGAGTCTGTTTAGAGTAGTCGCCATTCTCACACGTGCTTGCAACCGATAAAGTCAAAAGAATTCAGAGGGAAGGTCAATCCCACTATTGAGCATCTTCTTGCTGAAGAAAGAAAACCGCTCGTGGGGTTTTGAAGCATGGCTTTGTTCATAGGAAATTACTTATTTTTCTAGGACAGCTTCAGACCCTCAGCCGGTTCTTTGGTGTCATCGTACTTTTTTTTCCCTCCAAACTTTTGTACTTCTGGTTACCTTTTGTAACACTGATGTGTTCTCACTAGGGGTTATGCACCCAGTTTGACCCCTGCTATTATCAACGTTATTGAATTGTTGTATTCTCTGGTGTTAGAAACCTCTTTGGGTGTTTGATCAAGATCTTCTCAGTATTGTTGAAAATAGCTGCAAGCATATATTTTGAAGAATGGTATATGGCCATCACATCAAAGATCTAAATTCGCATTTTGTTGACAGAAGAAGCAGTAAGGGACTTTAGTGAGAGGGCTTCTCATGAGCATCGTCTGGGTGTTTCAGAGCTCCGATTGCCTCTAGTGGTACATTCGAGTTAACATTGTGAGCTACTCCTAAATCGCCAGTGGAGCAAGTTTCTCCAGGAGGAGCGAATGAAGCCACTCTTTATCCTTCACTGTCTGAGCAGAACTGACATCAACTGATATTAGGCGGCCTGGCAACTCTATACCACGTCTTGGGTCACGAGAATCGGAGTACAACAGCTAAACTGCGGGTGGGAGGGGGACCTTAAACTGTATGATAATGAACTAGAAAGCCAGGCCAAACAGTTTGGATCAAACATGTTGAAAGCAGGACAGTTAATGCTACGGAAATTCAGTATATGTCACATTTCTCTAATTTAGTTTGTAATTGATACCAATTTCAACTACCCCCTCATGCTATTTCTTATGGATAAACGTTAATGTGTCCTTGAACTGTTGCATGCAGTCTTAATCACAGCTGAGTTTTGATATCTAAATCAGTTTAAAGTCCTAAGTAATGCCCAGGGTTAGAATTACTTGATTAGGAAGTACAGCCCACAAGGCAAAATGTTGAACCCTTGTAATTTTGGGTGCTTTCTTTCACAACATGGACTTCATTTACATGTTCATAGTCACTTTTTGTTTAAACGTTCCCTGTAGAAGTTTTTTTTTGTGCATGGCTGGTGCACAAAGCATTTTTAGGGAAGGACGTATTGTAGTAATATATTGCTGTAACAGATGTCTTTGTAAGCTGGCAAATAGATATTGTCCCTAATACTCTTCACGTCATTGTTGATGAAATTGTTATTTGCCAGTACACTCTCTATTCCTGATATGGTTGTTAACTCCTTAAGCATGCTCCAAATAAAACCCCCCTTGCTAAGGTTTGTAGCTAAGCAAGATCAAGATTAGCAGCACACTGGGTTGCCCTGTGAACAGTTGCACGTTTTATGAAAAAAAGTGTTTATGAATTTCCAGTGTATTTTCTCACTGCTTCTGTTGTCAACAACACGTCAGTTTTGGTTTATTTACATTTATTTACTGTGTTTATAGCTCATACATACTTTGCAATCAATACAAAAACTCTTTGTTAGTGAGGCTTCAACACTTTATTTAACGAATCATCCTTTGTGTCTCAGATATGAGACTACATTAAGCTCCTTTCAGAAATCTCTTAAATACTCCAGTGCATTTCAGGCATAAATTACTCTTCATCAAGAGTTCATACATGTTGAACATAGAGACAATACAAGTATTCGGCGTGACGTTAAAAGATGCATACCCCCTGTAAAATCAATATAAAGTAAAAGAAAGGCATCATACCTTCAAAATACGAACAATGAATCGAAACAGTAAAGGTTTATCAAAAACCTGTAAAAACGAAATGCTTATGTTGTATAATATGCTCATATATTTTTGCAGTTAAATATTTGTTTTGGCCGATAGAGTGAGTTTTATCACCAAAACTAAGAGCAGAACACTTTTAAAGAGCAGGAGTGATGATATCTTTTAAAGCACATCCCACAAGAGAAGTCACGGGTATTTTGGAACTTGGGCACTATTCCAGGTATTTTACCATACATAGTAGACAAACTGGAAACCTATGACATGTTTTATATCTCCATGACCTCTACAAGTAGAAAAGTTCAGGGCGGTCATACTGGTGAATATTATAGCAACACTAACAGATGACAGCTGGATGGTATTTCTCAGAATGTACATTTCCATATTTCAATTCTTCCAGCAGATAGAAAGTATGTGTGTTACTTAGTGAAAGGCATTTTCAGTTGAAAGTTCAGTAGCTTAGACTGACATCAGCATATAGAGCTTAAGGGCTGCTGGCTCTACATCTGCAGAGCTTGTTGACATTTCTTTTACTGGAAATACATTTCTTTTAGTGGAAAGTCTGATCATGAAGGATGTCTCCTAGAAAGGTGTTTTGTTAGTTGTGTGATTGACTAGGGTCTTTCACAAGCTGGGATTTTCCGTCAACCTGTGTAATCTAAACTCAAACCAACCAGAAGACATCAGTTATTGGGAGTGGTGGTGGATGCTTCTCACATGAAGGCTTTCACATATCCACAGAAGATCCAACACCTAAAAGGCGACTCCATAAGTCATACTAAAGGTATCTGCCGCAGTAGTCAGCTTCTGAAATTCACTGGCCCTATAGTTTTAAACAGTCTCATCCGATCTCAGGCAAGGGTGATATTGATACAGTTATCACTTAGGCTTTACTCTTCACAACACCGAAGCCAATTTATGGATCTGCTCTTAACTGTATATTTTTTACCATACACTAGTATGGTGGTTGTATTTATAGAATACCATTTTATGATTGTGTTAGAAACATCCATGAGGGGATGTAGGCCCATTTAGGAAGCCCTGATTGTGAGTGCCGTTTGATCCGAGATAAAAAGACAATTTCTCATCAGTTTGGTGCAGCTGCAGGTTGTCAGATTGGGTCTGACTGATTTTCTTCCTTGAAGGCAAGGCAGATGCTGATGGACACTTATACTATGATGCACTATGCCAGCAAGTGCAGGTAAGAGAGCTCCTTGAAGGTTTATATAAAAGAATGGATGCTTTGACAACAGTCAGACCCCAGATAGATCCATGTCTAGATGTTTCTTTCTGCAGGCGACAGCAACGTCTTAAGTAATGTTGTGATGGCTTAATAATCTTCACATGAATAGAAGCTGTATTTCAATGTAGTCCCAAAATATTTTGATCTATGAGTGATCAATAGGTGGATCTCATGCAGCATGTCGGAACTCGGTTCTTGTTGTTCTGTTTATGGGATTTTCAGAGGATGGATCCTCTGAAAGATGAAATGTGGGTCCAGTGGTATTACAATCAGAATTACAGTCTGGTTTATGCCATTCCGCTTTTCCAACTATTCAAATAATTTTTAACGCATTGAACCAGTTCTGTATAACATTAATTTGGTGCAAGATTGGCTCAGAAATGTTTGGTACATAGATCCCGGATTTCTCAGCAAGGGAAGGCTGATTATGCGGACTATCTTTCTGCCACTGGAGGGGGGCAGTGTGTTGTTCCTTCACCTAACCAACCTGAAGTTGTACCTATGGTTTCTTCTGAATGAGGTTTGTTGGCCTTAGAAGCTCCACTTTGGTGCTCAGCATTATGATTTGCTGTGACAAAAACACCAGTTTTCCGTGCAATTGTCAGTGACTGAGATGCTGTGTATTCTACAATTGGAAACCAGTCAGTCAGTCAAAAAAACTTTATTTCGACCGTACAGGCCATAAAAGCACATAAAAAAGATAATACAATGCAATTTGAATAAAAAGAAAAAAACATTAAGTATATCATCATAGGAACTGTATACATTTGTTCTATATTAAAAAGTAATACATTTCTAAATTGTGCAAAGTTTTCTAATACATTCTTAAATACGCCCCTCATGGCAACTCGCGGTACTAAGATTGGGTACGGTGCGATGTACAGCAGAGTCTGTAAATTCTACCTTGGGTGCAGGAGGGGTAGAGTAACACATATTTAACAACCAGTTCTTTTATAAGTAAAACACCTGTCGGTTATTACAAAGTTTTTGACTTTATCTGCTTAATATATATGGCAGTGTTAAAAAATCCACGTTAAAACAAATAGTATTATACAATTAAAAAAGCCTAGAGAGAGGGTAATTACAGTAGAAATGATCATACAATGAATATGTGCAAACATGGCGTAGCAGCATATATAAAGATTGCTAGGAGCTAAAAGTTTCCCAAAAGGGTTTTCTTTAAAATGGCTCTACGAATGCACCACATCGAGTGTAGGAACCGAGAAATGGTAAACACAATAATTGGAAACCTCTTGATCAATCTATGGTTTCACTGTCTGCAATACTGAATTTTGTTTTGCAATTTGCAAGTTTGTAAGATGGGGCTTTCCCTCTTTTTGAGGAAACATGATTATTCTGCGTTTCAGACCTTTTAGGGTTCTCAGATCTTGTATAGATTGGTAAACAGGGTTCCTCCTATGCCTTCTATTAATTACTCCTCAAAGGGATCTCTTTGTCTCAGTTTGAGGGCTCTGGAGTTTTAGCCTCCTCATAATTGTATTATTAATTACCGTATCCCCCAAACAACATTCTCTGGATGTTAATACTTCAGTCAGCATGGTAAATGAGCAGGGTCACTGGAATTAGGTGGCACAGGAGGACCAAATTATGCAAGGTTTACTACATTTTGTGGCGTGAAAAGGTAAATTATGCGGCACATTTTGGGAACTATTACTTCGTTATCTTGTCATCTTTACACCTGATGACAGTGTCTGAGAAAAGAGTTCACCTTAATTAGTTACCAATTTAACACCCAATTATCAACTGGAAGATGACCAGTCAACCTTTGCAAAAAGCCTGCGGTCTGCAGGAAGCTGAGTCGCCATATTTTTCGTAACCTTTGATCCTTCTGAGCTAGAAACTCACTTTTTTTGTTAAAATCTGCGGATTATGCAGCGAATCCAGAATGATGCGAAAATTGCTGCAGAATCACATAATTCCAGGGGTCCTGTAAATTAGTTAAAGGCATTATCAACAGACTCAACATATACTATATTTTCCAGGGGTAAAGTAACTTTGAGAGAGAACCCACTCTTCCTTCATGGTATGTGATGGAAGTTGTGGTATGTGAGGTAGCCAAAGAGATTTCAGTCATTACATGTCCAGAGATGATCAATGCAGTCATAACAGCATTTTGTATTGCTTATGCAAGTGTTAGAAGTTGTTAGAAAAATACTGTTAAAGTGGATAGCTGTAGTGTGTAGCAGTGTGGCTCCTGTGTATTGCTTCACTAGGATCGGTTGGCGAAGATTCCAGCTGACTGGGTCAGTTTCTTCTGGTAGCTGAGATGGCTGGTTGCTGCTAGTCGTGGGTGAAGTTACTCGTGAATAAAGACTTTATATTTAACTGCCATGCTCCAGCATCGCTTTCTACATTTGGCCGCGATCGCCCATCACCCACTGACGCTCCTCGGCACCTGGATTTAGTTTCTTCATTTCTGGAGATTTTCGAGCCTTTGAGCCGCGCTGGAGTGTGCGCTTTGGTGTCTACGTTCGTGAGGTACGCCTGCGCGATCCTGTGATCCTGCAGCACCTTTGGAGTAGCGCTCCAGCAACCCTTCCAGCAGCTTTGGAGTAGTGCTCCAGCAACCCCTGCGACAACCTTGGAGGAGCGCCCAAGCAGCTCCTGCGGCAAATTTTCAGATGGCATGGCAACAGCTCCCCTGTACATTGTAGGCAACGTAGTGTCGTCCGACGCAGCAAACATCTTGAATCAGCCTACTTCAATGCTTTTAATACAATTTATGCTGCCGATTGCACACGCTTGAAAAAACTACGCTTTGCGCGTTTTTATCAACTTCTGGTTGTATCGCTTGTGCACAGGAGACCCCTGGCACCCTGGTGATATTGTTTTATTCGCTTTGGTCATTGCAGGTATTTTGTTAATACAATGACTTCTTTCTTTTCTCTGTTACTTTCTAATACAAGTTCTAAGTTTTAAGTATATGTACTTTTGCTGGTAGTGTTCTTTAATTTGGAGTTTTCCTACTCTACCTCAGTCTCCTGGCCACCTATTTCTGCAGTTTGGCCACACCACAACAAATCATGCAGCCTCCTCCCTTCTTGGCTCTTCCCATAAAATGGGGACATTGTTTTTCCCTTATTTGAAAACCACCTCGTGGCTATTGACGCAGGCAGTTACCGTCCTGAATGTAAAGTTGCACTTTTGAATGATAGTTTGGGTCTAACAGCTCAGTAAATTTTGACATTTGCTACCTGCTGTGAGCCCCCGTGGCCAGTCTGGGGAGGAGCCATGCAATATATACATAGAAGCGATTGAAAGTTTGTGTAAACAATTTGCAGAGGAACCAAGCATCATTTTGAAAAGACATAATTTTGTAAAAGGCAAGCAGCTTCCTCAAAAAGAGATCTAGGAGTATGTAACTACACTCAAAATTTTAGCGCCCACATGCCAATTTGGTTCCAATGTAGACACATATATTTGTGGCTTGTTAATTTTTAATTGCGCTTACAGGAAGATCCAGGAACGACTACTTAGCTGTCGCAACCCCACCCATAATGAGGTGTTAGACTTGGCAAAGAGCATAGAAAGATCTCTAATTTCTTCAAAAGTTCAAAATCCTGCATCTACAGTCAAATTGGTGTCTAGCACCGTTCCTGGACAAGAGAGTGACGCTTTATGTGCATTTCTCAGTAGAGGAAAGCCTTTGTTTAGAAAGGAAATACAAAGAAGGCTTCAACATACTGTTACAGTTGGATATCCAAGAGCCATGTTAGCAACCATATTGGTTGTCCTGCAGTGGGCAAACGTTGCATGCCTTGCAAAACATTAAGACACTTCCAAGTGGTGTGCAGGAGTAGCAAAGCTCATGTGCGAGTTAGCAACATTGATGTGGAGGTTGACTCGTGTACAGATTCCATCAGCAATGTAGTTTTGACCATTGATTGTAATATAGTGTGCACAACTGTGAAAGGTCCCACCTGTAATGCTATAATTGATGGTTTTTCCTTGCATGTCATGGTGGACTTTGACTCACCAATTACTGTGCTCCGTGATGCAAACGTTTATGATAAATGGTGTAGAGGGAAAGTGCTATCTACACCTGATATTAATCCTAAAGCATTTGGGGAGAAACCTATTGATTTGCTAGGTTTCTTTACTGCAAGGATACAGTGTCTGGGTAGGAAACTATTGCCAAATTGAACGTTGCCATCAAAGGTAAGAACATTATTGGCTGGCAGGACCTAGCCAAAATGGGTCTATACCTGGTTCCTGGCTCACACGTTCCACTCATGCTAGGTGACATACCTGAGAAGTCGATATGTAGCTTGGAGGAACCACTGGAGATAATTTTAGATAGGCACAAGGAGCTCTTCAGTGAACAGGTTGGTACTGTCACTGGTTTTGTTCACCACATCAGAGTTAAACCTAATGCTAAACATTTTGTTGCAGATGCAGACAGATTCCTTTATCTGTCAGAGAAGAGCTTAAACAATTGCTGAAGGATCTATGCACCCAAGGCATCATAGAGCCCCTAGAGTCATCCCAGTGGGTCGCTCCGATTGTGGTTACACGTAAACAATCATGTGAGATTAGGCTCTGTGCTGACTTGAGAACCTTGAACGTTAACATTTTCGTGCACTGCCATCCCCTACTTATCATACAGGAAATGCTAGCTAACTTAGGCAGTGCCAAATGGTTCTCAGTCATTGATGTGAGATCGGCTTACCATCAGATTGCTTTGGACGAGGCCTCTCAGGAGCTGACCGCTTTTGTCACGCCCATTGGTGCCTACAAATACAGTAGGCTACCTTTTGGGCTGGCGGCAGCTGCCAGCACCTTTCAAAAGCTTATGGATGTTTTTACTGATATAAAAGGGGTCCAGGTATCCCAAAATGCCATACTGGTCTTTGCTAATTACATGGAGGAATATAATCTAATTTTGGACATGGTGTTGTCCATCCTAATGCACAGGGGCATGAAAGTCGGAAAGGATACATGTAAATTCGCCACCCAAGAGTTGGAGTACTTGGGGCACACCATATCAGAATCTGATATTACACCCAAACTTTCCTTAATAAAGGCCATAGAGGAGGCAAGTGCACCTACAGACCGTGATGCTCTATACTCCTTAAGTCTTGCCGAATATTATGCTAGGTTTGTTTCAGGATATGCTCTAGTGGTAGAACCTCTCAGGTTTTTACTTAGAAAAGGTCAAATAGTATTTGGTCCAAGGAAGTACAAAGCGCATATGTAAAAATAAAAGATTTAATTATACCAGCACCAGCATTGTCTGCATTCAGGGAAGACTGTACCTCGATAATCACAGTGAATGGCAGTCTTCAAGGGCTGGGTACTGTTTTGAGTCAAAAGATAAGAAGTGAAGAACAAACCATTGCGTTTGCCTCCAGATCACTCAGGAATTTTGAGAAACAATACAGTACCATCGAATGTGAAGCGCTGGCATGTATCTGGGCAGTTCAAAAATTCAAGATGTATGTTTGGGGCAGGTGGTTTGAACTTCATGCAGATCATAAACCCTTTGTTTTAATGTTTACAGGGGGCATTCACAACGATGTATCAGCCAGACTGACCAGACTTGTGTCGAAATTACAGGAGTACACGTTTACCGTTCGTCGTGTCTGGCAGAAAGAATTTCAGAGCAGACTGCCTTTACCGAATGCCTTTGCTTGATTTTGATGAAGAAAATGACAATGATATAGAATGTGTTGCTTCCATTAATGCTACTCATGCTTTATAAGATAGTGACATCACATTTACTGATGATGAGTGGTTGAAGGCATGTCAGGAGGATGAGGTGCTAAAGCAATTTGGCACATACATTGTTAAGGTTGGCCTCTTGTTCGATATTTACAGAGTGACTTAAAAACATATGCACAGGTAGCCAGGGAACTCTCACTGGTTGATGGGCTGATTTTGAGTGATGATTTGCATATCCCCCCTCTAAAATCTGCACTTTCATCATTTCCAAAGCACATCAAGGACATCTGGGAAACACAAAGGGATGCATACGCATCAAGGAATACTGCTGGTGTCCTGCCTTAGATAGTCAGGTGAGGTCGACAGTGAACAAGTGTCCTGAGTGTCTCCAAACATTGGCAGTTAAACGAAGCACCTCGGCATCCAGTCCCTATTCATGATTCTCCCTGGGACAAATTGAGTCTTGACTTTTCTGGAACGTATATTAACTTGCCAGGGTAAATGCGCTATGTCATTCTTTTAGTTGATTATTTTTCCAAGTGGCTGCATTTTTCTTTTGTAGAATCTTCCTCTTCTGACACAGCTATTAAATTCTTGGAGCAAGTATTCTCGATAGAAGGGACTCCAGGGTCTTTAGTTATTGACAATGGTTTACATTTTATGTTGGAGCGTACGCTTCAATTTTTGACCAAACGTGATATCAAGCATGTACGGGTCGCGCTGTATTCACCATCATCCAATGGTTTGGTTGAGAGGGGCGAACAAGGTAATAAAAGAAGATGTACAGACGGCCATTACAGCTGGTTTGATGTAAAACTGTTTCTAAAGCAAAAAGTTTGGGAGTACAACACAACACCGAATTACACCACAGGGGTAACTCCATTCTTAATGTTGAGAGGGAGGAAGGTTCATTCCGCTTTGTGTCCAACCTGGTTGAGGGATCAGCTGGCCATCAAGGATGCTGATAAGTTGACAGTTAAGAAGAAGGTTTTACCTGAGGTTGAAGCGAAACTGGCCAAAATGACACAGGTTGGGAACAACACTCACAACCGTGACACTTTAACCAAGGTTGGAGATTATGTCCTGATCAGAAAACCTGTCGTGGTTAGGAAAGGGGAGTCAATTTTTTCTTCCCCAGCTTAAGTGACCAGGGTTAGTAAAGGCTCAGTGTTGTCAGAAGACAAAGGCTGGTGGAATGTACAGAATATAGTGAGGCTATGTCATCAGCTGGCCAATATAATTGCTCAAAGGAAAAGCTCTGGTTTAGATTTAGATTGGATGCAATGGGTACAACCTGCTAGAGGCTTTGAGGTTACCAGACCAAGTCGTGATTTGGTCACCAAAGCTGCTGAAAGTGCTCACACGTTTATTGGTGCTGCACCCACAGTAGCATTTTTGTGTTTTGTTGAGGGGGAAGGTGATGTAGTGTGTAGTGGTATGGCTCGTGACGCGCCTGCGCATGTTGCTCGTGGGCCGAGCCAAGTCACACCGCAGCATGTTTATATTCAATTCAATGTTGTTTCAAATGTGTATTGCTTCGCTAGGCACGTGCCAGCAGGGATCGGTTGACGAAGATTCCAGCTGAATGGTACAGTTTCTTCTGGTATCTGAGCCGTCCAGTCACTGCCCGTCGTGGCTGAAGTTACCTGTAAATAAAGCCTTTGTTTAACTACCCCGTTCCAACATCACTTACTACAATAGCTTTGTGCGCCTGGGAGTGTTAATAGCACATTTTCTTAAGGATAATTATACACTCTACTCTCTTGACGGAGATTTGCAAGGTGGCCTCTTAGGTTTTTTATTTTGAAACATTTTCAAAACATTATTGTGTTAACTCAGATATTAGGCCTGAAACCCGCTATAGAATGATGGTTGAACAGCAAATTTTGAATTTTTTTGCAGATCTGAATTGCCGTCATCCAAATTTCAGTGGCATTTGCGGAGTAATCATTTAAAGCTTCCAAAATCGTCTCCGGCAGCGGTGTGCTTAAAAACATCATTGGTCATCATTGGCCTTTATACACTGAACTGGTCTGGCCGGTAAAATTCTGGGAGCCAGCAGGAGTGGGATGTATTGTTTATGTCTAGTGTCATCAAAATTAACAGTCTGTTGTGTTTATGAGCATCACCTTCAGTCCCTTGCAGGGACTTGACTCCACTCGCAGGGTGTTGGCGAATAAAATACATTCACTGCCCTGCATGGGTTCTGCAGTCCGAATCCCCACATATAACCACCTCCACTTCATGTGGATTTTTAAGGAACATATTTACTATAAAGCACATACTGCCCCTCCCTGCAGGACATTTATTTTAGAATACAGCAATAAAAAGATGCACCACGCCATAGGGATTTACGATCTTTCATACAACATTTATTAATTTAAAACTTTTGATGGACCCTGGACATATTTGGATCTCTGTGCCTAGAAAGATTATTAGGTCTTCAAAACATCAAATAATATACAATGTTCACCCAGAGGTTACTCCTGCATGTGCATGTTATTTTGCTGCACAATGGAACACACATTGACAAAACCATTCTTTCTGGCATTCGCTGCAGCTTTTTGGATTTGTTAATGTTTGTTTAGACATTTTATTTTAATGAAACATTGTTGTGGGAACTGCTGGACCGATACCAATATTGGGGGGGGGAGGGGGGGGAGAGAAAGGAAGGAACAAAAAAAAAATATTGCCTTTTTTTGTCTCAAAAGCAGACATAGCCATAAGTCCCGGGCACTCAAGGGAACTACTTTTTGTGCGGAGGTGCTCCTTTTGAAAGGGCAGAATGCCGTCACTAACAGTGTAGTTAGCCAATGTCTAAAGGACGTTGACCCATTCCTTTGGGCTGTAAGCTGTAGTGGGTGGAAGAAAAATGTGAATGGCACAACAGTCCAGTGAATGTAGAGTTCTGGCTGAATGCCTCTGTAAGTATATGATGTGTGTATATAATTTTACTAAAATCAAAAGGTCTACTCTAATGCCTAATTATAAAGAAAAATTTAAAATGGGGTCGAGAGCTCACGTTATCTTCCTGTCCCTGATCAAGTGGTTGTGTCTGCTTGCTGTTGTAGCTTTTACTTGTTTTCTACATTACCTCTATAATGTAGTTCCCAAATGGAGATGTTAAATATAGATACCCTTGCTCCTTCACACACGTTTCCTCAATTTCTTTCATTTTTAGGTCGAGCCTAAACAGCGCTTGCGCCGTTGGGCGATCTGTTGTCTGTACTTTGTGACGTCTGACGCCTCCCACGCTTTGGATTGGCTTGTGTGCGTGTGTGTCCTTTAGAAATCGTAGCCTGCAAATGGCTACTGGTGGGTGTATATCCCACCTTATTTCGCAAGTATTCTCCCACGGAGTATTGCCGCGGAAGCAAGCAGGGACGCGCACGATGCGTGCATGCCTTTTTTAATCTCTTAGCTCCCATGCCACGTTTAAACTTCAATAATGGCGACCTTTCAACTTCTTATAGCGCGCACCGCCAAAATCCTTTCTTTTTTTTCATTTATAATTTTTCATAAAATGCGGCACGCCAAGCTTGTGCATTCTTGACGGCACACCGCTGATTTCTGAGGGCACCTGTAGGTCCCCAGTCTCGCAACACAGGCACAAGTCGAGCAGCTGGCCTGCTCCATTGCGGACCACAAGGTAAGGGGCCGGCGGCATAA
The DNA here is from genome assembly GCA_963921515.1 of Calotriton arnoldi. Taxonomy (NCBI): domain Eukaryota; kingdom Metazoa; phylum Chordata; class Amphibia; order Caudata; family Salamandridae; genus Calotriton; species Calotriton arnoldi. Next base: position 130,593 of record CAWUFW010003600.1, read on the forward strand.
CCTCCTGTTTCTTCTTGCAGCGAGCGCGCATTACACGACATAGTGCCGCTGCAGGGGCAGGGAATCGTTTTCTTCTCACAGTGAGAATGTAATGCGTGCATCCCACGTTGTAGTGCAGCTGCAGGGACAAATGAAGAGTTTCTTCTCATAGTGAGGATGTAATGCATGCAGTACACGGTGCAATGGCAGCCCCTAGTGTTCAAGGACAAGGGGCTCTCCACCTGGGGGTCCTTTTACTCCCGTTCTAGGGCTGCACTCTTTAATATCCAGGTTAACCTGACCTCACATGCCAAAATGGCTGCATTTAAGAGTGGGGTTCATTGTTGTACTTCACCAAACCTAGTTTTGCATGAAATTGCACCTGTAATGGTGTTTTATGCTTTCTAATCTCACCCTACATATGGGGTACATATTTCATCCATTATTTGCACACATCCGAAGAAGGCACGCCCTGGTGCACAGTTGTGTCATGCATCCTTCAGGGAACGGGCCCTGAGAGCACCCGTGCTCTTCCTGGGCCATCTGACGTCATGTTGTTCCCTAAGTGACGTCAGCTGTGCGGCTCTTATGTAACAAACATACGTGTAGTGCTGACACTTGCGCTTTTCCAAATGTTTGACTTTGCTGTCTGACTGCTGCTTTACAGATCGATTTCAAAATCATTGCGACTCCACAACAAAACGCTCTGAGACAGGGACAGTATTGTAAGCCCGACTGGTGGACTAACGCAGTTCACGCCAGGAGTCTGTTGGGGGTCAATTCAGCCTTTCATCCTTCACACAAAACAGTAACAGCCGCTGTGAACCTGGCCATATATACGGAACAGTGGGTCATCTGGAATTCCTTTTCTTACAATGTGATTTAGGCAAAAAAAAAAAAAAAACATTATTTAATGTAATGAACATTATCACCGTCTAGCCTCATGAGTGGTTTTCATATGCATAAAGAGTACGTGAACCAAAGAAAAGTACAAACATTGCTTGTGGTTTATGTACAGAATGAAAAGTCCAATCAGATCCAAGTAGAATGGGTCCATCCATCCGAAGGTACCCCCGGACCACGTATGTGTCTGCGAGGCTGTTTGAATCCCTCAGGGGTCCCTATTAAGCTTTGTCCTGATGGGAACTCTGTGCTACAAGCGAGTTGGAAACTCCCTTGAACCCACTGCACACAAGCTTAACTGGCTTGAATAAACAGCCGACAGAAGGCGCTATAGTTGTCTGTTAAAATGTATACTGGAAAGTGTTTTTCTTGTGCAGCACTAGGCTAGAATGTGATAATGTTAATTACATTAAGTGTATGCACTGATTTTCTTTTTCTTTGCCAAAATTACATTATAAGAAAATTAGTTCCAGATGAACCACTGTTCTTTTATATTTTTCAGCTGTCCGAGGTCGATAACATGAGTAACATGAAGCTGGGTAACAGTAAAAACACTCGTTACTTCAGCGCCAACAGTGGAGGTGCGCTGTACACGTACACCTTTCAAGTTTGTAGCGCTTGCTACCTATAAGTTGGCTGGTCTCTCGACCCATTGGGCATGGAGCCAGCGGTCACCCTCCTGCCTCCTCTCACCCTCCTGCCTCCTCTCACCCTCCCTTCTCTCACACTCCTGCCTCCTCTCACTCCCACCCCTCCTCTCACCCCCCTGCAGGGCACAAGTCGGGGGGGGGGGGGTACACGCGAGTGGACGGCTTCCACCCACTTTTTTCACAGGGTGAATGCCGCCCACCCTGCCAAGAATTTGGGCCCCACTGAATAATGTGCTGAACTCGTTCCGGTGTAATTTCCAAACACTGGGACACTTTCAGCAGCGCCTGCACGTTGTCTGCTTTCCATCTGCAACAAGCAACAACGTGCAGGCAGGGAGGGGATGGGGCTTTCTTATTTAAGATTCCTGCTGGGCCCATAACAAAGGCCGAATTTGAGGGGTCATCAGGCCTCCTTTTGTTCGAGTCTCTTGGCTGGGAGCAGTCAGCAGCCTCACACCGGATGCAAATGAAGCGGACAGGAAACAAAGGCTCACACCTTGTTAGCACTTCACACATACTTAAGAGAGGCAGCTTTTCACTTTGTTCAGTCCCTGTTTAGGAGATATGCATGCACTGTAAGAATATCAGATGTGTTGGTCTTTCCCAATATTTACACAAAGCAAATTACATTTATATAGAGCTTACTTCCCATGAGGAGGCGTTGAAATAATTTAAGTACCACTATTTTTTCTTGTGTAGCCCTATTCATTCCAGTGAAGGATGTCAGAGCACTTTACATCAACACGTGCATATTACATGTACAATAAATTGTATAAGTTTGTAAATGAATGTACAGGATATGGTACATAAAACTGGGGGATTGCAAGGTGTAGAAGTCACATATCGTCTTCCATAGCTCACCGTGATATTATCCTCGCAATGCGCTCAAACATACACACGATAGACCTGCTAAACATATATGTGAGGGCTTTAGATCTGATGTCACTTCTTGTGATGCCACTTTCTGTAACGTCGTGGCTTGTGATGCCACTTTCTATGATGCCATGTGTGATGTCATAGGCCGTGATGTTGCGCGGTGATGTCGCGCGCCGTGATGTCACTTGCATACTGCCTAACTAGGTTAGTCCCCCCACTTTTTTTTTTTTTTTTAGGACTTGTGCCCTGCCCCCAAGCCTCCTCTCACCCTCACCTCTGATCCACCCAGAGCTCAGGGAAGGCCCCATTACTGAATAGTGTTAGAAATGGGGGTCTCTAGTTGGCAGAGGTAGGTACCGTTGTCCAAATAGGGACCCCTGCTTCTAGTCAGGGTAAGGGGGATACACACTTTAGATAACCCCTGTCCACCCCCTGTGTAGCTTGGCACGAGCAGACATACTTATCCCACAGGCAATTTGTAAAGTATTTGTACTCAAAACACACAGTAATACATCACAAATGGACACCACACCAGTTTAGAAAAATAAAGTATCTTTATCTAAACCCAACAAGTTCAAAACGACAAAAATCCAACATACAAGTATTAATAAAAGGACTTTAAAAAGGTTTTAGGCAACTGGGTCCATAGAAGACTATGGATGCGTGATTTCTCTTAAAGTACCAGTAGTTGCGACACAATTCACGAGGCCAAACAGCTGCAGCGATGGGAGGCATCGAAAAACCGAGAGATGCATAGTTCCTGAGACCTTGGGGATACGATGCGACAGTTCTGCTGCGCGCAGGAGAGCGGTGCGTTGGGTCCGATCTCTAGGGGGAAAGCGATTCGTCGATTCAGAGGCGACTCCGATCCGCAGGTGATGCGTCGGGAAAACTTGCCGCACAGGTACGATGCGTGGAAATCCGGGATGCGTCGGCGATTGATGTGGCGGCGCTGCGTCGGTTTCTTCAGCTGCGATCCCTCAATGCGTCGGTTCTTGCAGCAGCGACAGGTGCTGCGCCGGTTTCGGCAGCAGCGCGGTGATGCGTGGAGATTCTTCTTGCACCGCGATGCTGCGTTGTTAAAACTGCCGCAAGAAGAGCGATGCGTCGAGTTTCTTGTAGTTGTGTTGCTTTTCCTGCTCCCAACAGCAGAAACAACTTCCAGAGGCCCAAGACAGTCACAGGCACCTCCTGGCAGGTCAGAACTCCCAGCAAGGAAGTTCATGGGAGCTGGGGGTGAAGTCTTTGTGTCCCTGAGACTTCAAAACAGGAGGCAAGTTTTACTCAAGCCCTTGGAGATCTTCTTCAAGCAAGGGACACAGCACAGAGCAAAGTCCTTCTCATTTCCTTGGCAGAAACAGCTACTGCAGGCCAACCCCAGACACATAGCAAAGGGGCAGTACTTCGCCTCAGTTTCTCCAGCTCTTCTCCTTGGCAAAGGTTCCTCTTGATTCCAGAAGTAGTCTAAAGTTCTGGGGTTTCAGGTGTAATACTTATACCCCAAAATGTCTTTGTTCTCTTTGTGCAGAGGTCTCTGAGCCCAGTCCAAACCAGTTCTGTCCTCACTGGTGCAGCATGACCGCAGGGGATAGAGACAGCATTGTGCAAGGGAGACAGGCCCTATTCAGGTGCAAGGAAATATCCTCCCACTACTCTAAATTCAGCCAGGGTCTCTTCAGCCCAGCTCGGAGTCATCCAGGAAGGGCCAGGCACACCTCAAATCCCGCCCCCCCTCCCCCCCCCCCAGTGGCTGTCTACAGTGAATTCACATCCCCAGCCCCTGTCACTCCAAAACCAGACCGTCAATACACAAACAGGCAGAGGCACACAGAATGGTTAAACAAGAAAATGTCTACTTTCTAAAAGTGGCATTTTCAAACACACAATTTAAAAACCATCTTTACTAAAAGATGGGTTATTAAATTCTGAGTTCAGAGAGCCTACACTTTATTTCATTATCTTGTCCCAATGGGAAGTTATATTTATAAGATGTTATAAATAAACTCCCATTCTATCCTATGGAGCAAGATAGCCTTTCAATAGTGAAAAATAAAATTGGCAGTATTTCACTATCAGGACATGTCACACACACACCAGTACATGTCCTACTTTTCACATACACTGCACCCTGCCCAGGGGGGTACCTTGGGCCTACCATAGGGGTGACTCATGTAGAAAAAGGGAAGGTTATGGCCTGGCAAGTGGGTGCACTTGAAAAGTCGACATGGCAGTTACAACTGCGCACAGACACTGCAGTGGCAAGTCTGGATTACCTTTTCAGGGCTACTCATGTGGGTGGCACAATCAGTGCTGCAGGCCCACTAGTAGCATTTGATTTACAGGCCCTGGTACACTCAGTGTACTTTACTAGAGACTTACCAGTAAAATAAATATGCCAATCACAGATAACCAATCATGTTCACAATTTACACAGAGAGCATATGCACTTTAGCACTGATTAGCAGTGGTAAAGTGCCCAGAGTCCTATAGCCAACAACAACAGGTCAGAAAAAAATAGGAGGAAGGAGCAAAAAGTTTGGGGAAAACCCTGCAAAAAGGGCCAAGTCCAACACATAGCTTCCAGCGTACCAGGGATTAACGCAGTGCCCAGCCTCATTCCAGGCAGGGCATACCAACCCAAACATCATCACTGGGTGTCTCGGGCTCCAGTCTGCCATGGAAACCTGGGAATTGTGCACCAGTGCCAACTCTGATGCATCAAAGCACTAGAAAGCCACGCTGGTGCCTCAGACTACACCATTCAAATGCTAGAAACATTATTTCTCTCCGCCTGTAAATAGTGTTGCTGCCACCTATCTCCATTAAGACTGGTGCTATGGGCATCTTAAGGATAACAGGCTGAGTCATCCCGGCTTGTAGAGATCCAAACCTGTGACCATCAGGATTCAAATAGAACCATAAGGAGGTGTGTAGACCACTGTGGTGTCCTGCAGCCTGGTGCTGCCCCCTGCTGGCTTGAATCTCGCAGGAGGAAGTTAGAAGGCCAGAGGGTATCCTGGGTAGGAGATTCTTTGAGGGTTCGAACAAGTGCTTAAGACCGGGTGCCACATAAAGGTTGCCTATAGTAAGTGACCAGATTTTCAGAACCCAAAACCCGAAACGGCCCCAGACAAAGAAATAGGACTTTGTCCGCACATACCGTGGATACTAATGGAGCATAACGGTAACACCCACGACATAGGCCTGCAACGGCACCCCTGCCCCCCCACGCCCCACACACACACAAAGACTCCATATTACAACAAGTATTTGCAATGCGGTGCGTAAACATGCACTTTGTACTTATAGTCCTTGCTTACGAGAAGCAAGGCTTGCAGTAAAAGGGGCGCAGTTACTGCCAGCCTTGCTTCTTGTAAGCAACGACTATAAGTACAAAATGCATGTTAACCCACTGCTTGCAAGTTTTCAAAACACATGAATAAAAGACAGTCATTTACAATGCTAATAGCTCATACACTCGCAAATGCTAGACCTATTGCATTGCAAATGCTTGTTTTGCATTAAAGTTACACTCTGTCAGCACCCGTAAATTGCAGTTTTTAATGGTTTAAGGTCTAATTTAATCCTGTTTCACACCTTTTTATTTTTGCAAATCTATTTTTAGTGCATTTTGATAACAGAGCATGCATGTATGTAATTATTAATAGTTTTACATAACAGTTGAGTGAGTCAAATTATTACAGTTCTTAACATTTTACCACATAGTGATTTTGAAATTGCTATCAAATTCATTTGTGATAAGTTTATAATGTTGTAAGATTCCAGCACAGTTTTCATTATTTGAAATCGAACACCTAGTAGGAAATACAGTGTTGGTTTTATTAATCATCATCATTGCTCATTTGTATGTGTTGATATTTCTTTACTCTCTGGCTTAGGCGGTATTCTCAAACTTATTTAGCACATGTTAATACACAATTGGCTGTAAATTTACAGCTTTTATTTCTTTTGGAAATATTAGATCTTTTGAACAGAGAAACATGACTGTATTTTAGCTTGAGCATGATTTCCTCTTTCCTACGATCGGTCATATATGTGGAGGAGACGATGTATTTTAGTTTTATTATTATATGTAGATAAAGCTACATGGCAAAAAGTTGATATCATGTTGATGCAAGATATATTATTGTCGTTTGATGTGTGCGGTGGTAATCTATGGGAAAGAACTTCAACATGGTCTTTTCACAGAGATGATTTGCATTTATGAGAAAACAGCCCAACGGTGCTACACTGAATGTGCTCAAGTTTGTTTGTGCAGGTGTCTATTGAGTAATGTGAAGCAGATTTTTGCATGAGCAGAAGTTTACGCCATCCGAGTAGATGCTAAAAAATTGGTGCACATTTCTCTTAGCCTTCACCAGTTTGCATGATGATGCTCTTTTGAGAAAAACTGCAGGCACAGCCAAGTCTCTAGAGCAGTGGTTCTTATACCTGTGGTCCGGTGACCCCTGGAACTAAGTGATGCCTGCTCAGGGGGGGTCTGCAATTACTTGGAAAAGAAATAATATTAACCAATAAAGTGTACACAAATAAAGAAGCAAAATTGAAATTTTGAAACTTTCAGTAAATGGGAAGCAATTTGAAATGGGAGTCTAAAAATTAACTTGGTGGCCTCAGATTGATGCATTTCCACTTCTGCCACAAATCAGTCCGAATTTAGTCTAGAAGATGGGTGGCCTCAGTTGAATTTAGAAAAGCCCCAACCTTCCATTACATTAAAATTTTTTTTTATATATTTGTGAATTAAATAAAATATGTAATTTGTGTATTGAGGTTCAAATCATCAAAATTGCTTAAGCCGGGGTCCTCGCCTTCCAGTAATGACTCAATGAGGCCACCCGGCAATTCAGTGGGGGTTCCCAGATTTCAGTAATGATCAAGTAGATGGTCCACATTAGTCAAAAGGTTAAGAACCACTGCTCTAGAGAACCTGATTTATATTCTGGGTTAGAATGAATATTCAAAAGCTATTAGTCACCCAAAGGAACCCCTATTGGAGGGTTCTTATTCATGTAGAAAGATATTGTATGATGGGTGAACTCTAGATTTTCTTCCTTGGATGCATTCTGTTTTGGGTATCTATGCATTGTATGGAAAACACATTTAACGAAGATTTTTACTTTAGAACCGACTTAAGAACTGACACTAACATCAATCACTGAGACAATGTAAATATTGTTTTGCAGTAAGAACACATTTTGGATGTTTCCTTTGACGGTTTGGTAACATGGTGAGAGGTGTTGCGTGAAACACTGTAGCATATTAGAGTAATTTATATTTAATACTAGGGGTTACTTCAGCTTTGGGGTTGGGAATAGATTAATTGGCCAATTTTGTACCTGGACAGCTCTCCTCTTGTAAAACTGTATTTAACAGGTTGTCAATCCTTTCCAAGGTGCAGACCTGTTTGTGAACTTTAATTTTTTCGCCTGTCCTGTTGTTTGCTAACTATGTTGGACATGTTTATTAGTTTCCAATCCAAGCTGCACACCGACAACAGTGTAAAAATACCAATCACACCTTTCTTAATGGGCTTTTGGGTAACAAGTGTGGACATTCTACCAGAAAGACTAGGTGTTAGCCTGTTAATTCTTGAAATGGATGTGGGCTTGGGGAGCAGGGCACGGGAATCCAGTGATTAAATATATAATTTTTTTGTTTTTATAAAGGGCTAACTAGCCCTTTAGGATATCAGAAGAATACCCGCACAGAGATACAGCATAAAATGAAAAGTACAAAAAAAATCAAGATCTACACACCACCTCACATTTTCAAACCTAGCAGTCATTTATAGCATATCAAATAGAATCAGAATACAAATAGTCACAGAATAGTATGACCAGTGTGTAAGTCCTTTGTTGAAAATTGCAAGTAGCAAGCAAATATTTTACTTCTGAGGCAGTCATCTTGTGCCCTCAGAACTTTAGGAACATGTAACAGCATTGATACAGAAGGTAAATGCTGGAGAGGTTGTGGAGCAGAAGGTACAGGATTTCACATTTTGGTGGTCTTGTTCAAACATAGAAATCTACTGGAAATACAATTTGTGTCACATTAAAAAGACTGGTCCCTAGAATCCAACAATAGCAGCCATGTAATTGGGACGGTCTCCTGAAGAAAGATTGTACACTAATCACCTACATGCCAAACAGGAGCAAATTGCACTTCGTTGTAAAAAACAAAAAAAAAACCCCATCTGATACTTGGCAACAAAAGATTGTGGTCTGTTACAGTGATGGAATTGATCACTTTTGACTTAAAAAATGAAAGACATTAATTTAAAGACATTTGGAAACCGCTGGTGGACACATTTCAAATGGACGACCTGAATTTTACGTGTCCCAGAATGCTTAGAGCTTTGAAAATGTATTGGGAACCAGAGACCTCAAGACTGATAAAAGTTCTAATGATAAGTTAATAGAGGATCTTCACAAAAGAAGGGACGTTTATATGAATTTCACTATAAACTGTCACTTAGGTGTGCATGTGGTTGGGATACAGGGAAGGTTGCAAGGAACAGGGTAAACTAGTGTTCAAACCACAAAATGGCGGGCGTATATAAGGCTACTGGTGTATTAAGAACAATAAAATGTTTTAAAAAGGTAACAATTTCACTATTAAAATGCGCATAGATGTTAGCGTAAATGGGCGCATGGCATGACCAATGCCATTGCTTTTAATCTAAAGCTCACTGGAGGTGCAAAGGGCACCAGCCTGTGCAGAGTGTGATCCAAAGATGTGCCCAAAGACCACACCACACGGGCTTGGGCCGTACGCAACAGGTTTTTACCTTGGCCAGCGGCCAAAGTATATCATAACCAAACCAAAATAAATCACTGCAAAGGACTGTTAAAATGATATTATTGTTCTTTATCTAGGTGAGAAAATAGACCTCTTTTAAGAACATAAACATAAATTCTTTAAAGCAGGTTAAGGAGATGAACCAAACGGTAAAAACACTGAAAGTCACCGCTTACGGTTGGCCATGCAACCATAGCCTCGTCAAGGTCACTGCTCATGAGCCCCACAATATGTTACACAGCAATGCCATGTTATTTAACCCCTTCTATGCCGAGGACGTAATGGTTACGTTCTCAGCTGCGGTGCTGCTGTGCCAAGGACGTAACAATTACGTCCTCGGCACAGCAGTGAGAAATCCCTCTGCTGTAGACGGTGGAGGGATTTTTTTTTTTTTTCTCAGCCTCGGGAGCTGGGGAAGAGCTTCCCCAGCTGCCTGATGCATTTTTTTTTCCAGTGTAGTGAAATGGCACGCCTACGTCATTGCACTGAAAGAAATTTTCAGAAATGTCTCGGTTTGGTAGGTTTCCCTAGATAGCTGCCGAGCCCCAGGCAAAAAACACAGGTGCCCCCTATCTATGACAAAACAACCTGTTTTGGCAAGGGGGGAACCAGCGTTTTTGGTCCTGGACTTCGCGGCCATCTAGGGAAACCTACCAAACCCAGACATTTCTGAAAACTAGACACCCTGGGGAATCCAGGGAGGTGTAGCTTGCATGGATCCCCCAATATTTTCTTACCCAGAATCCCCTGCAAACCTAAATTTAGCTTTAAAAAAATCACATTTTCTTCACATTTCTCTATGGGAAAGTTGTGGGATCACCGGGCTGACAAATTTCCACCCACCCAGCATTCCTCCAGGGCTCCCGATAAAAATGGTACCTCGCTTGTGTGGGTGGGCCAAGTACCTGCGACAGTTAAGTGTCCAAAACGTATTGTGGAGAAATCAAAATTATGTATCACAAAATGACCTGGTTTTGCAAGGGGTGCACCTGCGTTTTTGGTCCTGGGCTAGGCGGCCATCTAGAGAATCCTACCAAACCCAGACATTTCTGAAAAGTAGACACCCGGGGGAGTTCAGAGGTGTGGCTTGCATGAACATTATGGGGCGGGCGTGTGGGGGGCATAAAAAATGCACAGACCTGCAAATGGTAGAGAATTAGTTTTTTAGGTATCTTCCTGCCACCACCTAAAAGTGCTTCAGTACACATATGCCACGCTGAGTTGGGAGCCCCGTTTCTTACGGACCGAATAATGTTGCAGCCAATTTTACTCTGGCACAAAGTCTGGACCTCAGAACACACTCGCTTAAATCGTGCTATAATCAGGGATTGCCTTAAGTCAAGTTTATACTTGCGTATGTCGTGTCTGGCTTGTATCCAAAACGCGTTTCTTGTGACTTGGGCCATCTTGATTACTTCGAGAAGCCAGAAACACTAGATCACATTAGTAGAGAAACTCTGAAAAACAAAAGTATGATACACTTGGAAAGCCTCAGACTGATAACTGATATTCCAAAGCCTAGTGTTTGTAAAAAAAATCAACTGATTTTAACCACTTTTGATATGCAACCCGATCTTAAAGTTGTATCAAATGCTAGACAGAGGTTTGTTTTAACTCGCTTAAGAGTGGACATTTTCCATCGACTAATCAGTTTTCCAAAAATGAATGTTTGGTCTACAGACCTAATTAACTGTCCCTGCGATTGTGCGATGGCCCAGAATACCATGCATGTGGTGCTTTTTTGTAAATTGAGGAAACGTTAGATTTTACCATTCCTACGACCGCTTAATTTTACACAATGTCGCCCTGCGTACCTACATCTGCAATTGCTGCGTACTCTGGAGATCTATTGTGGATGTCATCCTTTCTTTGGGCCGGTTTTTACGCTAGAAAGAATATTTCTCTAGTCCCGTTTAGTGTCGGGATATAGTGTGCAAAACTATAATGGATTCAGGATATGTGATTTACGCACTTAAATGAAACTTGTAATGTATGTATAACTTATTGCACCTTACGTTTTTACAATTGAATTTGAATTACGTACTTTTGGATTGGATAGGACTGGAGTACATGGCGGACCCTATTTGAGGTTTTTTGTTCGCCTCCCTTACATTAGTTCCGTGCTTATGTTCCTTTTCAATTTGTACGTACAATGAAATTGGTGATTTAATTTACACCACTGTGAATATACTTATTGTTTATTTTTGAATATCCCACACCTATTTTTTGCACTATTGACATACTGTGGCTATATTAGATTTTGTGTGTTTTTATGGTCTATTCTTTTTTTAATAAGACTCAGTAAAGATTTTAAGGAATGAATGAACACTATTTTTATGCTTCCAACATTGAGTAATGCAGAGTGGCTTTAAATTTTTTATAGTTATTAACTAATGCGGAAACTGCTTTATACATTAGGTCCTTCTTAAATTCGGCTGTACGTGTACATAGGTCTATGCTGTCTTAAATCCTGTGGCTATGTTATAATCTCGCTTTGTTTTTGACTGTATATTCCGTGTATACATTAATTGTATTTTTACGCTTGTTTTGCACTGTGTAATGCTTTTATGGATGCTCAGTGCCTCCGAATAAAGTTTATTGAATTGACCACGTTTTCTGAAGGTGTTGTGAATATTAAAGTAAATTTCTCTACGAGAACATCAGTCTGCTCTTGTCAAGGAAAATAAATCCACTATCAGGGGTGTGGAATTGTAGGAAACACTTAGGGGCATATTTACAAAAAAATGTTGAAGCGCCGTGCTACGCCAAATTTGGCAACGCCGCTCTCCGTCATTTTTTAAACACAGGGATGCGCCGTATTCACAAGAACATGGCGCACCCCTGTGTGTCCCCTGGTGCAAAAAATAGCTGCCTAGCACCAGTGCAGGCACCCTCCCGCCATGTTGCAAGGGTGCTTGCGCTGCTGGGGCGATTTTTTTTTTTTTTTTTTAATTTTTTTTTTTTGTGTGTGTGTGTGTGTGTGTGTGCAGGAAAGGACACCTTCCGGCACAAAAACATTCAGTAATGGGGATTTGCTCTTTCTATGTGTTCTACAGAATGCAGCACACACATAAAGGCAAGAAACGAGAAGAAATTAATAATTTCTCCTCGTATCGCCATTCTAAGACCAGGTATTCCCTGGCGTTCGTTTTTGGTGCTGCTTCGGCCTTGTAAATCTGGGGAAGCGTCAAAAGGCAATGGGTGTTACGGTGGAACGCCCACTGCAACACCCATTGCATGCCCCTTTGCCGCAGAGGACTGTAATGGAAATGAACATACTTACAAGGTGGCGTTTAGCCACGTTAAGTGGCTTAGCGCCACCTTGTAAATATGGCAAATGGCGCCAGGCCACCGGAGCATGGAAAAAAAGGGACGCTGCGGTGGCGATATTGGCTTGTACATATGCCCCCAAGTTACCCAAGAGACTGGATGTTTCAAAAATTTGCCTTTCCTGAAAAACCATAATCCACTTGCCCCATTAGGTGCCATGCAGTGAGGTTACATATTACAACAGCATTTTCTTTATATCAGAGCTACGATAAGTCTTTCTCATCATACAAGGACTTTTATTAGCCTTTGTCAACATACAATAGCTTGTATTGGGCTAAGATTAATCAAACATCCTACTGACTATAGCAGATTCTGAATATACCAGTGATGTTTTTCAAATATTTGAATATTCACAGGCTCTGCATATGAATGGGCTCTATTAGGCTAGCTTTTTAGGTCGCAGCCTACCAGACAATGCAGCTGTGTGGTATGCGAAAGACATCTTGGGGAGTTTCATAAAGTTGACCTGGGAATACATTCTGCTTGTTGCTTGCCATTGGCTTTGTGGTTTGTAACTCATGTTTTTGGCATTCCATTTGCTAGCTTTATTTGCTTTAGGCTCCCCAGCTTGAGCTCGTACCTTCCCATTCCAAAGCTGTGTTCACAGTATTCTTCCACAAACTTATTTTCTGTAATAAACAGACCTGTAAATCTTGTTCTTATCTCGTCACAGTTGCTGGGCACTCAAAAACCAAGGTCAAGCTGTGTTTTCGAGGAAGCCTGTTGTTTATTTTTCCTTCGGCAAACTTCGAAGTTGCCTTCGGCTGACTTCAAAGTGAGAGCGTTAACAGGAAAGAGGAAATGCAGCGTACCTTCTCCATTGAGCCTACCTGTGCCCTTTAAATTTTTTTGGGTGTAAATTTAGACATAGCCACCTGAAAAGGTATCTTGTTCTACAGATGCACAAAACATTTGCCTTTCATTCGTGGGGCATGAAGTTCACTATTGGCATTGTCAGGGTGGGTGAAAGCATGAGCGTTTCTAGAATCCTGTTTGAAAACTATTACTTACAAAAAAAAAACTTGCACTGAATTAGTCTGATGTACTAGTACTACTAGGATGAAACAGTGCTGCATGTGAATGAAATACATTTTTAGAATTTTTGCAGAGACTTTTTCATATTTAACAAGTTTTTTGCAAAATGTCATTACAAATGAAGGTGGTCCGAAAGTTAAGTGTGCAGGTCGCCTTTGTTACTTGCTTTCTTTCACGTCGATTAGCTTTTTAAATAAATGCTTGCCCATTTTCAACGGGGACTGCATGCAAAGTTCAGGAGTTCGCTTGCGGACCACACTGATTTAGTCTGATGTACTAGTACTACTAAGATGAAACAGTTCTGCATGTGAATGAAATACATTTTTGAAAATGTTGCATATTTAACACGTTTTTTTTGCAAAATTCCTCTTTAAGCCCATTTAATTTGTGAAACTGCCTTTTTAGGAACAAAGTACAAAACCGCATTTCAGTCTCCGCTTCAGCCTAACATATGGTTATCTTGGGCAATTTACACGATTTAATGGCCCTTTCACTGTCAAGCACAGAATAAGATCTTTTCACAGGAAAGAACCAGCAACACTGTAACACAATTTCACAATGCTTGGTTTTCACTTTGATGTGTAAAGCATTTGCTTTATTTAGGACATCGGTGTCAACTCGTTTTGTAGAGTTGGATAAGTTTAAAGGCACATTTTATGAGAGCTTTTGTGTTTGTTCAGCTACACAATATTTATGTATTCTGTCTGCAACTGTGCCTTTTTCGGAACACATATATCACTGGATATAAACAATTTCATTTGTCATTGCAGGCACTTGGGTCATGATTTGAATGGTGCAGCAGACGCAGAGGCACAGGGGCCAAAAGCTCTAGGAAACCTACAGAATTATTGCAATATTTTACTACTACCCCCAACAAAGAACCAGCTATGGCCGATATCTCCCTGCTCCCTAACGCCCGTCTGTCACCCCTTGTTCCCTGTGGCGCAGTGCGAGCGCTGCCTCCTTCACCCCACCACCTTGCTTCCTGACCCTTCCTCTCTCACCTCATGTGCTTACTCTCTGGCAGGCTTTCTCTTTTCCTCACCTACGACACTGGCACACAGTGAAAGTGTACGGATCACCTTTTTTCACAGTACGGGCAGCTTTTATAAAAAGCACTTAAAAGTTCTATAAAGTATTTCAGCGCTTTATAGGAACACCAGCTATATTGCACAATAACACTTTTTGTTATGGCACTGGGGTGAAAACATGATTTGGACAGTTTCACAGGATGTTGAGCCGAGGCCGAGAGACAACCCCGGTTCCCCAAGTCGGCAGCACCTTCTGTTACTTCACATCTTTATTATAGTCCTCTGCAACATGTAAAAAAAACATTGACACAGGCAATAGGCGAAACTTATTGGCTTTGCCAATGCTTGCTCTTTATTATTCCTTAGAATACGATCTTGAAATACATACCTTCAGTATGTGCGCTGTACGAAAACTTCTCCAACATTTGATTCTACTAAAATGTCCATGTACAAACGCAACCCCGGCCATACAACGGGGTGCACATAACTGACTTGCCTCTTAGTTCACAGTTCGCATTGTCAGGGTTGAGTGGAAGCATGAACGTTTCAAAATTAATGTTTGAAAACTATTCCTAAAAAAAAAAAAAATAGTTGCACTGGTTTAGTCTGATGTACTGCTAAGACGAAACGGGTCTTCGTGTGAATAAAATACATGTTTGGAATTTTTAAGCAACTTTTTCATATTTTACATGTTTGTTGCAGAATGTCTTTAAAAATGAAGGTGGCCCAAAAGTTAACAGTGCATGACACCCTAGTTACTTGCTTTCTTTCATGTCGATCAACTTGTAAATAGATGCTTGCCTGTTTTGAACAGGGGCCGCATGCAAATGTCACGAGTGCGCTTCAGACCCTCAGGGACATTATAGTATAGATCATATAGCGGCACAGGTTGCAGTGCAACATAACTGACAGTAAAAACAAAAAAAAATCTATAACAGTCACCGCTGGCTGTCATAAAGCTTTTTTCTTTACTTTCAACCATTTGCAACTCGGCTAAAAAACAATGCCAAAGCCAACAGATCTCGCATAGGCAAGACCTATTGACTTTGCTACTGCTTGTTGATCAGTGTGGTTGTTAATATGCCAGCATTAATTATGCTGATCGTCTCATTGTAGGATCTGTCATTGCTCTCTTTCTTTACTTTCTGAGAAAGTGTTTTGTTAAATGTTCTGGCATTTTTACTTTACGGTATTCACTTGATTTAACCCCTTCCATGCTCATGACGGAATGGTTCCGTCATGAGCACAAGTGCAAGTGTGCTCATGATGGAACCATTCCGTCATGAGCACACTTTCAAAAAATCCCTCTGCTGACAACAGCAGAGGGATTTCCCATTTTTTTTTTTTTTTTTTTTTTTGCTTTGGGAAAGCATGGTTAGGGTTTTCATTGGAATGACGATTGCGCACATGGCGCGCTGTTGTCATTACAATGAAAACGAAACTGAAACTTAGTTTCAGTTTCACAGTTTCGGTGCTTGGGCTATCTCAGCCCCCCGAGCACCGAAAAACATGGGAGAGGTATTGTTGGAGGGCGATCTCCAAGCAGGGATCCACCCACTAGCCACCAGGGAGGGGGGAGCGGCCCCTTGGGCAAGGGCCTTTGCTCCCCCCCTCGTAAATTTTTGCCAGCCTTTCTGCCCTCCCTGGGGGGCAGATGGGGGCAGTAGCCCCCAATCTGCCCCGGGGGGCAGAAAGCACCCTAGACGCCAGGGATTTTTTTTATAGGCCAGGGCTGCCCAGAATGGGCATGCCAATGCCCCCACCCTACCCCCCCAGAGAAGGCATAGGACTTTCTCCCCCTCAGGAGGCAGATGGGTGCAATAGCCCCTGATCTGCCTCCGGGAGAGAGGAGGAGGGCAGAAAGCCCACTAGGCCCCAGGGATTTTTTATATATATATATATATATATATATATATATATATATATATATATACGTAGGGGTGGGGGCTGCCCAAAATGGGCATGCCAATGCCCCCACCCAAAACAAATGCTACAGTCTATCTGCCCCCCCTGGGAAGCAGATGGGGCAATAGCCCTTTATCAGCCCCCGGGGGGGTGGGGGGCAGAAAGCCCGCTAGGCACCAGGGATTTTTTTTTTCCAAAGTTCGGGGTGGGGGCTGCCCAGAAAGGGCATGCCAATGCCCCCACCCCCCAAAAAAAATGCCACAGTCTTTCTGCCCCCTCCCCCAGGAGGCAGATGTCCCATGGTGAATCAACTAAAAACGTATTTATTTTAAAAATGTAGCGCTTAGAACTCGCGGTGTTTTTGGCTCTTCCCAGTCACAGGCCTTTGGCCCACCCACACAAGTGAGTTATCATTTTACTCGGGAGAACAAGGGGAATGCTGGGTGGTAGGACATTTGTGCCAGCACGATGATCCCACGCAAAAATGTATGGAAAAAGTGATTTTGTTCGGCTAAATTTGAGGTTTGCAGGGGATTCTGGGTAGGGAAATGTTGGGGGATCCACGTAAGTCATACCTCATTGGACTCCCCAGGGTGTCTAGTTTTCAGAAATGTGTGGGTTTGGTAGGTTTCTTTAGATGGCCGCGGACCGGGGCCAAAAAACCAGGTGTCCTCCCTGCAAAACCAGGTAGTTTTGTAATAGGTAATTTTGAAGTCTCCACAGTACGATTTGGGCCATTTCCTGTTGCAGCCACTATGTCTACCCACACAATTGAGGTACCATTTTTATCGGGAGACCTGGGGGAACGCTAGTTGGTAGGAAATTTGTGTCAGCCCGGTGATCCTACAACTTTCCCACACAGAAATTTGAGAAAAATTTGATTTCTTTCAGCAAAATGTGAGGTTTGCAGGGGATTCTGGGTAGGGAAACGTTAGGGGATCCACGCAAGCCATACCTCCCTGGACTCCCCCGGGTCTCTAGTTTTCAGAAATGTGTGGGTTTGGTAGGTTTCCCTGGATGGCCGCCAAGCCTGGGACCAAAAACTCATGTGACCCCCCCCCCCTTGCAAAAGCAAATTGGTTTGTGATAGGTAACTTTAAAAAAAAAAAAAAAATTATCATAACTTTTTATTAAGGACAAAATTTGACACAACTGACATCATACAATCAAGTATCTGTGGAGGCCACACTTGGCAATAGGCAATTTATAATTACAAGGTCACATATATTTTATACACAATGGCATTAAACTTCATTATAACAGGCTATCAGGTGCAGTATCTCTTCGGGGCTGCGGGGGATCGCAGAGTCCACCCCTATAGTCATTCCATTTCCCCCAAACCTGCATCCATTTGGCGGGACATCCCCTGGACTCATATACCGTCCTTTCTGACACCATGCACCAGTCCATGTCTTCCCCCACTCCTGTAACGTCGGTGGTTCCTGCCCCCTCCATTTTCTCGCTATGTTCCTTTTAGCTATCAGTCCGAGTGTCACCCATATTTTCTCTTTATTGTTCTGTTCTGTTGGGCCCCATATGTTCAGGAGACTCAATTTGATGTTGCAGTCAATTTTATATCCCATTACTCGTTCCATAAGTTTCGTTACTGCGGACCAATATCTTTGGATAACCGCGTACTCCCAGAGAATATGTATAAAAGTACCCTCTTGCCCACATCTCCTAAAGCAGTCAGTTTCATTACTGAGTCCCATTCTTACCAGCACAGATCCCGCTAGGTATATTCTATGTAGTATTTTTAACTGCACAAGTCTGAGCTTGGCGGAGATTGCAATTTCTCTGGGAGAGGCAAGAGCCTCAAGCCACTCCTCGTCGTCTAGCCCAGCAACGTCGTATTCCCATTTTGTTCGAAGCCGAAGTTGGCGGTCAGCCATATTATTAATTAATTTTTTATATATTAGTGATATAGTTTCTTCTGGGAGATTTCCGTCTAGGACCCTGTCTTCCAGCGGGGAAGAGTCTGGTGGCGTCTCGCCCTTCTGTATCACCGCAAGCAGAGCGTGTCGGATCTGTAGATATCTGTAGTACTCTGTGTTGGCCAAATCATACTCTAGTTGTAGTTGGGTAAAAGGAATCACCCCCCCCCTTTCCATAGGTCGCCCACTTTGGAGATACCTATCAAGTCCCACCGATCGAATCCAAGGGTGCGTCTCAAATTTCCGAGTAGATCCGTATCCCAGAGTGGGGTGGCAAGCGTGATCCTACCCTCCCATCCCAGACTCTTCATGGCTGTCCGCCACACCTGAACCTCATGCATCGTGGGTCCCGACCGCCTTAGCTTAGCCGGGTTTGTATAGTGCCCCTGCAAAACCTCCCACTGGGAGCAGCCATCTATCCATGAGAAAGCCGGGGTCCTCCTGTGATCTATATATACCCTGATTTATTGCGGCAAGTTGTGTCGCCCAGTAATATTTTTTGATGTCCGGCAGGGCTATTCCTCCATCATACCACCCCAACGTTAACTTTTGGGTGGCGATCCTGGGCGGTTTCCCCTCCCATAAAAGTTCCCTTAGAGTACTGTCAATGGCTTTGAAATAATCTGATCCCACTGGGTGTGGCGTGTTCTGTACGACGTACAGAAACCGAGGAAGGGACATCATCTTAAAAAGGGCCGCCCGCCCCAGTAGGGACAGAGGGAGCGATTTCCAATGTAAAACGTCACTCCTAAACTTTTGCAGTGGGGGCAGCAGGTTGTGTTCGTAAAAGAGAGCCGGGTCTTTGGAGACTCTGATTCCTAAATATTTGAAATCTGTCGCCGCTTCTGCGATAGTAAATCCCCTTGGTAGTGTCGGCCTCTTTCCACTAAGTACATATATGACTGATTTAGGCCAATTAATCCCGTACCCAGAGAATCTACCGAACACTATAAAGATGTGCAATATCCTATTCAGGGAAGTCGCCGGTGAAGCCAAGTATAAAAGGATATCATCGGCATACAATGAAATGCGGTCCTCCCAGCCTTCCGTCCATCTTAGCCCTCTGATGATAGGGTCTTTCCGTATCCACATTGCTAATGGCTCGAGTGTTAAGGCAAAAAGCAATGGGGAAAGGGGGCAGCCCTGCCTGGTGCCTCTGCTAAGCATGAAGGCACGAGATTTCCTGTTATTGACTACCATTTGGGCTAGAGGTTCCGTATATAAAAGGCGAACCCACCCTACAAACTCCGGGCCATATCCAAGTTTTCTCAACACTGAGAACAGATAGGGCCATTCGATCGTGTTGAACGCCATGGTCGCGTCCAGGGACACCACCACTGCGTCTTCTTCAATCGTCTTGGCTCGGGCCATCACTCCATGGAGCCTACGCAAATTAAGAGATTTATTTCTGACTGGCATAAAGCCTGATTGATCAGGGTGTACTAATTTTGTGATCACGCGTAGTGAACGAGTAGCGAGTATTTTAGCCAATATCTTAGCTTCCGCATTAAGCAACGATATTGGTCTATACGATAGGCACATGTTCTTGGGTTTCCCCACCTTGTGAATGACCACAATCGTTGCCAGCCTTTGGTCAATGGGAAGCAAGCCTTCTTCCTTGCTTGCATGCAACATTTTAACCAAGTGGGGTGCACTTTTACTCGGGGCAAGTTTATACAGTTCAATGGGCAATCCATTGGGACCCATTGCTTTGCCTACGTTCAAATCATGTATTGCCTTTTCTACCTCAGTCCCTGTTAAGTCTAGCTCCAAATCCAATCGTTCTTCTTCAGTAAGTATTGGCAGTGAGATGTTTCTCAAAAAGGAATACGCCTCTTCCTCTGTGTGTGGCGTCTGGGACGCATAAATGTTGTGATAGTAGTGACCAAATGCATCCGCAATAGCCTGTGGCTCAGTGAGTATTTTACCCGATTCCACCACCAGCTCCGCCACAACTCTGCTCGCTTGCTCCCTGCGGTCTAGTCAAGCGAGTAGCTTCCCGGCTTTGTCTCCCACTTCATAGATTCGACTAAGTGTTGCCCTATGTCGTGCCTTTGCCGCGTCTGTAGCCAGGGCTATGTATTCCCTTGTTTTAATTTGCAAGGCATTTTTTGTCTCATCGTAATTGTCTTCCCGGAGGCTTCCCTCCAGATGTAGTATGTCTGTTTCTAGGCGTATTAGTTCTGCCTGCTTCTCTTTTTTAAGCCCTGAGGTCTGAGCTATAGCTGACCCCCGGATGACCACTTTGTATGCCTCCCATAGAGTCGAGGCAGAGTTCGCCGAACCATCATTCTCCTGAAAATAGAGTTCTGTGTCTCATATTATTTTCTCTTTTATCTGGGGGTTCTTGAGATACCATGGGTTGACTGGGATCGTCCTTCCCACTTTGGATTCCCCCACCTCCAATTGACACCAAATGGACGAATGATCCGATATACCCCGGGCAAGATGTTTTACCTCTTTAACATTTATCATCTGATCCGCCGGTGTTACTATATAGTCTATTCTAGACATGCTTCGGTGGGCACCCGAGTAGAATGTATATTGCTGCTCAACTGGGTGGAGCGTCCTCCATGTATCCACCAAACCCATTGCCCCCAGGAAATTATGAATTTGCGTTCGGGCCGGTGGTAGAACCCTAGGGAGCCACCGATCCAAGGAATCGGAGACAATGGAATTAAAATCGCCCCCAATCATTAGCCTACCCTCCGGCAAGTCAAGGAGGAGGGCACTAAGGTCCCTAAATGTCGGGGCCTGAAGTCCCCGCGGTACATAGGTGGAAACCAAGTTTATCATACTACCCTCCCACGTCCCGGAGGTTGCTACAAATCTGCCCAGGTTGTCTGTCCATGTGAGGTCAACAGTCATCGACAGGGTTTTCCGAGTCATTATACCCACACCCCGTGAGCCAGACCCAAATGCAGAGTGCACCGCAAGCTTAAACCCACATCGTGATAGTGCGTGGCATGTATTACCTAACAAATGCGTTTCTTGCAGCAATATCCTATCTGGGGCGTGTCGTTTTATAAATTGAAACACGACTCCCCTTTTTATCTTGTCCCCTAGCCCATTCACATTCCACGACAGCAACTTAAGCCTATGTATTAATGTAGTCGCCATCTATACACAAAGTAGTAATTCGCTCCCTCAAGGGGAAGTCCCTGTGTGTCTCTGCGTTTACCGCCAACATCATCGGCCCGCCAGTCCTGCATCTGATAACTGTGACCTTGTTTACTCCACCCTGTGTGGCTTCTCCAGTTTGCCATCTAGTGTCTATCATGTCCAAACTGTTCCTCAAAAACAATAAACTTCCTGGCCCCCCCTTCCTGTCACTCGAGATGTCCCCGTGTTGCGAAATGAGGTATCCATATAGTGTTCCGGAGAGTCTGAGTGACTGGAGTCCCTCCCCCCTTACTATATCAAACTGTGCCCCCCTCCCTGCCTCCCTGCATGGCGGTCCCGGAACCTCCCGCCACCCCCAACTTGCAGAGTGCCTATCGCCCACCCCTCTAACTTGTGGTGCGTGTGCCAACCCCACCCCCGTTCAACAGTTATTTTACAGAATTGCTGAGTCACAATTGCAATGCTACCAGAACCATTTTGCTTAAATAACATGAATCAGTCTTGTGCCTGCAAAGAGTTTTCGTGCCTTATCTCCCCCCACTTCTTATCTGGAAGGTCAAGGCTGAACCGGGCCCAAGGAGAGAAAGTCTATGGGACCCATGCAGTTAAATGATGTCTACAGACCAGTTCTCATTCGCCGCCCTCAGTCAACGTGGTTTCCCCCGCCGGGGTTCCTGCATCCTGCTCTACTCGAGATCTTCCTTGTCTGTCTCGTTGAGCTTGGTGATTCCTCTTCCTGGCCACTCGCCAGCCAACCAGCCAGTCCCACGCACCCGGAGTGTAAAGCCCGGAAAGCAGGTCACCTTACTATTGTCCAATTCAATTGGGGGTGATACACGGGACGTTTGAAGTATAGCATCCCTGTTCCTGTAAATGAATATTCTCGCCACTATGGGTGTCGGGGGGGGGGGGGGTGCGCGCCAGGCTTCGGTCTGCCCCCAGGTACTCAGTGTGCCCTCTCGACCGTAAATAATTTGGAAAGTTTGGTAGGCTTCTAATGGGTGGTGACCAGCTCCTCCACAAACAAGTCCGGTGCCTGCCCTTCTGCTCGTTCTGGGACACCCAGTATTCGGACGTTGTTGCTCCTTGAGCGCCCTTCATATCCGTCCAGTTGGGCCTCCATTCTTTCACCACGGGCCTGAAGTTCGTCCACTCTCTGCAGAAGGGCGGTCGTATCTGTGACTAGGGACCCTGCAGTCGATTCGACATCCTTGAGTCTCGTGTTCATGGAGCGCATGCCCGCTCTCATTAGGGAGATTTCTGAAGACACAGAGTCCATCCTTGACTCCAACGACGTTCTCACCATCGTAATGGCCGACATTATATCTTGAAGGGTTAGCTCCTGAGTGCCCGCAGCTTCAAGTTGTTTCTCCGGCGGGTCGTCTGATTCCTTCTCTTTAGGGCCTGCCCCCGCATTCCAGGCGTATTTATTCAATTTGGCCTGCATAGAGGATTGTGTTTCGACCACCGGCCATTTTTGTTCCGTAACTACCCCCGGTCGGGGATGCGAAACCGGCTGAGTAGTTTTCTCCTTCCGCTGATTTAGCGCTATGAGATCGCAGCCCCCACGGATGCTGGTGCCGGTGACTTCTCTAAGTTGCTGGTTGTGGGACCTTGTCCATACCCCCTCTTCGTACTGTAGCTTGTCGGATTGGACAGTATTTATCTTAGGTACCTGGCCTCCGGGACAGCCCCCCGACTTCCTTTAGTGCTGGGCGCCTTTAGGTAAGCAGTTGGGCATCAGTCATGCCCTCTGACGGCCGATCCTCCCACTGCTCTGAAGAGCCCTTCCAACAATATCCCCTACTCGCTCTCTTAGCTCAGCAGCAGAGGAAAGTTCGCAACAACTCTATAGGCAGGCAACTTCAGCTGAGGCTCTGCGATTAGTCACTGGACGCTCCCCACTTTTTGCCCTGCACAGTCAACCATTGGGGGCAGGCTCCTGTATGACGACAGCACTGGCCTTCAGGCGATATCGGGGCCCCCTCACTGTATTCAGGAGAGTTTACACATTATGCAGCTGGGATTGCACTCCGTTTATATAAATCACAGTAGCCGGTATTTATGAACTCCACCGGAGCACTTGCAAGCGTTTTGCTCCGTTTCCCCGGTCTTTTCACTTAGTGACGGCAGGGGTCCCACAACTCCGATAGTAATTTCTGCTGATTCCGCCTCCAAGCCGCTTTCCTTACGGCCCACACTCTCTGAGTTGTACTCTCTCAAGACATCCCGCTGTTAGTGCCGGCTTGAGCATCCGCCCATTACTCACTGCGATGGATCGTATCTGCGCCGCTGGGGCCCTCGGTGCACAGCGCGCCTCCGGGGGCGCGCCGCAGCCAGACGCCTGTATTTTCCCCTCGGCTACAATTCAGTCAGGATCTGCCGTGACTCCGGACAGTCTCTATCGACGACGCCGGAGGTCGATTGTCCCGAGGAGCGTCGGAGCCAGGACGCCCCTCCCCCACACTCAATGCAGCCTCTCTGAGCCGGCCGCGTCATGCCGCCGATCTCAGTCACTGCACCTCCAATCTTCTCGGTCTACGGCTCATTTCATTCCTGGAGGGTTCCGGTGCATATACTGGCACTCAAGTCACTCGCAATCCCGGATAATTATACGGATTTAGGCATGAACGGGTGGGCTCGGCGGAGCCGCCTTACAGCTTGGCCACGCCCCCCTGTGATAGGTAATTTTGATGTCTCCACAATTCGTTTTGGGCCCTTGCCTGTCGCGGGTACTTGACCCACCCACACGAGTGAGGTACCATTTTTATCAGGAGACCTGGGGGAACACTGGGTGGTAGGAAATTTGTGTCAGCCCGGTGAATCTACAACTCTCCCACACAGAAATTTGAGAAAAAAGTGATTTTCTTTTCCAGCTAAATTTGAGGTTTGCAGGGGATTCTGGGTAGGAAAACGTTGGGGGATCCACACAAACCATACCTCCCTGGACTCCCCCGGGTGTCTAGTTTTCAGAAATGTGTGGGTTGGGTAGTTTCCCAAGATGGCCGCCGAGCCCAGGGCCAAAAACCCAGGTGACCCCCCTTGCAAAACCAGGTTGATTTGTGATAGGTAATTTGGATGTCTCCTCAATACGTTTTGGGCCCTTGCCTGTCACGGGTACTTGACCCAACCACGCGAGTGAGGTACCATTTTTATCGGGAGACCTGGGGGAACGCTGGGTGGTAGGAAATTTGTGGATCCACGCAGATTCCAGAACTTTCCATCACAAAAATGTGATTTTTTTTTTTTTAGTTTTTTTTTTTTTTTACAAAGTTTGAGGTTTGCAAGGGATTCTGGGTAACAGAACCTGGTGAAAGCCAGACAAGTCACCCCATCCTGTATTCCCCTGGGTGTCAAGTTTTCAAAAATGTATAGGTTTGCTAGGATTCCCTACGTGCCAGCAGAGCTAGGGTTCAAAATCAACAGCTAGGCACTTTGCAAAAAAGGGTCAGTTTTCACTGTGAAAATGTGGTGTGTCCACGTTGCGTTTTGGGCCGTTTCCTGTTGCGGGCACTAGGCCTACCTACACAAGTGAGGTATCATTTTTCTCGGAAGACTTTGGGGAATGCGGGGTGGGTGGAATTTTGTGCATCCACGCAGATTCCAGAACTTTCCACCACAGAAACTGAGGAAAATGTTTTTATTTTTTTATTTTTACAAAGTTTGAGGTTTGCAAGGGATTCTGGGTAACAGAACCTGGTGAAAGCCAGACAAGTCACCCCATCCTGGATTCCCCTGGGTGTCTAGTTTTCATAAATGTATAGGTTTGCTAGGTTTCCCTATGTGCCAGCAGAGCTAGGGTTCAAAATCTACAGCTAGGCACTTTGCAACAAAAGGGTCAGTTTTCACTGTGAAAATGTGGTGTGCCCACGTTGCGTCTTGGGCCGTTTCCTGTCGCGGGCACTAGCCCTACCCACACAAATGAGGTACCATTTTTATCGGGAGACCTAGGGGAACACAGAATTGTAGAGCAACTGTTATTACCTATTGACTTTCAATGCATTTCTGCCTTCCAAATGTAAGAATGTGTAAAAAAGAAGTCACTTTGAAAAATGTCCTATAATTCACATGCTAGTATGGGTACCCACAATTTTGGAGATGTGCAAATAGCTACTGTTTCTAAACCCTATATTTTGTTCCCATTTCAGAAATACATAGGTGACTTTCATACCGATTTTTTCCCCGTTTATATTTTCCCAAATGAATTGCTATATGCCTGGTACACAATAAAAAACCATTGCAAGACGCTGCTCAGTTATTAGCTCTGGGTTCCTCGGGTTCTTGATGAACCTACAAGTCCTATATATCCCCACAACCAGAAGGGTCCAGCGGATAAAACGGTATATTGCTTTCAAACATCGGTCATACTTAGTAGAAGTTACAGGTGAAAACGTTGGCACAAATGGCTGGTTTGTTTTTAACGTATTTTCAATTTTTCCTATGCTCACTTGTTAGTTTCTATAAGAAAACCTTGAAGGATCTACACAAATGACACCTTGCTGAATGCAAAATTCTGTCTACTTTTCAGAAATGTATAGCTTTCCAGGATCCATCATTGCTTTCATACCCATTTTTACCATTAACTGGAAGGAGGTTGAAAGTAGAAAAATAGCAAAAATAGGCTATATCCCAGTAAAATGCCAAAACTGTGTAAATTTTTTTGTTTTCTGACAAGTCTGCTTGTCTCTGAAAGCTGGGAAGATGGTGATTTCAGCACCACAACCCCTTTGTTGATACAATTTGCAGGGGAAAAAACAGACACTTTCATCTGTAGCTCTTTTTTCCCATTCTTCCCCAAAAAAACAAAATTTAGCTGTATTTTGGCTAATTTCTGGGTCCCGTCCGGGGGAATCAACAAACCCTGGGTACCTTTAAAATCCCCATGATGTTGGAAGAAAAGGACGCAAATTTGGCGTGGATACCTTATGTGGTCAAAAAGTTACAGGGGCCTATGCGCGAACTACCCCAAATAGCCAAAAAAAGGCTTAGCACGGGGGGGGGGTGAGGCCTAGCAGCGAAGGGGTTAACAAAATGTCACTGTAAATAAACTAGGATTCTGTTTGCAGCTGAGTGTCTAGGTACCAACTGAGAATCCAAGGAGATCACCCAGTCTTACATTCTCCAGTTGACCACTTTGTGTAGTTCTGGGGCAGATCACTTCATCTCATTATGCCACATCTATTGTTGTCATAATTGTGAGCAAATACTAAATTCTGTATCAGTGACTGGTTATTTAGGTTATAGAATCTAGATAAACTAACTCTGCAAAGATGTTCAAAACCTTAAAGGCTATCTACGCATGTCATTGTAGCATACACACACACAAAAGTTGCTTTTTCATTAAGAAGGATTTACGTAAGTGAAAATTTTCATGTGAGTAGATCTGCTCACGGTAGTCAGAAGCAGGCAGAAATTATATTTTCAGGACTGGTGTGCCTTTGAGTTTGTGCACACCCTCAAGCTTACCTTGAATGGGATATACACCAATTCCTCTCCCATCTCTTTGCCACCTTGTAAAAGGTCATAATTTCACTCATGATAGAGGCAGGACGAATTTGTGCCATGGTGGTAAAGGGATCTGCCTCTATTTTTTTGACATTGTTAGGGAAGAGGATTTAGCCTTACGGCTAGAGCGGTCGACGACGAAGCTGGGGAACCTTGTTCGAGTCTCTGCAACGACGCTCAACATCCTGTGATTCTGGGCAAATCACTTAATCTCCCCGTGCCTAACAAAAATGAATGTGTCCTTGTGTAATGAAACTGGTGCTATGTAAAGCGCTCTGATACCCAATATCTTCGGGTCTAGTTTGCGCTATATAAAACTCAAAAAAATAAATTGTGCCAGAGCCCTAAAGAAATACCTCCACAAAATGCTAATGAACGGAGGTGTCCAGATGATGACTCAAGAGTGAACTGTTACTGAGTCGGTCTACCGAATCATGTATGGAATAAAGAATTGTGCGCTAACATAAGGTCAACGCATATACACATATTTCTTCATACGAGTATCTGCTGAGCAAGTGCAAATTCGCTTAATACTTTTCTTATCCATGGGGAAAACATTCCCCCATGGATAGAAAAAGGTTTTAACAAGTGAATTTGCACTTGCTAAGCAGATGTTCGCATGAGGCAATATGTGTATATGCATTGACCATTTTCTATCTCTACTATTTAGTTTACTATCTTTGTTTGTATGGCAAAATGACAGATGCTATGCTGTCTTTTCTACACACTGCAAAACACTCAATTTGTACTCCTATTAAAGGCTTGTGAAGTCAATGGTTGTGTGGGTGAATTGCTCATGGAAGATCATATTTCTTTGTATGTGAGCTGTGCATGAGGAAGTGCATGCTGTTTTCTACATGGCCCAGGTAATTCTGCGTGACACGGGTGTTGTGGGGTCTAGCGGATTTTGAGTGTCTTTATTTGCACTATATCATTTCTGTAGTGGCATCTCATCTGTTCTACAGTTTTCTGAGAAAATGCTTCTTTGCCTTCCTTTTTGTGATACCAATCCATTTAGATGTCAAGCTTTAGTGTTTATAGTATCAGGTAGTTTTTATGAGGCATGGATATATCTTTTTTTTCCGAAAAGGGATTTCAATTTTATTATCGTATCTTGATCTAAACTTTCCTGATTGTCCAGTTTGCTGTGTTTTTATGTTAGTTTTAGAACTCGCAGATCAACGCCGTCTCCTCCACCTGCTTCCTCACTCTGCG
Source organism: Calotriton arnoldi (assembly GCA_963921515.1). NCBI lineage: Eukaryota > Metazoa > Chordata > Amphibia > Caudata > Salamandridae > Calotriton > Calotriton arnoldi. Next base: position 158,901 of record CAWUFW010003600.1, read on the forward strand.
CATGTTACATAAGATCTTCAAATGGCTACCCCTACACACAAGACACACTGTGACACAGACCCTCATCACCAGCCGACTGGACTGTGGCAATGCCCTCTACGTAGGAATCGCCGCACACCGCCTACAGAGACTTCAGATCATACAGAATGCCGCAGCCAGACTCATCCTTGGCTTTCCCAGACGAACCCACATCACACCCCACCTCGGGCAACTCCACTGGCTCCCCGTACAGGAGATGCCAATTCAAGCTGCTGACCCACGCACACAAGGCTCTACACAACCAAGGACGCACCTATATTAACCACTGCCTGAACTTCCACCAACCGGCGAAGACTACGCTCCGCTTCCCTTTCACTTGCCCATACTCCACGCACCTAACGAAGCACAACTGGAGGAGGCTCCTTCTCCCACATCGCTGTAAAGACCTCAAACAGCCTCCCCAGGTAGCTCCAGACATTCACCTTACTTTTGGAATTCCTAATGGCCCTCAAGACCTGGCTGTTCAAATGAGCCTCCGGAACCTACAAGCTCCTGGATAACCTCTTGGGTGGTTAGCCGTGCTTTTATAAATCCTGATTAATTGATTGAAAGTTTTCAGAATTCACTGTGGGAATGTTTTCTGTCAGTTAAATTAGGCATTTTGTAGTTTCATCTATTTCCCTCTCTGTGCTGTAGTTTTAATTTTTTTTTATTTATACGTTTAAAAAAAAAACAAAAAAACAACTTACAGGTCACACATGTGCTCGTGTGCTACAATGATTTTCTAATGCACAGTAGTCTTATACAATGCAGGTACATTTCAATGCCTAATAGTACAGTGACATGTCTCATTTGCCCCTAGTTCCCATCCTAGCTAGCTGTCCCAATTGTGTGTAGTACTCTACGGGTGGATATCTTGTTCAGTCTGTGAGCTAGCAGATGTCTGTTCCAACAAATAGGACCTGTAAGGCTGCCATATATCCAACAGTCTAGACACTGGGTGCTGTAACTGTGCATATGTGTCACTGGTAGTATTACAGTATGACATGCTGAACATCCAACTCTTCAGTGTTGGCGGACGCTTACTCCCCCAATGAATAGCCACCTCTCTTTTCGCTAGCAGTAACGCAATTGCACTGAAACACTTATACGGCTTAGCGATATCTTGCACTTATCCCAGCAGCGCCTGCATAGTCCAAGTCATGTGCGCAAAATCAGCCATTGGAGCGCTGCATTTGGGGCAGGTGTGTGGGCGCAGTGGGTCCATACGATGAATTTTAACAGGAGAAACATATGCTCTCCATAAAAATTTGAGCTGTAAGATCTTATGTTTATGGTTGAATGAAACTTTACGCATTTGTTCGCAGCATGCCTGCCACTGTGCGTCCGTAAGAGGGACGCCCAAGTCCCGTCCCCAGGCTGCACGCACCCCCTCTTCCCTAACTGGCAGCATAGCGACAGAGGCTCGGTACATCTTGGCCATAAGGTGTTCACCAGTTGTGTCTTTAATAATTAGTGTCAGTGGGGGAAATTCCTGTGGTTCCAAAGGGTAACTCAGAACCAGGAATCTGAACGCACTCTGCAGTCTACACAAATTGAATTGCTCAAGGAACGTAGCTCCCTGAAATCTTCCATCTTCTTCCCTGGAGAATGTGTCCGTCAGGAAATATGTCTCCAATTGTGCTCAAGTTAAATTTAGTCCAAGTTCTTTGCATCGTGATCTCCTTAGTAATGGGCACCCAAACGTTCCCAGCAAGCAGGAGGGCTGGGAAATACAGCAATGGCGCTCCCGTAGCTCGGGCTAATTGCTTCCAAGCCCAGCTTGTTGTCGATAGTGTATGTATATCCACCGGGTCTCTCTTTAACCCAGTCGGAAGCAGTGCAGACAAGGGAGTAGGGTGTGCTAAGTCTGCCTCGGGGCGCAAATATGGAACTCGTGAGTCTAAGTGAAACCAGTGTCTGGAGAAGCTACACTGGGCTTACTAGATAGTATATGCGAAAATTAGGAAGTCTAAACCCCCCCTCCCCCCGCTCATACGGGAGCTCCAGCGTGTCCCAGCTAATCCTCGGCTGTTTGCCACCCCACACCAACAGGATTAGTTTAGTGCGCAGCGTGGCAAAGAAAGTCTTATACAGTGGTATCGGAATGTTCTGGAATAAGTATAAAAATTGTGGCAAGACCACCATTTTGACCAGTGCTATCCTATCAGCCATGGCCAGGGGGAGTTTAAGCCTCCTCTCTATTTCGTCATCTAACTTCTCCATTGCTGGGCCATAGTTAAGTTGGAGTATTTGGGCCGGATCTCTATGTATAATTATCCCAAGATATCTAACTGAGTCTTCGCACCATTTCAAAGCCAGTTCAGTGTCCCAGTTACAGGGTGCCTCCGTCAATGGAAAGATGTCAGATTTACCCCAATTAATATGCAATCCCGATAGAGCACTGAAACGGTTGATCTCCTGCAAAAGAGGCGCCAGGTTTTCATCCGGGTGCCGCACATATAAAATAATATCATCGCCATATAATGTGATCAACAACGGGCCCGTTTTAAATTGAATACCCCTGTGAAAATGATTGTCTTGAAGGTGACGCACCAGGGGGTCCGTTGCAATTACAAATAACGGGGAAAGAGGACATCCCTGGCGCGTTCCCCGTGACAGCGTGAAGTATGCCGTCAACATGCCATTTACCTGAATACAAGCCGACGGGAGCGTATATAATAAAGAGACCACCGCAACAAACCTGGGCGGCATCCCCAGCCTTATCAATGTCGCCCGGAGAAAGGGCCATTCTAAAGAATCAAAGGCCTTTTCGGCGTCCAACAGCACTGCTGCTGCTGGCAGCGCAGGTGATATCCTGTGAAGCGTGGCGAACAGGGTGCGAAGATTCAAAGCAGTGGACCTATGCGGAATAAACCCTGCCTGGGCGGGTGAGATCAGCTGATCAACTATCAGGGCAAGCCTGGTAGCCAGCATTTTCGACCAAAATCTTATAGTCAAAATTTGATAGCGATAGCGGCCAATATGAACCACAGCTCTTAGGGTCTTTACCTGCCTTGGGTATTAGAGTGATAACTGCTTCGCGAAGAGTCGGGCGAAGAACACCCTTTTCTATTGCTTCCTAATAAACATCTACCAGGTGGGGAGCCAATGTCCGTTTGAAGGCTTTGTAGAAACTACCAGAAAAGCCATCCAGGCCGGGGGCCTTGGACCCATCCATTGCGTCTATGGCCTGAATTACATCATCCACCGTAAATGGCTCAGCCAGGAATTCCCTATGTGCGTTCTCCAACCATACTAACACTATTTCATCCAAATAGGAATTGCTGGCGTCCGTGTCCGAGGGGACTTTCGTAGCATATAAATCTTTATAATATGCTAATAATTTAGCCTCTATACCCTCGCAATCAGTTATAGGCTCACCTTCTTCCCCGTTCAGACTAGTTATGTACGTTGCGGCCATGTGTGACCGAATCAGTCTAGCCAATGTGCGACCTGGGCGCTCTCCCTCCCCATACCTCCTAGCGACCGCATACTTCCCCAGATAGTGTGATTCCCTCTCTGCGGCTTAAATTCCACCAATAATGCCACCCGTCGCCTCAGCCTAGAGGCCGTCTGACCATTTCTCTGTTCTTGATCTATGGCCACTAATTGCCGCTCAATCCCAGATAGGGTAGTATGCAGGTCTTTGAGTATCCCAGCCCCTTTCGATATACACACCCCTCTTATATATGCATTAAATGCTTCCCATAGCATCGCTTTTGTGTCCACTGTGCCCTCATTAAGTTCAAAATAGTCATCAATGGCCTGACCAAGCTCGCTGGCAAATACTGAATCACGCAGTGCCATCTCAGGGAATCGCCATTGCTTGGCTCTAACACCTGGGCCAGAAATCTTCAGTCTCACCGTAACCGGGGCATGGTCCGACAAGGTATGCGGCAGACGCCCAGCCTCGCTTAACCATGCAACCACATCAGGGGTAAGGAACCAATAATCCAACCTTGTCCATGTGTTGTGTGGGGCAGCATAGTGCATATACATCTGTGTATCTGCATGTAAATGACGCCAAGCATCAGTCAGTTGATACGCTTCTAACAACCCTATCAACGTCTGCGTAGCCCTTGGTTTCGTATCTGAGGTGTTTGCTGTGCTATCCAGTCGTGGGTTCAACAAGATATTCAGATCCCCACCCATGCACACCCGTTCTGCCCCCCTCCTTTCAATACTATCATGCAGATTAGCAAAAAACTCTGGGTCGTCTATATTCGGGGCGTATACATTAACAAATAGTATCGTGTTCCCTAATAACCAGCCTTTTACTAGCAGGTACCTGCCCGCCTGGTCTGAGTATACCTCTACCGCTCTGAAAGGAACCCTCTTGTGAATTAAAATGGCAACTCCTCTAGAATAAGTGCTGTAATTGGCAAAATAGCAATTTGTGCCCCAACTACAGGCAAAATTGTGGGGATTATGTGGCGACAAGTGGGTTTCCTGCAAAAAAAGCAATGTCAACATTGTGTCGCTGCAAATAGTGTAATACTTGTTTCCTCTTTCGATCATCATTGAGTCCCCGCACATTCCAGGACATAAGCGCTAAGGCATCAATAACACTGTTACTATGCATTATTCTTCAATTTAGTATCCAAGATGCGGTACAATCTCATTGTCAGTACGTGTCTACAAAATTGAGAATACAAATCTATAAAACGTACCCATCGCTCCCTCCCCTCAACCTTCACTAGGGGAACACCCCAACTCCCAAACATTGAAAGAATCATAATATTGAAGAAGAGAAAACGTAACACACAAAAAGTGTATGTGCCTAAGCACTGGGGGTTGACAACGCGACGCCTAGTCCCCTGTTGCACACATTCAATAAAATAAAACAGTATGTAATTCAGCCCACCCCTCGGACAGCGAGCACCCTAATATGCAACAATGAGATAAAAGCACCGGCAATACTCATCAACTGTGTTCATAGCAGGTAGTCCATCAGCTAGCTGAAAACAATTCGGCACTGGCCCCAGAGTCCGGAAGACCAGGTGAACGATCTGGTGTCGGGGATTTCCTTTGACGCCCATTCACATCTCGCGATCGAAGAAATTCTTGTACAGCAGCAGGTGTTTAAAAAATTCGAGATCGACCAGCCACATCCACTCGAAGCCGCGCCGGATACAACATGCCATACCTCAGTCCCGCTTTCCTCAATGCAAGCTTGACCACAGCATGCTTTTTACGTGCGTCCTGCACCATTACCGTAAAGTCCGGGTACAAAGCTATAGTCGATCCTTGCCAATCCAACGTACCTTTCTCCCGGGCCATGCGCAAGGCGGTGTCCCGCTCCCTAAAATTAAGAAGACTCGCCATTATAGGGCGCGGAGGACAGCCAGGATTGGGCCGAGAGTGCGATGTGCTCTTTCAACAACGAATGTAGCAGTGAAGGATTCTCGTCCGAACAATGCGACCAACAGGTCCTCCACGAATCCGTCCAACCGACCTGTATTTGTGGACTCCGGCACCCCCATAATGCGAACGTTATTACGCCTTCCCCGGGCCTCCAAATCTTCATTCTTGATAGAAATTGTTTTGAGCACCCTTTCCATTCTCTGGATCTTTTTAGTGGTTTGCGCAGCGCCGTCCTCCAGGTCTGAGACCCTGCCCTCAACCTTTTCCAATCTGCCTTCGTGTTGATCCAGTCGGGCCCCCATTTTATCAAGGCGCTTGTCTAGAGAATCAAAATGCGTATCCAACGCCTTGAATCCTGCACGCAGCTCCGACAGTAGCCCTTCGTTACTCTGGGGTGCCATCTGCGGGGGACCTGCAACCTCGCCTCCCTCTGCCATTGATGTGCTTGTGGGGGTCTGTTCCACCACTTGGCTTCTCAAAGGTAAGTTTCCTTTGGGTCCCCCTTGCCCATGGCCCACCTTGTCTGGCGTATCCGTGCAGCCAACGCACACTTGCTGGTCAAATGATGTAGTTACTTCAGCGCGCTAGTACGCCTAAGGCCCTACAATGAATCAGTCTCAGTAATGCCCACTCTTCACTCCGTCAGACAGCACACCTCGTGGTGCAGGATACCAGTCACATATATCTCCAATTTATTAAATATGGGCTCGCAAGGTGGCCGTGCCCCTTCTCTTTCACCTTCCCAGCAGCGCTACGATGTCGGGCGTCACCGCCCACTCCAGGCCAAGATCTTCTCCTGCCGTGCCTCACACCCTGGGGAGTGCGTATAGCCAGCCGCTGGGCCCCCATCAGTTTTTCATGTACTTTACCCCACCATGCAGCCGTCCTTCGTGTTGGGGGAGGGTGGGGGGGGGGTACTCCGCTGGAGCACAAATATTCCTCACGTTTCTGCTGGGCAGTAATGGTCAAGCTACAGGCCAGCAAATCACACACCCTCAAGTCAATCTCCCGTCTTCTCTCCACGCTGCCCGTAGCTCTTCCAGAGCCTCCAGGGGAGATAAAACTGACCCAGCCGTCTTATTTTGTCCCGGGGGGGGGGGGGCGCACCACAGCCACCGCAGCTGTTCGTCAAGCGCCTCCCCAGGGTGTGCACCACACCATCGATGTACGGCCGCCGTTCTCTCGAGGCCCCGAGGAAGACGCAGCAATCCCGCCTGCTTACTTGGTTCCGGGGGGGGCCGCCACATTCATCACAGTTTGATCGTCTCTCGCCGCTCCAGGAACGCACTCCACCTTTAGTGCGCGGTCATGCTCGCTTCCGCATTCCGTGTCTCCGGAGCCTCCGAGTCAGCATAGGCCCGCGTCGCTGTTCGTTAGTCCAGCCTCGGGCAACTCGAGTCCCCGGCTGCTCCTTGACCACGCCTCTCCAAGGCTCACATTCACGGGTGTCTGTATCTCTGGCTCCGTTCTGCCGATTCCGCTCAAATCAGGCACATCACAGCGCCCAATCTTCCGGAATGCTCCGGTGTAATTGATGCCCCACCAGGGGTGCCGCTGCCGCCAGGCGGCCGAAGTTGATCGGGGGTTCGGCGGAGCTTCACAGCTACGCGGCCTTCTTGGCCCGCGGCTTGGTCACGCCCCCCCTCTCTGTGCTGTAGTTAGCAACTCTTTATGATATTGGTGCTGTCCGTGGAGGCCTCTTGCTCCCCATCGGTGTACTAATTTTGTTCTTTCAATAAAGACTTAAGTTACATTTCTTGTTCCTTGCATTTAAAGGTTTATTCTTATGTATTTCTGTTGTGGCTGATTTATTTGTACGTGGGTAGTAGGTTGTGGTGGTTCTATGATAATTGTGTCCATTGTCTTCTGCATATTTGCAGAAACCCTGGTATAAGTTTAAGAAGAGTTGTTTGTGTTAGGGAGGTATTTCTGTTGGCCGATAGTGAATCCCTCGATGGAGTTTATTGATTTGTGATTGCGCCATCTTTTACAGCTAAATGAACATTGAAGGGCTTAATCTACCACAGTCCTATGGAGCCTTACTGACTGCAGCCCTACTGAAGGCACACACTTACAGGTCTGAGTTGCTTTACCTCACGGTATTTTAATGTTTCTTTCGAAACTTGCAGCTTCTTGATCCCTTGTTCCCCAGCATTCAAAGAGAGCATTTCCTAACAATAATAATTGAATAATAACTGAATTTATAAGTTATTAAATATTTGCTTGATAAATTAAAACCATTGCCAAAAAAAAGTATATTTAAAACTGCTAAGAAGGCTAACTCAGAAGACCTTTAATGGAGGCAAAAAGTTATGTCAGATGATATCTTTATTGTAAAGTGAACTGGGCTGTTGAAATGAAGAGATTACATAATTTATAATTGATCAGTAGTTTACTGTTCCCTGCCTATTTGAAAAGATGCAAGATCTTCATCTAGCACTGTGCGATATGGCCTTACCTAGTGGCTTGGAATTTCTGTCGCCCGACGCCCATGACTTATTGTTTGGGGTCAAGGGCAACACGTTTTCATGTTTATTCTGTCAACTGCACAAGAAGGCTCAAGCCCCCTGTAGCTATATCCTTTGGCTCTCAGTTTACAGTATCACAGTATGGATCTGTGAAAAAGTATTGTCTGCCACTAAGCAAGGTTTGCATCCACATATATATGTTGTTCATACTACTATATGTGGTTTGTTAATGCAAAACTATTACTGTTATGGTGAGGGTTCTAAGCAAATGCACTGAGCTGTGAGCTCAGCTTGTATTACCTACAGCGATTCCATTATAAAAATGTGTACACATTTGCAAATTTAAGTTGGATGCTATTTACCATACTCCCAGAATGCTTACTGATGATATGGAAATACATGCACAAGATTTAGTCGGGATTAAGGATAGGTGGACAACTCCGTTCTGCCGTCGCAGAACGTGACGTTTTGCCACTCGCGCGGAGTTCGGCAAAAACTCAGACTCCACCGCGTGGGGGAGTTTTTTCTGGCGCCCATCCTTATCTTTTACTTTTATTTAATGCTTTAGCCCTCAGCCCTGGTTACCCTCTGCCTGATGGTCAGATTGCACTACGTGGGCGCAGACAGTGGCCATGTTGGAAGTAGATAAACCCTCCAGAGCCCTCCCATTACTGGATTGGTGCGGACCAGGTCTGAGGCCGGGACCTGTCATTATACGCTTCTGTTTGCCTCGTGACCCCTTACCAGCTGATCCCAGAAGTGAACCACGCTGAAGCTGGAAGAAAGATGGCAAGTGGGGCTGTGAGCGGTGGCTGCGGCTGTAGAGGCTCCTCCTGTTCCTTCTGCTGAGCCGGACGTGGGGCGCGCACACCCCCTCAGCCTTTGGTTAGGGGGCGAGAGACCAATGTGGGGGTGAGGGGTAAAAAAGGACCTGGGAGAGTAACCTGGGCAAACTGGGGAGGGCGAAGGAGAACCCTTGGTGCCACTCAAACCGTGGAGGCAAGGACAGGGCTCTGGGGTTCAGCGAAGGGTAGGGTTGTCACTTAGCTCTGGGTCAGTTGTTGTAGATGTGTTTAGAGTGTACCCGCTGCAGTGGGTCAGACTACGCAACCATTGCTCTTTTACCTCATTTCTCTGCCCTTATAGGTTGCCTAGTTGGGATGTATGAGGATGCTACTCCTTAAAGTGTTATGTCTTCTAATAATGCAAACTTACTGACAATGCAGAAGTGGAATCTGGTTATTTCTCACTGTCTCCCACGGCAGGCAGCACCCTTCAGAAAGACCGGTAGAGAGCGTGGGTAGAATCAGTCCGATTAATGGACGATTGGTGTTTTTTGTAGTCAAAAGTAACTATACTGGATTTTGGTTTGTCCGCTGTGATGTGTGTCTTTGTTTGCAGTGCTACATGCTCATTGAACCTGCTGCATTAAACCCTGTCCCTAAAAGTTGCCTACTCCGCAAATTTGGCAGAGTTTTTGCGTAACTCAAAGGAATTTCGCAGAGTGATGCTCCGCCCACACCTAGTCAAGATTGGTGATTGTTTGCTTTTACAATAAGTATATACACAACAAAATTTCCCCCTTGGAAAAAGGATTTGCTAAATGATTCCATTATTAAATGCGATTTATCTTGGGCTTCATTTAGCAAAACGTTTCATGCATGCCAAGGTTTTCAAAAAAAAGAAAGGTTAATAATAGAAATTCAATCTAAAACCCTTATGGGCATCATAAAAATAAATTAAGGGTCTGATTATTAAAAAAATCGCAGAAATACACCTACAGGTATGTGTTCTTGGTATGGTGCAGTTTCACGTCTTTTAGGATTCCACAAGAGTTTATAGAAGTTGTTCTTCAAACCGTACGCTTAGCAATGTTTTGTGAATTCCATTTTCACATTAGCAAATATCTGTTTATTAGCGCATGTAAAAATCTGCTGATTGACTGCAAATTCACTTTCCCTGCACGTCCTCTGCCCATTCAATGCTTTATTCCTGCCCCTAACTGGAGAAAACCTCCTGCCTTTTCCAGTGTGGAAAGAGATTCAAGATGAGTTGGTGAATACCATTAAACATGTTAGTTTGTGGGTGTGCACATACTCACTGGCAAATCCTACAATGTACTGCTACTTCCTGAGTACCTCCTGCCTATGTATGTAGCTTTGCAGAAAGATGGCAAAGTAAGCCTTTCCAGAATCCATACCCTGATATATTATGAGCCCCGACATAATCATAGAGGCTTCTATTAGCATTCTGATGTAATTTGAAAGCTGCTATAACTTGTCACCTCATTGCTTGGAACTAAAATGGACAAGTAGGTTTCTGAAGCATCCCATTCTTTGTACGAGTTGATATTTTATAGAATTAAATATCCCTGCATACTTCAGCCTTTTCAAAGGCCCACGCCTGTGAAAAGCTCCTTAGTGTTTTTTTCTGAGCGCTAGCACAGTCTCTACTTATGTTTGAGAAGTAGTTGATTGCATAGTATGTCACACTGATGTATACCTTGGAGTGCTTAGTGTGTCGCACTGATGTGTAGCTGGGAGCTGCATAGAAATAATCCCCAAGCTGCATCGGGTAGCATAGATGTAGTAATTTCTTTGCACGTCTGTTTGCTTTGGTATCTGGGTTGTGAGTTGTTGGGGAAGTGTTGAACTCTTTCTAATTCTGTAGTGTAGCACGTCTTTACTACAGTAGGTGAGGTTGACTGAAGCTATATATATTGCACAGATATGAATGTGTGCCTCTTAAACTTTGTTGTCTCCCTTTGCCAATTTTTTTTCTTCTCTATCTGCTTGCACTCTTTGGATGTTTGTGCAGCTAGGTGTTACAGCTTTTGTGTTTCGTAGCACTACTTTTGGTTTCTGCAGTCTCTTGCGAGTAAAGAGAAGGTTTTTATATTTGGAAAGGTAGCAAAAAGAAAAAGCATATATATTAACAATTAATGCGATGTGCAAGTGGTCCATGAGCAGTAGACATTCACAGTAAGTTAACGATTATAATGTACAATGTCCTACTGACCTAAAGAGCCTAGATTGTTCCATTGAACACATTTTCCCTTACTGCCCTAAGCATATTGATCTGCCTCCCGATTTATAATAAATGGCTCCTTGATCCTTAATATATTTTTAATGAGCCCCCAGACAACAGTGGCACACACTTATTCTTATTGCAGCCTTTCTACCAGTTTAGCCCTAGTTGCCAGTGACCCAAAAAATTAGATTTTTGTTGGACTAGAGGTAAGCTGAAAACATTTGCAAGTGCCCGAGCAAAGTATCAGGTTCAGGGGAATTTCTACACCACAGATTTTGCTCATTTCAAGGATTGTCAGAGGCTCTCCAAATTTGGATAGGGCCACAGGAAGTTTACCCAGCTCCCAGTTTATGTATGATACATATTTGTTAGAGACCTTATGAAGAAGTTCAGGTGTGTAGTATGTATGGATATAGAGACAAAATATTGAATCCTTGTAAGGTTTGAAATTACATTGAGGATGTGGGTACTTCCATTAATCTGTATCCATTTGGAATCATTAAATAATACCCCAATGTCTGATTCCCTTCTTTCATGCACAGCTTTAATTAGTGTGGCTACCATCCTGTAGATCCTAGCAATATGTACTTTACCAGGGCACTCCTTACAGCTAATATCATAGTCTAACGATGGGGTACCTGAGCCTTTATGGAATAAAAGACTTCATCATTAGAGGTATTTCAAACATTTCTATGAAAAGAGGCTGTATAAATCCCCCAATTATAAAAAAAAATTTGGAACCTACCTGGACCCTTTTGTTGAAATACTGGCTTAATTCTCAAATTTTTCCACTGTTGATGATGTTGAGTAAGGAAACTAAGAAAGGTTGGATTTCTCCAAAGTGGAGATGCATCTATCTTCTGCCAAGGATCAAAGCTTTTTAAGCCAAAGATTATAGTTTTGACAGAGTGCCCGCATTGTATGGAATCTTAGTTGACAGTGGAATGTCAGTTATGAAATTTTAGGGTCTTAACTTTGCCCCTGTTCCCAACTTTATCCCTGAAAGAACCCTTCATGCCTCCCTACCGAGGGTCCAGGGCTGTTGGTCCCCGTACCTCTACCACTAATGGCAGGTATGCCTGCACCCAGTATCCACTTGATTGCAAGCTAGGGATAGGATATGCATACTGGATTTCTGTGCTAATCAGTGAAAATATATGCAGCAAAATTCAGGGACTCAACCAAAATAAAAAAGACACCAATTGATCTAGGCCATTAGTCTTTAATATGACAATTGTGAACTACCAATAGCTCGCAGGCTGTCTTGGAGTAGATAACTGTCTGGTCCCTTTCATTCCTTTCTCTCCTCTTTTCTTCTTTCCTTTTCTCCTTCTGATGTATTCCTCATATCTTTTCCTTATTTCCATTGTTCCTCCTTTACTGTCCTTCGTTCCCTTTCCTTTCCTTCTTTGTTCCTCTTTTGCTCCTTCTTGCCTTTGTACCTTTTGTTACAGTTTTATTTGCATTTTTCCGGTTGCTTTTCATTTTTCATTCCTTACTTCCCCCATTCTTTTTGCTTTCTCTCATTCCTTCTTTTCTCTGATTGCTCGTTTCCACTCCTTCTTTCACCTCCTTTCTTGCTTCTATCCTCTCCTATATTTCCTTCCTCTACTTCGTACCTTCCCTTCAGTCCTCTCACCCACCTTATTTACTTCCTTCCTCACTCCCTCTTAAATTTGTCCATCCTTTTATCCCTGCTTTGTTCCTCCTTTCTTTCCTTTCTTTTTCTCCTCATGTTTTGTCTTCCTCTTTTGCCCCTTTATCCTTTCTTTTTCTATCCTTCCTTCATTCCTTTTATTCTTTTCTTCTTTTAGCCTAAATTAATCTCTTCAATCATTAATTTGTTTCACCATTGTCTCATAGACATGCCACTGGCATGCTAATGCTTGCAGACTTATATTAACTTGTAAACACTTTGAAAGTTGCATGTACCTTTCATAATGTATGATAGTTAATGTCAGAAGTTACAGATGCAATATATATGTTAAAAGATCTTTCTGATTTAGTGGTTCTGTATGTCGGTGAGTACTTGTGCATTTTACCCTAGGGCAGCAGAAACTCTAGTACCTACCTTGCAGATAAACCTTTTACCGTTCCTGCCACCAGTAAAAGGTTATTCTTGAGTCATTAAAGCTAGGCCTGTTTCGGAAATCAACCAATCCACTTCATGGCAATTAGCCAGGTGATGGATATCTTTAAGGTCGTAGCTCTCATAATCGGAGCAAGGCCATCCCATGTGCAAATGCCAGTGAGTCATTTCCCTCTCAGAAGTGATTCCTAAATGAGGAAGAAACCTGTTCTTGGGAACTCCAGTGGTAAACCTTTCGAGATATTGTTGCTGTGTGCTTACTGATGAGCACTCAGTGCTCCAAAGGTAATCACAATGGTTAGATCCCTAAAGAATAAAGGCAAGTCCGGGACCACATTTCCTTAATAAGTTTTGTTAAGAATTTCTCAACTTCATCGCCTCTTTCATTGAATCCAGATAAAGTGGAGATTTGATCTCTCCGATCGGTCCTTCAAATAGTACCCCTTTCTTGGAAACCGCTGGTGTGGCTGTGAGCCAATGCAGCAAATGTACAAAGCCAGGCCTTGAAAAATCATAAAAAGTTTATTAGATCTGCTGGTCTAGTAACTTGAATAATCTACTTGACCTAACTGTAATGTACTTGACCCATAAACTGGTCTCAAATTGTGTGATCCAGGTAAATATTTAATTTTACATAGCTGCCCTCTTCTTCGTTATCATATTTGAGAGCACCATCAAATAAGTGAGTTCATCATTCCTACTGTTCAAAAAAAAATTAACTATTTGGTTTGATTTAATAGACTAAACGTTTTCTCCATGTATAATAAGAATGTAGCCCACATATAGGGTGCACATGACCCCTGACTTTCCTCTTAGTTTACTAATAGCATTGCCATCGGGGCAGGAATGTTTCTCAGTTCATCTTTTAAAAACTCGCTTTTAACTATATTGCTAAAGCATGAGGTGGTAGTGCACTGTCATTTACAGAGAACACATTTTTTATTGAAATGGCCACAAACGTTCCATCTAACATGCAATTTTACTTATAAAACTATATAGTGTATAAAAAACAACCTGTTGAAATTGGGTTTCAGCAAATATATTTAAAATTGGCACATCACCGAGTAAAGTGTTGTGATTTGTATTTATCCTATTAAAATATTTTTTCCATCACACAGAAACACAAAACAAGGGCTTTCTGAACTACTGCAATTTATTTTGAAATGTATGAACAGTTAACTTTTTAGCTATTTAAATATGTTAGACTAAAACATGACATCCTAAAGCCTTTCATTTCACACTTTTTGTACAGCAAGTTTGTCAGACAGTTCACTTTCAAAATCCTCGAAATTTGCAGTCCGAGAAAGAAAAGTAATTGTGGATGTAAAGACTTTTGATCTGTCTCTCAACACAGAATAAATGTGACGAGATGAAAACAAGATTTAAATGCATCTTTAATGCTCCTTTTAATTTGTGAGTGAACAGAACACCTGTTGTGTGTCAGCTCACCAGAAGGGGCGAACAGGCCCTAAATCTAGCTTGCCTTGATAAAATGTGACTCGCCATAGCGAGTGGGCGAGTAGATTTGTTGAGCCTGAAAGCAGCATTGTGAGGAGGGCACTTGGGATTGTAAAGAGTGAGCTTGCTTTTGAGGCTTTATTTTTCCTTTAGTGAAGCGGAGGTAAGTTATGCAGAGAGACAGACACATTCTGCCTCCAGGAGCATACACTGAACTTCGATATAGCTCCACCCTCCCCTGTCATTTACACTGGCACTCTCAATACCATGGGCTTTGTCATATACCTCCGTAAGCTTTAGATTTTGCATAAGCTGGGTTTGGGTCTTTACTTTCTCTTCCACTGTTTCTTCTTCTCTTTCAGACCTTTAAATCTTTTCTGCGGTCCACTTCCCTCCATGAAGGCTGTTAAGCCCTATAAAGCTGGTACCTGAACCAATGGGGGCTGGAGATGGAAATGGAAAACTTTATCATCATTTGTAACACTTGGGTTACACTTACTTCTCTTCAACATGAGTAAAAGGCACAGGTGCCCGCTACCCAACCATCTCTCTCTCTTGCTTTAGGTCTCCTGCATTAGCAATTTCTGCATCACTGGTTCCTCCACATATCTTGTCATCATTCCAGAGTCCCCAGTCAAGACCTCTATAGATGGTTTCCACTGTCTTGATGGGATCCGTTGCCCTATGCTCTCACTCTTGAAATGATCAACAGTAGTGCAGTCGTCTATCACTGCCACTGGTACCTGTCACTCGAGCATCCTGCGTGCTTCCCTTAACCAACAAGGTCCTCACTTCTGTAACACTACAAAGGTTTAAACAGTTTCACCTACAGCTTTCTTTGATACACAACAAAGATTGAGATCTCCGAGTTCTCCAGCCTAAAAATTCTAACAAAACTGTAGTGAACATCCATGGACTTTTTTTGTTTCATGTTAGCTGACATTGACCAATTACTGTAGATGCACAATCGTGTGCTTATTATGCATTCACACTAATATCCAGTCTCGTAAGACTTCCTTCTACAAGATTCATTGTAAAAAAAAAAACTCTGAGGAAGCTCAATTTCATGGCTGTAGAATTTAAACTAAGAACCTCAATCTCATACTGCATTTGCAGCTTGTTGGCACAGAATGAGTAGAAAACCCCATTACCACGGTTAGCTTTGAAGTTAACCTCATTAGTTTCAGCTATCCATATTTGTCTGTAAAGTGAAACTATGCAAATGCAGTTGAAGTTCCTGGTACCAACCTGGTCATGTGATCTTACGTAAGCTTACCACTGTGACCAGGAAAACCACAGTATTACAAAATATAAACAGAAGAAAGTGTTTTGTATGATTAATTTCAGTTTTGTAACCCGAGCTACTTAACAAAACATACCCAGCATTTGTGCATAATTACAAATGCTAATCCTACATAAATTAAACTGAAATCCGGATTTACTATATTAAGAATGTTTCCGTTTTACATAGGTCTGTCAAGCAAAAGTTTAGCAATCTAGCAAGTGCATTCTTTATCACAATGGGCAACATTAACCACACTTACAAGGTATTATGATGCGAGAAAATAGCATTACAGAATACCTTAAAGGAATAGTCAAAACAAAGGGTATTGGGTGTTAGGACAGAAAAGTCCCCTGCATGGTAAGAGATGTCTACCCTGGCCCTGAGTGACTAACTGTACTGTTGTCTGGATCCTTAATGCTGATTTATTTTTTTCCTCTTCTCATAGGCGAACACCGATCATGCATGTGCGCCATAACATAGCCCTGTCTCATGGATTGCGGTCTTGTTGGACCGGGAGGGGCGCCCAAAGCGCTACCCTTATAGTGGTGGAAGGCTATTGCCTTCACCAAGAGTTAAGCAGCACAGGCGCAGTGGTGGCAGCATACCATTCATCTTTTTTTTAAAAACGTTTGAGCTTAAAAATGCTTTATTAACCAGAACGGAGGAATAGAACAACTAGAACGTAATAGAATGCAGGCAATATTATCGATAAAGAAAATATGCAAATGACAACTTCAGAGCCCCATATTATATTAGAGTTATGAAAGGAAAAAGTACAAAGCATTTTTTGGGTGATTTCATGTAGTAAGAAAGCGAAAAAAGGAAGAAGCCTTACTGAAAGCGCCAATAGTAGTAAGTAAAGTAAAGAACCTGGGTGTGGTGATGGATAACAAACTTACCTTTGGTGATCATGTTAGCGGGGTGGTATCCACCAGTTTCTTTCTTCTCAGAAAGCTGATAAAAATAAAAATATTTCTGCTTAAAGATACCTTTAGGACAGCAGTCACGGCGCTCGTCTTGTCACGACTGGACTATTGCAACGGTCTGTATCTGAGTTTACAAAAGAAACATTTTAATAGACTCCAGATTGTGCAAAATGCGGCAGCAAGACTGCTAACGGGCACTCCTAGGTTCGTCTCAGTGGGAAAGGGTCTTCGAGATCTCCACTGGCTTCCAGTGAGACAACGGACACGGTTTAAAGCATTGTGCATGGTCTTCAAAGCCTTGGTGGGCAGTGGCCCAGTCTACCTGAGAAATCGACTACTCTGGTATGTTCCTGGAAGATTGTTACGTTCCTCGGAAGCAAAGCTAGTGACTATCCCCCAAGTTAAGAAAGCCAGTTGGGGTGGCAGGAGTTTCGTTTACTGTGCCGCCAGGGCTTGGAATGATCTTCCTGTGCATCTGAGAAAGGCCACGGATCTCCTTTCTTTTAGGAAGGGGCTGAAAACCTGGCTTTTCTCTGTATAATCCTCCGCCTAGGACACCCACCAGGTAGTGCTTAGCGCCAGGACGCCTTTGGGCAGCAGCTGCGCTTTACAAGTTTCATTAACATTAACATTAACATTAACATGGTAAGCCACCAGAAATATAAACCTAACTAAGACAAGTAATATAATAATTAATAAAAATAAAAACATTAAGGTGGTTCAAATGCCATGCTTTCAGCAGATGTTCCTCAAGTATGTGTAGGCAGCAAGGAAGTAAGAGGTTTCCACAACAAGCCCCTCTTAATCATGTTTTGTACAGAGGATGAGAGTGCTCTATCAAGTCTGTGGCTGTCACAGTTCCACCATATTGTAAAGGTGATCTGTGTAGGCTCTTTCCAATTTAAAGTAATTATCTGCAAAGCAATAAGAAGATCCATAAACCTTCTAGTCATTGTATCAACATTCCAGGCACAAGAGGATTCCCCCCTCCAATTATTTTTAAAATGAACGTTATTAAACAGAGCATATATCAGCAATCTTGTCCCAAACCTTTAACCAAAAAAAGTGAACTTGCGGGCAGTCAAAATACATATGTAAAATATCATTATCAGCATTACATGACCAGCACCTATCAGTAGATATTTTCATTGTACAAAGAGAATATGGGGTTAACAATAACCTATTGTAAAAGAAATATAACGTTTGAGTGGTGCTAGCGGAACGAGAATTGAAGTGGATTTTGGACCAGATTTTGTTCTTTCGTGGGATCGGAAAGAATTGATGAAAATCTGATTCCCATTGTGATTCCACTTTGGCTTTATCTCTGGAGACATCTGAGGGAACTAAAGCCTTGTAAATTTCAGACGCTTTTCATTCAGCATTAAAGTCATGAGACATTTAATACAGGTAGAATTTCATGCGAAGCCAGAATTTGCAAACATGTCTTTAAGATAGAATTTATTTAATGGCATGACTTTTTTGATTTATAAATAGTCAAGTTGTATCCTAATATATATGTAGTAA
This sequence comes from Calotriton arnoldi, assembly GCA_963921515.1. Taxonomy (NCBI): domain Eukaryota; kingdom Metazoa; phylum Chordata; class Amphibia; order Caudata; family Salamandridae; genus Calotriton; species Calotriton arnoldi. The sequence continues at coordinate 177,066 of CAWUFW010003600.1, forward strand.
ACAAAACTAAATTGAAATGGTTGCTTCAGGATTTGATGCAAATAATGTCTGCATATGCTGTAAACTTAACATCATAATCCCTATGTTTGGAAACGACGTAGCCATCCGATCTGCACATTTTTTAGGGTAGGGCTAAAATAAATAATAACGGGAAAATCGAGCAGCCCTGTCGTGTACCCCTTTTAAAGTCAAAATAAGCAGATTGGAGACCACTGACAAACCGATGATTTGTGTGTAGAATAAATCAAGTTAATGTTGTTTAAAATATTGGGACCAAATACGTGCCAAATCAAGGCTTTCATCAAAAAAATCCAGTTTACTCAATCAAAGGCTTTTTCAGTATCTAGTGTAATTGCAGCAATTGGTAGTAAATAGCAGGAAGCAGCAGGTATAATGTTAAGGAAGTTCCTAGAGTTATCTGTGATGTATCTACCTTGAATAGAACCTTACTGTTCAATGGCAAATAAATCATGAATAAATGTATTCATTCTAAGGGCTAAAGCTTTAGCAAAAAATTTAGAATCTGTATTAATAAGGAAAATGGGTCTGTAGTTTTTAGAAGCAGATACATTCTGATCTTTCTTAAGGAGCAAACAGTACATAGCTTCGAGGAAGGACCCACCAGCCCCAGTTATTGAGGAAAATTAGGAGAATAGAAAAAAGAGTTTTTGCATTATAAATTTTGAAAAACACAAATAAAACTCATCCGTAAATCCATCTGGACGGGGCGCTTTGTCATGGGGCAGTTTTGTAAGGGCAGCATACATTTTGTGAATATTGATATCCTTTTCCAGCAGAGAGAGATCCACCCTTTGGTGGGGAAACCTGGGTATAGTGGCGAAAAATGAATGTAGTTCCTTATCTAAAGGTTACCTTTCAGGAGTATACAATTGTTGATAATCCACAAAACAGCCTGTGATCTCAGAATCCTTATAGTGTTTGTGACCTTGCTCATTAGAAATAAGAATTATTTTCGACCTTTCCTTCTGTATATTTAAATAATTGGCTAACATCTTCCCTGCTCTATTGCGCCCACCATAATATTTAGTGTTAACTTTAAGTAATGTACCACATACATGCACTAAGGGTGGAGTTTATGTTGAAATTTAATTAGCTTGGGTAAGACGGGGTAATGTAGTTGGTTTGGCAAAGGAAAAATATTTGTGTTTATGGTCTTTAATCAGTTGTAAAATGGAGGAGGTTTGAGCTAAGGCTGTTTTCTTCTTGGCCGATACGTAATTAATAATGAAACCTCTAGCAGTCACTTTAAAAGTATCCAATGCCATATCAAAATACATATTGGGTGTGTTAAGTGAGAAGAGTTCAGTAGCAAATCATTGAAGTTTGTCAACAAAAAGATTTATCATTCAACAATGATTTTCTTTTCTTCATAACAAATTTTATTAATTCATCTGTGGTCTTTTGGCCCCTCGGGGGGGGTGTGTGTGTGTGTGTGTGTGTGTGTGTGTGTGTGTGTGTGTGTGTGTGTGTGTGTGTGTGTGTGTGTGTGTGTGTGTGTGTGTGTGTGTGTGTGTGTGTGTGTGTGTGTGTGTGTGTGTGTGTGTGTGTGTGTGTGTGTGTGTGTGTGTGTGTGTGTGTGTGTGTGTGTGTGTGTGTGTGTGTACACACACATAACTGGTATTATCTCACAGATTATAACAAGCCAACTACAACAATGAAACCCAATGCATTGGTTCCTCTTTGAGGGTAATGCCACCCCCAGGCAACATCCATGTTCCAATCGTGAGGTTTTACAAAGTTCATCACCCCCCCCGGATCAAAGGTCCGAATTTCAATGTCTATAATGTTGGACATCGTTGTCTGCTGTGATACAAAAGGGATGATGGACGGAACGTTTGAGCCAATCAAACACTCACCCCCAGTCAACTGATCTGGGTTTAATCCATCATCATTCTTTAGCTCACTCCACCACCCCAGTTCAGACATGGCCATATGCAAATCAGTCTGACCCTGTGCCTCATGGGAACAGTCCAGCCCGAACTGCCAAGCCATGTCTTCCCTGGACCGGAAACAAGCATCCTAGGACCGGTTTCTGGCATTCCAGCCGTCATCAGCCAGGCTTGCTTGAATCCAGTGGCAAAGTGAGCAAGGGACCCACGTCTGGGCATACCCCCGCCAACTTAGGGTAAGACCAGGGGATTCTGCCCATCGCCGCCATATTTTTGCGTGTTTCTGTGGACATCCTCGTGCCTGAAAAACAGATATTTCTAGTCCCATACAGAAGTCCATCCCATTTTTCCATGCCCTGACCGTGGGAGGGGTGTCTGCTTTCCATAGTTTGGCTATGTCCCGTTTAGCAAGGGTCAGGCCTAGCCAGAGAAGGTGGCGCTTATATCTATTGCCACCGATCTCATCAGTAATATGAAGCAGTGTTCTCCTCGGGGACTTGGGGAGTTCCCATCCCAGTATTCCTGCTAAACAGGCAAGTCCCCCCGAACAGAATCCATCTAGGGTCGTGCATGTCCATAATGTGTGCAGGAATGTTCCCTCGCTGTTCTGGCATCGTAGGCATATGGGGGATTCTATCAGACCGGCTCTCCATAGTCTGTATCGTGTATAATAGGCCCTATGCAGATATTTAAATTGAATTAACCTTAAGCGTGATGATATGGCAGCCCCTCGGGGTGGGGGTTCTAAAGCCTCCGCCCAGTCATCTGAATCTAGGGGGCCTATGTCTGTTTGCCATGAAGTTTTCAGTGTCTCAAGTGTTGTAGTGGTATGTGTAATGAGAGATTGGTATATTTTTGAGATTTTGTGATCGCCTAGGTCTCCCATCAAAAGTTTACCCTCTAATGGGTTAAAGTCCGGAAGCGAATCTAATGCAGCGATGTGGGGTGTAATGGCATGCTGGAGTTGCAGGTACCTATAGAACTGGGAGTTGGGCATTGAGTATTCCGTTCTTAGATCTTGAAAAGATTTAAGTGTAAGGCAGTGCATAACATCTCAGACCGTAGAGATTCCTATTAGCTTCCATCCACTGAAGCCCTGTAGATCTGCCAAGTGAGGAAGTAGTTTGTTGTGCCATAATGGTGTTTCATGTGTGGTGCGCCCCCACCAGCCCATCCGTCAGAGAGATTGCTGCCAGGTGAAAATCACCACTCAGGTGGTGGGTGGTAACGCCTGGAAATTCGATCTGCTGTAGAGATATGAGGTAAGTGTAGGGTCATTAAGCATCAAGCGTTCTACTACGTAGGCTGGATCCTCGCTGGGTCCATACCACCAATCGTTCAGCACCTGGAGGTGTGACGCCGTGTGGTAGGCCTGGACATCTGCTGCTGCAATATCGCCACAATAGGTTGATTGGAAGCAAGTGCGTAGCGCTACGCGGGATGCGCCTCCACCCCATAGGAATTGCCCCATAGCATTAATGTGACAAAACCAGGATGGAGGAATCGGATAAGGGTGGTTTTGTAAATGGTGGAGTAATCGTGGGAGGGAGACAATTTTGAAGATAGCTGACCTCCCATAAAGGGAGAAACAGTAGTCACAACCAGAATTTTATATTGGTTTGTACTTTTTCAATTCTGGTACCAATGTTCCAGTCCCAGGAAATCTTTTGATTCTCCGACAGGAAGACCCCCAGGTATTGCAATCCCTCCACGGCTTGTCAGTTTCGCTGCCCAATCGTTACTCCCAAGGATGCCCCGCAATGGCCAAATGGTCGACTTATGAATATTGATATCTAGGCCCGATTTTTCCCTGAATATCTGCATTATCTGCAGAATTCTAGGTCCTGATTTGTACAGGTCTCTGAGGAAAAATAGAATGCCATCTGCGTACAATGCTACGCGATCCCATATGTCGGCCGTCCACTCGAACCCCTAATCAGCGCATCGTTACGGACCCAGATAGCTAGAGGCTCAATAGCCAGTGCAAAGAGAAGAGGCGATAGAGGGCATCCTTGTCGTGTGCCGCGTCTGACTGCGAAGGGGGCTGAGATGCTGTCTGCCACTCGGACAGCAGCGGTCAAGTCGGTGTATAAGAGCCTAATATATGCTTTAAATTGCGGACCGAAGTTCTATCGTTTTAGCAGCACAAAAAGATAAGTCCAGTTTATGGAGTCAAAGGTCTTGTCCATATCCGCCAATAGTAAGGCGGCTGGTCTGCCTAGGCGATCTACTTCTGCTATCGCGTTATGGGCCCTTCTGATATTGTGGCGGGTGGAGCAGTGGGGCATAAAGCCTGCTTGATCCAGGTGGACAGGTTCTGCCATACATGGTTGTAGGAGAGTAGGATCTGCCTCTTATGCTGCCCCCACTTTTTTTCTGATGTTTACACTGGTTTCTGGCTATAGTCTGGCTGGGCCTCTGCTAATCAGGGCCCCAGCCTCTCTGTTCTCTCTAAACGATTTGGAGTGCACTCTAGGTGCACTAGTGATTGGATACTGTGGTACCTTATGAGTCCCTAGTATATGGTACCTTAGGTACCAAGGGCATAGGTACTTCACAGGCCTACCAGGGGCTGCAGCATGTATTATGCCACCCCTGGGAAGCAGACTAAATCTGACACCACAGGCCTGCTACTGCAGCCTGGGTGAGGAAGTGCTAGCACCCCTCACTGAGATATAGGCTTCCTATATCTCTCCTACACACACATATAACCCTATCAGTCACCCCTAAGGCAGGCCCTATCAATCCTGAGGGCAGGGTGCTTGGCTTCTATGTGAGGGGGTGCCTCTGCCTGAGCAGGGCCCCTCTGCAGCTCTCAGAGTCCATTCTCTGGTGCTGTTTGTGGATGCGGTTAAACCATATACTTTTAAGTGCATTATATCCTCGCGGTAAAATGCTAACTTTGGAATGGCTGCATCAAAACATGTCGTGTTTGGTGTCAAACACCTTGGAATACTACCCCCCCCGCCAGTCCTGGCGGCGGGGGTAGCATTCCACCCTTCTAGAGGGATAGACATGTACCTACTGTGGAAACGCGGTAGAATCCGACAGAGCCCTGGCATCACAAAATGGATGCCACCAGTCACAGACACGGGGCTGCCCTCCTGCTGATGACCAACACTCGCAGTGGAGGGAGCCCAACAATAGATATCCTGTCCCAAGGGGGTGTGACCACCTCCCAGACAGGGTTTAGTGTATTGGGGCTGGGTGGGTGCACTCTTAGAGTGCTTTGAAGTCCTGCACTGGGGGAGCAGAAGGCTCCTCTGTGCATATTCCAGTTCAAACCGGTTCAGGGGCTACCTGTCCCTGCTCTGGCGCGAAACTGGACAAAGGGAAGTGGGTGTAGCCACCCACTCCCCTGACCCTCCCATAGGTAGTGTCATAGAGCTAGTCCCTCCCCTCCTTTTAGTATAAGAGGGGGAACCTGTGCATTGCACCCTAGATTTCCCTGGACGACGCTCTACAAGAAGAATCCCGGACCTTCGACGTTCCACTACCTTTGGAAGACTGAAGAATCTCCCTTGGAGTCAAGGAGTGACTCCCCTGCTTGGCAGGCACCAAAAACTACAAACGATGGTCGCAAACTACGCCGCTCCCGCCGGAGTCCGAAGTCCCTGCAGCCCAAGAAGTGGATTTCCTGACTTCTCAAAGGCCATCGTGAGTCCCCAGCGAAGCTGAGGCCAGTGGACCCCAAGAGTAACGAGGAACCGCGACCCCTGGGTACTGTGCACTATTGTCGAGTGCAACCCCTCACAATGTTCCCCGAACTTGTGCTTTGGACCACGTGTGGTCCCAGCCTCCAGCAGGAATCCCTCCTAAGATCAGAGGCCTACCACGTCCCGAGTGACCGTGGGCCCCTGTGAGAGAATCCTCCCGAGGCGTCTTCGCGATCCCTCGCCAGCTGGCTTGTGGGTCCCCAGAAGACTTTCCAAAGAAACCAAAGGGCTCCCCTGGTTGCTCCAGGCCTGCCCTGACTTACCCTCGCTGGGTGAGTTCCACAGACCTTGCTGGTCTGCGCCATTGCCTCTTCACACTTTCCCCGAGACTTGCTGTTACCAAGGCTTGTTGGCTCCGACCGAGTTGCCGACACCGCAGTAAGCCGCAGACATCGTGGGACACGCCGAATCCAGCTCCTGGTCGTCGTCGACGCCTCCTGGACCTCGTGGCTGAAGAGTCAAGGCAACCATGAACGACCTGAATCCTGCGACGACGGTGGGCATTCATCTTCCTTGCCCCGAGTCACTGCCAAGTGACTTTGAACACTGTCCCCTCTGCTTTCAGGTCATCCTTCCACCGAATCCAGGCTTGGATTCCACCGGACACTTCTTCAAACCATCACAAGCAGCAAGTCTTCTTTGTTCGCCATTGAAAACGACGCCGCGACAGGACACCTGTGCACCCGGCTTCCCTGGGTGAGGTAACTCCAGCACTACGGTGCTCCTGTGGGTGTGGGCCCTCGAACTACTTACCCTGTAAGTGACTTGCTTGTAGGTTCACCAGAAGTATCCTAAAACTCTTACTTTCCCCGTGCGATTCTCGCACTGACTCGTACCTGGTTCGCGTCTGTGTTAGACACACCGCGTCCGACTCCCTTGCAAATCCTATCTGTAGACCGTATCCTTCGACTCGTACTGAGTCCGATCGGTGTGTTTGCCTCAAACACGCAAGGGACCTTGAACATTGATATCTCAATCGCGTCTGAGAGCATAGACTCGTACAGGATTCGCATCGGTGCCAGGTCACCCCGTCCGTCCCCTGTGGGTCTCCTACAACTACCTGGGGTGGTTATTGGGGGTACCTCGATTCTAGATGCCCTAGACCTAGGTCTAGCAAACTAAGATTGTAATATTCAATTGTGCTAAACTTATCCTGATAATATTTGACTTGTACATATGTTCCTATCCTCTAATCTCATAAAGAGATTAGTAGAGAGTGTTTATTAATAAATACATATATATTTGATATATATACCTGTGTGGTGTCTTTTCATTTGGTGATTCAAGAGATTGTGTGGTAAAACAAGCTGCTTTACATTCCTTCAAGACTTAGCCTGAAGGCTGCTCTCCACAGCTACCACTAGGATAGCTTTCTATAAAGGTTGTCTTAAACCTATCTACCATAAGAGTCGAATTGTTCTGGTGCAAGGTGTCCACTTTAATTAGTGAACAGCATATACCAGGCCAACTTCTCACAATGGTATTAATCACTTGGTGAGGATTTTGGCAAGTAATTTTGCCTCTGTGTTCAGAAGGGAAATAGGGCGGTAGGAAGCATGTTGCTCAGGGGGCCTCCCCAGTTTAGGGAATACCACAATCTCAGCATGCCTCCAGTCCACCGGGAGCTTGGTATTTTTAACCGCGTCTTGAATGACATTGAGGAGGTGAGGTCCCAATTGGGCCATATAGGCCTTCTAGAATTCACTGGGGTATCCATTTGGGCCGGGTGTTCGACCTGTTCGTAGTTCTGATACTGCTTGCGTTCGGTCTTCTAGAGTGATGGTGTATCTAAGGCCTTCCGTGTATCAGTCAGTCAAAACCACTTTATTCGGTTAATAAAAACCATAAAAGTACAGAACATATATCACAATACACTACACCATAAAAACATTTAAAATCCGAATACTCGGTGCATATGGGCGACTTAAAAAAAGACATGGTATTACAAATTCAAATTTCATTAAAACACATAACCCAGGCTACCATTAATACATATGTTGCCAGAGAATACCTCAATGAAAACAATAAAAACAGCTCAGGATTAAAAAGGAAAAAAGCTGGTGTAAAAACAATCATGAATAACATATGCACTCATTAGGGGTTTAAAATAGAGTACCGTTTTCCCGAGTCGAACAGCTGCATTTAAGAAACTTGCGATGTTAAATATCTCCCATGGGTCATTCAGCAACTGGAGATAAAGTAGAGCGGGTTTAACCTGTATAAAACCTTTTCCCCTTAAAATTGGAACTAAAAACCTCCTACGAATAACACTATAATATTCACAGAACATTATAAAGTGCATAGTATCCTGAGACGAGAAATTGTCACAGGTACAAGGACCTAAATCACATGCCCTACTCCAGCCTTGCGAGTTACCTAGAAAAGAATAAATTAATTTAAAACGGAACCTAGTTAAAAGCTGGCGATGGAAGGGCTTCGTGACAATTCTCAAATATGGTTCAATCAAGGTGGAGGTTTTTAGCAAAAAATAGACTTTTACTGAGGGTTTCATTAACTCAGTCTCCTCTCGCTCAGCCGCCATCAAATTCAGAAATTGTATTTTGACCCAGGTCAAGACCTCTTTTCTTATTTGATCTGGAAAATTAAAAGATCTGGGCGCCCTAGTTTGTTTAAGGTATGCTTGACATAGTATAACCACAGGATGCTGCTAGCTTTCTCCAGGGCCACACAGTCCCTAATGATCTGATGGTTAAGAATTAATTCAGGGTTAAGCCAGGTCTTAAGCCAGCAGATCACCGGGCCAACCTCGACAAATCTGTCACATATCTCACATCTACCTCTTGGTGTATTATAAACGTTGAGGTAGATTGAGGGACCGACAAGAGGGTACGTAAAAATGTATTTTCAACTATCTGTTCCCCCTCTACTGACTTATAACCCCATAAATCTGATCCATACAGAGCAATAGCCATGCATTTGGACCTATAAATGTTGAGCATGGCTTCAATTGGCCTGGCCCCCAACAGTTGTGCGAACCCATGAAGAGCAGCCGTTGATCTTGCCATCGTATTTTTTTTAACTTTCTGTTGGGGGACCCATGAAACCCTCTCATCAAATAGTACCCCCAAATAGGTAAAAAAGGTCACCCTGGTCAGCTCTGCGCCTTCACAATAAAAGGATTTTATTTTTTTATTTTTGTAGCCCATAGTCATTGTGTGAGATTTCGCTATGTTGACTACTAAATCCAGTGATTTCATATAGGCCCCAAATGAGTCCAGTAACCTCTGGAGCCCTGTAGCAGTGCGGGCTAATAAAACGGCATCATCCGCGTATAGGAACACAGGGATAACCCTGTCCCCTACTCGCGGAATATCTGGACTAGCCGAATCTAAGGACTTACCTAGGTTATTTATATATAAGGTAAAAAATAATGGCGCTAAAATACATCCTTGGCGAACACCTCTGCCAGATTTAAAGTGCCTTGTGCATTTACCTTCTTGATTTGCCCTTACACTTGCGGAAAGATCTCTATGCAGATCGGCCAGGAGGTGAACCAGACTTGGATCGATGCCCATATCTAACAGGATAAGCCACAACTTCAACCTATTAACCAGATCAAAGACCGAGGAGAGGTCCATAAAGGCCAGATGTAATGTCCCCGCTTTGGCTATTGTGTATTTACCTGCTATTAGATGTAAATTTAGGCACTGATCCAAAGTACTCCTTCCTCCTCTAAAACCGTATTGAAAATTGATTAAAACCTCTTTCTCATTCAGCCAATCCATTAACTTGGTTAAAATCACTCTCCCTAAAACTTTTACTGCGGAGTCAATTAATGATATCGGCCTGTAACAATGTGGGTCCCCTCTCTGTCCTTTTTTTAAAAACTGGAATGATGGTGTAGAATGACCAAAATGACGGGAAACCCAGATAACTTGACACGTTGTAAACATTTGTCAAAATTTTGGACCAGAAAGTAGGATTTTGTTTGTATAAATCGGCCGGTACGCCATCAGGGCCAGGAGCCTTATTGCTGGTCATTTGCATTATAGCCCGTTGTACATCACCTTCGTTAAAAACAATTCTGGGAGAATCCCTACAAGGCTCTCGACTACCAGATAAAACCGAGGTCGGAGTGGCCTCATATATGGTTTCAAAATGAGAGAGCCACTGAGCTTCCGTGATATTACAATCTAAGGGGGTGTTCTCTGAACCAGAAAAAAAAAGGTTAATTAACAATAGCCCAGAATCCGGAGCTGTTTTTTAGGACCTCCACCGATAAAGGCGCCTCCTCCTTTATTTCATTTTTACGCGTGGCTAAAGCAAGCTTATACTGCTTCTTTAACATGGCTATATGATCTTTATCTCATGGGACCATTTTCAGAGCTACGACCAGTTTACGGTGCGCCGCTGAGCAATTACTGTCAAACCACCTTTCGCCAACGTTTGTCCTAGGACTGGTTACCATGATAAGGTCAGATGCTACCTGCGCACAGATTCCTTCAAAGGCTATAAGTACCTCCACTCCCTGTCTAGAATTGTCAAGGCAGGTTGCAAACTTATCCTCAGCCTTCGCACAGAGTTCTTTATGAAAGAGGTCCGGGATTACTTTGGCCCATTTTAACCTCCGTCCCTGATCAGTTGTTTTCACACAGGTGTCACCGCCTAACTTTTCCAGGTTCCCCATTAGGCCACAGCCTCTTTCCAGCACAATGATAACAGAATTGTGATCACTAAAGAGAGACCACCTAGCGTTATAAAAAATTACCTGAGATAACAAAGTGGGGGAGATAAATATAAAATCTATAATAGTATCCTGCCCTCGTCCTTTAAAGGTAGGAATCCTTTCAGTAATATCAGTAAAACTTGGTTCGGAAAGGTCTACTGCAGCCAAAAGCTCCTCCAAACATTCCCCATACTGTGTATGCTCAAAGTGAGGAGTCGAGGAGTTTGCCGGCCCTAAAGGGTCTTCTACTTGACAGTTCATCTCACAAACATGAATATTAAAATCGCCCATAAGTACAATAGAGTAATAAGTGGTTTGCTTTAGACTATACTCCTCTAAAAAGCACTTCAGTTTACATAAGTGTTCATTTAAAAAACTGCTCTCTCCAGAATTATAAAGATTAACAAACAACGTTTTGGATGAATTAGGAGCAACAAATTCAATTCCCAGAAGATTATGGGACCCCACATCCACCCTCCTATAAGCACCTGACAATTCAAGTGAGAATAACATTAGGAGGCCCCCTTTTGCTCTGCCTGCCGCAGAGGGTCGTGCAGGAACACTATATGATTTATAACCATCCACCCAGAAATTGTTTTCCATATCCCAGGTCTCCTGTAAACTAACTATCATAATTTTTTTTAAAATCAAGCCACCTAGGGTCATCTTTTTTGCTTCTTAGGCCCGCAATATTCCAACTGATGATCTTAGAGTTGGAGACTTCAATTTCATCTAACTCCTGCCCTTTAAGAAGTTCCTCAGTTAGGCTCTGTTGGCAACGGGGCAGCTCCAGTCAATCATTCTCATCTAAGAGTGACAATGGGAGGAATCTGTTTTGACAGGCTAACCCATTTCCATCATCAGCTCTCTCTATACACAAGGATGGCAGTTGTGTGGCACTTACTGGTCTCCCGTTACGGATATCAGAGCAATTCTCTTCCCTAGTTCTTGGGTGAAGAGTAGAACAACCCCGTTTAGCCACAGCGGGGCCAGTCCCCCATACAAATCTACTGGGTGACTGTAGCCCCCTTGGTGGTGGGTAGAAAAAGCCCAGGGGCAAGGCCCTAATGCCCCCCTGGCCCTCATTAATGCCACCCCTAAACAACTGCCCCGCTATATCTGCCCTATCAAAATTAATAACAATAGTCGCCTATATCCTGTTTTGGTCTATGACCAACCCAACCCACTCGTATCATCTAGTATGGCTCTTGGTGCTATATCGTCAAAGAAGCGCTCTATGAGGGAGATGTGTATAATTTCCTTTGACTCGTATATTGTTTCATAGAATTGTGCAAAGCTGTGTGCTATCTCGGCCGGATCTGTTAAGGGTTCTCCCTGCGTGTTGCATATAGTGGGGATATGGATTGGTGTCATGGCCTGTCTACATAAAAGGTATAGTAGTTTACTGGATTTGTCCCCCCATTGAAAAATTCTGCTCTGAGGTGCCATCCATGCGCGTCGCTCCTTTTCTGTCAGTTCACTTCGGTACTGTTGTTGGACAAGGTGTAATTATCTACGTGTCCAGTATTGTCAGCCAAGTTTCAAGTTGTGTTGGGGTATGTTTCCTGTGTTTACGTGCTGCTGAGTTATAGCTAATGTCTACCCCTCGAATGGTAGGTTTCATGGCCTCCCATAAAATTTCCCTGGAGGGGGTGGTTTCTATATTAAGGGTGAAATAGTCTATCAGTGTCTTGCGGATGTGGGCTCTATAGTCTTTGTTTTGCAGGTGCCACAGGGACAGTCTCCACCGGAGTGGGTGCCGATGTGGGCCCATCAAGAGCTGTATCGCAATTGGGGAGTGGTCTGACAGTCCTCAGGGCATAATTGTAGGGTCCGTTACCCTCTGACAATAGCGGTCTGGGATGAAAATATGGTCTATCCTAGAGAAGGAGTCGTGTACGGAGGAGTAGTATGTGTAGCGTTTTTCATATTGGTTGTGCGCTCTCCAGGTATCTACCCAGCCAACCATGTCTGTGAATGATTTCAGCCTGGACTCCCTAGGTCTCTCTACCCTACCTAAGGGTCTTTCCCGGTCAATAGATATATTCATTACATCATTCCAGTCTCCACCCAGAACTGCGAGGCACTCGGGAAGCATCCCCCAGACATCCACTAGGTGCTCAATGTAGCTTTGGGTAAGAAGTAGAGGAGCGTAGAAGCTGGCAATTACTATATGCTCTCCTTAAATGGTCCCGTTGACTGGAGCGTACCTCCCTTGTGGGTCTATCCATTTGCGGGAAACCAGGAGTGGGATTCGACGATGTACCAGAACTGCCACCCCCCTGGAGCCTCGTTTGAACCCGGCGTGAAACACTTGTATATAGCCATATCAGGCCAGGCAGGGTGCTTTGGTGCCCATGAGGTGTGTCTCCTGTAACAGTAGTATGTCTGCTTTTATCCATTTTGCCTGACGGAGTATCACACCTCACTTGATTTTATACATCATGCCCCTTACATTCCAGCTCACAATTTGCATATGGCCCAGTGTGGTCTCACCTGTTTTTGCCCACATTGGTTTGTAATGATACGCAAGTGTGGTGCAACGATATAGAGGAACATTTCCCTAGTGTGACTGACTCTATGCATTGGGTTACCTTACTTAACTGCAGTACCCTTTAACATTTCACCCCCCCCCCCCCCACAATACCTCAAAACAGTTGAAGCATCTGTCGCAGATGGAATGCGATATCGACCCCAACTGGGGGTTGACAAGGTGTCCATCCAATGGATCCCCAAACTCCCATGAATCATCTTATTAATATAACGTGATAGGAAAAGGTTCTGAGGTGTACCAGCCCGTGGCGTATAGTCAGTCAACTGCCTATGAGAACAATTGTAATGTTGCGGTGATAGTTCCATTAGCTTGGATTAAGTTTATTTTTGTTGCGTGGGAGCTGCCGATGCAGAGGTGTGTCCTTGTTCTTCATCACGGATCTTGGAGCGCCAAGTCGACCTGTAGCGGTGTCTCCGTTTTTCCTTCGGCTGTGGCTGCATGCGGCTGGATTACCCAGATGAGGAGTCAGTCGCGGCGTGGTGGGGTATGTGGCTTAAGATGTCGCACCTCATCTGTCCAGTTAAAAACCGCTTCTGGATTATAGAAAAACATGGTGCGGTAATTGTATACTACCTGTAGTCGGGCCGGGAATTGGACCTAGTATGCGATCTTTAGCTCCCGGAGGCTCGCCTTGGCCGCCTGGAAGGACTGTCGTTGTTGCTGGACCAGTCTTATATAATCAGGAAAGATCATAATCCGATGGGATTCATAAAACAAGACCCCTTTCATCCTAGCCTGCTTAAGAACCATATCTCGATCGTGGTAATTCAGTATACGTGCAATGATAGGTCTCGGTCTGGCCCCCGGGGAAGGGCGCTGCAGAAGGGCTCTGTGTGCGCGTTCTATTATAAAACATGGAGAGAGGACATCCGCGGGGATCCATGAGGTAAGCCACTCCGCCACAAACTTTTCAGTGTCATTGCCTTCGCAATTCTCGGGAAAGCCCACAAAGCGAAGATTATTTCTGCGGGCCCGTCCCTCAGCGTCGTCCACCTGCGTCGCCAGGCCTTTGGTTAGCTTTTCTAGTGAGGATACTTTGGCCTGGAGTTTAGTTACTGCATCTTCCACTCCCGAGACCGTGGACTACGCCTCTGTTATACGCTCAGCTGCACCTCAAAGGTCCTGGCGCAGCAGTGTCATCTCTGAGCCCACTGCACCAATTTGGGTCTCGAGCGCTGGTCTTGATTGGGTGATTGTTGGGTGATTGCTGCTACTAATGTGGCACTGTCTGGCGGGGTGTTTGGGCTTCCTTCTCCATCTGTGGCTTTAGTTCCAGCGCCCGTGTAGTGGTCCATGGTGCTCTGGCGGGCAGTGCCGCTTGTCACTTAATCCTTTGTCATTGTGTGCTGCACGGTGATGTTTTTTCCCGGGCCTTAAGTTGGTACTATACAGTTCTGTTGCTCTGGACACTGTAGACTCTAGTATTCCCTCGTGAAGGCTGTTGCGGAGGCAGGCCGGGGACTCTCTCCTAACGCCACAAGCCGCACCAGGGCCTAGCCCAGCCGCTTCTGTGGACGGCAGGAAGCACCTCCTACCCCTACTGGGCGCCCCACCCCCTGCCGGTGTCTCAGTCACGGTCAAGTGGCGTGCAGATGAGCGGGGAGTCAAGCACAACCCGCCGGGGGCAGTTGGGCAGGCAGTTCGCACCACACCCGGTGTTTCGCCAGGGTATCTCCGCTCCTCTCTGCAGGAGCTGGCGTGGTGTTCTCTGGGGGCGGATGATCCCTGCCCGCACCCCGATCCCGACTCGGGCCCCGGCAGCCACCGCCCTCCGATTGTCCTGGTGGATTTGTGCGGCTTTAGTCCGTAGCAGCGCCCTCAGGCACAATTTAGGGGGGTCACCGCTCCCAAGGTGGTGGACCTTCCGGGACTCCACGGCCCACCGACGGATCCCAGGCATCCGGTACATATTCCCCCAACCAGCACGGTTATGCTGGAGCACACGCAGTCGGAGCTCTCCGCAGTTGTGACCCTTGCTGCAAGTCAGCAAATACCTCCGGTCTTCAACAGCTGTCCCTCTCAGGATCTCTCAGCTGGGCTGGCCGCAGAGTATGCATCTGGACGTGAGCCCGCACCGATCCCAGGCCGCAGCATAGGCCTAAACAATGAATTTTTAAACCAACATCTATTGGCTCGAGTGGTATGAAGGACAAGATTGAGATCAATAATGACAAGAGCATGGTCTGAAATACGAAAAGCATCAAGTTCAGCATTTACTAGGGAGCCTAACAAGTTAGGGCTTAAAAATATATAATCTATCTTTGATCTAGATTGATGTACAAGTGAGTAAAAAGTATATTCTAAAACATTCGGTTTATAAATACCGCCAGGCCTCAACTAATCACCTAAATGAAATAGAATGTTTAAATGTTTTTTGCATCTTATCAGGAATATAGCGTGAAGTGGAGTTAACGTCGAGAAATAGATCCATAATTTGATTGCAGTCGCCTCCCATTACCAGAAAGGAACTCGAGCAAGACATTAACTTCAATGGGAGATTATTCCTGAAATTCAAATCAACCCATGTAGGACCATAAACATTAAAAAGCGATAATGGGCTGTCATTAATATTAAGATGGAGCAAAATCCATCTACTCTCCTCATCCATGTCTTGGTGTTCCACTGTGACCATTAAGGATTTATGAAGTAAAATAATAACCCCATTTTTGTTGTTCTTGGCAGGGGAACAGAAAGAGTGACCAACCCAGTTTTTCATTAAGGAACTTAGGTCTTTGTCTGTGAGATGAATCTGTTGCAGGAGCGCAACTTGACATTTCAATCTGAATAGGTGAGTAATAACCCTTTGTTTTTTAACTGGATTAAGAAGACCCTTAACATTTCAAGAAACTAAAAGCAGCAAATGCATACATTCAAATATATAATGTGTATATACAAAAAATTAGAAAAAGATAAGTCTGAAAAATTGCATAGTGAGAGTAGCCAAGTCTGTCATAAAGTAATGTAGAATATCAGCAGATACTTGGAACAAGAGTGTAGCATGAGGAAAAAGGAGAGAAAAATAAAAAGAGGGAAGGAAATACAGAGTAGAGGAGAACAAACTCGTCCCCCATGGGATAGAAAAAAAAGGAATAATAAAAAGTCAAAACCACTTTAACCTTAAGGAAGGACCTTAACGTAGAGGAAAAAATGGCATTAGAAACAGGGAATGGTGAACGCTAAGGCAAAAGCTTTCAGGGTTCTAGGAATCCCCAATAAAACAGTAATACAAATAAGTGAGGGTGAACATACATTGAAGTTAAGAACAAATGAGTGGCGCAGGAAATGTTTTGGAAACACTTTACGACCATGAAAGTGTTTCCAACATATGAGGAAACCAGGGTGCATGAAAGACGCAGCAGCATGATCGGGGACCTCTGCAGCTTGTCCCAGAAGCCAGCTGGGAGATGCAGATTTTTACCACATGATGTGGGGCTGCCCGATCCTTACTCCATTCTGGGACACAGTGATGGCCTTTGTTAATGCCGCCAGCGGCCGCAACCTCAACAGAACACCAGTTACTTGCCTGTTTGAATTATTTCCCAAACCCCATGCCAGAATCATGACCTCCAGATTTGCGGATCTGGCCTTCATCATGGCAGACCAGGTATCAATGGAAGTCTCCTGCTATGCCCTCTTTAGTGGGATGGAGACTGGAGTTATCTAGATGGGCGGAAGGCAAGAGTGCATTCTGAAACTTGAAGCACAGAAGGGCAGACTCAACCCTGACTATGCACAAGCGTGGGACCTGATACTTCGTTACAGCCCATGGATAGCCACAGATGGCATTCTGCTCCTCACCCCAGATGAGGTATCTTCATATGAGGGCTGAGTCTTCAACAGTCTGACCTGGGGTCCCTTGTTGCACACACACTGCCATTTTCCCTCACGGTAAGCCTGGCGGGATCAGGTGTACTTGCACCTCTGAGCCCCCCCCCCAGTTGCACGACCTTTCTTCCAGCCTTAGTGTTTCACTGCGAAAGGCAGCAATTGTGCCCCAGAGATGCAGCAGTCTTTTGTTCACCCTTTTGAGTTTCCTGTTTAGCCGTTGTTTTGTTTCCTGCCTTCTTTTTCCCCCTTCTTTCCTGCAACTGTTCCTTTACGTTGGTGGGACTCGCACATCTTTGTTTATGCAATTGGAGTGGAAATAATCACCTGCACCAATGCATGTCTCCTATTAGACCATGTAATGACTCAGCTGACATAAGATTTGCCTCAATGTATGATTGTCTACCACCCTAACCGTTCTCAGGACTGAGTTTGCACTCCATTGATTATGACTAATACCACATTTCCCAGAAATGCTAATAAAGTTTATTGCCAAAACATTTGTTTACATATATTCGGCAAGCATAGCAGTAAGATTATAAATAGCCTTAAACTGTTAGTTTACAAAAACCTGTATGCGTTTTTATAATGGAACCACTGTCCGTGATGCCAGCTGAGTGCACCGCTCACTGCATTTTCTTAGAGTGCTCACCCCAACAGTAAAGGTTTGTATTACTGAACCATATGTGTCAGAAAAGCTCCTCAATGTCTCATGAGGGGTAGGAATCACTATATAATTACAATTACAGTATATGCAAGTCTGAACAGCTTCTGCATATGGATTCACTATCGGGCAGTAGGAATTCTACACTCCAGCTGTTACCACATTAGTCAAATTTTAAAGCCTGCATTCAGTGAAATTGTCCATGTTTTGCAGTTTAGAACATTTCATTGACCTGTTGATTGCTGGTTTTTTCACCAGGCTTTTCAATTGAATGTTTTTTCTCACATGGTTTAAAGACTTGTGGGGGGGGGGAGATGGGGCCTTATTTAGTTCTTGGCAACTGTCCATCTAGAAGGAAGCGGGGAGGCGTAGGTCATGACCTCCGCCACACTTGCAGAGCGCCACCGTCTACATTTAGAGACTCATGCCTGATTGTTGGGGTTTTCACTGCTGTGAAGGAAGATGTCACCACAGCCACTTCTTTCACGTAGTAAAGTTTGCTGAGTGGTGCCATGTTTAAAGCGTCCTCTCAGCCTATGTTTTTGTTTTCTAGATACTCTTGAAGCATAAGTTTTTCTTGAAATCAAGAATGTAATGGACAGCTTTTTGTCTGTGCCTACTGCAGTGGCAGCTCACACAGGTAAGAGCGGTGAAGCTGGGCTGGGTGGGGGGGTGGTGGAAGTCGACAAACAATGGGATAAGTAATATTAAATAAATAAAACCACTTATTTTGTGCTCGCCGAATCGCCGCGTCGGCGATGCGGGAGCGCAAAGGAAGTGTTTTTTTTATTTACTATTACTTATCCTGTCATCTGTTGACTTCCACCACGCCCCTGCCCCACCGCTCTTACCTGTGCGAACTGCTACTGGCCAGTATTACTTTTCTCTGCCAGTGTCTGCCATGCATTGCATACCAAGCTTTGGGAAGGAATATGAATGACTGGCGTCCCTCTCTAAAAAGGTTGGGATGACTGGCACTATGACCAGCATTTCTTTGGCGGACGGGCTCCGTGTAAATGTTCAGTGAAGGATCCGCTGGCAGTTTCCCCGACTCTTAATCGAGCGGAGAAACCTTTGATGCAGCATGGTGGGAAGAACGCAGTGATAAAATGTTCATCCTGCTCTGCCAAAACCCCTTTCTGCCCCTTAGTTGGTGATTAAACTTTTCATCATTTGCTTCATTCAGGGCTATGTATATTGTTAATGCAACTTCTGTCTTTATTCAAGCTATTTCAGATTAAGAAGAATATGGCCTTTGCAAATTGCCTCAGATATTTAATTCCTGGCACTATACGATATATACTGTATGTACTGAATATAGAGGTTAATTAGGAGAGAACACAGTTTTAATTATTACTACTTCTTTTTCTCATGTAGGTTCAAATACAAGTTCATCCAAACCTTACATCCGCTGAAGATGCTCTCCAATATGTTGAAGAATTGATTCTACAACTGTTAAGTATGTTGTGCCAAGCTCAGCCTCGGACCGCTACAGATGTAGAGGTACAGCAAACCACTTAAAGCTTGATGTTAAGCGTGTAAAAGACCAGTAATTTTTTATCGCATTGTTGTAACCTACCAGCTTGATTGCAGTTGTAGGCTTAATGCAGGGGTGTCTGTTAATGTACCACACACACAGTTTCTTTGTGCTTTTGTGTGACCAAAACTTCATTTTAGGAGCTGAAGGTTTGAATGATGCAGGATGCAATGGACCCTTCATGAAAGCAATAAAAACACAATTGTACTCTTCAACGGAAAATCAGGATGTCCTGCTTGGCTTGCCATGTTTTGCATGTGGTGGACCTAGCCATCCATCTGATGGCACATATTGTTGTGTCATGAATATATAGAATATGAAAAATAGAGTTCATAAGCTCACCATCATCAAATAAGATTATATCAGATGAAATGGTGTGTTGCAGTGCAGAGACGACACTCCTATTTGTGGAAGTTGAAAATTAATTGTATGCTTTATTCAATAGAGCAAAAGGGTGTTAAAAGGATGACAGACTTGTTTTCAAGCCCCCACGGATTGTGCTTAGGCAGCAGTTGCCTGATATTTTGACAATTTCCAAGTCTTTTTCAAAAGCAGTCTGATGACACTGTTTGCAGAAGTTATGTATACATAAAACCGTCTGTCTCACACATTTATCTACTGGTAAAATCAAGTCGCCAGTCATGGTGATTTAAGCTATCTATCTACTACTCTCACCTATTATTCACCCATGTAAAATACATTTTATCCATCAATAACTTAAATATGAAATCTCATCCTCCCATTAATAGAATAATTTCTTCTAATCACAGGAAATGTTATCGTAGTCCAGGATTAATGAATGTCATCCAACGTAATAGATTTGTCACTATGCTCCCGATTCAGATTTCGACGGACTGGTTACTCCCTCACAATGGTGGCGGATATACCGCCTGACGAAATATTTTGTCAATGTTGTGACGAAGGAACCCTTATGAGATTTATATTTCGGCAGACGGGATATCCGTCACCGTTGTGACGGAATAACCCCTCTGCCGAAATCTAAATCAGGCTATATATATATATCAAACCGTGTGTAAAGCTGTGCATCCAGCCCTTAAAGGGCAATCCTCTTACAAATCCTTATCATTCCATTAATTAAAGTTATTCTATTATAAAGAGATCATCTCATAATTGAAATATATTGCACTGTTTCTCTCAATAAATACCTGATTGCTGGATGGTTGCCAAAGAGTTCCTCAGCTTCAGCGTACAGACCGGAGCTTGCCTTTCCAGCCTGGTAATGAGCCTTGCATCACCTGTATAGTACGGTCTCTGCCTATAAACAATCAAAACATCTCAGCTAAAAGCTGAACAAAATTACTAAAGTAGGTGGAGAGAAGCAGTGAGGGGACCCTACAGCAAACTGCTGATTTTAAAAATGTAAATAAATCACCGAGATGCATTAGCAGACGTTTGCATTTTGATTGACGATGGCGTGAGGTTACGCTGAAATGCTGACGTCACACGCAATCCCAGCAAGGAGAGGCTGCACCGGCTCTGCAGTGGCTCCGCAGCAGTCCCTGGCTCCCGGTTCCCCTGGGTCTGGTTCTTGGCCCTTGGGTTGCGGCCTTATGTGTTGGCCTCCAGCAGTCCTGCCAAGTATCACGCATCAGGTGTGACACTCACGCATTTCAGTGCGGTGTTCCGCATCACCGCACTGAAATGCAATGTCACGCATTTAATGCTACTCAGAAACTCGTGCTGACTTGTGTGCAGGCTCTGCTCCCCGGCGCTGCACTGCAGACTCACTTGCCAGCAGAGCTGGCTCAGATAGTTAAACAGTTAATCTGTCTCTCTGGCTCAGGCTCTGAGAGTCAGTGAGGTGCTACAATGTTACAATCTGCGACTGCCCTGGCTTTAATTCCCAGTCCCGCTGCGCGCCCGCCGCACGGCTGTCAATCATTGAAGACACACACTGACTCACTCACTGTCGAAGACTCGGCGCGGGGCCTGCCCTCACTCAGCTCAGCAGAGGATGCTACTGGCTGCTGTGGCGCCGTGGGGGGGATTATTAATCGAATGTGACCTCATCACGTCCGGCTGCCTGCACAGGAAGTGAGGTCCCTGGTCGTTAGAAGCGGCGGGGGACTCGAGAGAGACAGACAAGTGAGTTGAGTGCCTGCTGCCTCTCAGCCTGCGCATAAAATTTAATATTATTACCGCCCGGCCGCGACCCTCACTGTGACTGTCACTACAGTCTCAGCAATGGGCCCGCGCGTCAGGCATCGTGATCCTCCAGATGATTGCGGGAGAGTCTGGAGACCCCGTGTGGCTCACCGACGGGCCGCCGGCAGTGTGACTGTGAGACAGAGAGATAGAAGTAAGTAATAAATGGCCAGGCAGCCGCCAATGACGTACGTGTAGTCATGTGTTGTGAAGTTGCTGAGCACAGAGGAGCACACCGGCCTCTTCACGCAGCTGTTGAGCCTCAGAATCATTGCGGAGTGTTGAGGCCATGATGAGGCGGCCTGTGCAAATAATTGCCGCTCGCCTCAAAGCAAAGTGAGTGCAGCCTGGAGTGTGAACTCTCTCTCACTCTGCTTGACCTACAAGTGTGCTTTCACTGGATAGCGCTAGAGCAGGATGACAATACTGGTGCCATACAACAAATTACTTTCAGCGCGGCCACCATCGCAGTTGTCAGCAGAGCTGGTGTTGTATTAATTCGCTCTATGACAGTCTGTTGATGTAATCTGGGGCTGGGCGGGTTGCGGCGCGCCGACCAGGGCAGACGCCACTCACAGCTCGCTAATGATTTGTATTAGGCTTGAGCAGTGCATTGCTGAAGTCTACTGTATTCAGATAGTTACAGAGTCCTGATTGCACTAGTGCGCCATACTCACTCTCCTGAGGCTTGCCAATGCCCGTGCTGTCTGCGGCGGCTCGCGAGTCATCGGACTACTGACTCTTTCACTTATGATATAATATGTATTAAAGAACAACCTGCAAGGAATTAATTTGTGATATTTAGGCAGCTGGCATCAATTAAGTAAGCTGAGAAGATCCGTGTATTGGGGGCCCTCAGTAGCACTAGCGTGCAGTGCCAGCACTGGTACCTGTTCTCCATTAATATGTGGCAAATAGTTGCCTTTAACATTCTGGTACCTTTCTCGACAAACCAGGTCCCGATGAATTGCTGCTGCCGCCCAATGCTGGCTGTGTTAAATTACAGGAAGACCGACACCTGTGTTCAACTTCCTGCCCTCGACACACAAGTGCAGGTAGTGCCCTTTCATTTCTGGTGCTTGCTTTGAGGCAGTTTTAAAATCTTTGGGTTTATCGTTGCTCAAATGTGTGTAATTTCTATATTTATACGTTTCGCTCGCCTTCATTGCTTGATTTTGCTCGTGATAAAGTGTCACTCATAGTCGTTGAAATGTCACTCATTATTACACTGAAATTATGAAAATGTCACACATGGCAATCTGAAACCTTGGCAGCTATGCCCCAGACCCACCGGAATGTGACTCGCTGAGCTCCCGGTCAATTCCAAGCAGAGCCGGTGTCCAAGCCAGTGTTACGAGGACCAGCGCGACTGGCGTGAGCAGTTACTGGCGCTTTAGATTTTACTTTGTTTGATTAATTAAATCATTACAATCCATATAAAAGAGAAAAGCTTAAAACGTTATTCAAAATTTTTTCGCTATGCTGCTCCCAACATACTTAATAAAAATAAGGCAATAAAATTGTTGAATAAAAATTATATTCCGGAGTAGGATGCCTGTCGCTTATATGCAAGCACAAGGTGGCGTTGTATTAATTAATCTATTTAATAAGAGTAAAAGTCCCTTCTAAAAACAACAAGTAAGCCACCAAACTGAAAAAAGTGCAACCTAGCGCAAAGGGGAGTACATGCTCGTGGACCAGTAAGAAATCAGGGGGACTTAAGCTGCTGGCGGGCTTAGTACTGTGCCATCCAACAAATCAACCATAGTGTGCTGAGTCAGTTCC
Organism: Calotriton arnoldi; assembly: GCA_963921515.1. NCBI lineage: Eukaryota > Metazoa > Chordata > Amphibia > Caudata > Salamandridae > Calotriton > Calotriton arnoldi. The sequence continues at coordinate 199,910 of CAWUFW010003600.1, forward strand.
CAAGGTCGAGTTTGACTTTATCTGTTTTAGGCCATCCCAAATCTAATGTACAATTCATAGTTACAGTTATCAGTAGCAGAATGTTGATGTTACATCTTTTCCTCTGCCACACAAGTTAAAGTTTCGTGGTCCCTTTGGCAAGGTTCTGCTGTTATCTAGGGGGCGCAAACTTCTAATTTAAAAGATGCATTCAAATTCGTTTTTGTGAAGCTGAGCCAGGGGACACCAATTTTGATGTAAAATTCAGAGTTACAGTGATCAGTAACAGAACGTTGGTGTTGCGTCTTTTCCTGAGCCACACAACTTAAAATGTCATGGTCCCTTTGGCAAGGTTCTGCTGTTATCATGGGGGCGCAGACGTCTAATGTGAAAGATGGATTCAAATTCAATTTTGTGAAGCTGAGCCAGGAGACACCAAATTACTGAGAGGCTACTTCAAAGGTATGCCGTTGGTATGTCCACCAGTGATTTTATTTCCTCATTTTGACACGGGGCCTAAGGGTTCTAGTTGAACTTGCGGTATGCGAGATGTACAAAGATTGTGAAGCTGATGTTTAGGGCTGTGTTTTCCGGATTTAAGTGCCGCAATAATGCCCTGCCTACAGGACCGGACTCGCAATCTCTTCCACTGATGCTTCAGTTTTGTTCTACCCAGGGTCATCAGTGCTGGGCAAAGACATCCAGAGACTCGACCGATTCCCCACAGCCCCTGCACACAAGCTCATCTGATTGTCTGCGCCACTGGGGTAGATGTTTCAAAAGATGCCACTCGCCCAGTCTAAGTGCCAGGAATCTCTGTTTTAAATACAAAGGGTATGTGCAGACTAGGTATGATGGAAGAGAGGCCACCTGGTAGGAGTTGATTATTGCCCATGTGTGCTTACGTTTGGCAAGGGTCACCTTGCTGGAAGAGTAGGAACACAGTTGAGTGCGCTTCTTAATACTTAATTTGAAGGCTGCATTGCTTGGGTTAAGGTTCCACAGGTCGCTTGCCGAAAGTTGCTAGAGCTGATGTTTAACCATAGCAGGGACTCAAGGGAGGCAGCGGTAGCCTGCCTTAACGTATGGCACAGTTTAAAAAAAGCACCTGCGCCTAGCATTTCGTAGTTTAAGAGGCTTAGCTCTAATCAGATCTGTGCTGCGGATGCAGTTTTTGGCAGCTGAAGAACCTTTTTATAGATACTTGTCACATGTTGGTTTAGTGTGGAGCTGAGCTTACCTAAGGAGATTTCAAAGCCGTACGACAAAGTGGGGCCAATTTTAGCTCGCATAACTTCCATCATTGGAGCTAGGCTTGGGCCTGTCAGCTTTTTGAAGCGTTTGGTGAGGCTAACTTAAAGAGCCATGGCTTTCATAGCGATGTCATTGCGATGCATGACAACAGTGCCCCTAGAGTCGATGGAAATCCCCAGGTATTTGTATGATTTTACTACTGAGAGTTCAGAGTTATTGTATGACCAGCCACCGCCTCTATGGTGTTTCCTGCCGAATATGACCACTTGGGTTTTCTTTAAATTTACCTCCAGATTGTTCGTGGCGGTGTAACAATGTAATTTATTTAGCAGTTTTTGCAGCCCAACACTCGTGAGGCTGAGGAGCGCAAGGTCATCGGCATACCGGAGGATGCTGAACTGAACGCCACCAATCTGGGGGGGCGCGCGCTATTTATTGCATCTAGTTCTGCTGAAAGATCGGCTATGAACAAGTTAAAAAGCAGCAGGGCTAACACCCATCCCTGTTTGACCCCCCCCCCTTGACGTCGGTATTTTTCGAGATAGATGTGAGCCGGTACCAAGCTTAACTTGGCTCCAGGTGTTGGTGTGCAGTTGGACTATTGCATCCAGGAGTGTAGCTGGGATTCCCCATTTCGTTAGCTTGGCCCAAAGTGCCTCCCTTGGAACCCGGTCGAAAGCTGCTTTGAAATCTACAAAACAGCAGAAAAGCGCCTTGGAAGAAACTGTTGCGTTATCAATGAGTGTTGTTACAGTTAGTAAATTGGACATAGTACCTGAGTTTGCTATAAAGCCTGTTTGGTTTTTTGGAATCAATCCTTTCGAGTCAGCCCAGAAGCTCAACTCTTCAAGTAAGAGACTCGCAAAGTGCTTTGCCTCATTATCCAGTAGGGCTGTCAGCCTGTAGTTGTTGGGGATGACTGGGAGCCAGACTTAGAGATTGGATGGATTATTGCCCGTGCCAAGAGTCGGGTATGATTGAGCTCCGTAGGGCAGAATCGAAAAGGATTGCTAACTGTTTTAACCAAAAGGGAGTATTCGATTTAAACAGGGCCGGTGGCAGGCCATCTGGGCCTGGCGCTCCATCTGATCTTGCTTTATTTAGTATTTTGGCCAGTCTTGTTTGAGTGATAGCGATATCCTCACTTTGGTGATGGTGTATTTCTTGCGGATTGTCCAGGCGCTCCTTGTGGATGGCTTTTGTTGGTGTGATGTTGTTGATCAATGTAGGTACAGCGCTGTTGTCAGCCTGGAATCAATCAATCAATCAATCATGTCACTTATAAAGCGCACTACATACCCGCGAGGGTCTCAAGGCGCTGGGGGAAGAGGGGGGTGGTGCTGCTGCTACTGATCTAAGAGCCAGGTCTTGAGGAGTCTTCTGAAGGCCAGTAGGTCTTGGGTCTGTCGGAGGTTGGTGGGGAGGGTGTTCCAGGTCTTGGCGGCGAGGTGGGAGAAGGATCTGCCGCCGGCGGTCGTTTTCCGGATGCGGGGGACTGTGGCGAGGGCGAGGCTGGTCGAGCGGAGCTGTCGGGTGGGGGTGTAGAAGCTGAGTCGTCTGTTGAGGTAGGCTGGTCCGGAGTTGTGGAGTGCTTTGTGTGCGTGGGTGAGGAGCTTGAAGGTTATCCTCTTGTTGACAGGGAGCCAGTGCAGGTCTCTCGTGGGGTGTGATGTGGCTGCGTCGGGGGATGTCGAGGATAAGACGTGCAGATCCCAAGGCAGGCAGCCCCTCGCCGCCTGCCACCTGATGAGCCAAATTACACCGTGGCCTCCCCAACGGTGTTTGCCATATTTTGGGGGAGGGAAGACCCCTCCCACCAGTGGACCAACAGCCCACGCCCCTGCTCACGCCCCATGCGGGGCGGAGCCTACCAGGCAACCCCCGGTTGCTCAGGTCCATAACCGCCCGTAGGACTAACGGGCGCCGTCGCTCCTCCAGGGTCCAACGCGAGGACCTCCCTGTGGATATTTGGCCTTTGCACCCTTGTTGTGCTTCTGTATGTGGTACCCGTATGTACCTACAGCCTCTGGATCGCCCTGTAACTCCGCCTGCAACACAAAATAATACATTAGACAAAACCCCCCCCCTACACCCACTGCCTGAACGCCGGGTATGCGGTAGGGAGGGAAACGGCGTCAGGGGAATGGGCCAAGAGGGCGCCCAGGGGGCGGGGAGAGGTATATGTACCTCACCCCCTCCCCGGAAGTGACCCGGCACCTGGACCCCTGAGGGTCCCAAACACTGGAAGGCTGCCTCCTGTGCCCTCCTGTGGCACTAAGGCGGCCGCCCTCTTAGCGGGTCTCCTTCGTGGACCCCGGGCAGCCTGCATAGTGCCATTATCGGCAACACTCGCCACCCCACCATACAGCAATCTCCTATAGAAATAATCAAACAAGACACCTTCTTTGTGGAGAAAACTGCTGCAGGTTTATTAGCATTACAAATATGCCAACATGGTGGGTTATCTTACGGGCGATCCCAAGGCAGGCAGCCCCTCGCCGCCTGCCACCTGATGAGCCAAATTACACCGTGGCCTCCCCAACGGTGTTTGCCATATTTTGGGGGAGGAAGACCCCTCCCACCAGTGGACCAACAGCCCACGCCCCTGCTCACGCCCCATACGGGCGGAGCCTGCCAGGCAACCCCGGTTGCTCAGGTCCCTAACCGCCCGTAGGACTAACGGGGCGCCGTCGCTCCTCCAGGGTCCAACGCGAGGACCTCCCTGTGGATATTTGGCCTTTGCACCCTTGTTGTGCTTCTGTACGTGGTACCCGTATGTACCTACAGCCTCTGGATCGCCCTGTAACTCCGCCACAGCTCTGGGTGTGGCCACCGTCACAGCCAGGGCCCCCACCAAGGTAGGCCTCTTCACCTCCATCTTTCTAATTCCAGGGCCTCTCCCAGGCCCAGCAAGACAAGTCCCTGCTCACTCTGGCAGGTGCGCCCCATCCTCTTTCCAAATCCAAGTGGACTTAGCATGCAGCAGGCCATGCCTGATGAGACCAAACCCCCTGTTCAGTGGATCTGCGCCTGGCACTGTAAACTCTCCTGCATGAGGAATCCCGGCATCCTCTGACCGAGCCCCTCGCCACACTCACAGTGGGGTTATCTCTGCCCATAACACTCCAGCCCACAACTGGTTGTTTAACTTATACCAGGAGTATTTGATATCTTGCTGCAATGCCCTCCTACCCCAGAGGGTCAAAACATTGCCTCCCCTGTGTCTGCCTGAATTGAGGGAGACACCCCCCTAGACTTGTGCCGCAGCTTCTACACAAGCTGTTCCAGCGCATACCTGGGGCCCCCAACCAAATTCTCAGTAGTGAGTCGCGCTTCTTTCCTCAAACTGTGCTAGCGCATGCCTGGGCCGGCCCTCCAACCAAGGTAAGTCAGTGATGGAAAACCCATGCCTCCATATGTTGGATTCCTCCCATCGTGCCACTCCCCGGACGGCCCTTGACCCAGACCTTTGATCCTGCCAAATAACGACATGCTCCGATACTAACATCCTTTAATGAGCACTGCACCCCATATTATACAACTAATCCATCTTGAACCTAGTTGCACAAGAACACTGTACCCCATCAAACCTCGGGTGCCGCAGAGGGTGCCTTTGGACAACTTAAAGTTCGCCTGTACATGATACACTTAACTTGTCTTCCGGCCACTCCCCTGGGTGGCTGCGGACGGCTGTACCTTTGAAACCTTGGAATTCCTATTGTCCCACCTGCTTGATGCGCTCTGCTGCCAAACCCGCCCAGAGCGCTTTGGTTATGGCTAGTTGCACCTTTTTGCACAATAATAACATCTTTCCCTACACCCTGCTGATTCCGGGCTTCTCCCCAGTCCAGCAAAGCAAGTCCATGCCCACTCTAGCCAGGTGAAACCCCATCTTGTACCAAACTTCCCTGTGGATTTGGCATGCAAACCATACCTATAAAGCCAAACCCAGTTGGTGAATTTACGCCTGGCACGGTCAACTCTCCTGCGCGAGGTTTCCCCAGCCTCCCCTGACCGGGCGCCTCGACACACTAAACGGGGGTGCTATCTGACCACCATAACTCCCAAGCCCCCAAAGGTTGCGTCCTACAATTGGAGGACTCCCTCTCTCGCAACAGGTGCCTCTTCCCCCAGAGTCTGCTCATTGCCCGGGCCAGGCAACACAAGACAAGTCCATGCCCACTCTAGACAGGTAGACCAGCCTATGCGCACCCCGCCCGGTGGCCCCTAACCTCTACCAAACACTTTGTGGACGTGGGGGCACCCCCTTGGTCTGTGCCGCAGCTGCTTCAGCCAGCTGTCCCGGCACATGGCTGGGACCCCCAACCAAGAAAACTTACTGGAGGAACCCCATGCCTCCATTTCTTGAATTCCGCCCCTCGAGACGCACGGAAGGCCATTCACTCAGATCCTTGATCCTGGCGACATAACGAAATGCCAAGTTGCTAACCTTTAATGAGCACTGCACCCATCCTATACAACTAATCAAGCTTGCACCTAATGTACCCGATACACTGCCCCCACTGCCCATTGATAGCCTTCCTGTTGAAGACCAGAAATTGAGGAGGGAGACACCCCCCTTAGTCTGTGCTGCAGCATCCTAGCAAGCTGTTCCTGTGCATGCCTGGGAACCCCATCCAAATTATCTGTGTCAGGAAACCCATGCCTCCACCTCCTGCTTTCCGCCCATCGTGCCACTATCAGCACGCACGGATGGCCCATCATCCATACCTTTGACCCTGCCCTTTGCCAGACCTACTCTGGTGGGTACCAGGTAGTGGACCAGAGGGTGGAAACGCTACAGGAATGGGAAAACGATAGATGCAGATCACCTGCCCTTTCTAGACTTGTTGAGATGCCGGGTGTCCCACAAAAGAGCCTCTGTGCTGCAACCCAGTATATCGCTAAGCTTTGTAGCCCCACACACTTGAGTTGTATAACTTAATCCCCACGTGCCGCGATGGAGAGAATGCCGGCGCTTGGCATCTACCGTCTCTGTTAGCTTGACCAGTAGTCTGCCTTACCTTGATGATACAAATATGACAGACCACATACCATTGTGCACCGCGTGCAACCTGTGCGTCACCTTAAAGGTTGACTAAGCCTGTGCTTCAACACCCTTTCTTGACTATTCCCCCAGCTTGGGGGGGTTCAAGCTGATAACCATGTACTGCACCAGCAGTGGTAATGTACCTGCACCCTCCCCATTAACTCTGGTGCATCACCGGGGTGCCAGTGGTATATTCCGGGTTTGCCTGTACATACTACCCTTAACCTGCCTTCCGGCCACTCCCCTGTGTGGCTCAGGGAACCTTTCAAACATTGGGATACCCATTGTCCAGCCTGCTTGATGCGTGCATCCTGTCCCTTTAATGCCACCCCGAAGAGTCTGTTTTGGACCTTGCCCTCCGCCACTGGTTCTCAGGGCCCCGAAGGAAGCCGGGCTGGAGGTAGCTGACAACAGGGCATCGTCCCCACCTGCATGATGCGCTTCCGCTTGTATGCCCACCCTGTAAGCTGCTGTTGCTGGCTCTTGAAAGAGCGACTGCCGAAGCGCCTGTCATGACCCCCATTGCCTGGCATAGTAAGGCATGCCTACCTTACCTGCTCCCTGTACCTTGGTAATGGGCGAGCTGTCAGCCAGAGACAGTAAATAGGTTCTCCCTTCTGCCTGCGATGTAGAACTGCTGTGCTCAAATTGTATCCCAGGGCCGACTTCTGGCACCTGAACCCTTACTAGGACACGCCCGAGCTAGATCCCCTGTCTAGAAGGCCTGGCCACCGTCTGACCACCTCCAACACCCGAGTGTCCCGCAGCCACTCCGTAGCAAGGAATTAAACCAGGTATAGATGTATCAGAAGACCCATCTCTTGGCGCATGCCTGCCACAAAATTCACTGCCTATCCTAGTCTGTTAAAACCAGGGCGCACGGTATCCTGCAGAGCTAACCCCAAAAGAAATTGTCCGCCCCTGCGTGCGGCCAAGTATCCCTTACCCGCCACCGAGGCTTACATGTTACATGTGGGTGCGACAAGGGGGGTTGCAGAGTCCCTGCTAACAAGTTTTGAATCCTATGACCCCTCCCTGAAATGATCCCCGCAGAAGGGGTTTGCCCGGGATGTCCTGGTCGACCAAAGGGTGGGATCTGGCCTGAGACTCCCTGCCCAGAACTTACCACAGGCACCATAACACCCAAAGTTATTGCTCACCTGACCTGAGCGCAAGAAGAATGTTACCCATTCGTGCTCTGTGATGTTTGCGCTCCACTGGCTAGTATTTCCGTTAATTTGTTTGTTTACTAGCGCCCAGAATGTTTTTGAGTTACTGTCTCTTGTTGGCAGTGGCTGGGTGCAGGTAAGGCCTTAGGGCCGAAGTTCTCTCCGTAAGGTGCTGAAGTGGCTGGTGTTAGGCCTGTGCGGCCTGCTCCTATGGAGGGCCTGCATACCGTAATCCTTGCCACGTGTCCTCTCGGGCGGGGGGAGAGGGTGGGGAGTAGGGGGGCCCCTTTCCTATCCCGCCTGAGTCAAAACTGAGCTCAAATAAAGGCCGGACACCAAAAATCCCTGGGAGCTGGGCAGGTTTGGACAGCTTGTCTCAGTGTGTCAGCTTGCTGCTCATGTCCTGCTCTGCTCAACAGTTTATCACCAGCCTTCCAGTCTAGGGCAGCCGGATTGCTGCACACCCTTTTTAGCTGCGATGTGCAGGGGTCGCTCTGTGCTGTCTTCTGCTACCTCTGGCCAGGGTTGCAAGAGTTGCGTACTGCACTTCCTTAGGGTTGAGCCGGCAGCGAGCGGAAACCGGCCAGCTAGGTCCATGGCACGGCTTGCTCTACGCTGTGTGCTCCTCCTGCCCTCTGATAGCCTCGGGTGCCGCAAACAACCCTCCGGATGTTTGCTACTAGCCAACCAACTTCATCTGGATAACTGTAACTGGCAAAAGCATCAAAGCGACCATGCACTCTGGCAAGACAAGAGCGACGCCGGCAACCATGAGGCATAAGCAGAGGAGCCCCAGCGTTCCAACAAATAACAATGACACATCCGAGCACACTCCGCTTATGACAAGAATAAACTAACAGGACGTGGGGCCCCACTGCGTACCTCCTGTGCTGGCATCCCACCCCCACGACCTACGGGCTAACCCTTGGAATAAATTAATCTTTTTAATAGACTCAATGGGTGCATTGTTCTCTCATAACCAAGATGTTTGAGGTCTACAAATGCCCAAACAACCACAATGGCCCAGCTTACTTGGCCCACGGCCAGCAGATAATTATAACAGTTCCGCGTCACGAATCTCAACAGAGCCAAAGAGAGAGGCATCCTTTCACTGGGAGGACTGGGCAAAAAAGTCTGTAAGCAAGCAATAAGAGAGCAAACCAGGCAGTAGGTAACTCCAGTGGAAAGATGAGTCTTGATCCCTTGCAGCTTTGTGCGCCAAATGACCCGGAGGAACATACCCAAGGTATCTTCGCCACAGAGTCTACTAACGGCACCCCGTTCACAATTGAATTCCCTGGCAAAAGGAAGGGCTTACATGTAATTTCTGAGGTAGATCATCCTTTATCCTACGACCATCTGATTCCTTCCTTAGACAAGCCGGAAAATGACAAGTCTGTCATAGCCTTAACACTGTGGCTCTCAGTTCAGTCAACGATTCAAAACACAGTAGCCTTCATCCGGCCAATAAGTAGTTCTCTCTCTCTCTCTCTCTCTCTCTCTCTCTCTCTCTCTCTCCCTCTCTCCCTCTCTCCCTCTCTCCCTCTCTCCCTCTCTCCCTCTCTCCCTCTCTCCCTCTCTCCCTCTCTCCCTCTCTCCCTCTCCATTTCCTTCATCGCAGGTTGAGAATCAGGTATCCTCTGACCTAAAGAGGCTCTCAGTACGCTCACACCTATCGGTGAGTGCCGACTTCTTTCTACACAGCTGGGGTTGGTGCAACCTCCGAAGCACATTGCCTAAGCAGGAAGGCGAGACAAGTGACATGTGGGATGTCCTGCTTTGCTCATTTTAGTCCATTGTAAATGCCTCAACATACCAGTCGAGCAAGCTAGATCTACAGGTGGATTTTCTTATCACCATGGCAGTCTAAGTCATGGCTATCAATTAAAAATTTGGAGCATTAAACTCTGTGATACAGCGTGCTCAAGCTGATGCAGCCCAACTAGTTCCAACCTGCGCACGTGTCTTGGTCCTTGACAAGCTGGCATGCCTCCTGGGCACCTTAGCTACGGTTTCACAGACCTAAAGCTGCAGTTGAAACTTGATCCACCAGCCGCTCAAAAACCTACACTTATAAGGTCTGCTAACTGTTTCTCTAATGACCTACAGCAATCAAGCTATCAAATCAATGCCAGACAACAGAGGAAAACTAATATACAATCCCCAGTAACCTGCCAGTCAATTCCAGCAAGCGTAAATGGCAGCTCACAAACAATGGGGGACTCAGGGAAACGCCGTTCAACAGAGCAGCACAATTTCTCGGCTCTTCACTAGCACATCTGCTCTTGTCCTTGGGCGAGAAACGAACAACGACCACCAAACCAGCTCAGTTTCTCCGCCCCTGCCCAGCAAGTTTGTTCCTAGCTCGGGTCTTGTAAATAACCATCCCACTGGAACTGCTCAGCTTACTAAAAGACAGTGTAAAAAGGCTCAGAAAATCCCATAACAAACAAAACGTTAAAGGTCCTCCACCTGTACAGACTGAGCAAGTCTACTCCATCTTCAGACCACTCACTAAGCCTTATTAAGTAGCCAATGATCCAAGGGAAGAAGAGTTTCCCAGAGGAAAAAGTCACTAAAGAAACTACTAACTCCGAGACCTCCAAATCCTCTCCTCAAGTCGCACTAGGTCCTTCACCCACATGCAGTTATCAACCGCTGAAGCAGACACCACTGAACAACTCAGCTCATGAACAGAACACAGAAGAGGGAACCTGCCTAGCAACCACTGAAGCCAATCTGGAAGACGCTCAGCCAATTGCCAATATCTGTGGTAGTAACTGGGGGGTAACATTCACTCCCAAACAATCTATAAAGAAGGCCAGGAGCCAATCCAGCAGCCTAACTTCCCATTACTGGACACCTCCTTTAGTCCAGGCAATGATGTAAGAGCTATTCCCCAGATCACCATAAAACAGCAACCTTATACTGCTCTAAGCATGCTGCCTATAAAGAGACCAACTTTGAAGTCTGACTGCCCTCCTGAAAAACCTCACAATCTCATCTTTACTCCAAAATACAAATCGAGGGGGCAATTTGATAAAATCATGATAAGTACAATGCTTTGTATGACACAGGAAATACCTTCTTTAAGGCACATTAAGTCATCTTACATCCACTCAGCCACCTTCTGAAGCTCATCAAACCCTGGCAGGGAAGAAGCCACAAATATCACCTGGGCAATCGCCCTTCTTGTCCAACAGGTGTGAGCAGAGAAGCAGGCATTCGGAAAATGGGATATTGAGATCTCCTGCCAGGAGGTTGAAACCTATCTCCAATTTCAAATTCCTCACTGGCCCAGTAAAGGCCACTGCCCACTAGTTTACCCAGGAGAACGTGGTATGCAAGATCTAGCTACGGGGCTAGATGCCAACGAGCTAACCCAGCCAGCGTCGGTTCTCAGAGGGGCTCGGAGCCACTCGGTCTCAACTACATGCAGTCAAGACACCTACACAAATAGCTATGAAGAGGCCAAAGGGCCACAAAGTCAATTTCACCATGCCACAACTGATTAGGCTTGGCTTCCGGGCGCTCTGTTACCAGATCCACATAGGCGCCGGAAGTATTGAGAGAGCAATCGCTTAGCTGATTGGATCCCAAAGGAAACTTTTCCAATTTGTGCATGGAACATAGAGGGATTATCAAGTAAAATTGAGGATGAGCGCTTTGTATTCTACATCAGATCCTTCTACTTGGCGATATTCCAAGAAACTTGGTCCCTTGAGGCTCTAGAACTCCCAGCATTCCTGGGTTTGAGCAAACCGGCAGTCAAAACTCATGCGCTGGGTCGCACTGCTGGGAGTCTTGCCATTTATGTAGCGGCTAAAATAGAAAAGATCAATATTGACCATCCTAATTTGCAAGCTGTAAAATCCTCGGCATGCTCGCCAACTAGTGCTCTTCCTCTGTTGATCATAAATGTTTATATCCATCCTTCGCCTGCTAAGAAGCAAGAAACAGTCGACATTCTATTGGCCTTCATTGCAGCCCAAACAACTACAAACTCTGCTCCGCTCATTTTAATGACCGGCAACTTCAACATAAACTTACTGCGGGCTGCAGCACGGGACCAAATAGTGGATATACTCGATCAGATTTGGCACATACCTTCTTTTCAACGATTCACCCAGAGAAAGGATGCTAGGGGGCGACTATTCGCAAACCACTTTGAGCCCCTGGGCCTGAGAGCCTTGAACGGTCACATTAACCCAGACATTCCCGCTCAACCTACCCATCATTCTGCAACCTCCAACTCAATCATCGATTACACTCTTGTGTCTCGTGCTCTATTTCACATGGTTACATCCCACGAACTGGGAAGCTGGCTGGAAAGTGACGACCAACCTCAGTGGATCCTGCTAAGCTTACACTGTTCAATGCATAACCAGGCCCAACCAGATATAGGTACAGTCTTCACCATTAACTACAGAAGGCTTTACTGACCAACTGGATCCGTCGAGAGGCTGGAACGGAAAGCCAGGCACAAATGGGAACTGGTACGTAAAACAATCTCTGACCAATTGGACCAGAGGGCCCATTCACAGCAATACTGTTGGAGGATCAAGACCAATTCCATGGGGCATTAACCACCCCAGTTCCAGCACGAGTCTGGCCCAGGAGGATCTTGGCTCAACTTATAACCGCTAAAAAGAAGCTGAACTATGCGCTGCGTTTACTTTGAAATAGTCCAAATTTGACCCTACGGAGTGTGACCCTCCCCAAGATGAGATCACTGTACAAAAAAGCCACATGGGAGCAAGCCAAATCAGAAGCAGACCGGTACTGGTGCAAAATCTTCTCAGCCTCCAGAAGAAACGATGCTAGACAGTTCTGGTGACCGGTGAACCATGCCACAGGCCTGTGGCTGCCCCCTCATCCTCGAACATCTCGGAAGCCACCTGGGCCATGTATATCTAGGAAATGTATGGGGGCCCAAAGTCATCACATGGGCACCAGGAAATAGGGCTTTCATGCCTGAAGGTGGCACATCCTAGCACCCCATTCTCACCGGGAGAGGTGGAGAAAATATTAGCTACCGATCATCGTTATGGTGCCACGGGCACCCAACGGCAATCCACAAGCAATTTTCAAACGGAACCCCTAATATTGGGCCAAACATCTGTCCACTTTGTACAACCATGCTCTCACCAACCAGATTATTCCGGACAGCTGGCAGGGATCAATCTTAGCCCTGATTTATAAAGCAGGGAAGAAAACTGTATCCTCCAGTTATCGGTCGATTGCCCTACTGAACGGGGCGGCAAAATACTTTGCCAAACTTCTGCTTACCGAATTGATTGATTGGGCAGAAGCAGGCTCATTGGTTCTGGTGAACCAGACCGGGTTCATTAAGAAAACAGGCACAATCCCGAACATCTTAATGCATGCCCTGTTAATTGACCAAATCTACACCTGTTATGTGGAGTTTTGCTCTGCCTTTGATGCGGTTTAGCGCAACATCTTGTGTTCCAAGTTGCACAGCTGGGGAATCTCTCCTTCTCTTCAAAGAGCCAAGCAACTGCTGTACTCCGACACGTGGACAAGTGTAAGGCTGGGCACAGGCGCAGCGGTCTAAAAGAAAATGCCCACGAGTAACGGCATTAAACAAGGATGTGTCTTGGCTCCGTTCCTTTTTAATTTGTATCTAGCTGAGCTGACTACTTCTCTCAACAGCGTTAACTCTCATTCACCCACGCTGTCTGGATTCAACCCTTCACACATGCTGTATTCCGATGATTGTCGTCTTGATCTGTTACATCAAGGTCGGACTTCAGCAATAAACTCAACTGTCTTGTACGCTAAAAAACATGGGCTTTGAGTCAATCTCAATAAAACAAAAACAATGTGACCACTAGAAGAAGTCCGCTGCTGATTTTCAACCTAGACAGTTCAGCCTTGGAAGCTGTGCCAGAGTATAAGTATCTGGGAGTAATCTTTGACTCGAGGTGCTTTCAGCAAACAGTGCAGTGAGATACAAAGGAGAAATAATACTCTAACTTATGCCTTTTGTACCTTATGGGACTCTCTTAAAGGAATGTCTCTCCAACCACTCCTTCAAGTCATGGCTGCTAAACATGTCCCATTTCTCATGTATGGGGCCAAGGCCCTGAGAAGAAGAGCTGATAAAATAATCAATAAAGCCATAACCGGTACATATCGATGAGTGTTCTATCTTCCACTCCATGCCTCTCCCGCCCAAATTTGTCTTGAGTTTGGCCTCCAGACAGACCTTTAAATAGCCTTGGTACGTATCTGTAATTTTGTTATGAGCTAAAAAACTAATTAAGATCCACCTCAAGCACTATTGTGCGGAAAGCCATAATTGACCCAAGAAACTCCCAGGCTCATGATTAGCTAAATCTGGTTTTATCCAACTTTCAAAAGAACCAGAAACTCGACCGCAAAAAATCTCATTCCTTTTTTTGATAATAAAGTTTATTGGCATTTATAGAAAACCACATAATTACATTGACAGGGCAATCAGGCACATTACTTCGGTAGTATACAAAAATATCTCATTCCTTAATGATAAAGCTATGCTGTCCAAGAGCTCACACGCTTAGATGATAATGGGCGCATACGGCCTCCTAAAGCCCCAATCATATCTCCAGGAACTGTTTGGGTTAAAGTCTAAGCTCGAGCTACTGAAACTACGGCTTGGAGGACTCCTTACACGATTTAACTCTCCTGTTTGGAGGATATCTTCCTCTGAGGTGGAATTCTGTCTCGGTAACTACGCAAAGGAAGATATTTGCCACATCGTCTGCACTTGTCCAGCTTTAATGTTGGAACGAAAAGGTTTGCTGAGACAGCACTTTATCAGGATCTGAATACGTACGTTTCGGCAGGTGATTATAGCCTGTCTTAGAGGAGAGGATTTGGCGCTCTGCAGGAAATTCCTAATGTTTGTGAGCATGACCGACTCAAAATTAACTAACTCCGACTTACAAAGGAGCCCTTCCTTTCCATGTCTTAGCCATTGACTGCAATTTGATTGAGAAATTGCCCCAGATGACACTGTACCAGGTCTTTGACACCCTTTGTAGCTCACCACATATCTCGCAGGGCACGTAATATTTTCGATTAAGCAGTATGCTCTTTCTTTTCATAGGGTACCAAATATTTGATTAAGCAGTATGCACTTTCTTTTTGCACTTAGTGAAATCAAAGCACTAATATGCCTCTTCTGGCCCACCATATCCTGCGTGGTTAAACTGTGATCATGCCAAAGCATTAAGCACTTTCTCCTATGTATTTGCGCTAGCAAGGCAATTAAGTTTTTGATGATCCACACAGTTATTTTTTTTATCCTGTATTGGGGCTTAGGTGCTCCAATAAGTTTATAATTAACGAATGGGGATCGCATAGTCGTCCCGTAAAATGTTGGGTTTTATTGATGCTTTTTAATTCTCCAGTATTGGGGTATCTTTCATAGATTCACATGCTTGAATCATTCCCCGGCGTCAAAGTGGGAGTCCCACGGTACATAAAAAGCAGTAAGCAATGACTTTAACGTTAAAGTTAATAGAGAAAAAATATTCACTTTAATATCTTGTCCTAGTCATTAGGAATGGTCCAAACTCTAGCCAATCAGGCGACAGCACCCTCTAGAACCCTCTCCACAGAGGCTCCAGGCTCTCAGATTTTCTACCGCACGTCGTGTGAAGGGAGTCTCCCTGAGCTCTGATCAGTACTTTCTCTTGGCCTTCTGAATTTCTTCAGCTCTTCAGTTCAACATGTCTGCTTCAAAAAAATCTCTCTTCAGGCATTGTGATTTTTGTGGGAAACTAAGACTTCACTCAGATGATCCCCACAAGAAGTGTATTTACTGCCTTCACCCTGAACATCAGGTGAGAGACTTTAAAATTTGCAGGACTTTCTCTCAAAAGACTTTGAGAGATGGAGAAGGACGTCTTCTTCTGTGGCTAAAGAAGCTTAAAACCAAAGACAATCCTTTATCTTTTGAGGCGAGTGATTCCTCATTTAAAACTACAGCATCTAAGAAAAGAGCTAGTGAGGCGGAGCTGGTATCTCCCAAGGCTGCTAAGGTGTTAAAAAAGCATCACCACACCTCAAAACATGAAGATCAGCCTTCATCTTCAAAAAAAGAACCAGCCTCTCTTAAGGGTCAGTCTGTGCCCTCTACGCCTTCTAAAACTAGATCGAAAATGAAGCAGGCGTCAAGGTCTCTTCCTGAGACAACTTTACCTCACAAAAAAGATGCTCCGTCGACGAAACCATCGATGCTTCCTTCGTTGACAATTACTTCTGTCGCCACAACTAAGACGTCGACTTTCTCTTCTCCTCAGACTAAGATGATCATGTCGTCGGCGTCTTCCTCGTCGACGAAAAAGAAAGGACTTCTGTCAGGACCTTCGTCAACGGAAATCTCGTCGCCGCTGCGGCTGTCGGCGGCTCCCAAAGGCAAGTCTCTCTCGTCGACGCCGTCCTCGTCGGCGCAGTTTTCGTCGACGGTAGCCTCGTTGACGGTAGCCTCGTCGACTAGCTTCGCCGACGGTAGCTTCGTCGACAATAGCCTCGTCGACAACCGAAGAATTCGGATTCAGATCCTCGTTGATGCACTTCGTCGACATCAAGACTGTCGACGGAAGAACTGTTGACGAAAACTTCATCTACGACATCCTTGTCGGTGGTTTGCTTGACATCATCGTCGATGCTAATTCTGTCAACGAATCTAGCCGCTTCTAAGGATAGAAGACCTTCACAGGAGGTAATATTGTTTTTCCACACATGTCCAAGTAAGGTGTCTCCCTGTCTTCCGGAGAAAATGTTTGATTATGGAGCAGATGAGGAGGAATCAGAAGACGAGGGTATGTTTGGGGTGGTTCACAGTCCGTCCGACCTTCTCATTAAATGCCAGGATGATGAAGATGAGGACCATGTATATTACCCTGAAGTCACCAAGCAGGAGAGGCAAAGTGAACAAACAATCCAAATGCCTTTTTCTCTGGTTTCAAATTTACAGCATATGGTAGAGGATTACTACCGCAGGTTCCCTCTTTCAGAGCCGGCATCTTCAGTTCCTCAGACACCTATTACGCAGCCTTCCTTGCTAATTAGATCCTCCCCTCCGGTTACTCCAGTACCTGCGGCAACGCAACATCAGGACCAGGAAGCTCATACCACTGATGAGGAGAGAGAATAGGGAGTTGGATGAGATATCCCTTCCCAATGAATGGGATGACTATCAGATCCAGACACCATCGCCTTCCACTCCACCTCCAATAGATTCACCACCTGAAGATATAGGAGGTTTCCATACCCTCATGGAGAGAGCGGCAAAGAGGTTTCAGCTTCCCATGGTTACTAAGCAGGCTGATTGTTTCCTGTATGATTTCAAGGAACAAACAAAGAGACAAGAGGGCTTAAAGGTCATGAAAACACCAGCCTCAATTCCGGCAGTCTTGCCTAAATTGGAGAAAAAATATAAGGCTCCGGATAATTCGCCTGCCTGCCTTATTGGGCAACCTAAGCCGGATTCTGTGGTTTCACAAGCGGCTCAACGTCGTGCCAGAAATCCTTCTTCTCCATTGTCGGATAAAGATGGAAGACGTCTCGACTCCATCGTTAAAAAAAAATTTCCACCATGGCGGCACCTACCGTTAGAGTGGCCAATTCTCTTGTTATTTTAGGCAGATACGGCCGCTAAATGTGGTCGGACATTTCACCTTATATAGAAATGCTACCAGAGGAATTCAAGGCTGAGGCTCTCCGAATTCTGCAGGAGGGAGAAAGGATCTCGGCTGAGATCGATTGCGAAGTGGATGTTTCTTCCACAGGATTCCGCCAACTGGCTGGGGCTGCGGTCCTGAGGCGTCAGGGCTGGCTAAAGGCTGCTTTTTTTAGACAAGAAGTTCAGACTAAGATAATTGACATGCCTTACGATGGCGAATCCCTTTTTGAACATCACATAGATAAAGCCCTTCACACCATCAAGAAGGACACAGATACCTCAAAGGCTCTTGGTACTCTACAGTTCAAGAAGAAGCCCTTTCATGGAGCAAGGGGACGTGGCTCGTCCTCCTTTCAGGGAGGTTACAGCCAGTACAAGCCATACGAGAGTCAATCAAGGTACCCATCTTCACAACAACAGTTGTTTAAACAACCTCCTGCCGCCTCCTACAAACATTACAGAGGAAAGACTGCCTACAGAGGGAGAGAACTCCAAGAAGCAGTGACAAACACCCGCTCCCAGCCACAGTTCCCACCTATTCCGTCAAAGTTGGTGGAAGAATTTCCTTTTTCCTCCCAGAATGGTCTGCAATAGCAACGGACAGACGGGTTTTGGATATAGTTACCAACGGTCACACTTTGGAATTTTAAAAGATTCTTTCGAACTACCCTTCCAGAGGTCCCCCTCCTGCTCATCTAAAGGAACTTTTGTCTCAAATAAAGATTATGTTAAAAAAGAGAGCGATCGAAGTGGTACCAAATTCACAGCGAGGAACAGGGTTCTTTTCAAGGTTTTTCCTCATAAGAAAGAAATCGGGAGAGTGGCATCCCATCTTGGACCTTCCTTGCCTCAACAAATGTCTAAAAAAGCAATTCTTCCGGATGTTCTCTTCAGGAGGTGCTTCAATTGATAAATCAGGAAGATTTCATGGCGACCCTAGACCTTCAGGACGCCTATTTCATATCCCTATCCTTCCCAGACACAGGAAATTCTTACGCTTCAGAGTGGCTGGCAGGGATTTCCAATTCAAAGTTCTACCTTTTGACCTTCGTTCAGCGCCCTGAGTGTTCACCAAGGTCCTAGCACCGGTGGTGGCTCATCTACATCCAGCTGGAATTCAAATCTTCCCTTATCTGGACGATTGCCTCATAAAGGCGAAATCTTTCACAGTGGCAAACAGTCATACTCAAATATGTCTTTCTCTCTTCCAATCCTTGGGTCTCTCAAATCTCCCAAATTCTCAGTTAATCCCCTCAAAGGTGAAAACATTCTTAGGGGCAACCTTGGACACTCATGAGGCAGAGGCCTTTGCCTCACAAGAAAGACAACAAAAGATTCGCAAGTTGGCAACTTTACTTCTCACAAGAAAGTCCACTTCAGTTCAAAAGTACAAATCGCTTCTGGGAATGTTGTCCTCCTGCATTCCCTTTGTTCCCAACTGTCGCCTGCGGATGAGACCCTTGCAAGAGGAGCTGGACAGTCAGTGGCTGCAAATTTCAGGGTCCTTAGACGATATCATCAGGATAACACCTCAAATGAAAGAAGCGATCCTGTGGTGGACTCGCATCCCGAATATAGCCGCAGGCCTATCGTTCCTAGTGGATTTGCCAGGTTTCACAATAACAACCGATGCATCCCTCGAGGGGTGGGGAGCACATCTAGAAGGACTGACAGTGAAGGGAAAATGGGACAGCCACCAACAAACATTACACATAAACCTTTTAGAGTTGAAAGCAATATTCCTGGCCCTGAAATCTTTCCTCTCAATTTCAGGAGCTTCAGTATTAATTTGGACAAACAACACAACAAGCATGCATTATTTAAATAAACAAGGGGGGGGCAAGATCAGCTATGCTATCCCTACAGGCCCAGCAAATTTGGGATTGAGCTATTCAACACCAAATAACACTGTCAGCAGTACATGTTCCAGGAGTGGCCAACATCCTGGCGGGTTCATTGGGCAGGTTGATTACAACTAACAACGAATGGGAACTCCACCAGCCAACGCTGGATCACATCTTTCGGTTGTGGCGCAAACCGAATTTAGACCTACTTGCGACCAGTCTGAACCCCAAATTCCAATTCTTCGCCAGTTGGCTGCCCTAACAGGGATCGTACAGGAATGCGTTTTCGATAAATTGGTCAAAGATTTATGCTTACGCTTTTCCTCCGATTCCTTTAGTCCCAAGGGTGCTTCAGAAGATGAGGAAAGAACCCTGCCGAATACTTCTCATAACTCCCAGGTGGCCTCGCCAATTCTGGTTCACAGAGCTTCTGCTCCTATCGGAGTGCAAACCCAGGTTGTTACGTTCATTATAGAACTTGCTGACAATGAACTGCGGCCAGGTCTGCCATCCGGATCCAACATCTCTGCGATTGGCAGCTTGGCTCCTGAACACTAGGAGTTCGCCCACCTAGTAATACCTGCTGACTGTCAGGAGGTCCTGGCTAATGCCAGAGCGCCCTCCACTATCAAGACTTACAAACTCAAGTGGAAGAGATTCTGCCATTGGTGTGCAAGCTCTGAAGTGCACCCTATTCAGGAACAATTGCCTTTCTTCCTACAACTGGCTAAAATCTGGCCTTTCTCATTCTTCTATTAAAGTATTCCTTGCTGCGATTTCCAGGTTTTGACGGCAGAATGGATCGCAGTCTCTTGTCATCAAAAATAGTAAAACAATTTCTTAAAGGATTGTTTAGAATATTCCCTCCAATTAGGCGTCCACCTCCGCCTTGGCATCTCAACATTGTACTAGCGCAACTTATGAAAGCCCCCTTTGAGCCTACTCATAGGGCTGACCTTAAATACATCACATGGAAAACGTCTCTTCTACTGGTTCTTACTTCAGCTAGACGAGTAAGCGACATACATGCTTTCACTACTTGGCATCCTTTCCTCCAGTTTACTAAAGACTCTGTTATACTTCGGACAAATCCTACCTTTATTCCTAAGGTCCCATCGGATTTTCACTTGAATGAACCTGCTATTTTAAAGACTTGCTTCCCTAATCCACAGACACCAGCGGAAAGTTCTTTACATTCCCTGGCTGTAAAGAGATGTATAAAATTCTACTTGCAGAAAACAGCCTGCCTTCGTAAGGCTGATCAGCTTTTTGTGGCTTATGGTAAAATCAGAAAAGGATATCCGGTCACTAAGCAAACTATAGCACGTTGGATTTCTTCTGCAACCCAGTTTTGCCATCAGCAAGCAGGCAAACCTCTACATTCAACAGTGAAAGCGCATTCTACGAGAGCACTCTCTTCCTCAACAGCTCTCTTTGCCGGTGTGCCTATTCAGCAAATTTGCAGGGCAGCAACTTGGTCCAGCAGGCACACTTTCACCAAGCATTACTGTCTGGAAGCTGCAAGTAATGCGGATACAGCTGTGGGACAAGCGGTGCTACGTAATCTTTTTCAATAAGGTGAGCCTCTATCCTTCCCACCTTCCTTTTATGCTTAACAATGGCTAGCTATGGTGATAGTTGATGTCACAGTTTTTTCCATACATACACATGGTAGGTTACTGATGTTTGCTATATCTCTATCTATATATGTAGATATATGTTTTTTAAGGTGTAGATGCATATATATATATATTCACTGAAAAAACCATAGGTTTTAGGGACAGTTATAGTTAGTTGGACATTTCACTCGTACAAAACCATAGAAATTCCCCCGTTATAGTTAGTTCAGCTAACTATAACTCGCGCCCCGCAATGCACTGCTGATGACGTCACATATTACATCACTCATGACATGGTCAGTGACATCACTGATGACATCACTGATGACATCTCAAATGAAATCACTGATGACATCATCCAGTGACTGTGTGTTTCTGTAAAGTTTAAATATGTTTAATATATATAGGGAAAGGCGTATTGAAGAATGAGTGGGTGTATAAGTGTCTGAATGGATGATTTAGTACGTGCGTGACTGACTCTACAAGTGAGTGATTAAACGTATCTTACTGAATGCATGGGTTAGTGACTAAACTGTGTGAATGTCTGTATCCGTCTGTTTGTTGGTGTGTAAGTGGATGCATGGATTTGCGAATAGCTACATGAGTGTCTATATGGGTTATTGATTGGTTCTCTGAGTATCTGTATGGCTGCCTGAGTGTTTGTGTGGGTGGGGTGTGTGTGACTCTGTACATAGATGTGTGAGTGGGTGATTCACTGGGTGCATGATTTCAAGAGTGCATCTGTGATGGACTGCTTGGGTGGGTGAGTGTGTGTATGGGTGTGTTAGTGAGTGAATGTATATCTCAGTGGTACATGTGCGAGTAACTATATATGTAAAAGGCAGTATATATGTGTGTTAGAGTATTTAGATGGCTATAAGTGAGAGTGTGTGATTGTGAGAGTGGCTGTATGGATGCGTGTGTGCTTGTATCAGTTATTGTATAAGAGCGTAAGAATGTGCTAGTATTTGTATGAGTAAGTGAGCTGGTGTGTGTATAACTGTATAGGTGAGTAAATGGGTGTGTGATTAATTTTTTGCATGACTGACTAGTTGTGTGAGTACCTCTATGGATGAGTGGCGGTTTGTGAGTGTTTATATAGGTGTATGAGTGCATATGATAGTCCTGTACTGAGTGACTGTAAGTATGAGTGACTGTACGGGTGAGTGAGTAGATGTGTGTGTGTAGACCTAAGAATCAGTGAGTGGGTATGTAGTTATTGGTATTGGAGTGTGTATGGTTTTGAGAATGGCAGTCTGTAATTTAGAGTGGGTGTATCAAAAGCTATATTAGGGTGTGAGAAGATGCATGAAATTATCACATGGATGATGTCATCAGTGATGTCATCAGTGATGTCACTGACCATGTCATGAGTGATGTAATATGTGATGTCATCAGCAGTGCATTGCGGGGGCGCGAGTTATAGTTAGCTGAACTAACTATAACGGGGGAATTTCTATGGTTTTGTACGAGTGAAATGTCCAACTAACTATAACTGTCCCTAAAACCTATGGTTTTTTCAGTGAATTTCAAAGGTTTTTAAATGCTAATTTCTAACTATAACGTGCTTGAAACCTATGATTTTTAAGTGAATTTCAAAGGTTTTTTTAAATGCTAGTTTCTAACTATGCCTACAGAGGTAGGACATGTGAAGAAAGAAGAAAAAACGCACAGAAAGAAGCAAAAGATGTGCAGAAAGAACCAACAGAGGAGCAGAAAGAGGCCTTGTTGCAAAATCATCCTGTGCCCACAACTTTTTCAGACGGGTACTGGTGGTAACTGACTCTGACTAACCAGAGCCAGTGCTATGCTAAAAGACACTTAGAATACAGTGAAAACACCTACATACACTAGGGAACACTATGCGTTGGGGTACCCCTGTGATTAGCATGACCTCCTCTGCAAGTCCCTAGTACATAATAGGGCAGGGGGATTAAAACTACCTCTTAAAAGCGCTACAGGGCGCGTTTGCACAGTGGTGAAGGGAGGGGGGCCTGAGGTGACATGTGTGCAAACGCACCCCGTGGCGCGTTTTAAGTTGCGGGATTAAGTCCCTTGAATTCTGAGGGTCCCTGGGGCCCAACTAGCCCCCCAGGTACCTACAGTTAGGACCACAGAGCTGAGTTGCAGAGAGGCGTTCCGAGGCCACGCACCTTTTTTCACCTCTCTGCAACGCAACTCTGTTGTGCTTACTGAAGGTACCTGGTGGGCTAGTTGGCCCCCAGGGTCCCTCAGGATTCAAAGGGAATTAATTCCCCAACTTAAAACGCACCACAGGGCGTGTTTGCGCACATGTCACCTGAGGCCCCGCCCCCTCCCTTCACCACTGTGCAAACGCGCCCCGTGGTGCGTTTTAAGTTGGGGGATTAGGTCACCTTGAATCCTGAGTGTCCCTGGGGCCCAACTAGCCCACTAGGTACTTCCAGTAAGCACCACAGGCCTGCGTTGCAACGCCTGTCGCAAATTGTGCAGTTGTGTTTAGGTAGTGAAGAGGGTCGTGCTGGGGGTAGTGTTTTAGGGTTTAGGGTAGTGCAGTGGTGTTTGTGTAGTGTAGGGGGTCATGCTGGGGGTAGATTTAGGGTAGTGCAGTGGTGTTTGGGTAGTGTAGGGAGTCGTGCTGGGGGAGTGTTTTAGGGTTTAGGGTAGTGCAGTGGTGTTTGGGTAGTGTAGGGGGTCGTGCTGGGGGTAGTGTTTTAGGGTTTAGGGTAGTGCAGTGGTGTTTGGGTAGTGTAGGGGGTCGTGCTGGGGGTAGTGATTTAGGGTAGTGCAGTGGTGTTTGGGTAGTGTAGGGGTACTGCTGGGGGTAGTGTTTTAGGGTTTAGGTTAGTGCAGTGGTGTTTGGGTAGTGTAGGGGTACTGCTGGGGGTAGTGTTTTAGGGTTTAGGGTAGTGCAGTGGTGTTTGTGTAGTGTAGGGGGTAGTGTTTTAGGGTTTAGGGTAGTGCAGTGGTGTTTGTGTAGTGTAGGAGGTCGTGTTTTAGGGTTTAGGGTAGTGCAGTGGTCTTTGGGTAGTGTAGGGAGTCGTGCGGGGGTAGTGTTTTAGGGAATAGGGTAGTGCATTGGTGTTTGGGTAGTGTAGGGGGTCATGCGGGGGTAGTGTTTTAGGATTTAGTGCAGTGGTGTTTGGATAGTATAGGGGTCGTGCTGGGGGAGTGTTTTAGGGTTTAGGGCAGTGCAGTGGTGTTCGGGTAGTGTAGGGGGTCATGCTGGGGGAGTGTTTTAGGGTTTAGGGCAGTGCAGTGGTGTTCGGGTAGTGTAGGGGGTCGTGCTGGGGGAGTGTTTGAGGGTTTAGGGCAGTGCAGTCGTGGTCGGGTAGTGTAGGGGGTTGTGCTGGGGGTAGTATTTTAGGGTTTAGGGTAGTGCAGTGGTGTTCGGGTAGTGTAGGGGGTCGTGCTGGGGGTAGTGTTCTAGGGTTTAGGGCAGTGCAGTGGTGTTTGGGCAGTGTAGGGGGTAATGCTGGGGGTGGTGTTTTAGGGTTTAGGGCAGTGCAGTGGTGTTCGGGCAGTGTAGGGGGTCGTGCTGGGGGTGGTGTTTCAGGGTTTAGGGCAGTGCAGTGGTGTTCGGGCAGTGTAGGGGGTGGTGTTTCAGGGTTTAGGACAGTGCAGTGGTGTTTGGGCAGTGTAGGGGGTCGTGCAGGGGTGGTGTTTCAGGGTTTAGGGCAGTGGTGTTCGGGCAGTGTAGGGGGTCATGCTGGGGGTGGTGTTTCAGGGTTTGGGGAAGTGCAGTGGTGTTCGAGCAGTAAAGGGGGTCGTGCTGGGGGTGGTGTTTCAGGGTTTAGGGCAGTGCAGTGGTGTTCGGGCAGTGTAGGTGGTCGTGCTGGGGCTGGTGTTTCAGGGTTTAGGGCAGTGCAGTGGTGTTCGGGCAGTGTAAGGGGTCATGCTGGGGCTGGTGTTTCAGGGTTTAGGGCAGTGCAGTGGTGTTCGGGCAGTGTAGGGGGTCTTGCTGGGGCTGGTGTTCCAGGGTTTAGGGCAGTGCAGTGGTGTTCGGGCAGTGTAGGGGGTCGTGCTGGGGGTGGTGTTTCAGGGTTTAGGGCAGTGCAGTGGTGTTTGGGCAGTGTAGGGGGTCATGCTGGGGCTAGTGTTTCAGGATTTAGGGTAGAGCAATGGTGTTCAGGCAGTGCAGGGGTTTTGCTGGAGGTGGTGTTTCAGGGTTTAGGGCAGTGCAGTGGTGTTCGTGCAGTGTAGGGGGTGGTGTTTCAGGGTTTAGGGCAGTGGTGTTCAGGCAGTGTAGGGGGTCTTGCTGGGGTTGATGTTTCAGGGTTTAGGGCAGTGCAGTGGTGTTCGGGCAGTGTAGGGGGTCGTGCTGGGGGTGGTGTTTCAGGGTTTAGGGCAGTGCAGTGGTGTTCCGGCAGTGTAGGAGGTCGTGCAGGGGGTGGTGTTTCAGGGTTTAGGGCAGTGCAGTGGTGTTCGGGCAGTGTAGGGGGTCGTGCTGGGGGTGGTGTTTCAGGGTTTAGGGCAGTGCAGTGGTGTTCGGGCAGTGTAGGGTGTCGTGCTGAGGGGTGGTGTTTCAGGGTTTAGGGCAGTGCAGTGGTGTTCGGGTAGTGTAGGGGGTCGTGCTGGGGGTAGTATTTTAGGGTTTAGGGTAGTGCAGTGGTGTTCGGGTAGTGTAGGGGGTCGTGCTGGGGGTAGTGTTCTAGGGTTTAGGGCAGTGCAGTGCTGTTTGGGCAGTGTAGGGGGTAATGCTGGGGGTGGTGTTTTAGGGTTTAGGGCAGTGCAGTGGTGTTCGGGCAGTGTAGGGGGTGGTGTTTCAGGGTTTAGGGCAGTGCAGTGGTGTTCGGGCAGTGTAGGGGGTCGTGCAGGGGGTGGTGTTTCAGGGTTTAGGGCAGTGGTGTTCGGGCAGTGTAGGGGGTCATGCTGGAGGTGGTGTTTCAGGGTTTGGGGCAGTGCAGTGGTGTTCGAGCAGTAAAGGGGGTCGTGCTGGGGGTGGTGTTTCAGGGTTTAGGGCAGTGCAGTGGTGTTCGGGCAGTGTAGGGGGCGGTGCAGGGGGTGGTGTTTCAGGGTTTAGGGCAGTGCAGTGGTGTTCGGGCAGTGTAGGGGGTGCTGCAGGGGGTGGTGTTTCAGGGTTTAGGGCAGTGCAGTTGTGTTCGGGCAGTGTAGGGGGTCATGCAGGGGGTGGTGTTTCAGGGTTTAGGGCAATGCAGTGGTGTTCGGGCAGTGTAGGGGGTCGTGCTGGGGCTGGTGTTTCAG
The DNA here is from genome assembly GCA_963921515.1 of Calotriton arnoldi. Taxonomy (NCBI): domain Eukaryota; kingdom Metazoa; phylum Chordata; class Amphibia; order Caudata; family Salamandridae; genus Calotriton; species Calotriton arnoldi. Next base: position 225,703 of record CAWUFW010003600.1, read on the forward strand.
GGTTTAGGGCAGTACAGTGGTGTTCGGGCAGTGTAGGGGGTCGTGCTGGGGCTGGTGTTTCAGGGTTTAGGGCAGTGCAGTGGTGTTCGGGCAGTGTAGGGGGTCGTGCTGGGGCTGGTGTTTCAGGGTTTAGGGCAGTGCAGTGGTGTTCGGGCAGTGTAGGTAGTCGTGCTGGGGCTGGTGTTTCAGGGTTTAGGGCAGTGCAGTGGTGTTTGGGCAGTGTTCGGGGTCATGCTGGGGCTTGTGTTTCAGGGTTTAGGGCAGTGCAGTGGTGTTCGGGCAGTGTAGAGGGTCTTGCTGGGGCTGGTGTTTCAGAGTCTAGGGCAGTGCAGTGGTGTTCAGGCAGTGTAGGGGGTCTTGCTGGGGCTGGTGTTTCAGGGTTTAGGGCAGTGCAGTGGTGTTCGGGCAGTGTAGGTGGTCGTGCTGGGGGTGGTGTTTCAGGGTTTAGGGCAGTGCAGTGGTGTTTGGGCAGTGTAGGGGGTCATGCTGGGGCTAGTGTTTCAGGATTTAGGGCAGAGCAATGGTGTTCAGGCAGTGTAGGGGGTTTTGCTGGAGGTGGTGGTTCAGGGTTTAGGGCAGTGCAGTGGTGTTCGTGCAGTGTAGGTGGTGGTGTTTCAGGGTTTAGGGCAGTGGTGTTCAGGCAGTGTAGGGGGTCTTGCTGGGGTTGATGTTTCAGGGTTTAGGGCAGTGCAGTGGTGTTCGGGCAGTGTAGGGGGTCGTGCTGGGGCTGGTGTTTGAGGGTTTAGGGTAGTGCAGTGGTGTTCGGGCAGTGTAGGGGGTCGTGCTGGGGCTGGTGTTTCAGGGTTTAGGGCAGTGCAGTGGTTTTCGGGCAGTGTAGGCGGTCGTGCTGGGGCTGGTGTTTCAGGGTTTAGGGCAGTGCAGTGGTGTTCGGGCAGTGTAGGCGGTCGTGCTGGGGGTGGTGTTTCAGGGTTTAGGGCAGTGCAGTGGTGTTCGGGCAGTGTAGGGGGTCGTGCTTCAGGGTTTAGGGCAGTGCAGTGGTGTTCGGGCAGTGTAGGGGGTCTTGCTGGGGGTAGTGTTTCAGGGTTTAGGGCAGTGCAGTGGTGTTCGTGCAGTGTAGGGGGTCGTGCTGGGGATGGTGTTTCAGGGTTTAGGGCAGTGCAGTGGTGTTCGGGCAGTGTAGGGGGTCGTACTGGGGTGATGTTTCAGGGTTTAGGGCAGTGCAGTGGTGTTCGGGCAGTGTAGGGGGTCGTGCTGGGGATGGTGTTTCAGGGTTTAGGGCAGTGGTGTTCGGGCAGTGTAGGGGGTCTTGCTGGGGGTGATGTTTCAGGGTTTAGGGCAGTGCAGTGGTGTTAGGGCAGTGTAGGAGGTCTTGCTGGGGGTAGTGTTTCAGGGTTTAGGGCAGTGCAGTGGTGTTCGGGCAGTGTAGGGGTCAAGCTGGGGGTGGTGTTTCAGGGTTTAGGGCAGTGCAGTGGTGTTCGGGCAGTGTAGGGGGTCGTGCTGGGGCTGGTGTTTCAGGGTTTAGGGCAGTGCAGTGGTGTTCGGGCAGTGTAGGAGGTCGTGCTAGGGTATGTGTTTCAGGGTTTAGGGCAGTGCAGTGGTGTTCGGGCAGTGTAGGGGGTCGTGCAGGGGCTGGTGTTTCAGGGTTTAGTGCAGTGCAGTGGTATTCGAGCAGTGTAGGGGGTCGTGCTGGGGGTAGTGTTTTAGGGTTTAGGGTAGTGCAGTGGTGCTTGTGTAGTGTAGGGGGTCGTGCTGGGGGTAGTGTTTTAGGGTTTAGGGTAGTGCAGTGGTGTTTGGGTAGTGTAGGGGTCGTGCTGGGGGTAGTGTTTTAGGATTTAGGTTAGTGCAGTGGTGTTTGGGTAGTGTAGGGGGTCGTGCTGGGGGTAGTGTTCTAGGGTTTAAGGTAGTGCAGTGGTGTTTGTGTAGTGTAGGGGGTCGTGCTGGGGGTAGTGTTTTAGGGTTTAGGGTAGTGCAGTGGTGCTTGTGTAGTGTAGGGGGTCGTGCTGGGGGTAGTGTTTTAGGGTTTAGGGTAGTGCAGTTGTGTTTGTGTAGTGTAGGGGGTCGTGCTGGGGGTAGTGTTTTAGGATTTAGGTTAGTGCAGTGGTGTTGGGGTAGTGTTTTAGGGTTTAGGGTAGTGCAGTGGTGTTTGTGTAGTGCAGGGGGTCATGCTGGGGGTAGTGTTTTAGGGTTTAGGATAGTGCAGTGGTGCTTGTGTAGTGTAGGGGTCGTGCTGGGGTAGTGTTTTAGGGTTTAGGGTAGTGCAGTGGTGTTTTTGTAGTGTAGGGGGTCCTGTTTTAAGATGCAACGCTCCAATACCTGACCAGTCTGCACTACATAAAACTGCAAAAAAACTAAAAATAAAAAGTGTTTTGCACACTTTTGTCATTGGGCTATATGTGGGCTACATCTGGGTAATATTTGTGCTACATTTGGGCTCTTTTTTCACTGGTGGCCATCTTGGAAGACTTCTTTGTTATGAAGTTTCCTAATTTCCTCATTTACTGCAGTCTCCTCAGTAGGAAATGCTTTCAGTTTTTACTTTGATTCCATCAAGAAGGCATTCAGATGTGTCACACATTTGCCATAAATTCAGAATGTTATTACTCTAGTTGTTCATTAGATCACTGTAGTAAAGCTACTGCTCACCAAGGAGTTAACTGGAAGTCTACTGCTGGTATTGAAAGTGATTGTTTCAGTCTGCATGTCAGAATTTTCTAATGAAATAGAAGAGGATTTGAGATCTCACTTAAAACATGCACTAAATTTTCTTTTTGCAGCACTAACCATAATTTCTATGGCAAAATGAACCCCCTCATTTTGTTCCTTTTTAAATTAAATGTTTTAAGTGTTACCAGTTTATTCCAATCAAGATGGCTTCAGGTGTGCCATTCTTTTGTCATAAGTAAGGCTGTTAGCACTCTAGTTGTTCTTTAGAACACTCTGGGAAGCTGCAGTAGAACACAAAGGCATCAACTGACAGGCTGCTCCTGTTGAAATATAACAGGAAGATATTTGAGATCTCAATTTAAAAAAAGTCCTAATTTTTCTTTCTACAGCACTAACCATAATTTCTATGGCAAAATGAACCCCCTCATTTTGTTCCTTTTTAAATTAAATGTTTTAAGTGTTACCAGTTTATTCCAATCAAGATGGCTTCAGGTGTGCCATACTTTTGTCATAAGTAAGACTGTTAGCGCTCTAGTTGTTCTTTAGAACACTCTGGGAAGCTGCAGTAGAACACAAAGGCATCAACTGACAGGCTGCTCCTGTTGAAATATAACAGGAAGATATTTGAGATCACACTTGAAACATGTCCTAATTTTTCTTTCTACAGCACTAACCATAATTTCTATGACAAAATGAACCCCATCATTTTGTTCCTTTTTAAATTAAATGTTTTAAGTGTTACCAGTTTATTCCAATCAAGATGGCTTCAGGTGTGCCATACTTTTGTCATAAGTAAGACTGTTAGCGCTCTAGTTGTTCTTTAGAACACTCTGGGAAGCTGCAGTAGAACACAAAGGCATCAACTGACAGGCTGCTCCTGTTGAAATATAACAGGAAGATATTTGAGATCACACTTGAAACATGTCCTAATTTTTCTTTCCAGAGCACTAACCATAATTTCTATGACAAGATGAACCCCATCATTTTGTTCCTTTTTAAATTAAATGTTTTAAGTGTTACCAGTTTATTCCAATCAAGATGGCTTCAGGTGTGCCATACTTTTGTCATAAGTAAGGCTGTTAGCACTCTAGTTGTTCTTTAGAACACTCTGGGAAGCTGCAGTAGAACACAAAGGAATCAACTGACAGTCTCTGCCCTTGTTGGATGTACATGTTTTACTGAGAATGTCAGACTTCATTCTCACATGACTGAGAAAGATAATGTGAATTTACAGAAAATATGCTCTCATTTTAGCTTCTGGGGCACCTTCCAAAACTGTATGGGACAAGCATGTGAAAATAGTTTTCTCTCAAACATGATTCATGATATCCCAGCAGAAGGTTTTTCACAGGGTAAAATCACCTTAGAACACACCACAATTCCTGAAATTAGTATGGTACCATCAACAAATGAATTCTAATGTAACTAAAGTCTGTTATCACCCTTTATAGTTCTCCTTTTGGTAACCCTCAAAATCTTCGATTCACTACAATGCATTTCAAAGGGGTACTATCATTTATATTGGTCCCAAGATGGCTGCCAGCAATTCCAGGATGAAGTGCTGACAGCCAATCAGATCTCACGATGACATGTGTGGTTAGGCTCCGCCCAGATATATGTGTTTTTACTTTTGATTTTCTCAACAACTACTGAACGGATTTACACCATTTAACAAAAGGGTTCTTTTTGAACCAAGAACTACCTCTTTGCCAAATTTGGTGTAATTCCGTTCAGCAGTTCGGGCTGTAGCCTTGCATAAAGTTTCCTATGGGAAATTGATTTTTTGACTCTTATTTTTTAATTTCTCCGCAACTACTGAGCAGATTTACACCATTTAACAAAAAGGGTTCTTTCTGAACCAAGAACTACCTCTTTGCCAAATGTGGTGTAATTCCGTTCAGCAGTTCACGCTGTAGCCGTGTCTAAAGTTTCCTATGGGAAAATGAATGGGGAAAACACGTTTTGGGACCCCCTTTTTTCTCAGCCCCCGCTTGACGAATCACCCTGAGACTTTCAGGGTAGGAGCGGACCGGAGCGGGCCATAAAGTTTGAAAATTTCGCGAAGATTCGGCAACCGACGCAAGAGTTATTTCAAATAGAATGTCGCGGATTTCCTATGGAAAATAGGTCCTAACTATAACTATCTACTGGCGACCGCCAGTAGATAATATATATATGTGTTTTTTCACATTGTTCATATACATATGAATATTTATGTATGCATATAGGTATATGATGAAGTCGTATATGTTTTAGTTATACGCTTGATGATGTACAGGATTGTGTACATGATATTGCATACCTTGTTATAAACATACATACCTATGATATGACTGCTATCTATTCGGATTCAAGTATGTGAATCTATGAAAGATACCCTAATACTGGAGAAGAAAATAAGTTACTTACCTGTAAACTGTGGTTCTCCAGTATTGGTATATTTCATAGATTCACATGCCACCCACCCTCCTCCCCATAGAGGCTCCCCTGTTTTATTCCTAGGGGTTTATTTTACTCTTGTGCTCGAAAATCTGAGAGCCTGGAGCCTCTGTGGAGAGGGTTCTAGAGGGTGCTGTCGCCTGATTGGCTGGAGTTTGGACCATTCCTAATGACTAGGACGAGATATTAAAGTGAATGTTTTTTCTCTATTAACTTTAATGTTCTAGTCATTGCTTACTGCTTTTTATGTACCGTGGAACTCCCACTTCGACGACGGGGAATGATTCAAGCATGTGAATCTATGAAAGATACTAATGCTGGAGAACCAGTTTACAGGTAAGTAACTTATTTTCATCTTGATCTTAAAATAACTGTAAATTTTAATTAACTGAACAATAAAGATTGAATGAATTGAAGATTTAAAAGGTAGGAGGAACAGACTGTGGGACTGCCCTTCTGACAGGCATAACATGACTGTTGTTCACCTAATTCAATCAATTAGTGGGACTTCTAAAGCGTGGCTTGTCACCGTGGCGGAGGGGGATGGGGGGGGTGTCTCCAGGCACTGGAGGGATATGCGAGCCTCGGTTAGAGGGTGAGTGGTGGTCGAACAACCATGTCTTGAGCTGCTTCCTGAAGTCCTTCAGAGATTGGGAGGTGTGCAGTTGGAGGGGGAGGTAGTTCCAGGACTTGGCGGTGAGGTAGGAGCAAGAGCAACCTCCGTAGCGTCTGGCAATGTGGGCCTTGCGATGTGGGCAAGGGGGGAGGGTCGGAGCTCTATGGTCGGTTGGTGGAATGTCAGGCGGTTGTTGATGTGGGGTGGGGAGCACATATGCAAAGCCTCACATCACATGGTCTATACATCAAAAACACTTTCACATCAATCATTAAGAGCTTTAAGCAATTCAGCTAGCTGTGAAAGTTTTTCGCAGTCATCTTCACAACAAGATAGTACCAATACATACAGACAACATGACTGCAATGCACTGTATTCAAAAACAGAAGGGGACACATTCGCCCAAGCTATCCCTACTAGCAGAGCGCTTCTGGCACTGGGCAATATTTCACAAAATCCACCTCTTAGCAGAATACCTACTAGGGGTGGACACCGACTTCGCAGATATGCTCAGCAGAACTCACCAACAAGTGCACGAGTGGGAAATTGATATACCACTCCTTCATGCCTATTTCAAACGGTGGGTGGGGAGCCCCGGAGATAGACCTGTTTGCCATTCACCACAATACCAAATGCCGAAGCTTCGCCTCCAGGTTTCCACACCAACACCTATGGATGAACTGGTCAGGGATATTTGCATACACTTTTCCCCCTTTCCCACTAATTTCATACATGGTGCAAAAGCTGACACAAACATCCCTTACACTAATCCTAACCGCCCCAACATAGGCATGCAGACATGGTTCACAACCCTACTGCAACTATCGGTAGTGCCACATGAAAAACAACCTCTTTGGCCACCTCACCTAACACAGAATCAAGGGAGAGTGATGCATCCAAATTTCAAACACCTCAATCTAGCGATCTGGCTCCTGTGATCCTAGAATTTGGGCACCTTAACTTACCACAAGAATGTATGGATATACTAAAGCAAACACGTAGACAAACTACAAGAGTGAGCTATGCAGCAAAATGGAAAAGATTTGTTCCTTACTGTTTAAATGAACAAATTCAGCCTTTATCATCAACAGTAAAAGACCTCAATAACTATCTCTTCCACTAACAGCAAGCAGGACTTGCTTATACGTCTATCAGATTACACTTAGCAGCCTCAGCTGCTTACATGCAAAACAGGCAACACATCTAACTTTTTATAATTCCAGTGATCAAAGCCTTTGTGGAAGGACTAAAGAATCCTACCACCTTCCATTCCCCAAGCCCCGTCTGGAATCTTAACATTGTCCTCACTAAAATTATGGGGGCCACCATTTGAATCACTTCATTCCTGAACTTCAGTTCCTTACATGGAAAGTTGCTTTCCTAATGGCTATCACTTCACTGAGGAGAATAGGTGAAACTTCAAGCACTTACCTTTAGAATAACCATTCTTTCAAATATTTCCAACAAAATTGGTACTCGGTACCAGCCCAAAGTTTCTACCAAAGGTAAGTGTCAGGCTTTCACACAAGCCAAGCTATAAAGCTAACATTTTTCTTTCCTAATCCACATGCACTATATGTTAAAAGGGCTCTAATGTTCTACATAGATGGAACCAAATCCTTTAGGAAAACACAACAATTTTGTTGCATTTTTCAAAACCACAAAAGGGCTCCCCCATATCCAAAGCAGGAATTGCCAGATGGATAGTTAGATGCATTCAGACTTGTTACAGCAAAGCAAAACGGATCGTTACAGTACCTCCAAGAGCTCATTCCACATGTAAATAAAAAAGGAGCCACAATTGCTTTCTTCTGAAACATCCCAATAGAGGATATTTGTAAAGCAGCTACATGGAATAACCCACATACATTTACAAAACACTATTGTGTTGACATCTTAGCTAATCAACAAGCTAGAGTGGGTCAAGCTGTATTAAGAACTCTCAAACATCTACATCAACCAATCGCTACCAGCCACTTTGAGGAGCTCTGCTTTATGTTCCATGCTAAGCTTATGTATCTTCTGTCAACACATGCTACGAATGGAATATGTTACTTACCCTATAAGCATCTATTCATAGCGTGTAGTGCCGTAGAATCATATGCACCCAACCTCCTCACCCGAAGCTATTGGTTGAAGTATATTCTTATCTATCTAACATTATTTACTGTAATTCATTTTACTCACACGTTTATCTTGTGTATCACTATATTGCTCCTTTTCTAATGCTCACCGATGAGTCAAAAACAGTCTAAACAAGCATTGGCATAGCCAATAGGTCTCGCTTTTGGGACCTTATAAGTATTTAGTTATGCAGCACAATATCCTTGGATCAACCGTTGCATAGCTAAACACTTATTAGGTCCCAAAGGCGAGACCTATTGGCTATGCCAATGCTTGTTAACCACTGCTACCAACAGGGATTTGTGGGTAAACGTACAGTACTTCCCAGAAAAGTTAACAGAAGATTTAATTTTCTTCAGGCAGAATGTCAGCACTCAAAAACACTGGTTTCATACACAGTAATTAATCAGAGACGTCAACGGTGCTATTAACACGTGTTTATAAACAAAAACCTCCAGAAAGTCTAGAGGGCACTGAAAACCCTTGAAATAGCGTATATGAGCAGTCAAGTGTAGCTGTAGGTACTTTGAGAAAACAAGTCAATGAACACACTCAGCTGACAAGAGGTGGGATAATGTTGTGTAACACTACAAACTAAATTAACAATCGTTATAAAGCCCATTTTCTTTTAGACTGGTTGTTCAAATTAAATAGTGAATTGCACAGTAACTTTGCACATGAAATAATTATCAGAAAATCAAATCGGTTGTTACGGAGCTCAACAGGGTGCCTCCATACTGGTTTCATGTATCAGTTTAAGAAATACGATCTTCTTAACGAGGGCTCGGACATGAGCACAAAAGACTGCAAATCTTGTCACGAGCCCTAAATTGGACGCATATTTCACAGGAGATCAGCATTTTAGTCTGAATAGGCTTTAGGTTGAACAATAAATCATGCGCGCTTCTCTCCGTTCAAAAACAGGAAATGTTCCCTTACAAGTAACAGTATACCACATATGCTTGAAATGTATTAATAAAAGACACCAGACTGATTCGGTAAAGTTACTAAGCATGTGCACCATTTTTGTTTGTATAAAGTTCAACAAGAAACACGTCTACATAACTACTCATAAAAAATAATTGTGATGATGGCTGACAAACATCGCTCCAGGTTTCCTTGTGTGCATGCAAGCTGCAACACCATCCCCCAGCCAAAGTTTAAAGTAACCATCGCAAAGCTAGAATGCATCACACACAGCGTTTCCCTTGCTGGAGCGAGCAGGGGCACCATCTGTTTGCAAGATAATTACAAACAGATGTCGCCAAAGCTCGCTCCCGCAAGGGAAACGCCAAACGTGCACGCGTTGCAATACAAAGCAATGCAAAACGTGCACGTTTTTGCCCAAAAAGCTGATCGATTCCAAAAGGTCCCCTCCTATGCAACGCATGCGCGCTGCGTCGGCGAGACCTAAAAAGGAGCCGAGGAACATGTGCAATACACAATGAAGAAGTCACAATACCACGTGACTGAAAGACTTCTTCGAAGAAAAACAAGTTGCAACAGTCTGAGCCCAACACTAGATGGCAGGATATGCTAAACATATGAATCTACGGCACTACACGCTACAAATAGATGCTTACAGTGTAAGTAACATATTCCTTGTGCCACAACATTGGACAGCAGTAAATTATTTGCAGTCCTGGATCTCTACTCAGTGAACATACACATTGACGTATATCCCACACCATTTCCCTACTTTAATTTCCAAAGGTAACCCCCCCCCCCCCTTCATTTTCATCCTATTCTCACATTTTTGAGAATTGCCTAGAGCTAGATTTGATTGTAAGAATATGATGCATATGTGTGGTGCTTCCATTCTGTTAGCTCTTCTTCCTTGTCCCTTGACTATCCAACATACACTCTCTGTATTGTTCATGCTTTTGCCTTATTGCCAGAAGGCATGAAATATGGGCAACACATTTATACTTAAGGAATATCACGGAGTGGGTGTGACCAGGTGCACCTAGGCAGGTTGAGGCAGATTGTCGATTCAAAAATTTTTGGTTGCAGTATCCATTGAAATAGAAATTTATGTTCCCCATAAGCCAGTGGCAGCAGTTTTTACATATTGGGAATTAAAGACTATTAAGAATACTAGTTGTTGTCAAGACTACATTTTAGGGTTTAAGACAGTTCGAATTGCTTAGCCAACGTTTCCTGTCAACATTATTAACTTCCAAATCAAACACATTTATTGGGACTGAATATGTGGCAATATAAATGTCTGCATCAGTGCAATTTATTCTGAGTTGCATCTTCCAACTATGGTTATAGGGTGGTAAATTAAGTCATATAAACAGTGCTTATATTAGGTGAGCATGACTGGTACATGTTTGAGAAAACCTGTAACGGATAACAGTTTCCTTATTTTCTTTCTTTTAGGAGCGTGTACAGAAAACCTTTCCTCATCCAATTGATAAATGGGCAATTGCTGATGCCCAATCTGCAATAGAAAAGAAGAAACGAAGAAACCCTTTATCACTTCCAGTGGAGAAAATACACCCTTTACTAAAGGTAAAGTTTACAAACGTGGAATATATTAACATTTTATTTTCCACAATACTGGTTAAATGCTAAATGTATTTGTTTATTTAGAAGATTTATATAGTGCTGGCTTACCCAAGGGGTATCAGAGTGCTTTACAGCAATGTAAACAACAGATATCACAGTCACAGTACAATAATAACACAGAGTCTAGACAGTGTAATAAAAGTACAGTTTCGGGGGTTAGTCATTCTCATTAGTAATAAAGTATTATGATTGCGGAGTTGAGCGTCAATTCGTTGTGTATACCTTGCTGGTGGGGTATATGAAATTAAGTGGGGATTACATGGTGTGATTGAATAGCTATTTTCCAGAGGGATAGAGGTACGGGTTGAGGAGAAATTGTTTTAGTTGTCTCTTGAAGCTCATGAAGGAGGAGTTAGTTCTAATATGTACTGGGAAAGAGATCCAGATTTGGAGGGCATTGCCTGAGAGAGCGAGAAAGGGATTTTTGTTAATATCATTTTGGGGAGGATGAGAAGGAGTGAGTTGGAGCTTCTTAGGTTTCTAGATTGTCTTGGTTTATTGAGTTTGGCTGTGAGGTAAGCTGATTTACCTGTGTGTAGGGCTTTGTAGGTGAGACAGGCAGTTTTGAAGCAGCAGCGTGCCTTGATTTGTAACCACTTTAGGTTTGCTGTGGTGGGGAGATGTGATCGTGTTTTTTGCTCCTGTGACCATTCTTGGCTTCTGCATTTAGGGTGGCTCTCGTGGGAACTACATGTGCTTTGACTGCTCCTGTGAGTCTGGCATTTCCATAGTCTAGTCTGGACAGAACTAGTGCTTGCATTGTGGTTTTTAGGTCATTTGGAGTTAGGAAGGGCTTGATTTTGTTTAGGAGTTTTAAGCTATAAAAAGCACTCTTTGCAGTTGACCTTATGTGTGAGCTCATGTTTAGACTTCAGTCCAGAGAGATCCCCAGAGATATGGCGGAGTCAGCTAGAGTAAGCTTGCAGTTCAGGATGTCTAGGTTATTTATCCATTCTTGGACCTTTGGTGAGTGGCCGTGGTTACAGAAGACGAAAATTTCAGTTTTTTTCTTGGTTGAGTTTGAGGAGGTTGTGTGAAGACCAGTTTTGTACTTTTAAGAATGTGGTGTTAAGTCGGCGAATGTCGTTCAGAGAGGATATTTCTAGGTCGCGCTGGGTGTTGTCGGCATAGAGGTTATAGGAAATATTTGCTAGTCTCAGAATTGTGGTGAGGGGCTCCATGTAAATGTTGAAGCGTGTCGGAGGGAGGACTTGCCTTCTGGGACACCTTGGGTGATGGGTAAAATGTTGGACATAGAGTTGTTGATTTTTTATTAGTTTGGATCAGTTATGCAGAAATGAGATGAACCATTGCAGAACAGTGCCGTCTGCTCCCATTCGTTGTTGCAGAGCGTCCAAAAGTAACTTATGGTCCACAGTGTTGAAAGCCGCTAATAGGTCTAGGACAAGCAGGCAGCATCTGTTCGTGCGAGGGATTTATGAATGTCATCTGTTATATTCAGTATAGCTGTTTCAGTGCTGCATCCCTTCCTAAAACCTGACTGGTGTGAGTTGAGTAGGTTATTGGAATCCATGTGGTGGTTGAGTTGGGGTAAGAACACATTTCTCGAGAATGTTTGCTAGGAGGAGAAAGGTTGGTAATGGGTCTTGGGATTGTTGGGTCTGTCTGTGTTTTTTTTTTTTTTAAAAGAGTAGTGATTTGGCCTTGTTTTAGACAGTCGGGCATCAGCCCATTGTTCAGGGAGCTATTTATGATCTTGGTCCATTGACTGGTTAAGGTGAGGTTAAGGCTTTCTTGCCAGGGAAGCGGGGAGTGGGTCTGTGTAGTGGGAGTATGGTTTGGATTTGGCAATCACTATGGTGATGTCATCCTCTGTGAGTGGTTTGAAAGCCTTCTAACTCTTGGGTGCTGAGTAGGGTATTGGTTGATACTGGTAGTTACTGGTGGAGGGACCTCCGTTTTGGGAATCGAGGAGTGATCTAGGATTGGGTTTACCTCCGTTGTGGGGAAGGGTTGCTACAGTGAGTCTATGGGTGACAGTCCAGGGAGAGCTCGATTTTTGTGATTTTGTTATTGAAAAATTTGGCCAAGTTGTCGCAGTGTTGTTTTGAGGCAGGGGGGGGGGTTTCTTTGGTAGGTTTAGAGGTTTGTTGTCTGGCGATAAAAAGTTCTTTGGGGCGTTTTTATTTGCTTTGTCTACGGCATTCAGGAAGAAGGTGGTTTTCTCTTTGAGGATGTGTTTTTTGTAATTCCTTCATTTTCTTCGGAGCTGGTAAAGGTGGGTTGTGGATGGGTTAGCTCTCCAGAATCTTTCAGCAGCTCTTACTTGTAATCTTTCAGAGTTGGTCTTTGTTGAACCAGGATTTTGAGGTGGTGTGTCTAACCCTTTTTAGTTTCAGGGGTGCTCGTAGGTCCAGGGCAGTTGTCATTGTCGAGTTGTAGAGGGTAGTGAGCTCATCCGTATTGAGGTTGTCTGTGGTAGGCGGGAGTAGGGATGACCTTTTTCTTCCAGGGCAGTTAGAGGGATTAGATTGAGGTTTCTGCACCATTGACTGGTTTGCCGAGATCAGTTGGGAGGCGCTGCCACTTGGTTGATGTCAAACAGAATAATGTGGTGGTCTGACCAGTCAATTGGGAGAACATTGTTTATGCTTATTAATTCGATTTGGGCTGTGATAGCATCTAAGGTTGAGCCTCTGTTGTGGGTTTGTCCCTTGCAATGTTGGGTAAGATCTTTGCTGAGTAGGAGTTCGTTAAATGACTGTATTAACGTGTCCTTCTCTTTATTCCAGTGGAGATTGAAGTCACCTAGGATTATGTTGTCAGAGTTAAGAGAGCAGTGCGTTAGTAGATCAAATAGTTGTTCCCCGAAAGCGGGCGTGTTTCCTGGTCGGTGGTAGATGAGATGACATTTTGTTGTCTTTTAGCTTTAGGGTGGTGCTGAGGTATTCGAATGTTGTATAGGAGAAGGTGTTTGTTTCAGCCATCGTGATGTTGTTTTTATGTATGATGGCTATGCCACCGCCGTGATGGTCTATCCTGTCCTTCTTGAAGATGAAGAAACCTGGAGGGACTAGAAGGTCGACGATCGGATAGGATGATTCATTGAGCCAGGTGTCTGTGACGAACGTAATGTCAATGTCGTGGTGCAGTATGGCTTCAGCCAACTCTGTTGCGTTCTTGGTTGCTGATCTACATTTAAGAGCATGCAGTTTACCTTGCTGCTGGTAGTGTGTTTTTGCAAGGGGAGGGGGTGCCATAGGTATTTCGGTGCGTTGTGATGGTGGTCTGGTAACCCTAGGTGGGTTGATGTCCCTGCTAATTCTGGTTATCACCTGGATGTTAGGGGTGGTGGGAGTTCAGGGCTGTCCTACGGTTGTACGTTTTTTGCTGGATCCTTCGTCTCTCTCATGGACACCTTGCAGCTCGTTCTGTTTGACCCGTGAGATTGGTTGTTGAGAGGGGTAGTGCGCCAGCTGTTGGGTTGGGATTTGAATGGCCGAGGGGGTTCGCTTATGATGTTGTGAGAGGGTAGATGCAGGTGTTTGTCAGAGAATGTTTTGTTGTTGATAAGGATTTTGTTTATGCCCTGGGTTGCTCTGTCGAGTTGTCTTTGAAGATGGGTTGGACTTTCAGCTATGGTATTCATAGGCATAGGGTTTCGTGGAGGGACTTGAGTTGTTTTTCCATGCATGTTAGAAGTTCAGTCAGTTAGACCATAAACAACAGGTTCAATGTAGAGAGAGTGGGGCTATTAAGGAGCAGGTTAGCCTGTGTGTGTTGATCAGGGCTGGGGGGGGGGAGGGGGTTGGGTTAAATGGAGTGTGCGTTGTAATACCACTTGTATCTTCCTTTGTGTGGACTATGGGGTGTGCGTTCAATGTGTGTCCTTGTGTTTTCTCGGCTATAGTTTGGGTGGTCTTTAAAGGTAGGTTGGGGTTTCCAGGGGAAGGTGATTCTAGGTTAGTGTATTGTGTGGGAAAGGGGGGGGAATGGGGTTTCCAGGGGAAGGTAATTCTAGGTTAGTGTATTGTGTGGGAAGGGGGGATCGGGAGCGGTAATCAGAGGAGAGGGTTGTTCATGGGGTTGTAGAGTTGAGGTCTGGTGATGGTGTTGTGACCAGCTCTGGCTGATGTGATGTGGTTGGTGGAGTGGTCAGTGACTAGGGAGAGAGGAGTAGGAGTGGAGTCGTGAAGGATAGGGTAGTAGGCATAGGGGTGCATGACGTAAGGGTGGAGTGTAGGTCGAAGGTGTGGATTGAGTGAGCCTCTGGTGAGATTTGTGTGTGTTAATTCCTGCGGTGTGCTCTGGAGCGCGGGTTGGGATGTGGTTAGATGGTTGGAGGGATGAGAGTCGGAGTTGCGTAGCATCGGGAATATGTATTCAAATTGGTTCAGGTTGATGTCATTGGCTTGTACCATGATTTTGTCGTTTCTGTATATTGTTATGGTAGCGTTAAAGGTTGGTGAGTTGGAGATGAGCAATCTTTGACCGTAAGGAATGTTGGTGGCATTTGTTATTCATAAGTGATATGCAAGATTATTTCTCCAGTTGGCCTGGCGGGTAGTGTAAAAGATGAAATCAGTTTTTCTTATCTTTTGTAAGTGTTGTAGTAGAGGTCTGCTATGAGTGTTTCAGGATGTTGTTTGAGTAATCTGTGTTTAAAGATTTTGGTGGCGTTAGTTGAGAGTTGAGGCGGGTAAGTGATGGAGAAAGAGTGTTGACTGTGGGGTTGTCAGGTTATGTTATGTTAAAACGACTTGTAGAGTGCACAAATTCCAGAAGGTGTCTCGGCGCTGACTGCTCCTAGGAGGAAACGAGAGCCTACCTGTTAAAAAGCCAGGTTTTTAATTGTTTCCTGAAAGCCAATAGGGTAGGAAGGGCTCTAATCTGAGGAGGAAGAGAATTCCATAACTTAGCAGTGGCAACCACAAAGCTTCTCTCACCCCAGTTGGTTCTATATGTTCTGGGAACGGCAAGCAGGTTTGCACCAAAAGAGCGCAGGGATCTGCTGGGTGTATAAATCTGCAATGAGTTCTTCAGAAACTCTTGCCCTGTGCTGTGGATCGCCTTATAGGCAATGCACAACGCCCTGAATTTTATTCTGCTTCTAATTCGCAGACAAATGTAGTTGTCTGATCACCTTCGAAACAGAATCAAATTTAGGTGTGCCAGAAAGCATCCTAGCGGCTGCTTTCTGTACCAACTGGAGCTTATTTAAAACCAATTCCTGGGCATTGATCAATAAGCTTTTACAATAATCCACTTTGGTCATGACCAGAGCAGAGATTATAGTCCTCCTAGCTTCAACAGGAATGAAAGGGAACAGTTTCTTCACCATTCGGAGAGTATAAAAGCAAGAAGAGACCACAGAGTTAACATGGCATTTGTAGAACAGCTTGTCATCTAGGACGAAACCCAGATTTTTGGCCCTGGTAACTGGGTCAAGGGGCGGTCCAAGTTTATCTGGCCACCAGCTGGAGGACCAGACAGGAGATAGATTTCCAAAGACAATTACCTTGGTCTTGGAAGAATTCAGTTTGTGGCAATGTCTGGACATCCAAACGCTGATAGCTAGCACGCCATCGTGAAAGTTAACTGAGACGTTCTCCCCATTCTTATGAATGGCGAGAACTATTTGGGTGTCTGCGTAAGACATCAGCGCTAGGCCAAAGGATTTGATCACCCGTGCCAGGTCGGTAACATAAATGTTAAATAGCGTGGGACTGATGGATGATCCCTGCGGGACTCCACATGGGAGAGAGAAGGTGGGAGAGTCGAAGTTCCCCAGGCTCATTGATTGGGAGCGTTTAGACAAAAAGGATGTCACCAAAGAATTGGCCTTGTTCCTAATGCCTAGAGAGGAGATACGGTTTATCAGGAGCCCTTGATCAACCGTATCAAAAGCTGCTGATAAATCTAGCAAAACGAGAGCAACTGCTCCTCCTCTGTCTAGGGCGAACCTTATCTAGTCGGTGGCTTTGAGCGCAGTCTCTGTTCTATGGCATTTTCTGAAACCGAATTGCGCTGAGTGATGCTGTGGTTGCGTTGAGTGATGCTGTGGTTGCGTTGAGTGATGCTGTGGTTGCGTTGAGTGATGCTGTGGTTGCGTTGAGTGATGCTGTGGTTGCGTTGAGTGATGCTGTGGTTGAGTTGAGTGATGCTGTGGTTGAGTTGAGTGATGCTGTGGTTGAGTTGAGTGATGCTGTGGTTGCGTTGAGTGATGCTGTGGTTGCGTTGAGTGATGCTGTGGTTGCGTTGAGTGATGCTGTGGTTGCGTTGAGTGATGCTGTGGTTGCGTTGAGTGATGCTGTTGTTGCGTTGAGTCATCCTGTGGCGGCGCTGAGTCATCCTGTGGCGGCGCTGAGTCATCCTGTGGCGGCGCTGAGTCATCCTGTGGCGGCGCTGAGTCATCCTGTGGCGGCGCTGAGTCATCCTGTGGCGGCGCTGAGTCATCCTGTGGTGGCGCTGAGTCATCCTGTGGTGGTGCTGAGTCATCCTGTGGTGGTGCTGAGTCATCCTGTGGTGGTGCTGAGTCATCCTGTGGTGGTGCTGAGCCATCCTGTGGTGGTGCTGAGCCATCCTGTGGTGGTGCTGAGTCATCCTGTGGTGGTGCTGAGTCATCCTGTGGTGGTGCTGAGTCATCCTGTGGTGGTGCTGAGTCATCCTGTGGTGGTGCTGAGTCATCCTGTGGTGGTGCCGAGTCATCCTGTGGTGGTGCCGAGTCATCCTGTGGTGGTGCCGAGTCATCCTGTGGTGGTGCCGAGTCATCCTGTGGTGGTGCCGAGTCATCCTGTGGTGGTGCCGAGTCATCCTGTGGTGGTGCCGAGTCATCCTGTGGTGGTGCCGAGTCATCCTGTGGTGGTGCCGAGTCATCCTGTGGTGGTGCCGAGTCATCCTGTGGTGGTGCCGAGTGATGCAGTGTTGGCCCTGAGTGATGCAGTGTTGGCCCTGAGTGATGCTGTGGTGGCCCTGAGTGATGCTGTGGTGGCGCTGAGTGATGCTGTGGTGGCGCTGAGTGATGCTGTGGTGGCGCTGAGTGATGCTGTGGTGGCGCTGAGTGATGCTGTGGTGGCGCTGAGTGATGCTGTGGTGGCGCTGAGTGATGCTGTGGTGGCGCTGAGTGATGCTGTGGTGGCGCTGAGTGATGCTGTGGTGGCGCTGAGTGATGCTGTGGTGGCGCTGAGTGATGCTGTGGTGGCGCTGAGTGATGCTGTGGTGGCGCTGAGTGATGCTGTGGTGGCGCTGAGTGATGCTGTGGTGGCGCTGAGTGATGCTGTGGTGGCGCTGAGTGATGCTGTGGTGGCGCTGAGTGATGCTGTGGTGGCGCTGAGTGATGCTGTGGTGGCGCTGAGTGATGCTGTTGTGGCGCTGAGTGATGCTGTTGTGGCGCTGAGTGATGCTGTTGTGGCGCTGAGTGATGCTGTGGTGGCGCTGAGTGATGCTGTGGTGGCGCTGAGTGACGCTGTGGTGGCGCTGAGTGGCGCTGTGGTTGCGCTGAGTGATGCTGTGGTTGCGCTGAGTGATGCTGTGGTTGCGCTGAGTGATGCTGTGGTTGCGCTGAGTGATGCTGTGGTTGCGCTGAGTGATGCTGTGGTTGCGCTGAGTGATGCTGTGGTTGCGCTGAGTGATGCTGTGGTTGCGCTGAGTGATGCTGTGGTTGCGCTGAGTGATGCTGTGGTTGCGCTGAGTGATGCTGTGGTTGCGCTGAGTGATGCTGTGGTTGCGCTGAGTGATGCTGTGGTTGCGCTGAGTGATGCTGTGGTTGCGCTGAGTGATGCTGTGGTTGCGCTGAGTGATGCTGTGGTTGCGCTGAGTGATGCTGTGGTTGCGCTGAGTGATGCTGTGGTTGCGCTGAGTGATGCTGTGGTTGCGCTGAGTGATGCTGTGGTTGCGCTGAGTGATGCTGTGGTTGCGCTGAGTGATGCTGTGGTTGCGCTGAGTGATGCTGTGGTTGCGCTGAGTGATGCTGTGGTTGCGCTGAGTGATGCTGTGGTTGCGCTGAGTGATGCTGTGGTTGCGCTGAGTGATGCTGTGGTTGCGCTGAGTGATGCTGTGGTTGCGCTGAGTGATGCTGTGGTTGCGCTGAGTGATGCTGTGGTTGCGCTGAGTGATGCTGTGGTTGCGCTGAGTGATGCTGTGGTTGCGCTGAGTGATGCTGTGGTTGCGCTGAGTGATGCTGTGGTTGCGCTGAGTGATGCTGTGGTTGCGCTGAGTGATGCTGTGGTTGCGCTGAGTGATGCTGTGGTTGCGCTGAGTGATGCTGTGGTTGCGCTGAGTGATGCTGTGGTTGCGCTGAGTGATGCTGTTGCGCTGAGTGATGCTGTGGTTGCGCTGAGTGATGCTGTGGTTGCGCTGAGTGATGCTGCGATGCCGTTGAGTGATGCTGCGATGCCGTTGAGTGATGCTGCGATGGCGTTGAGTGATGCTGCGATGGCGTTGAGTGATGCTGCGATGGCGTTGAGTGATGCTGCGATGGCGTTGAGTGATGCTGCGATGGCGTTGAGAGATGTTGTGTTGGTGCTGAGTGATGCTGTGCTGGCTCTAATTGATGCTGTGCTGGCTCTAATTGATGCTGTGGTTGCGCTGAGTGATGCTGTGGTGTTGCCGAGTGAGATAGAGTGAAGATATAATGCCCAATTAGAGAGGGTGGTGAGAGAGAAAGAGAGAGAAAGGGTGTACATAGAATAAAGAGTGGAGCGGGATAGAGAGAGGGAAAGAAGGGGAGAGAGAGTGAATGAAGGAGTTTGAAAGAGAAACAGATAAAGGGGTGAGAGAGAATGAAAGGCTAAAAAAGATAGAGGGGAGAGTTAATTAAGTAGAGAGAGAATTAGAGAGGGAGAGAGAGAGAAGGAGAGAGACAATAAGAGTGGGGGTGTGGAGTTTAAATAGAGTGAAGAAGTGACGCGGAAAAAGTAACCTTAAATATAGCTTTGTGCTTTGCGCGAATAAATATTAAAAAAAACAGTGAGAGACAAAAATACTGGTAATTAGGCTGTGACTCCCAATATAAAACAAATGGCGATATAAGGTGAAATCAACCCACCGAAGCAATATTTCTAACTAGACAAAAAAAGCTTGCATTTCAATGCTAATCGCTGTTGTTTTTCATGTGACTGTAGTCCAGGGCCCTCAGTTGGTAATGTGAGCTGCTGCTGCGATTGAAACATCAGAGTCCAGAGAGTTAATGAGCCATGGCGAGGAAATGAGGAAGAGATAGGAAACCCAGATGCCAGCTGCGCATGCACGCCATCGTGAACTCAAGCTGGTCGCCAGCCGAAAGCCAGTGTTTGCACTTCCAAAACCCACTTACTAAAACTCTCGGCCAGACCAGCGCAAGCGCTGGTGCAGGCCGAGACCTAAAAACGGAAGACTAGCTTCCTTTAAGACGGCGCCTGCAGAGAGACCCAGGCACCTCCCAAAACGGCCCAAAGAGCCTACAAGGAAATCAACAGCAGGGCTATCAGTCCGGGCTCAGGAGGAGCTGCGCAGACGCGCTATACTACAATTTAAATAGCCCTCCAGGGCAGGGGGCGTGTCAGAAGGCAGCGCCGGAGCACGAGAAAAAGAGGGACAAAGCAAAAAGGAGTTTTAACTGGGGTCTATTAACCCCTTCAGGGTTCTCAGGCTCCCCTGCAAACAGTGAAATACTGGTAAAGCGAATTTAATTAAAATAAAAGGGAGAAATGGTTAAAACATACAAGCAATAACAAGCATTGGCATAGCCAATAGGTCTCGCCTTTGGGGCCTTATAAGTGTTTAGCCAGAGCTATTGACTTTGCCAATGTTTTCAAGCTGTGCTGTAGAGAAGTGTGGCTGCTGTTGCAGCATGCTGAAAAGTTATAATAAAAAGTGTCAGAAGCATTTTTGTTACTTTATATATGACCAAGAAGGCATTATGTAAAACTGAACGACCATATTAAAAAAGTATTTACAATAAAAATTTCCTCAGTTTTCTTTTGTTCTTGCAATGCTGGCAACTTGTTTCTGCCTATTGCAATGGTTGTTTGTTAAAGCTTTTTTTTTGAGGGGGCATAAACAATCGTAGGGTGCTAGCAGCGGCCAGACGCTAGGGGAGAATCAACAGATGCCAGATTCCGAGAGCAGGCTGAGGTGGTAGTGGTGGTGGTGGTGGTGGTGGTGGTGACTGTTGCGGAGACGATGCTGAGGTGATGCTGAGGTGATGCTGAATGATACTCAGGTCTTGCTGAGTGATACTGCTGTGGTGCTGAGTGATGCTGTGGTGGTGCTGAGTGATATTGTCTTGGCGCTGAGTGATGCTGTGGTGGTGCTGAGTGATATTGTCTTGGCCCTGAGTGATGCTGTGGTGGCCCTGAGTGATGCTGTGGTGGCCCTGAGTGATGCTGTGGTGGCCCTGAGTGATGCTGTGGTGGCCCTGAGTGATGCTGTGGTGGCCCTGAGTGATGCTGTGGTGGCCCTGAGGGATGCTGTGGTGGCGCTGAGCGATGCTGTGGTGGTGCTGAGCGATGCTGTGGTGGTGCTGAGCGATGCTGTGGTGGTGCTGAGCGATGCTGTGGTGGTGCTGAGCGATGCTGTGGTGGTGCTGAGCGATGCTGTGGTGGTGCTGAGCGATGCTGTGGTGGTGCTGAGCGATGCTGTGGTGGTGCTGAGCGATGCTGTGGTGGCGCTGAGCGATGCTGTGGTGGTGCTGAGCGATGCTGTGGTGGCGCTGAGCGATGCTGTGGTGGCGCTGAGCGATGCTGTGGTGGCGGTGCTGAGCGATGCTGTGGTGGCGGTGCTGAGCGATGCTGTGGTGGTTCTGAGCGATGCTGTGGTGGCGCTGAGCGATGCTGTGGTGGCGCTGAGCGATGCTGTGGTGGCGCGGAGTCATCCTGTGGTGGTGCGGAGTCATCCTGTGGTGGTGCGGAGTCATCCTGTGGTGGTGCTGAGTGATGATGTGGTGTCGCTGAGTGATGGTGTGGTGGCGCGGAGTGATGTTGTGGTGCTGCTGAGTAATGCTGTGGTGGCGCTGAATGATGCTGTTGTGGCGCTGAATGATGCTGTTGTGGCGCTAAGTGATGCTGTGGTTGTGCTGAGTAATGCTGTGGTTGTGCTGAGTAATGCTGTGGTTGCGCTGAGTGATGCTGTGGTTGCACAGAGTGATGCTCTGATGGCGTTGAGTGATGCTCTGATGGCGTTGAGTGATGTGTTGGTGCTGAGTGATGTGTTGGTGCTGAGTGATGTGTTGGTGCTGAGTGATGTGTTGGTGCTGAGTGATGCTGTGCTGGCTCTGATTGATGCTGTGCTTGCTCTGATTGATGCTGTGGTTACGCTGAGTGATGCTGTGGTGTTGCCGAGTGAGAGAGAGAGTGAAGATATAATGCCCAATTAGAGAGGGTGGTGAGAGAGAAAGGGTGTACATAGAATAAAGAGTGGAGCGGGTTAGAGAGAGAGAAAGAAGGGGAGAGAGAGTGAATGAAGGAGTTTGAAAGAGAAACAGATAAAGGGGTGAGAGAATGAAAGGCTAAAAAGATAGAAGGGAGAGTTAATTAAGTAGAGAGAGAATTAGAGAGGGGAGAGAGAGAGAAGGAGAGAGACAATAAGAGTGGGGGTGTGGAGTTTAAATAGAGTGAAGAAGTGACGCGGAAAAGGTAACCTTAAATATAGCTTTGTGCTTTGCGCGAATAAATATTTAAAAAAAAAACAGTGAGAGACAAAAATACTGGTAATTAGGCTGACTCCCAATATAAAACAAATAGCGATATAAGGTGAAATCAACCCACCGAAGCAATAGTTCTAAGTAGACAAAAAAAAAGCTTGCATTTCAATGCTAATCGCTGTTGTTTTTCATGTGACTGTAGTCCAGGGCCGTCAGTTGGTAATGTGAGCTGCTGCTGCGATTGAAACATCAGAGTCCAGAGAGTTAATGAGCCATGACGAGGAAATGAGGAAGAGATAGGAAACCCCAGATGGCAGCTGCGCGCGTGCACGCCCATCGTGAACGCAAGCTGGTCGCCAGCCGAAAGCCAGTGTTTGCACTTCCAAAACCCACTTACTACAAGCATTGGCAATGCCAATC
Source organism: Calotriton arnoldi (assembly GCA_963921515.1). Taxonomy (NCBI): domain Eukaryota; kingdom Metazoa; phylum Chordata; class Amphibia; order Caudata; family Salamandridae; genus Calotriton; species Calotriton arnoldi. Next base: position 248,082 of record CAWUFW010003600.1, read on the forward strand.
GGTCTCGCCATATTTGTTTTTTTGTAGCTACATGTAATACAAAAGTGTTTGTAATACGCGCTCGATTTGCCTCTAAGTAGACTAGAGGGAGATGGCAGCAAAACAAACAGTGTGAAGTGAAGGTAGACAACAGACTAAAGAGAGGCCACACAAGATCGTTATCAACATTGTGTCCACATGACTTAATAATTCACAGTGGGCTGTCAGTTAGTAGCCATAAAACCCAGTAGAGAAGGCTTTGAAGCGAAAGCAAACCGTATTCCTAAAGGAAGCAAATCGCTAGGGCAAGGCAACATCTGTTGTTTTGGCTCTTCGTTTACTGTTGAAAAAAGTCAAAGTAAGCTTTAAATCCTCCTTTGCACTAAATTATTTAAATGTATTTGCACAAGAACCAAACATTACTTCATACTATACCCCAAAAAACAAAAGCGGCCTATTTGTGAGCATTTAACTTCACCACGTTAAATCCTCCTTTGTAATAACATAACTTCTTTCTATACCCCCAACAAAAAGCGGACTATTTGTGAACAGTACACTTCCCCACCTACCCATGTACTATCCCAGTTTAGCTGCTCTGCAACAATCATGCAACTAAAAGCTACATTTAAATATGCCGCTATTGCAACATGGAGCATAGCCTTGCACACCCAGGGCTTAATTTGTAAAACACTAAATGCCGGAGCTCACATGAAAACATAAAAATCACATTACGAGCGCGAAAGCAAGCAGAGCTTTAATTCCTCCTCTGCAAAAAATCATTTTCAATCTATTTGCACTAAAACCAAGCATTACTTTGTACAATGATCCCCACAAAAAACCGCCCTATTTGTGAGCATTAAACTCCCCACGTACTATCCCTGTTTAGCTGCTCTGCAACAATTATTCAACTAAAAGTAAAATGAACGTATGCAGATATTGCAACATAGAGCCTAGCCTTTCACAAGCATGCCTTAATTTGTACAACGTGCAATGCCGGGGCTCACTTGAAAAGTAAAAAAAAAAAACGCATTACCACCGTAAAAACAAACCATACATTAAATCCTCCTTTGTAATAACATTACTTCTTTCTATACCCCCAACAAAAAGCGGACTATTTGTGAACAGTACACTTCCCACGGACAAATGTACTATCCCTGTTTAGCTGCTCTGCAACCATCTTGCAACTAAAAGCTACATTTAAATAGGCCGCTATTGCAGCATAGAGCATAGGCTTCCATACCCAGCCCTGCAGAGAGATTAATTATTTATTTGGAGACCAAAAACAACAAAGGCGGTCGATTTGGAAAGTTTTTCCTTCGCCACGTACTATCATTGTTTTATTACTCGGTAATAATTATGCAGCTAAAGGCTACATTTAGATATCCTGCTATTGCAACATGAAGCAAAGCCTTTAACTACCAGTCCTTAATTTGTAAAACATTCATTGCCGGGGCTCACATAAAAATGAAAAAAACAACACGTTACGACCGCGAAAGCAAGCATTTTAGAACACATTTCACCAACCACAAGTCAGACAGTTTAAGTGGCAACCTGAAATGCTCTTCTGTAATAAATTATTTTTAATCTATTAGCACATAGATCCAAGATTACATCTTTCCATACAAAAAAACAATGTAGGAACATTTGACTTCGCCACATACTATCCCTGTGTAGCTGCTCTGCAACAATCATGCAACTGAAACCTAAATTTATATATCCCGTTATTGCAACATGAAGCAAAGCCTTTGATCACCAGCCCTTAATTTGTAAACATTAAATGCTGGGGCTCACATGAAAACCCCCCCAAAAAAACGTTATGCCCGCGAAAGCAAGCAGAACTTTATATCCTCCTTTGTAATAAATTCTTTTCAATCTATTAGCACATAAATACAAACTTACATCGTGCCATACCAAAAACAACAAAAGCGGACGATTTAAAACATTTCACTTCGCCACGTACTATCCCTATTTAGCTGCTCTGCATCAATTATGCAACTGAAGGCTACATTGAGATAGGCCGCTATTGTAACATGGAGCACAGCTTTTTACACCCAGCCCTTTATTTGTAATACATTAAATGCGGGGCTCACATGAAAACATGAAAAACAAATGCCACATACTATCACTGTTTTTATGTTTAGCAATAATCATGCAGATAAAATCTACATTAAGATATCGGTAAAGGACGTCACTTATGTTGGCAAAAGCTACATGTAATGCAAAAGTGTTTGTAATGCGCGCTCGCTTTGCATCTAAGTAGACGGAGATGGCAGCAGGACAAATAGTGTGAAGTGAATGTAGACAACAGAGTAAAGAGAGGCCACACAAGATCGTTATCAACATTGCGTCCACATGACTTAATAATTCACAGTGGGCTGTCAGTTAGTAGCCATAAAACCCAGTAGAGAAGGCTTCAAGCGAAAGCAAACAGTATTCCTAAAGGAAGCAAGATGTTTATCGCTAGGGCAAGGCAACATCTGTTGTTTTCGTTCTTAGTTTACTGTTGAAATAAAAGCAAGTTAAATACCCAAAACAAGACTTCGTATTATTACACAAATACTGTTTATAAAGAACAATACGTAAAACACCTCACACAAACAAGAACGCGAAAAAAATAAAATAAAAACAGAAGTAATGCTGTCGAAAACAAAGCCAAAAAAGCCATTAATAAAAAAAATAAGACGAAAAGCAATGCCTTCCAAAACAAAGCAAACCAAATGCATTAACAACTTAGACGAAAATAAATACCTTCGAAAATGAAGCAAACCAAATCCATGGAAAAAGTCGAAGGCAAACAAAATGAATACAAAACAAGCATTGGCCGCGCGGCCGTGAAACTGACACGGCCGCGCGGCCGTGAAAGTGAAAGTAATCGTGAGGAAGCGGGTTTTGGAAGTGCAAACAGTGGCTTTTGCTGGCGACCAGCTTGCGTTCACGCGAGCGTCCAGATGGCGAGGGAAGCCATATGGCGCCTGATCGCGCGTGCACGCTCGCGTGAACGCAGGCTAGTCGCCAGCAAAAGCCACTGTTTGCACTTCCAAAACCCGCTTACTAAAACTCTCGCCAGAGCAGCGCATGCGCTGGCTCAGGCGAGACCTAAAAACGGAAGACTAGCTTCCTTTAAGATGGCGCCTACAGAGGGAGCCAGGCACCTCCCAAAACGGCCCAAAGAGCCTACAAGGAAATCAACAGCAGGACTATCAGTCGGGGCTCAATAGCAGGGCTATCAGTCCGGGCTCAGTTGAGTGGTATAGGGGTTCGGGGTTTCGGTGGAGGCCTGAAGGTGTTGTTTTGTATTTGTCATCTTCCTCGTTTTAAGGGGATCTTATGGAGGGAGCCTTCGAGTACAGTCTTTGGCTATCGGTTTTCAACCTGGAGATCGAGACGCTATGGTTCAGAGGCAGGACCAAACACAGGGGAAAAACCCTCTGTTTACAACATGCGTTTAATGGTCGACGTTTGGAGTAAAACATGATTTTTATTATCAAGAACTAAATCATTCAGAGGGCCGCCTGGAAAAAAAATTTCATTTTATGCTACGATTTTTCAGCAAGGACCTCAACTATGATTGATACCCTTACATCAAGCCCCGTCTGTTTTGCTGTTTCTCTTGAGTCTGGGATACTCAAAGGATACTAAGCCATTCCATTGTCCTTAATGGTTGCTGTTCCTGTCTAGCTCAATGGTTCAGGCACTGATTACACTCAAACTTGCCAAGCTTTCTGGTCTGGGACTGGGCCCCTAGGTAGTAGCAGGACTGAGCAGTCAAAACATGTATGAGTTGTTGAATCACAATGCGGTCTGTCCTACGGCAGCAGCCTCTGCTGTTGGGTATACCTTTTTTGTCCTGTTGCTTGCTTTTGTGACAGATATGAGTGCACTCGGGGTTGTAATCTGGTCAAAGATTCAGGTTTGAGTCCTCTCCACGTATGCAGCGTCTGGGACTTTCTCTACAATTATGTTTTTTCTTGACCTTATGGATTTCTAGCCGCCTGTAGGGTCTCCCGGTGTGGTCCACACCCTTCTGTGGCTTGTGTTAAGAACTTTTGCTTGAAGAAAGCCCTTGGTTGCAAAACCACTTTGAAAGCAGTAGTATGTATTCCAGATCTTGGATAATTACAATGTCCAAACAGGAGGCCACACTATTTTTATTAATTCGGAGTGACCTTTCATTTGTTTTGAAGAGCCTCTTCTTCCTAGCCTTCCAAAAATAACAAAACTGGTGAAACACACCAAAACTAACTGGCAAAATCTGTTGCCTAGTTCTGATGTTTGGCTGACCTAGAAAACTTTTTGTGCAGTGATACAGTTGCTAGACAGATCTTACCTTCCCCTATTCAGGGCAAAGTTACATGTGAAAGGCTGTTGGGATGGTTAAAAAAATCCGTAGGATGTGTCACTTAAGTAGTGGAGCTGTCTATCTTGTTAAAACTCACCCTAACCAGTTCTACCTCAGAGGGGACTTTTCTGCTGAGCCGCTGCTGTGTGCATTTACACTATAAAATACAAACTAGAGAAAAACAACTGGGGAGGGAATCGTGATCCCTGAAACTCAAGGGGTAATTGGAAGTGCCAAGCAAGGACATAAGGAAAGGAACGGGAAATAACATTTAGAAGATTCACTTAAACACCTGGTGGTTGTCCTAAGGCGCTCTACAGAAATTGTCTAAATCAAATTTAGATTATAAAAGCAGGCTTTTCTCCTCGGGCCTGCATGTTGCTCTGTACTGGTCCCCCCATCAGTGAGATGGCCAGAAAAGAAGGCATAGCAGTCTCTGTTATAGCTACTAACGTTTGCAATAATCTTCTGCTCCACTTATTCAAAGGGCCTCAACTTCTGAAATTTAGAAAATTCTTGAAACCATGCCTTGCTTCCCTTTAGTACTGGTTCTGCTTTGATTTTCTCTAACTACTTTGCTAACTTCGGTGTATGCCTCCCTTAATAACAAAACATAATGTGAACATTTTATGGCACCAGCCGATTAAATATATTGAGCTGCAAAAGTAGGGCTACTTTTAGGGACCCGTCTCTTCAAAGAGTTCCATCTGCCTTGGCATAGGCAAAGTCCACTGAGCAACCTAGCATATTTCCTGAAGTCTCCAGAGACCAGGTTTACTTTAATTTTGATTGCATGATACTCAGTCTCATTTCTTTCCTGACCTCGTCTGTTAAAAAAAACCATCACTGCATAGGACAAACCCTTGTGCAGGTGCGCCTTCAACCTTTTAGCACCCTTTAATGAAGGAGCCTGGGAAAAATGGCCTGGATGGATGAAGCCAACAGACCCAGCAGCCTGGCCAAATGCTTGAGGGACAAGCTGGGCGGACCACAGTTTTGCGCAGCTCGTGACGAATTCTTGCCATCTTCTTGGCAGGAAGACTCGGGATGGATTCTCGTGAATTGATCACAAAACCAAGGAAGCTCGTCACCGGTAACAACTTCTGTACGTTGATTACAAACCCCAATCTCTCCAGCAAGTCCACCATCATCTGAAGGTCACCCACCAGCGCTCGGGGGCACTGATCTATCAGAAGGATGTCGTCCAGATAGACTATCAGTTGCACACCAATGCCTTGGAGGAACTCCACCACTGGTTGAGAACCTTGGTGAAGCACCAAGGGGTGTATGACAAACCAAAGGGAAGAGTTTGAAATTCGAAGACCTGGTGACCCCAAAGAAATTGAAAAAACCTGCGAGGGGGAGGAAAAACCGGGACCGTGAGATAGGCATCCTTGAGGTCCAGCCGCACTAATCAATCCTCTGGTCGCAGAAGATTGTGAAGGAGATAGATGCCTCCATCTTGATGTGGCGGTAAACCAGCCACTTGTTGAAGTCTCGGATATTGATCACCGGCTGCTGACCTATGTCCCTCTTCTCTACCAGGAAAAGATAACTTATGAAACTGGATGCATGAATAACTACACACTCGCCCCTTTCTTTGGGAACTCTGAGATTTCTTGATCGATCAAGGCGGCCTGAGCCTGTGAAAATACCAAAGGATTTGGCCTGACCCGTTGAACGGGAGTAACCACAAACTCCAGACGGTAGCCCTGCACAGCCTGAAGGACCCAGGTGTCGGGAGTCACCTCCCAACAATTGTCTTGCAACAACGCCAGCCACCCTCCCACTTATAGTTGGGAAGAAAGGAGCGTCCTTACCATGGGAAGATCCTTGGGAGCGGCCTAGACTGCCTTCTCTGCCTCCATGCGCGTGGTGAAAACAAAGGGATGGGTAGGGCTCCCCAAATCGTGCAGGGTCTTGGTACTGCGTTTGACGGGAACCTTGGCCTCTATGAAAAGTATCTGTGCTGAAGCGGCCGGATGAGCGCCCCCTTCCACGGCTGGCCCATCCGAAAACCTTTGACAAAACTTATTAGGTCGAGCCCCGCTGCTCGCTCTGCGAGGCATGCTGTAATGGAGTATGCAGTGGAAGCTCCGCCCACTCTCCGCCCATTTTTTTTAATTGGCTCGTGTCATTGTCTTTCGTAAACGCTGGCTTCCGATTCATTATGAGGCTTGTTAGTCCCTCCTGTGTACCGCCTTGTCGCCATTTGTTACCGCCCATAAGGACTGGATCCTATACTCAGCTCGTTACACGTTATGCTTTATGTAGTGGGTGAGCACTATTTTGTTTATTGATACTAATGGGGACAAAGGCGGTTGCTTTTTTTTTTTTGGTTGTATTTGGGTGCTGAGCGGGGCGCCCGTTTCAGAGACACCGCGCTCGGTTTTATTATTATTTTTTTACTTTAAGACTGAGCGCGGCGCCCGCTTCAGGGACACCGCGCTCTTTCTGTTTTTTAAACTTTTACAATGCCAATAGGTTAAAAACTTGCAATAGCGAGACCTATTGCATTGTAAATGTTTGTTGACCTTTTTTCCACGTCGGGCGCCTTCCGGTGAGGTAGGTGGGCTGTGTGGCTGGCCGAGCGCCTGTTCTCTTCGCCTAGGTCTTCTGGGCTCTCCTTGTTTGTGGAGGGTGTGAGACCAGCCCAGGTGCTGTTCAGTTCATACTAACGGCAGTATTTTGGGAAATGCAACAGAGTGGGGGGCTGCTTGTATAAGGGTCAGATCAAGAGAGTGACCCTTTATGTATGTTGATCTAGTAACGATTTGCTGAAGGTTGAATGATACAGGGTTTGAATAAAAACTCGTGCAGTGTTGTTGTTTCAGTCGTCAAGATGTAAACTAAAAGCCACCAGAACAAAGATCTCAGGGGCTGTAGCAAGATCAAGCCGGCAGAATAAATGATTTTATCGGTAGATTAGTGCGTCCCTCTCTCGCACAGGCAGTCGATAAGAAGAAAGGTGATAGAGGCCACATGATACACAACAACGGACTAGACGTTCCGGATTGAAATGATTCCATTTGGCGTCTTGTGAGCAGGTGATGTCATTGTGTCCGCACCAGTCATGCTAAAGTTCGTTCTCTGTGAATTTATACACTTGCGGAAGAGGCTAGATAGGTCACGCTTGGCCGGTGTAGAGAGACATGACTCGGTAATAAAGAGCAGGGCATGCTTAGGGGCAAGAATCAAATTGTGTATGTGAGGGGAAAGGGTGCACGTGAGGAAGCGAGTAGTTGGATATTGTGTTCTGGCATTAAATCAGTGGATGTGTAATAAGCATTTGCAATGCAACAGGTCTCGCATTTGCAAGAGTTTAAACTATTGGCATTGTAAATGACAATACCTTTTATTTATGTTTTAAAAACCAAAACATAAATAAAAGGCATTGTCATTTACAATGCCAATAGGTCAATCTCGTGTGAATGCGAGACCTATTGCATTGCAAATGCTTGTTTCTTAATGGAGGCTTGTGCCTTGTCCAGGGAATTAAACATTTGCACAAACTTGCCTAACTCGTTAATAAAGTGTTCCCTAAACAATCCCCCCTTGTGCAGTTGGATCCACCTCCGAGGCAGCTTGATCTCTCAGCTTCGGGTCTGCCTTGATAAGGAGGGACCGCCTCAGTTCTGTCGATAGGCTGCAATTGCCATTTCCTATGGGGGATAACTACCCGTCTGGCCCAGTCAGAAAGGATCTTGGGCAATATAAGGGACCCTGATTGCTTGGCCTCCTCGGCCATGTGAAGGATTTTGGTGTTGGGCCCTCTCACGTCCAACAGCTTATCTTGGCATGACCACCGGGAGCAGACAGTGCCTTTCTTAGGGTCCCTAATATACTTCGTCAGAAAAGTGTTTATCTTCTCATCTATCTTGGGCGTTAGGGCTACCTTTCCCTCTAGTGAGGGACAGGGACACTCTACCCGTAGGCGGGCTTGGACATCCTTGTCTAGTGGTTTCCGTAGGCAACTTGCCACATAGGTTTCCACCTTGTCACTGGGGGACCACATTGAAGACCTGGGGTGGAGCAATTCATCTGGATCCAACATATCCACCACGAGGTCGTCCTGCGGAGAAGTCACAGAGCGGGGCTGCGCTGCATCATCTGCAGAAGGGTGCCATGGCCAAGAGGGGCCCGGATCCCAGTCAGAATCACCCTGGGAATCATCCTCCCCTACAGGGGTGGGGTGGGTGGGGGCTGAGGGGATCCGGATCAGGCAACTTCGTTGTGTCTAGAAGGAAGGCCTTCTTGAGACGCTTAAAGCGTCCTTATTAACGCCTTGGTCTATAGGGTTCTTGACTGCTTGACGTTGAGACCCTGGACATTCAAGCACCATTAGAGAGCCTTGCTGGTACGCTTGTCACCTCCAAGAGTGCCAGCGTCGGACACTGCATCTACAGCCTCACAAAATTTGTCGCTCAGAGGCATAAAGGAGGTTGAATCCTCCTCAGTATATTTGGCCTTGGAGTCCTGCATGGTCGGACCTGTTGTAGTGCTAGGGAGCCTAGCAGGTTAGGTAGAGTCAAGAACTCAAGTAATTGCGACCAGCACCCTACTCAATTCCTAGAGCACACAGTATGGCCGGTCCCTGTGGTGCTGAGATGGCCAAACGCCGAAAAACACTGACAGCCCAATGCGCTCTTAAATACACAAACCTTGCACGGACAACAAGCCTAAAGGCTTTTAGGGGAACCCACATGCAGTTCAGAGCCACATTACAGTGAAAATAATCCCCACCCAACATTCCTCGTACTGTGGGGCTATAGGTTCCTGCACCAACCCTGCATACACACTCTGGGGCCCTGATGGATTAAATTGTACTTGCCTGCACGCCTGGCGGGCAAGGCAGTCGCTGCACAGAAATTAACACGTGCGGGACAAGCGCCCATTGTTACAGACCCGAATCACGGGCATCAAGACTTACAGGCTGCTGGGGCACAAGAAACACTGGCCAAGGCTCCGCGATGGGCAGTTTCCCCTTAATGTGAATGAAGCGTGCACTGCCTCCGGAGCCAGAGGCGCATCTCGCTGACCTGCGAGCGCTCTCTAGTGGCCGGTGGCTCCCGGCGCAGACACAAGGCCCCGTAGGAGGTGACCAGCGTACACTCCGCGTGAGGAGTACTGACAAATGCTCCCGCGGCCCCAGAAAAGCAAAAGAGGAAGCGCAACAATATCACAATACACAGGAAATAACGCGCGCCCTACAAATTATCAATAACTGCACAACTAAAGGAATCAAACCTCTCAATACACATCGAATGTAAAATGGAGGTAAGACACTTAACTGCAGGCTGCTGGAGCAGCGAAGAAAGAGGGGGCATAAACAGTGTTGATGGACTATGTTACGGGGACTGTTCATTGATTGGTGGATATTTTGTTGTTCTGCTTTCCCTTAAATTCTTGGAAAAGGTAGTCTATTTTAAAAGCACCCTTAAACAAGAAGTAGAGAAAGAGGAGCATAATCTGAGCCCCCGGTCCTGACATAGAATTTATGTCCAATATCTCCTTTCTCTTTATTCAAAAATGACACACCATCCATTCTCACAATTTTTCCCTAGCTTAGGTGCAATCCTCCATGTTTGCCAGAATCAAGGGTTTAGGGAGTGAGTGTTAGAAATGGGGGTCTCTAGTTGGCAAGGGTTTGCCCAAGTAGGGACCCTTCTTCCTAGTCAGGGTAAGGGAGTCACACTCCTAAAATAACCCCTGCTCACCCCCTTGGGAGCTTGGCACGAGCAGTCAGGCTTATCTTGGAGGCAGTGTGTAAAGCATTTGCACACAACCAACAGTAATACAGTGAAAACACTACAAAAGGACACCACACCAGTTGTAGAAAAAATATCCAATATTTGATATACTTAAAACAAAACCAAAACGATAAAAAGCCACAATACAGTACTTAAAAAGGTATACTTTGCAAGAATACTTGAAAAACAGTTCGTACGAGTCGGTAGCTCCGTCCGGGGCTACCACGGTGCTGAAAACAACAGTCTAACAGTTCCAGCCGACCGCGTCAGTACGGGCCAGCGAAAGCGTGAACAGACTCGGTAACAGTACCTTTCTCGTTGCAGCTGACACGGGGGTGCGAGCCGGTCTTGGCAACCGTCGCAGTTGCGTTGCAAAATGGAAGCGATGCAGGGTGCGCTGTCCTCTCGATGCGGTGCAAGCAGCGGCTCGGTGCCGATCGTCCAGACTGCGTTGGTGAGACCAAGGCTTACGGTGCAGAGCGAGATGGTGCTCGATGCGGTGCTGGCAGGTTGCGGTGCAGGTGACCGAGCCGGTTAGCAGGAGCTGGCGTCGGTCAGCCCAGACGGCTGTGTGGAACGAGGCGGTGCGTCGTGAAACTTAGGAGCGGTGCCCCCAGCCACGAAGAGGTAACGTGTCGAAGTCAGCAGCAGCAACGGCGAGACCAGGATGGCGAAGTGAAGCTAGGCGGTGCGGAGTGCGGTGCCCACAGGTCACGGTGCAAGCAGCGGCTCGGCGGCGGTCATCTTCGTCAGTGAGACCAGGGTTGCAGTGCAAGATGCGGACGGTGCGGTCTGCGGTGCCGTCAGGACACAGAGCCAGCGCCGGAGTCAGTGACTAAGTCGGTTGCGTTTCCCTTCTCTGTGGCAGCTGAAACAGCGGTTTCAGAAGCGGTACCCAGAGGTTGGTGAAGTCTTTGCAGTCCCTGAGACTTCAGAACAGGAGGCAAGCTCTATTTCAGGTCCTTGGAGATACTCAATAAAGAAGTTGCAGAAAGTTCAGTCCAGTCCTTTCACTGCCTAAGACAGAAGCAGCCACTGCAGGCCAACACAGCAAAGCACTCAGCAAAGTGGTAGTTCCTCCTCACAGCTTCTCCAGCTCTTCTTCTTGGCAGTCTTCTTGGTCCAAAAGCGTTCTAAAGTTCTGGGGTCTGGGCCCCAATATTTATACCACAAAATCCTTTGTTCTCTGAAGGCAGAGAGTGCCTGTCCCCAGCTAGAACCAATTCTGTCCTCTGGTGCAGCTTCCTGGCAGGAGGTGGAGACAGCATTGTCAGAGGCAGACCAGGCCCATTCAGGTGCGAGGAAATCTCCTCCCCCCCCTACTCTAAATGCAGTCCAGGTCTATTCAGCCCATCCCTAGCCCATCTAGACTCTCTGGAGCCACTGCTCCTCCCCAGCCACCCCAAAGCCAGACAGTCAATCCCCAAACCTAGCAGAGGCATACTGGATGGCTAAGCAAGAAAATACCTACTTTCTAAAAGTGGTATTTTCAAACACAGAATGTAAAAATCATCTTTACTAAAAGATGCATCCTTAGATTCTGAGTTCAGGCCTACTAAACTTTACTTTTCAACCTTGTTCCCAGGGGTAGTTATGTTTATAAGATGTTATAAACAAACTTCCCATTCTGTCCTATAGGAACAGGTAGCCCTGCAATAGTGAAAAACGAAATTGGCAGTAATTCACCATCAGGACATGCCACACACACCAGGGCATGTCCTACCTTTCACATACACTGCACCCTGCCCACAGGGGTACCTTGGGCCTACCTTAGGGGTGACTAACATGTAAGGAAGGGGAAGGTTAGGGCCTGACAAGTGGGTACACTTGCCAAGTCGACATGGCAGTACCAGACTGCACACAGGCTTTGCAATGGCAGGCCAGATTTACATTTACAGGCTGCTTGTGTGGGTGGCACAAACCGTGCTGCAACCTCACTAGCAGCATTTGATTTACAGGCACTGGGCACACACGGTGCACTGTACTAGGGACTGGCTAGTAAATCAAATCAGCCAATCATGGAAACACCAATCCATAATAACAATTTACAACAGGAGCACTTGCACTTTAACACTGAACAGCAGTGAGAAAGTGCGCAGAGACCCCAATTAAGCAGCAAAAACAGAGTCAAAACTAGGAGGTCAGAAAGCAAAAAGACAGGGGAAACATGCCAAAAGATGCCAAGTCTAACCGTTAGGTGCACTGGGTTCAAAGAGTGGGCTTGACTGGAGCACAGAGTGGGTTTAAGGTGCCAAGATGTCATGGTTATGCTTCTTTGGGTAAAATATATGTCCACTTAGGCACATTTTACGAAACTGTCTACTATGTTGTAGTGGTGACATGTGAACAAAGGATTTCAGGACTAAGATGGACTATAGCTGATGAGTATTGTATTCTTCATGTTATATAAATAGTAGAAAAGTGCTTTAAACACATTTCTGTATATTTTTAAAAATGTTTCTGCACTAACATTGGTTTAATGCATGCTTTTATGTTTTATTTTTGCAGGAAGTTCTAGGTTATAAAATTGATCACCAGGTGTCTGTTTACATTGTAGCAGTATTAGAGTATATTTCTGCAGATATATTAAAACTAGCTGGAAATTATGTAAGGAATATAAGGCATTATGAAATCACAAAACAAGACATTAAAGTGGCGATGTGTGCTGATAAGGTAGGTTCTCATTTCTCTATCCTACATTTATTTTGTTCGTAATAAAAAGAAAATATGAAAAGTCTGTATCGATTTATCATTCAAATGTAATAACTTAATGCCAGATGCCCATATTCTATCAGGTTACATTTCCTAAGGTTTAAGGTAACCTCAGTTTTAAATTGTGCTGAGTCCATTCTCAACTTTGTAGGATTTTTTGATGGGAAAATGCCATTTCAAGTTTCAAAATAAACACTTAAAAGTTCTTGATCTTACCATGATTTTCTGCAGCCAGCTGTACAATTGCTGTTTGATCATTTTGCATGTTTTAGGAGGTTGTATTTTTTCAGCTAGGAGACCCATTTTTTAAAAACTCCTATCTATGACCTAGTCTATAAAAAGTTATTCACAGCAGCCGTAGTCCTTTTATTTGCTCCACTAAATTATATCATGGACACTTTTTGTTTTATCAAAAATTGTTAGGTGCCAAAGTTTCTAAAATGCAATCATTTCTTGTGTCCACAAACCTATGTTTTCCTTATCTTTATCTTAGTTGCTCATTAAATGCTACTTTACTGTTCTCTGCATTGAAGGTTTTTTCATTCCTTCCATTTTTTAACATACACATTTTTTTCTTCTTTGGACTCGGGGACTTGCTAAGCCTATATAATTGACATTAAGTCTAATTAGTCCTTTCGCCAATGCAAAATTCAGTGCTTAATATGGTATTTCTGTAGTGTGGACCTAGACAGAAGGCAGCTGTGCATGGTCAAAGAAAAGCAAAAGTCAATGAGTAATGGAAAAGGAAGCTGGGTTGTGTATGGTTAGTATTTTGATATATAGAGAGTTCTTTACAGATATGCGTGTTGAACTCTTTACTAAACTGGAGCATCCTTGGGTAGGTTCTGTTGTGTATGGGGAGGCTGTTTACACTTTTTAGTCTGCATTCTGATCGTGCCCTCGCTGCGTGTGCCAAGAACCTCCAGAGATGGTGAACTTGTCTGCAATTTTAGCAGGATGTGCTCGACGTGATAGCTTTGTAAATGATTAAGCTGGTTTTGAAAATGGTGCGGATCGACATCGGGAGGCAATGGACTTTCATCAAGATGCAGGTGATTTGATCATATTTCGTCAGGCAGTGGATAAGACATGCTGTGTTGTATAGGATGCTTCTAAGTGGTGCCAGTGTGGAATCTAGGAGGCCATGGAGTAGAGCATTACCACCATCCAGATGTGCGCGTATGAGCGCTTGAACAGCAGTTCAGAAGTCTCTTTCTGGAAGAAACATTTAATAATTGCAAACCTCTAGTAACCTAGAAAGGGAATATAAAGAATCCATGATCCTCCAGTAGGATTCAGATTGTGGCCCAGATGCACACAATCTCCAAATTTATATTTTCAGAAGATGGAGAACAAATGTTATCCAGTATTGGATCTTTCATAGATTCACATGCTTAAATCGTTCCCCGTTGTCGAAGTGGGAGTCCACGATACAATAACAAAGCAGTAAGTAGTTTACAATAGGCTACAATGGTAATAGAACGGTTGCTTAGCCCATGTCCTTTTTAAAAAAAAAAAAAAAAAAAAAAATATCCAAACTTAAACTAAGACCAATCAGGCACAGCACCCTCTAGAACCTTCCCAACAGAGTCTGTTTTCCTCAGATTTTCTACTGCACGTTGTGGAAGGGAGTCTCCCTGAGCTCTGCTCAGTTTTTCTTCACTCTGTTTGGAAATGACAGAATATCTGATTCTTCTTCTAAAAAAAAAAGAAAAAGCGCTCTTGAGATCATGCAAATCCTGCGGGCAGAAGAGAATATATGTGGACGACCCGCATAAAGAATGCCTATATTGCCATCATCCTCATTATTCTGTGAAGGATTGTAGAGTGTGTCACATTATTTCTCACAAGACACTCCGAAACCGAGAGGCAAGGCTCTTCTTATGGCTCCAGAGGTCAAAGACTGTCTCTTTAAGTGAAGACAACGACTCATCTACCAAACCTCCAAAGAAGGACAGGTCCCATGACCAGGAAACCTCTGAGGGCAGCAGAAAGATTCAAAAGACTTCACATCAGGGGTCGTTCAAAATAATTGAAAAAAAAGCAGAACACTCAAAAAGTCTACAACCCCTGCTGCCAAATCTTCCAGGCACTGGCAGACTTCATCAGAGCCATCAACATCTAAGGTCCACAAGGTACCGTTGACGTCTCCATTGTCGACGTCTCCATTGTCGACGTCTCCATTGTCGACGAGCACTACGTCGACCATAGTTACGGTAACATCCTCTGCGCCGTCGACAACGAAGACTTCCTTAGCCTTTCCGGCACCCATTCTGTCTACGGTCATCACCTCGACTATGGCTACGAAGTTGGTTCCACCGTCCATGATTAAGCTGTCAACGTTACCATTACCGTCAACGATGGACTTCTCGTCGGCCCCACCATCAACGAATCTATCGTCTTCTGGCACATAGTCTACGAACCCATTGTCGACTAGGCCATCAACGTCGAATGCCTCCCAGACGAAGCTGTGTACGCCACCATTGATGGAACCTTCCTCCCTGATTCCTTCATTGCTGGTGTCGTCGACGACTCCGTCGATCGGTATGCAAGCTTCAACAACCATTCTGGAGCCTCATGACACTTCCCTCCCCCCCCCCCCCAGCAAAGTGTCTCCTTCTCTTCCGTGCTGTTTGCTAGATGAGTTGGTTGACTCAGAACTTAGTATATTATCAAAAGAGGGAGGAAGAAGCAAAGATCCATTCGGCTTCCTATCAAAGGTAAGTAATCAAAAGGGAGAATGGATCACTTGTACCTGTATTACCAGGCTCAGATGTGTTGTCCAAATTAAAAACCCTCATTCACGTACAGGAATGGTAGAGCGGTATATCTTGATTCTCCACTTCTCTTAGAACGTGAAAGCCTCATCATTGGGTCTCTTTGTCAATGTGCTTTCCTCCACCTGGAGTCAGACCAACTGGTGATAGCAGTAGTGATCAGGAATAGTTGAAAAAAGTGAGTTAAAATTGCTTCCCGTTCCTTCCCAAAGAAACTTTATTCGGTAGGAAAGGGGGCAAGGTTAAAAAATAGGGGGGTGCACTCCTAGAAATGTTACTGTTCTATTGCACCTATTCGTCCGTGTAAAAGGTCGACATGTTTCAGCCCTCAACTCGCCCCTAGGGGTCAGGGGGCTTTCTTCAGGACCTATCGAAATGAGAGATGGCTAAATTCTAGCAATCTGTGAGGGCAGGTAAGTAACTCACACTTCTTATTATTTGTAACAGGTCAATAGTACCTAAAACTTGTTTATTCCGAATTTCGGCTTCCTCGGGTCACCGGCGGGCTAAGAACCTTGTTCCAGGTTACTCTGGTGTTGGGGCACCGTCACTGGACGGAGCTCAAGCAGAGTAACCTGGAACATCAGGTTCTTAGCCCGCCGGTGACCCGAGGAAGCCGAAGTTCGGAATAAACAAGTTTTAGGTACTATTGATCCGTTACAAATAAGAAGAAGGGTGAGTTACTTACCTGCCCTCACAGATTGCTAGAATTTAGCCATCTCTCATTTAGATAGGTCCTGAAGAAAGCCCCGACCCTAGGGCGAGTTGAGGGCTGAAACATGTCGACCTTTTACACGGACGAATAGGTGCAATAGAACAGTAACATTTCTAGGAGTGCACCCCTATTTTTAACCTTGCCCCCTTTCCTACCGAATAAAGTTTCTTTGGGAAGGAACGGGAAGCAATTTTAACTCACTTTTTTTGACTATTCCTTGATCACTACTGCTATCACCAGTTGGTCTGCCTCCAGGTGGAGGAAAGCACATTGACAAAGAGACCCAATGATGAGGCTTTCACTTTCTAAGAGAAGCGGAGAATCAAGATATACCGCTCTACCATTCCTGTACGTGAATTAGGGTTTTTAATTTGGACAACACATCTGACCCTGGTAATACAGGTACAAGTGATCCATTCTCCCTTTTGATTACTTGACTCAGAACTTAGTCAAATATCAAGACAGTTATGATGATGATGATGAATCTTACGATGGACACTATTATGTTAGACATCTTTATTCCTACTTCCTGGATCATCCGCCTCCTCCATCGCAAGTACAAATGCATTTTTCTTTAGTGCAGGACTTGCAGGCGATTATGCAGGACTATCGCAAAAGGTTTCCTGATCCTGCACAAGATTCACAAGTTCCTCCACCAATGCTTATCCCATCTACTCCACTTAGACCTCCTGCAACACCAAGGATGACACCTGCCTCTACCATGCCTCTGCCACCCAGAAATGATCCATCTTCATCCTCCGCTTACTATGACAGGAAACAGGGTGAGATACATGACACTCATCCATCACACAATTAGTGGGATGATTGTGATACCTACGCTGTCACCACCGTCTGCGCGCCCATCTGATTCCCCTCCTGAGGACATTGGGGGTTTCCACAATTTGTTGGAAAGAGCTGCTGCACGATTTGAGCTCCCTATGTCAGTAAACCAATCCAATTGCTTCTTATATGACTTTAAGGAGCAGGTGCGCATGTCAGTCAGAGCCATCCCTATAGTGGACCACATTTGGGACAAAGGCTTCAAGTTGATGAGAACCCCAGCTACTGTAGCGGCTGTGGCACCATGTATCGATTTAAAAAACACAAAGCCCTGTGACTCTTCTTTATGTTTCACCGGGCACCCCAGGGCTGATTCCGTGGTCTCGCAAGCAGCACAGCACCTATCCAAAAATCCTGCCACGCCAATATCTGCGCCTCCTGATAAGGATGGCAGAAAACTAGACAACATTAGTAAACGGTTATCCGCAATGTCTGCCAGATCTATTCTGTTACGATACACAAATGTGGTCTGACATAGGAGCATTATTAGACCTTGTGCCCGAAGATAGAAGTGAGAAAGATATTACAGGAAGTGGAGCACACATCATCTGAAGTCATTGGTTGTGCTATGGACATTGCTTCCACTGGTTTTCGTCAGTTGGCAGGAGCGGCTGTTTTGCGGAGGCAGGGTTGGTTCAAGTTAACATCATTCGGACCAGAGGTCCAGTCTAAAATATTGTATGTATGCCAAACGATGGTGATACATTATTTGACCTCAATTCCATGCCAGCTACTATCCCTTCACCCGTCCCTGTGGGTGCAAACATCTCCAGTCATCTACCCCAATGGAGGCAGATTACAAAAGACAAGTGGGTACTAAGTCTCCTAACCTACGGTCATACCCTCAAGTTCATGCAAACACCTCCAAACAAACCTCCAAGGGGTTCGCACCCCCCTTGCCTTCACTCATTGCGTCTTGCTCTCCAAGGGTGCAATAGATTGAGTACCTTTCAGTCAGAAAAACAAGGGTTTTTACTCTCGTTTTTTTCCTAATAAAGAAGAAATCAGGACCGTGGAGACCTTTTCTAGACCTAAGATCGCTCAACAAATTCCTAAAGAAACCATCCTTCCGGATGGTTACTCTTTCGGACATCCTGCAACTCTTAAACCACGGAGATTACATGACCACCATCGATTTGCAGGACGCCTATTTCCACATCCCCATTCACCTCAAGCATAGGAAGTACCTTCGCGTCATAGTATCTGACATCCACTACCAATTCAAAGTCTTAACATTTTGCCTCCAATTCGCACCAAGAGTTTTTTCAAATTGCGCGGCACCGGTTGTAGCTACCCTTAGGAAACGCGGTCACCAAGTCTTTCCCTATTTGAACGACTGGCTCCTGAAAGCACAGACACCAGAGCAAACTACCAAGGCCACCCAAGACTGCATTACCCTTTTTCGCAAATTGGGCCTTACTTTAAATCTTCACAAGTTATCTCCTACCCCAAGTCAGCGCATTGCTTTCCTAGGTTCTACTCTAGACACAAGGACAGACCAGGCCTTTTTGTCCCTAGAACGACAGTACAAGCTAGTGCAATTAGCTCTCAAGCTATCCAGAAAATGGTCCGCTTCAGTGCGTCAGTACAAATCCTTGCTGGGGATGATGTCATCCGCAATCACTCGTGCCCCTAGCACACCTGAAGATTAAGAGTTACAGCTTCAGTGGATTCAGACGGAGGGGTCGTTCGACCTTAAACTGATAACACCAAGGATGGTCCAGGCTCTCGCATGGTGGACCTATTTGTCTCACATCTCCAAAGTCTCACATTCCTCCCACTCATACCAGACTTTATCATAACCACGGATGCTTCCCTTGAAGGTTGGGGTGGTCACATTCAGGATCTTCATTCGGGGCAAATTGCCTGCATACCAAAAATCAATGCTTTTAAGCCGCCTAGAGCTCAAGGCCATCTTCTTCACTCGCCAAGCTTTCTTGCCTTGCATTCAAGGATCATCAGTGTTGATTTGGACCGACAACACGACCAACATGCACTATGTGAACAAGCAAGGAGGGTCAAGATTCTTTCCTCTTTCCTTGGAGGCTCAGAACCTTTGGGAGTGGCTCACAGTTCACAATATCGCACTTAAAGCGGTGCATTTTGCAGGAACAAGCAATACTCTAGCGAATACCCTCAGCAGATCTTTAGAAAGTTGCCATGAATGGGAGCTAGATCAGCAAGCGTTGGACAAGATCTTTCACCTTTGGGGCAATCTGCATCTGGATCTCTTTGCCACCAGCCACAACAGCAAATACCTTTGTTACGCCAGTCTGCATCCTCTCCCGGGATCATGGGGGAATGGCTATTTGATAAGATGGTGCGAGATTTATGCGTACAATTTTCCCCCAGCATCCCGAGGGTTCTCAGCAAGATGAGGCTAAAGAGATGCGGATTGATCTTAATTGCTCCCTGGTGGCCCAGGCAGTTCTGGTTCACCCAGCTCCTCCTGATGTCTGAATCCAGACTAGTTCCACTACGGATCAAACCAACACTCCTGACAATGAACCAGGGCCGAGTTCTGCTCCTGGATCCAATTATGTGCATGGCTCCTAAGTTCCATGAATTTCATCACCTAAGCATTCTCCAGGATTGCAAAGACATTTTGGCAAGTGCTAGAGCTCAATCCATCAATAAATCATACAGACTAAAGTGGAAAAGATTCTGTTTATGGTGCCAACAACACAACTTACACCTGCAGGAAGCACCTCTGGAGAAAATCTTGCCATATCTTCTCTCTCTGGCTCGGTCAGGTCTAGTGCATGCATCTGTTTAGGTGCATCTTCAGCAATATCTAGATATTGACGGTCCCCTCCGGTTCCACCCTTGTGCTCCTCCAGGATAATAAAACAGTTCATGAAAGGCCTTTTCCGAGTCTTTCCTCCGGTGCGACCACCTCTACCAGGGTGGCATCTTAATTTTGTCCTATCTCAACTCATTAAACCACCGTCTGAACCAATTTATTGGGCATACCTCAAATTCCTCACCTGGAAGGTAGCCACCCTTCTAGCTTTGACATCCGCTAGAAGGGTAAGCGAAATTCAGGCATTTACTATCCAGGAGCCTTTTCTCCCATTTACAGAGGACACAGTCATCCTTAGGACTAACCCAAAGTTCATACCAAAAGTGACCACACAGTTTCATCTGAACGATCTAATTATTCTTTGCACCTTTCTTCCCAATCCGACCACTCCAGCAGAGCAGTCTCTGCGCACTTTGGACATAAAGAGGTGTTTAAAGTTTTATTTACATCGCACCAAACAGTTCCGTAATTCACAACAACTATTCGTTGCCTATGGCCAATCTCAGCTAGGGAGACCCGTGACTAAAGCGACCATTGCCAGGTTGATCTCTGCCACTATTCAATTCTGCCATTCCAAGGCGGGCAAACCGCTTTCTTCGACTCTGAGAGCGCACTCCACAAGGGCAGATTCCACATCAGCAGCCCCGTTGAGAGGCAATCCTATAGAGATCTGCCGTGCTGCAACTTGGAAGAGCATTTATACTTTCATGCCTTTAAGTTGGCACACCGCAGTGAGGCAGCGGTCGGTCAGGCAGCATTAAGACACCTGTTCCAATGAGGTGAGCCTCGGTTAGTTCTCAATTTTCTTCTTAGTATGCATAGTTATTACACTTTGTGCTGTTCCTAATTCAGCTAGTGTTGTTTTATTCACATAATCCTCATTTTTTTTTTATTCTTAAGGTAACAATCCCACTTCTGCTAATGTATATTTGTGTGTATGTGTGTGTTATTTATATATATATATATATATATATATATATATATATATATTTGTAATTTATTTTGATGCATAGATTTGTATATATTCCTACCCACCATCCACAAGGAAATGCAATATAATTTATTAAAGTTGCACACTGCTTGCTATTCTGATTCAAGCATGTGAATCAATGAATGATCCAAAACTGGATAAGAAAATGAGTTACTTACCTGTACCTTCCGTTATCCAGTATTGTTATCTTTCATAGATTCACATGCGAGCCACCCTCCTCCTTAGAGGCTCTCCTCATATATCGAGTTAAACTCCTTCATTAGTGCTCTAAAATCTGAGGAAAACAGTCTGTTGGGAAGGTTCTAGAGGGTGCTGTCGCCTGATTGGTCATAGTTCAAGTTTGGTTCTTTTTTAAAAAGTTAGAGTTGCGCTATCCACTTGTGGGAGCGTCCCTTATATGCACTGCCAAAATTCCAAATGGAAGTCAAAATTCAAACTTGAACAGTTTTATAGATTACAAATTTTTCAGATTTTCATTTTTATAAATTCTCTTGTTTAGAAATGATTATTCCAACATAGCTTGTTGATATGTGTTCATTGCACCACATATTCCTTTTCAATACTTTCTTATGCGCATCCATAGCACAAGCTATTCATTTTTATTGTTACATGGGTCCCCAATGCATGTCGGGCATGCCTCTGCCCTTCGTCAAGGGGTGAATTCCTAAAAAATAACAAATAATGCAAAATAGAATGACTGCCATTGGTGTGGAATTGAACCACCACCTGAAGTTTGGGTTGTCGGGGTTACGTTGATTTCAGCATGCATTAAAATAATATTACCACATGTCTTCTAAGTCAGAAGTGTGTGTTAATGTGTTCCCCTCAGTGAATTTATAAAACTGTTCAAGTTTGAATTTTGACTTCCATTTGGAATTTTATTTTGGAAGCCCATATAAGGGAAGCTCCCACATGTGGATAGGGCAACTCTTTAAGTATTGATACACGTCTAGGATCAGAAGACGATACCTTTCTGCATGCCAGTACCCTATTTTAAGAAAACAAAGTTTTAGTTAACCGCTCATAACTAAGTTGGTGAGTCCAGGTTTATTAATTCATCTTTTTTAAAAAGAACATAGGCTGCCAAGCGAACCTCTGTTGCCATTATAGCCTATTGAAAACTACTTACTGCTTTGTTATTGTACTGCGAGACTCACACTTCGACAGGGAATGATTCAAGAATGTGAATCTATGAAAGATATCAATACTGGATAACTGAATTTACAGGTAAGTAAGTTTTTTTCTTCCCCTTGCTGCTTTTTTTCACAGTGATGCTGTATCGTGTCAGATACTTATACACCAGGCTGCCTGTGGTTTCATGTGCACATTCAGTGCTATTTTACACTGTATAATATCGGGTATTCTACCCTAGATCCCCAGATTGTCTTGTTTTTATGGCTCTATCTAAAGAGATGTCAACGCCTCCAAGGGGATCGTTAGAGACTTGGGAGAAAAATAATGCACCACGCCTGAGCAACAAGCAGCATTGCACATACACTTGTCACCATTCTACATATACGTCTCAAATGCACACAGCACATAATTGTATTTCAAGAATTGCACAAATAAGTAGTACACCCTTAAAGAATCACATTGTGCCCATCTTGGATCTCAATTGACATTTTTGCCCCTCCTATGGTCTCCTCTGTTCTTTCCATAATACTAGATCAAATGTTTTTTTCTGACCATCTTTATTTGAGCACTGTAGCCCCAGTGTTTGACTCGATCACCTGAAAGGCAAAGGTACATAAATTAACCCTGTTTCCATTCTTTTTTGCATTTTTTATTTTTCTCATTTTTCTCTCAAGTTGGCAAGTATAGTCTATGCTTTTCTTTGGGTACATGGGCCTGCTGTAGCTGCTTACTTGTAAGAACAGCTGTCTTGTACGTTTGGAAAATCCATGTCATTGAGATGCTCATGGGATCTCAATATTGTCCTAACCATACTGTCCTATTTTTGAACCACCACATTCCATGTCTTTACATGCATTAACATTGAAAGTGGCATTTTTCGTCGCAATCACTCTCACGCAGAGTTGGCCAACTCCCAAGTGTTATCTGTGGAAGAACCTTTCATTCAGGTCCATAAATGCAAAGTAGTTTTACGCACTCATTAACAATTACTTCCAAATGTTGTATTTTCTTTTCACCTCAATCCAACCCTTACATTTTCTACATTCTTTCAATTCTCTTTAATCACAGCAGAATGGTTCTTCTTTCTTTAGATTTCAAGCGAACACCCATGTACCAAGTAGGCAGAACCAGGCCTCATTCCAAAATAGAATTGCTTTGTTTGCGCACAAGCACGCTCCGATTTCTAAAAGGGAGGAGCAAATGGGAGAACTGTCCGATACTCAGGGCAGACACTTGTACAACAGACCAGATCAGTCTAGTTGGATTGATTACTTCTTATTCAGTCTGAATGGTTGGCCATTTGTGTATGACATGGCTGTGATTGATAGGTCCTATAGTGACCATAATGCCCTCTGTTTGTCGCTGTGGGGTACCCTAGCAAATAACCCCTTACTCCAAGGTAGTGCACAAGTTGGGGATGTTGCGCTTTCTAATAATGGGAAAGCTATTAGGTGGGGATGGGTTGAAAAGCACCCGGAGGCCATGGAGTTGGTGGTTAATAAAGCCAAGGAATAGCTAGAGATATTGGAAAGTCTATTTCTGAAGGAGAGAGTCTGGTCCTGGAAAAACCTATGACACCCTCTTTGCTAACAGTAAGACACCTCTTTGTGCTGGATAATAAATACGTTATGAAAGACCCAGAAAGCAGGCCCGTGGTACACTAAAGCTTCTATCAGCAACTAAAGCTAAAACAAATAGGCCCCAGCTTGTGCTTTGCAGGGCAAACTATAAAAGAGATTTGGCAAAAGCCAAGAGAGACTGGGAGGGTGCACTCTGGGAAGAGCACTAAAGACAGTATAAGGTTTTGGAATACCCTGGCACTGAGAGAAAATGGCTGTAGGAAGGAAGTGGGATACTTTGTGCAACCCCAGGATTGGGTATCCCGCTTTAGTAATTTGTTTTCCTGTAGTGAGGATCCACCATGGGTTAGTATTGATCACTCTCTGGCAGCCAGATTAAAGGACCGCCGCAAGTTTAATAGATGCCTCGCTGAAGATTTTCTGGAGGCAAATCGTAGCGCACCTTCTGGATTGGATAAAGGAGAACAACGTAGTATCGGAGTTCCAGGCGGGCTTCAGAAATGACATTTATACGGTTGACCAGATTTCCGATTTAATTGCATTTTCAGTAAAGCCGTAGCAATCAACAAGGGTCGACCTTTGACTTGGTTCTGAGAGCAACACTTTGGACTATTCTAGACAAGATGGATGTCCCTTCCAATCTATTGGCAATCCCTGTCCGGCTGCATGAACAAAACTATGCAGCGGTTAGGTGGGAAAACCAGGGACAACTCGCCAATCCCAAAAGTATTATGTGGGGAGTTAGGCAGGGATGTGTCCTGGCCCCCACTCTGTTTTTACTATATATGAATGATGCAGTGGAATGGCTGGATAGGGATGGTTGTGGCACCCTGAAAGTGGTAGGTAAGAGAGTACCCGCTTTACTTTTTAAGGACAACACTCTGTTGATTGCAAAGTCCCTTAAAGGTTTACATCAACTCTTGAATCACTTTAACAACTTTTGTAAAGAGCATGGGATAGAGTTTTCCAGCTGTAGAATAAAGTTTATGATCCTGCAAAAAGTAAAAATTACAAATGTAAGTTGTACGCCAACAATGACCCCATAGACCAGGTCTCCCACTTAGACTACCTGGGGTTAAGACTAACCTCTAACTTGGATTGGTCTATGCAGGTACAAAAATCACATTGCTCCTTATTCAAAGAGAGCTTCCCTGGCAATAGAGATTTATAATGTAAAAGCACTGAGAGCCATTTTGTATGGTTTCGAGATTTGGGGGCATGCAAATTGTAGCATAATCACTTTAGCAGAAAATAGATTTTTAAAAAAACATCTCTTTGAAAGCTGAGTACAGGCCATTGTTGTATTGGCACAGCCTCTGGACCTTTACTGCTCTAGGAGCCTATCGTGAAGCCCTAAGGGAGCTTTTGGCCTCATCTAGTTCCCAGAAATTACCATGGCTAAAGCATGTCAGATCTACACTAAAGAACCTGGGTTTGGTGAGGCTCTGGGTATGTCCGGAGGAATCGAACTCCATTTCCAAAATGTACATTAAATCACTATATTGGGAGTATTATCTGTTGAAATAATCCATGGAAGCACAGGCACTTTAATCACAGAGTTAATTAATTTTGAACCTCTTCCTTTGTATGAAAGAACGATTGAAATTATGCCTCCTCTAGCTCAGAAACTGTACTTAGAATCAATTTAGGTACTGTTAGAAATGGGATCTCTAGTTGGCAAGGGCTTGCACCTTTGTCCAAGTAGGGACCCTTCTTCCTAGTCAGGGTAAGGGTTGTTACACTCGTGAAGTAACCCCTGCTCACCCTCCTGGTAGCTTGGCACGAGCAGTCAGGCTTAATTCAGAGGCAGTGTGTAAAGCATTTGCACATAACCAACAGTAATACAGTGTAAGCACTACAAACGGACACCACACCAGTTTAGAAAAAAAACCAATATTTTATATACTCAAGACAAGACCAATTACGACAAAAATCCACAATACTATACTTTACGAATGAATGCTTGATACGGTAACTTCTTCTTTGCAGGAATAGCACAAAAGCAAAGTTCGTACGAGTCGGTAGCTCCGCCCGAGCCTACCGTGATGCTGAAAACCACAGAGTCTAACAGTTCCAGCCGACCGCGTCGATACGGGCCAGCAGAGTCGTGAACAGACTCGGTCACAGTACCTTTCTCGTTGTGGCTGGTACGGAGTGTACGAGCCGGTCGGCGTTCGTCGCGGTTGCGGTGCAAGACGGAGCGATGCAAGGTGCGGTGTCCCTCGATGCGGTGCAGGCAGCGGCTCGATGAGCGTCGTGCAGACGGAGTCGGTGAGTCCAAGGCGTGCGATGCAGGGTGAGACGATGCTCGATGCGGTGCTGACAGGTTGCGATGCAGGCGACCTAGCCGGAGTGCGGGAGCTGGCGTCGGACAGCGGTGCGAGTCGGAGCGGTGCGTCGCAGACGTGCGAGCGGTGCCCCAAATGCGGTGCGGTCTCTACTCTTGAGCCAGTTGCAGCGACAGTGTCGGTCTGGTCCGGCTGGCCCAGTGAAGCGATGCGATGCGAACTGCGGTGCCCACAGGTCACGGTGCAAGCAGCGGCTCGATGTTGACGGCGTCGGACGTCGCCCACGGTGAGACCAGGGTTGCGAAGCGGGGCGATGCGGTCTGCGGTGCAAACAGGTCACCGGCCAGGGATGGATTCGGTTGACGGAGTCGGTTGCAGTTCCCTTCCTCGGTGGCGACTGAAACAGCGTTCCAGAAGCGGTACCCAGAGGCTTGTGAAGTCTTTGTAGTCCCTGAGACTTCTTAACAGGAGGCCAGCTCGGTTCCTGGCCCTTGGAGATACTCAGCACAAGTTCGTAGAAAGTTCAGTCCAGTCCTTTCACTGCCCAAGACAGAAGCAGCAACTGCAGGCCAACCCAACAAAGCAACAACACAGCAACGGGGCAGTACTCCTCCTGGCAGCTCTTCCAGCTCTTCGTCTTGGCAGGTTCCTTGATTCCAGCGAGATCTAAATTCATGGGGTCAGGGCCCCAATATTTATATCCCAAATTCCTTTGTTCTCTGAAGGCAGAGAGGCCTTGGCCTAGTCCAAACCAGTTCTGGAGCACTTTGTTGACAAGTCTCCGTCCCTTCTTTCAGTGAGCGGGCCAGGGACATCAGACGCACCACAGGAGGTGGAGCCAGCATTGTGGAGGGAAGGCACTGTCCTATTCAGGGCCCAGGTGCGACCCCTCCCACCCATCTACATGTAGATCTTGCTATTCAGCCTTGTGCTGACTCACCCTATCTCCTGGCATCCCCAGCCCCTGTCACTCACACTCCAGACAAGGAATACACAACCTCGCAGAGGCAGGCTTGGATGGTTAGACAAGAAAATACCCACTTTCTAAAAGTGGTATTTTCAAACACAATGTTAAAACCAACTTCACTAAAAGCTGCATTTTATCATTCTGAGTCCAGGCATACTAAACTCGAATTTCTACCACGTTCCCGGGGTCAGTTAGGATTATAAGCTGTAATAATCAAAACTGCCCGTTCTGGCCTAGGGGGAACAGGTAGCCTTGCAATAGTGAAGAACGAAGTAGGCTGTAATTCACTATCAGGACATGCCGCCCACACCAGGGCATGTCCTACCTTTCGCGTACAATGCACCCTGCCCACAGGGGTACCTTGGGCCTACCTTAGGGGTGACTAACATGTAGCAAAGGGAAGGTTTAGGGACTTGCAAGTGTGTGCACTTGCCAAGTCGACATGGCAGCCCCAGGCTGCGCACAGGCTCTGCGTTGGCAGGCCCGAGTTACATTTTACGGGCTGTTTGCGTGGGTGGCACAATCCAGTGCTGCAGCCCACCAACAGCATTTGGTCTATAGGCCCTGGCACTCGCAGTGCACTTTACAAGGGACTGACACATAAACCAAATAGGCCAATCATGGAAACACCAATCCATAACACATTTTATACAGGAGCACTTGCACTTTCCCACTGGACCGCAGTGAGGAAAGTGCGCAGAATCATCACACCAGCAAAAACAGAGTCAAAACCGGGAGGTCAGAAAGCAAAAAGTCAGGGGAAACACGCCAAAAGATGCCAAGTCTAACAGGTACCTTTCCCTACCTACTAGAGTCTTTTGAACTAAGTGGGCTAACACACAATGTATTGGAAATGCGTGTCCAGCTTGTAGAGGGGCCTTGGAGTCCCTACCCCATGTTTTGTTTTTCTGCCCAGCCTATGGCCAACAGAGGAAAAAATTGATATTGCCCCTGTGCAGGAAGTTGGGCACTAGGAGGCATTTGGATGCACTTAGGATTTTAAGGAACAACAGTTATAGGTTTGTGGTATGTGCTGATGCGAGATAACTCATGTCTGCCTGGATCTGGCGTTCCAAGTGCATCCGAGGTAGCGAAGTGGAAATGTTATAATTCTGTGTATACTTAATGTAGTAGCGCCCAGACGAGGCACCTCGTTTTTCTCGCTTAACGCTGCCCTCATTCCTTGTAGAAAGCCTCCTATGCATTCGATTTCGTATGCATCGTATCTTCTGATTTTAGGAGATTGTATTTTAATTATCATTTTAAACATTTTAAATTGTTGTATTTTAACTCTATTGCCACTTTATTTGTTCGACTTGCTGGGCATATTCTTCACAAGAGGAAATATCTGAAAGAAACACATAGTGATAGATTCCTTACCTTAGAATATCCCCAGGCGTCAGACTGGATCCGGAAAGTTTTCGTCAGCAGTACCCCTGCGCGTCGGTAGGTGGCGTCGTGCGGCTCCGCGTCCGTTGTTGGCGTCGTGGTCGCCGAGATGACGTCGCGGGCGCTACTTAGACGCCGCCCACGCGCGCTGACGTCAGTTCTTTCTTTTTCCGCGCCAGCAAGCGCAGATCCGGGAAGAGCAGGAACCCCCAGTCAATTTTTGACTGACTTTTTGAGGCTTTTTGTCTCTGTTTTTTCTTCGAGTCATCGACTCCTGGTGCAGTAGGATGCCCGGTTTCAAGTCCTGCGGGGATTGTCACCGCATGATGTCGGTGACGGACCCGCACCGCGCGTGTCTTTTCTGCCTGGGGCGCGACCACGACCCCAAGTCGTGCTCCGACTGCTGGGCCATGGCGTCGAAGACTTTGCGGGAGCGGTCCCGAAAGTTGCTGGAAGCCCGGCAGTCGGCTCCGCGCCGTTCGAAGTCCCGGTCCAGAGGGAGGTCGAGGGACTGTGCGCGGAGTCATCATCATCGGTCTTCGGGATCCAAGTCTTCGCACTCGGGTCAGGTAAGACGAAGCACAAGAAGTCGAAGAAACGCCATTGTTCTTCGACTTCCCCTCACCGGTCGCGCGACGCGGCTGAGGGCATGGGTGGTGCCACCCCCGCGGCTCCGGCGGAGCCTATGGAGTCGCCGCCCGACTACCCGCCCTTTCCGGGGTCGTCTGCGTCTTCGGCCCAGACACAGGTGTTCCTGTCGGCCATGGCTCGCCTCTTTGGGCCGTCGGGTCCCGCCGGTGCGCCTTCGGGCCCCGCGGTCCCGCATGGGTGTCCTCGTGTTTCCTCGCCGGCGGCTCCGGCGTCGCTGTCGGCTCCGGCGTCGCTGTCGGCTCCGGCCCCAGCGCCGCAGGACACCCTTGGATCCAGGCCTGGATCCCGGTCGACGCCGGTTGACCTTGTTACGCCTCCACCGGCACCGATCCTGACGCCGCCCGCACCTCGGGACAACGTCAACCTCCGTTTCAGCCCCGAAGTGGACGCGGCGTCGAGCCGGCGTCGATCGATGCCATTCTCGACGCTGCTTGGGGATTTCTATCCCCATGTCCCTGCTCCTTATTTTAGACCTGTTGCACAGCCTGAGGAGCAAGGGGAGGACTGGGAGGGGTCTGAGGACCCTCTCGCTGCAGCCTGCGAGTCTGAACAGGACTGGGCTGAGGAATTGGGGGACGCCAGTGGTCTGGATACCTCACCAGACCTTGGCATGCTATCTCCTCCTACCGTGGCTACGGAGGAGGGCGCTAGTTATGCAGTGGTGTTGCGTAGGGCGGCCGAGGCCCTACACCTCGAGCTCCCTACTGTGGCCGTCCAGGACTAACCTCCTGACAGAGGTGCTTCAGCCAGCAGCTACTTCTGCAGAGCCGCTGCTTCCTTTCAATGAAGCCCTCTCTGACGTTCTTTTGGGCACTTGGTCCAGGCCCACCACAGGGGCTCCTATGGATAGGAACGTGGCCCGACGCCATCGCCCGGCTCCGGGTGACCCCATTTTCCTCTCCCAACACCCCACCCCCGAGATCTTGGTTGTCCAAGCCTCTGCTTCCCCTACCGCCTTCCCTTCTGCACCACCGGATAGGAAATCCAAGAAGCTGGATCAGTTTGCAAAGAAGATTTTTTCTTCCACCACCTCTGCGCTGCGGTCTGTGAACACCGCATGCCTCTTGGGCCGTTATTCCCACTCTCTGTGGGATACGGTGGTGAACGTGCTGCCCCAGTGTCCGGAGGAGGCCCGGCCTGCTCTCTCCCAGGCTGTTGCAGAGGGAAGAGACGCAGCAAAGTTCATGATTCGGTGTGGCCTAGACACCGCCGACTCACTGGGCAGATCGATTGCAACTACGGTGGCGGTTCGCCGTCACGCCTGGTTGAGGACCACTGGATTTTCGGGGGATGTCCAAAATACCCTTATGGACATGCCCTTTGAAGGCCGTCGCCTTTTCGGCGACAAAGCGGACAGCACGTTGGAGAGGTTTAAGAACTCACGGGCTACGGCCAAGTCCTTGGGACTCACGGCAGTTCGCCCTCCTCCTCCTCCGCCTTCCGCTCCTTTCGTGGCACAGGAAGGGGCGCCCCGCAGCGTTCGCAACAGAGCCACAGGCCGGCGCAGCAATCATCCCAGCGCGGACGCGGGTTCCGCCGTGGCGGACAAAGGGGCCAGCGGGCAGGTCAGTCCACCACCACCCCGGCCACCACTGCCTCCAAACCTTCCTAGTCCGAACTTTCAGGCCCATCAAACGCCAGTGGGCGGCAGGCTTCGCCATCACCTCCCCTACTGGCGCACCATCACTTCGGACAGGTGGGTTTTAGAGATAGTCCGGAGGGGCTACTCCCTCCCCTTCGAGACTACCCCCCCCCAGCCATTCCACCTCAATACCACCGCATGTCGGGGGATCACTTGGTGCTTCTTCAGCAGGAATTTGCGGCCCTCTTGGCCAAGGGGGCCATCGAGCGCGTTCCGACGCCCGAAGTAGGTCGTGGTTGTTATTCCCACTACTTTGTGGTGCCCAAGAAGGACAAAGGCCTGCGTCCTATCTTAGACCTCCGGAACGTCAATCGCTTCCTCCGCAAAGAGAAGTTCAAGATGCTCACTCTAGCTCAGGTCTTGTCTGCTCTCGACCCGCAAGACTGGATGGTGGTGCTGGAGTTGCAGGACGCCTATTTCCACATCCCCGTCCTGCGAGCCCACCGGCGTTACCTACGGTTCACGGTAGGCCACGAGCACTTTCAGTTCACCATGCTCCCCTTTGGCCTTACCAGCGCCCCTCGGGTGTTCACCAAGGTGATGGCGGTGGTCGCAGCTCATCTGCGCAGATCAGGGGTCTCAGTCTCCCCCTATTTCGACGATTGGTTGTTGAAGGCGGGCTCGCCCCAAACAGTCGTCTCCCACCTCCAGACTACGGCCGACCTCCTGCACTTGATGGGGTTCTCCATCAACGTGCCGAAGTCACACCTGATTCCCTCGCAGAAGCTCCTCTTTATCAGAGCGGTTCTGGACACGGCGCAGTTTTGGGTCTATCCTCCCGAACAGCGAGTCCGGGATATTCGGGCTCTGATTCCCATCTTTCAGCCCTTGTCCCGGGTTTCGGTCAGAGTGACTCTGAGGCTGCTGGGCCTCATGGCCTCCTGCATCCTGCTGGTCAATCATGCCAGTTGGCATATGCGGGCTCTGCAGTGGGACCTGAAGTTCCAGTGGGCGCAGCATCAGGGGAACCTGTCCGATCACGTTCAGATCTCGGAGGGCACTGCACGACAGTTGCAGTGGTGGCTCACGAACCGGCATTGGGTCAACGGCAGATCCCTCTCCCTTCCCCAACCGGAGTTTACAGTGGTGATGGATGCGTCCCTCCTGGGATGTGGCGGCCACATGGGAGAGGCGGAGATCAGAGGCCTCTGGTCTCCGGCGGAGTCCCGGCTCCATATCAACCTTTTGGAGCTGCGGGCGATCAGACTTGCACTAAAGGCATTCCTTCCCTCTATCAAAGGGAGAGTAGTGCAGGTGTTCACAGACCACACCACCGCCATGTGGTACTGCAACAAACCAGGCGGGGTGGGGTAGTTGACCCTCTGTCAGGAGGCTCTGCGTCTCTGGACATGGCTGGAACATCAGGGCATGTCCCTGGTGGTTCAACACCTGGCAGGTTCTCTGAACGCCAGGGCGGACGAACTCAGCCGCAGGTGCATGCTCGATCACGAATGGCGTCTTCACTCTGAGGTGGTGCAAGGTCTCTTTCAGCAGTGGGGAGAGCCTTGGTTAGATCTATTCGCCACCGAAGAGAACGCGCAATGTCATCAGTTCTGCGCGTTGGAATTTCCAAGGCGGCACTCGCTCGGCGACGCTTTTCATCGCGAGTGGAGTTGCGGTCTGTTGTACGCCTTTCCGCCTATACCACTTCTGCCCAGAGAACTGAAGAAGATCAGGCGCGACCGGGCCCAAGTCATTCTTGTGGCTCCGGACTGGGCTCGAAGAGTATGGTATCCCGAGCTACTCAGTATGAGCATCGATCCTCCGATCAGACTGCCTCTTCGGGAGGATCTTCTGTCGCAGCAGCAGGGGACGGTCCTCCACCCGAACCTGTCCAGCCTCCACCTCTTTGCGTGGAGATTGAGCGGCGGCAGGTGATTCCCTTCGACTTGCCTCCTGAAGTTTGTGACGTTATTCTGGCAGCCAGGCGTCCCTCTACTAAAGTGGTATACGCCTGCAGGTGGAACAAATTTGTGGCATGGTGCACAGCAAAGGCTGTGGATCCCCTTTCTGCCCCTCTTTCTGAAGTACTACTGTTCCTTCTTTCTTCGGCCCAGCAGGGCTCTGCTCTGGGCACTATCAAGTTCTACCTTTCTGCTATTTCGGCCTTTCTCAGGCTCCCTGATCAGCCTTCTCTTTTCAAGTCCCCTGTTGTAAATAGATTTCTCAAAGGCATTACACACCTTTTTCCTCCTATTCCTTTCGTGATGCCTCAGTGGGACTTGAATCTGGTTCTGACATACTTGATGTGCGCTCCCTTTGAGCCCCTTCACAACTGTCCTCTTCGTCTTTTGACATTAAAGACTGCCTTCCTGGTGGCCATCACTTCCGCTATGCGGGTGAGTGAGCTCCAGGCTCTTTCTTGTAAGCCTCCTTTCCTTTCAGTCCATCCGGACAAGGTTGTGCTCAGGCCCCGTCCTTCCTTTTTGCCAAAAGTGGTTACGGCCTTTCACATTGGGCAGACTATTACCTTGCCCACCTTCTTTCCGCCTCTGCATCCTTCCAGAGAGGAAGAGAGGCTCCACCGTCTGGACCCAAAACGTGCGCTCTCTTTTTATCTCAACCGCACACAGCAGTTCCGGGTGGACGACCAGCTTTTTGTTGGCTACGTTGGCACCAAGAAAGGTCGGGTGGTCCATAAGGGAACCATCTCCTGCTGGGTTGTCTTATGTATCAAAGCCTGTTACTCTTTGGCTAAAAAAGAACCTCCTGTGGGGCTGCGTGCTCATTCCACCAGAGCTACTGCAGCCACTACTGCATTGGGACGTGGTGTCCCCCTGCAAGACATCTGTCAGGCAGCCACGTGGGCCTCGCTGCACACGTTTACCAAGCATTATTGCCTAGACAACCAAGTCCGGAGAGACTGCTTCTTTGGCCGCTCTGTTCTCCGTGACTTTCTGGTGTGATCTTAGTTCGCAGACCCACCACCGGGGTTGGTATTGCTGGGTATCTATTCTAAGGTAAGGAATCTATCACTGTGTTTCTTTCAGATGAACAAGTTACTTACCTTCGGTAACGATATATCTGTAAGAAACATTAGTAGTGATAGATTCCTTACCGCCCCACCCATCCTCCCCGTTCTGCGAACTGACTTCTAGGGTTAAGGTCGTCCCTTTCAGGGCCCTAGTTTCAATGCACCAGTGGTAAGTATCTTGCATGGCTCTGCGTTCCTGGCGCGGAAAGTTGTGTACAGAACTGACGTCATCGCGCGTGGGCGGCGTCTAAGTAGCGCCCGCGACGTGATCTCGGCGACCACAACGCCAACGACGGACGCGGAGCCGCACGACGCCACCTACCAACGCGCAGGGGTACTGCTGACGAAAACTTTCCGGATCCAGTCTGACGCCTGGGGATATTCTAAGGTAAGGAATCTATCACTACTAATGTTTCTTACAGATATATCGTTACCGAAGGTAACTAACTTGTTCGTCTAACGCTCTTGATAACTAGCTAGGATTTGTGGTCTTATATGAATGCTGGTTTAGGGTCACTCACTAAATTTGGCATGTTAGACATATGTTGTGGAGTCCATATGAAAATCTTGCACATTATTGTTTAATGCGCGGCTGCCATTTTGTACATCCCCCTGGAGTATACAAGGATTGATATTTTGGGTTTATGAGAGGAACGTAGGAAGAATTTGCATTCTATTGCAAAATTCGCACAGATCCTTTTGTATAGCTGAATATGGGATTAGTGGGACGTTTAGCTTGTTGTTCATTCTATTTTATAGTGTATTGTTTACATTTTTGATGGTTCGATTCATATGGCTTTTATGTACAATGTTTTGTGGGTCCTAATGTGTTTTTATGTGAATTCTACTGCAACATTGCACAAGTTTACTTGTATAGTTAAATAGGGGATTGGCGTGATGCTTTGTATGAAATAAATCCCACTGTACAGTGTTTTCCTTTTTGATGCATTAATTTGAAAGGTTTTTAAGTAGACTGACTCACTGGTTTTATTGTGCTTACGTGAACTCGTATGATCCTTGTTGATCGAAATAAAGTTTTCATGATGAAAAGGGAGGTTTATGAGGTACATTCAGGTGTGTTGCATGTGCCATTTCACAGGCACAGTCAGCACACAAAAACATGGCTGCCATGGCTTTCATTGACATCACATTTAAGGATACTCGAAAGGTAGCACTGCGGTCAACTGTTCATACTTCCACTAAACATTACTGCGTTGACATTTACATACAGAAGACGGCCCAGTGAGGCAATCGGTTTAAGAAAACAAAAAAAAAGTTTACTAGTCCTCTACTACTTACTGTGTACCTAAGCATTTTGGGTACTGTGCACTGCTTGGAAGTCAGTGCATGTGATCTAAAACAATACGTGCTGCAAATGGAAACTGTTGCACGTAGGCAACTGTTTTCAGCCTGTGTGTGTATAGATGGCTGCTAATTGGCTTTACTGGCGAGCTCTACATACCAGCGGTTTACCCTTCCTGGTAGAGGAATTCTTCCTCATAGACTTGTCCTAATTGAACAGGTTCTCGGTACAATTCAATTACCACGGTAGTCCGCACTCTTTGACTACCGACTTTGGTGGCTTCCTATTTACGTACCAGCTGTTTGACTAAACTTCTGAGGATTACTCAGGCATCACCCACAAAGTTAGTGCTTTTGTCCTGATGATGACCTTAAATTAAGAATGGTCCAAACGCCGTTGACACATATCGGCAAAGAAATGGATAATTATAGTGTTTTGATCATTCTAAAAGTGTATCTAATTGGTTCATACACAACAACTTTGATGTATTCCTTTTTCGCCCTTGTGTTTTCCTATTGTGCTTCACCTTGCACCATTT
This sequence comes from Calotriton arnoldi, assembly GCA_963921515.1. Lineage (NCBI taxonomy): Eukaryota > Metazoa > Chordata > Amphibia > Caudata > Salamandridae > Calotriton > Calotriton arnoldi. Next base: position 283,454 of record CAWUFW010003600.1, read on the forward strand.
TTTATATATCACGAGCACTTTGTGTTTACCTTGCACTGTATTTAAGCACTTTTATAATTTATACTGATGCTATCTTCTATGCATTGATATATTCAGACTGAATTAATACAGCTTGATTTCTACTTTTGTGGCTATATATGTTTCTTTTTGATTTGGTTCCACTATATTTTATGTAATATTCCATTTAAATGAATCCCTTTGGACATTGTTCCTTGTTACAAAATGTACCCTGATCCCACAAGGGTGTGCGGTTACTCATGTAGCTCTTACCATGATTGGCTTTACTGGGCATTTTATACTGTTTTGCGCACACACAAGCAGGTCCACCTGTTCCATTGGGAGTGAAATCACAAGACTTCTGCATGCTTATGCATTGTGGATTTTGAGAAAGTAGTCTTAAGTCATTCCCTAAACCGAAACCTAAACTCTTGTAGTAAACAGTTTATTCCAAACCCAGCAACAGATGGCACAGAGCGTGAAATACAACACAACAATCTGCAGACACCGGGTTATAGGTAAGTAATATTTTCCTTGTGTTGCTCAACACTGCCAAAGCATTTTTATCTTTAAAATGTGCCTCTGTTGTAGAAGAAAGCACGTCCAGTTCCAAGGTAGATTGGATAAGTAGGTTTATTAGGTAAGATGTTATGAAGAGCCCCACCAGGAGCAGCCTTCCTGCTGCTCAGCCCATCCTCCAACTGACTCACTCTCTCACCAACATTCCACAGCATCCTCACACACCACCATTCCACCACCGCAGTCACACTGGCTGAGCAGCAGGTATAACACATCTCCTTTATTCACACAAAATGACATTGGAACTCTTGAAAGAATGACAATGGAACTATTGCATGCATGTATACAATGTAGGCAAGAACTAATGCAAATGCATGACAATAATAGGTGGAAACATTTCACGCACATGTCGTAACGCAATAAATGCAAATGTGCATACAAAGGCAGGTGGAAAATATTGAATGCAAATTGCACAACATGTCATAAAATAATACATGCAGAGAAAACCAGATAAAAAGTAATAAGAATACACTTACATACATCATCTCCCTTTCTAACCAATCAACACACACACTCTACCACACCACAAAACCACAATCCAAACCCTGATCCTACAAACATTCCAGCTGGCCAGGCTAACATAAAAGTGGTACGTAGGGCACCGACCAGAGGGCGCGGTAGGGAACCATTCAAACAACTGCAAAAATAAACTTAGTAAGTGTGGAATACCACTCCACACCAATCAAATAGCATCTACACTGCCCTTCACCCAAACCCGAAGTAAGGCTGGAAAGTGTGGAACACCACTCCACACCAACCAAGTGGCATCTACACTGCCCTTCACCCAAACGCGTAATAAGGGTGTAAACTACAATCACAAGTAATATGGCTTCACTCCCACTTCAAAATTTGGCTTCCTCTCTGCCCTTCACCGAAACCCGTAGTAAGGGTGGAAAAACTTCTAAAAACACATCACCTTCAACCCCAAATCATCACAAACGTAAAATCAAAAGTGGGTGATATTACTGCATCATCCCACGAACTCCACAGTGGATGGTATTACTGCACCATCCCACAAACTCCACAGTGGGTGGTATTACTGCACCATCCCACAAGCACACGAAAGTGGAAAACAACAACACAACCACAACAGTGAGTAGTATTACTGCACCATCCCACAAACTCCAAAGTGGGTGGTATTACTGCATCATCCCACAACCACGTGAAAGTGGAAGACAACAACACAACAGCAACATAGGGTGGTATTACTGCACCATCCCACAACCACATGAAAGTAATAGATAACACACCTGCAACAGTGGGTGGTATTACAGCACCATCCCACGACTGCAACTCATCCCACAGCATGAAAATAAACACCCCGGGACACAACAGACATCACACTGCACAACATCATAAAATATAAAGGTAGAGATTCCCTCTCTTAAATGAACAACATGGCACTCTCCCAACGCAAACACTGGTGTGCCAGTGAAGAATGTGTTTTGAACACAAACATTGCCATCTCTGGAACAACAAAATATAGTTAGTACCACACCATAGGAATCAATTAGAACACAGTGTCCAAAATCTCCAAAATCTGCTGAAGTAGAAAATCTTAAATGTTCCTTTCCTCGTCTTGCCAACGAAGTCTCCAGGTATATAAATGGACATCATTACTCCCACTTTCTGGAATGAGAAGTGTTAACATGTATGTATCTCTCATCCACATAAACTGACACCAACGTAGTTTCTCTCCAGACCGAGGACAAGTTGCTGAAAATCCTAGCTTTAAACACACGTTGCTGAAATTCTGCTCTTTACCGCAACAAAATTGTTGAAACCTTCATGTAAGGCCAGTTTGATCCTTAATATTGTCCCGTAACGACGAGACGGGAACGACAAACTCGAGCACATCCCACGGCTGCGGCAACGTCATCACGCCAACGTGGATAGCGCCGGGTGGCTCCGGGCACGCCGATGCTGCTCTGGACCATCTCCAGGAGTATTGAGAGGAACTCTGGAAGCAGTAGCCTCACGCGTCCCAGGAAGGAGATAATGGACGCTCGAGCCGTCTGAATCCGTGGATTGAAACGTTGCTGCGACCCTTGGTGGAGGTAAGGATACACGCGCTGAGCTTTGCGGCATATTCAAATGCCGCGTAACGATAAAAACCGCCGGTACACACACAGCACAGTTCCCAAATGTTGAAATGTGAGCCAAAACAGTTAAACTCCCAGACGGTCCAAAAAACACATGAGCGGGTGACAACTTCCCTTTCATTGTGGCTCTTCACAACACACACTCTGAGAAAGTCCCAACAACAGCTGGATAGTCGGTTCAATTCCACAGGGACACAGCTTAGTTTTCTTGTGCTGCGAACACAGTTAGCACGCTAGTCACAACCCAGTGGCCAAATTCCACACAGAGTGCTGGAACTACGGCATCTCTCGTAACTGCGAAATACACGGGGAAAAACAGCTTGACAATGTTGTCACTGCAGGTCCTCCCACACCCTGGACCGATCCAAAGGTCATAAATGGGACAGGACGCCGCCACTCCAGCACAATTCACTGCAGTTCAACTCCAAGAAGTCCAGGATGAAACAGAGATCTGGCACGTCCAGGTTGGGGCCGACCGATATTGTGGTCACTGGTGAGGCTCAGGACTGCCAGCCAGATGTTACACTTGTTACGCTTGGTTTCAAGAGGAGGTTCATCATTAAGGAGTTATTTCAGGCTTCAAATAGGTTATGTTTCACTTAGTCAGCTTCCATCAGTTCTCACACGCAGGTTCTTTTAAAACTCGTCGCCAAAATATGTTGTAGAAGAAAGCACGTCCAGTTCCAAGGTAGATTGGATAAGTAGTTTTATTAGGTAAGATGTTATGAAGAGCCCCACCAGGAGCAGCCTTCCTGCTGCTCAGCCCATCCTCCAACTGACTCTCTCTTACCAACATTCCACAGCATCCTCACACACCAACATTCCACCACCACAGTCATACTGGCTGAGCAGCAGGTATAACAGCCTCATATATGAATAAATATGTAACAGGATAAAGGGGGAAAAGCATGTTCGAGGTATGTGTGGCTGTAGATGCACACGCTGCTCATACTCCTGCCATCTAGTTTTGCGCCCGGGTGTGTGCAGGTTGTTTTTCTTCGAAGAAGTCTTTCGAGTCACAACGTACTGTGACTCCTCCTCTTGGTGATGCGCATGGTCATCGACTCCATTGTTGGATTGTTTTCTTTCTGCCGTCTGTTACTGACATGTGCGTCAGTGCTCCGGGTCGACACCATATTGTTGCTCTTTCTGGCTCGCACATTTTCCTTCCTTTCATCAATCGACATTTGGCTACTTTGCTCGAGTGGGATCCGGGTTGACTGCGGCCCGCCTGGGCCTCCCCCTTTGGGGGCCTACTCCTGTCTCATCTCTCCACTATTCCTCTGGGTGATGGAACGGGTGCCATTTCGATATTGTCATCGCTGCCATGCAAAATATCCTCTAACCAATCTCCATCAGGTCTGCAATCTGTGCCTGTCGCCCAAACACAACAAGGCTGCCCTCAACTCCTGCTGCTCCTTCTGTTCCAAGAAGACTCTTTGGGACCATCAGGCACGTCGACTCGAAATATCACGCAATAGTGGTGACGACATTCCATACCTCTTCAGTACCGAGGGTATTGAGGAGGAGCATCATCCTCTACACTCTGCTGCAGATGAAGAGGCTTTCTCCCCTGAAGAAAGCTCTAGCGCCGATCTGGATATCGAGGACCTTCCACCAGCGAAGCAGTCCATGAGTATGGCACTCCTTCCCCTTCGACAGCACCGTCAATCTGAGCAGCCCTCTGCCAAAGGGCACTCAGCCACTATGGAGCACCAGAGACGGGCTTTCAGACCACCACTGCCTTTGGGCTTTGGTCGGCATATACAGACCACTGCGGACGCTCCTCTCAGCTCTGGCTCGGTGCCGAAGAAGCCTTTGAGACCAGCCACTTTGGTGCCTGCTCCTCTGACAGCGGCATCAAACCGTTCATCGCACAGATCATGTCTGACTCTGTGTCGACCAGAACCTCGATGCGAGAACCGAAGGCACCCTCCGAGCTAAAGGCCTCAGCATCGACCAGTAAGTCGGGCCGATTCTCCACAAGCTGCAAGAGGAGATCGACTCAAGACAAACAACTGGTCAACCACCCCGATACGGGCCAGATCCTTGCCCACCCTTCGGGCCCCCTGTTCCACCACCAAAACGGCTTCTTAGAAGGACAGAAGACTTGGACATTCCGATTCCACCAATAACAGAATAACTTGCACACATTCGGGCCCAACACTAGATGGCAGGAGTATGCACAGCATGCCACGAACAGATGCTTACAGGGTAATGAAGATTTCTTTTTATGGCATAAATGAATGTCATGTTCCAGGTCTTAGCTCCAGGTACGTTTAATATCTTGCTACCAAATATAATGCATTGCCCCTGACAACTGAGCAATTGATTACTTTACAAATATTTCTTTTGTCTCCATCATACAAAATAGTTTAGTCCTGCCAAGTGACAAAAGCCCAAAAAACGTTTTAGATATTCCTATTGTTTCTTGAGCCCTTAAACCGTGGCTTGGTTGATGGATACTGTTTGTTTCTTTTTCTTTTTTGAAGCTTCTGTAAAGTAATTCGTGAATATTGAACTCGAAGAGGGTTGAGATTGAGGTTTAATGAGATTTTCAATAAGAAGGCATTTCTTACCTTGTTGCTGAAGTCCTTTGATTATAGCTGTATCTGTTTACCTCATGCATTAGATCAGTGAGCATGAGCCTTTTTAATGCTGCGACCAACCAGAATGATAAACCCATTTCCTTTTAACTGTTATTTAAAAATGGCATCTCTGAACATATTTAGCAATCCATACATTGCAGGTATGCTCGGTTCTGTGTTGTAGGCTCTTCATTGATAGTCATAAACGCTAGAATATTTCTCCGCTGCATGCACGGAGCCCAGAATACCTTTTTCGTATAGTTTTCTTCCATGTAACCAGCGTCAAAAAGTGCCCTTTGTCCCTGAAGTCCGATTTCTGCATGATGGAAACCTAACAGAGGCCTTGTTTTTCATGAATGTTCCAATAATTCTTTTGTTGGTATTTCTAGAATCATTTTGCATCATTCATGTGAAGGGAAAGAAAGCAGATCTTAGACAAGAGCATGAAGATAAAAGGCAGCTAGGTAGGCTTATATCGAACACAGAAGGAAAAAAAGTTATCGCTCTAAAACCTGGGAGGCAACCCATCCCACGATAAACTGTACTGGCAGTTTACCTTTCTGACCCAGTTTTTCTGTTTGTCCGTGTCATGAGAGAAGCATTGCAGGGCTCCTTTTAGAGGCATTTGCCTTTAAAACTGAGTATTTTCTTGCCAAGATCCAATTTTGCAGATGTCAAGAGGAATTCTAAAGGACAGGGAAGGAATAAGACTGAGAGGGATATTAGAATATAGGAGGACTTAGGAAGAGAGAAAAAAGTTAAGAAGATCTGAAAGATCTTCTTCCAAACGTAATTCTCTCTCTAAAGACCACAGAAGTAGGTTAGAGGAGATAAGTGTTAAATAAGTGTCATCAGTCCTGAAGTCACTGCAGACCGTTGTCGAGATCTCAGACGGCAACGTTGAAACATTCAGTGGCGACCTACTTTCTGTCCAGAGAGGGATCTACTCCTACCAATCTTCTACAGTGATCACCATAGTCGTCCGCTTGATGCCGCCTCAAATCACTGGTGAGAGCACATTAATCACTGACTACTCCAAGATGATCGACATTGAAGAGAACACCTTTGACAAGCCATCGATTCACGGCAGATGCTTCACTGGTGAGGAGACACTGTTTAGAGTCAAGAAGCCCACTATCAATGTCAAAGAGAGACCTCTCACCATCAACAGGATCACCATCAGTGACAAAGAATGTCTTCCTCCCTTTCACAAGTCTTCAAAGCCTGACCTGTTTCATCTTCAACAGTCATGTATACTCCTCTTCTCAGGTGATGAGCTCTTCAACTGTTGGAGAACTTTCCTTGCAAAGGAAAGAGGGAAGAAGCATCCTCCATCACTCCGTGACGTAGACAGGCTACATCTCCAGTCCTGGCACCCTTGTTGTATAGGCTAGTCACTTCAATAATACCATATGAAGATCCAGTTAAACTCCTCTAAGACCTCTGGACTTGTCTCCTCCACAAAATGTCAAAAGCCACTTCAATGTCTCCCGTACGCCAATGGAAAACGCATACTCCTCAGATACCAAGTACATCTTCTAGATCCTCACCATCAAGAGGCACCAGATCAAGATCTCCTTGCACAAATACTGACTTACCTTCCTATATGCCTACATTGCCAGCTCAGTCTCCAGTAGACTATACCTTAACCTTTCATGAGGTACTGGCAAGAGGGGTAGCTAAGCTTAACATCCCCCTGTGACATCTTAGTCCTTTGTATCAGTTATTCTGGAGACATTGCAGCGTAAAGGTGCACTCAAGTAATTGTTACACTTAGTCCCAGGACCTCTGGAGATACAGAGGAGATGTTTATCACTCCTGCAACAAGGTACTAACACCGCACCAACAGAAAAAGTACAGACCACCGAAGCAAGTTCCTAAATTTCTAAAGGGAGACCAAAAGCCTGATTCGGTATGGTCACAGCTGTGAGGTGAAAACAGCCTTAAGCTCCTGAATCAACTGCTCTGCCTGAAAGATTACGCAAGAGATTTGACCCAACTGGAAAAAGGATGTGTGGACAGCATCAGCACACTTAAAAAAAAAAAACACAAATACTACACTTCTTGGGAGATAATACAGAGCGAGATATGGGATGGAAAGAAGGCTGTCTTAGCCAACCCACTAAAACACCGGCAACAAGATTTCTTAGAAATGGTAAATGAAGACTCTGATACATGGTGCTGCTGTAAATTCAGCAGAATTCTCTGCAACTGGATATTTCTATGATTTCTTGCTCTGGCGATATTTATGGCTGAGACTTTTCCCTCTGAAACCAGACGCTTAACTTAAGATTATCGACCAGCCTTGTTCAGGTAAAGACCTTTTGGCCAGCATACGGAGGAAGAAATGCCCATATGATAAACAAAGCACAAATCTAAAAGGCTGTTGGGCTGGAATAGCAGCAAAAGTACCTAAATAATGTTGCTTTTTCCAGCATAAGGTACCACATCCAGAGTGGCCTTATCAACAAAAACAAGGCTGAAACAACAATACTAGTGCAGGTATTAAAAGAAGAAAATGTTGCCTCCCAGAAACTCACATTCTATAGAGAAACTCATGAGGAAATCATTAATGGTTCCTTAACAACCTCTCCACCCCGATAGTTACCCACTCCTATGTGGAGAGGGGTACAATATCACTCGTAAGAGTGGAAAAGTATAACATCAGACAAAAGGGTGTTAAATATAAAAAAGGGGCTACAGCATCTGCTTCAAGGCAAATCCACTAGCTATTCCACCAAAAACAACGTCCAATTACCAGCTTCCGGTGTTGACTCAAGAAAGTCAGTCTATTGACCAAAAAGGCAATAGAAAAAGTTCCATCACATCAATGAAACAAAGGAGTGCATTCCAGATATTTTCTAGTCCCCCAAAAAGTTCACAGCCCAGTATCATCTAATATTAGATCTATGGTTTCTCAACAGAGACATTCTAAAAAAAATATTCCGAATTCTGGCCCTTAATAGCATTTTTTCCACACCTCAAAAGGAATGATTGACTCTGTTCTATAGATCTCCAAGATGCCTACTTTCACATTTCCATAGTGAATGCACCAAAGAAAATGCTTGAGATTCTATGTAGGGAAAGATGAATATGCCGTTCTTCCATTCTAACTCACATCTACCCTAAGAACATTCTCAAAGTTCATGGCAGTCATCGCAGCCAATTTCAGGAAAAATAACAGAACTTATGTTTACACATATATAGATGACTGGCTCATAAAAGAAAACTCTCTGCAAAAGCAGCTCATGATTTTTAATTTGTGGTAAATCTTCTACAAAACTTAGGTCGGAATATCAACCTAGAAAAATCTGTTCTAAAACCAGTCCAACTCTAACTTAATTGGGAGCAATGATAAACTTAAGAAAAGAGTTGCATCTTTCCAAGAGAAGTGCTGGAATCTGAAAAACAACAAATCAAAAGCTCGCCAGGTTGCCTCACTACTAGGATCCATGACATCTTGCATTTACATAGTCCCACATACAAGATTATTTATAAGACCTCTTCAACAATATCTAGAAGATCAGTGGTATTAAAATTGATGTATACGAATGATATTCCGATGGTGGTGAGGGTGCCTGAACCGAACCTCAATCCTATTTTCAGTGAAATCATGGCCTTCAAAAGGTGGTCCAGCTTAATGATGAATTAGACAAAGTTGGCCTTAATGCCACTGACCAAAAAACAACTCCTACTGCGCTAGTCTATGCAATCCCATGGCAGACTGAGTCTATGCGATACCCGGTGATTCAGTAGGATTGGGATATAGATATAATTATCAGAGAATTATGGGACTTGCTTAAATTTTCTGACTGCATCAGTAGAGAAATGGATTAAGCTACTGCTGTCGGTGGCCGAATAGCATTAATGAAAATGACCCATTGCCCAAACGTTTGTATTTATTTCAAAACATTCCAATCCCCCTTACAAGGGGATTCTTCAGGCACATAAAGGCCTTGATGATAAGATTGTCATGGACTAGTTGACATCAGTAGATAACATGGCACAAATTACGTGCCCCTCATTTTAAAGTTTACTATTTAGTGTTGCAGAGAGTTTGCTCACTACTGCCTTCGTAGTTGTAGACAGGCACCAAATTGTAACTTAGAAGCGGGATTGGTCCCCGATAGACCTCTTTGTACAGCACTGTTCCGACCACCAAGTAGGGATATTTGCACAATGAAATACACCACCTGGGCATGGGATAGGCTTTCTAAAATAGTTGGTATAGAGAAAGTATATGCATCGTTGATGCCTTTGGCAGACAACCCCTGCATTACAATGACTGTGGAGAAGGGTCCCAAACAGCAACTGCAACATAAAAATCTGCATACGTTTGGAGATCTCTTTAGTGATCACGAATTTAAATCATTTGAAGAGTACTTGGATGGGTCAAGGGCGACTTTGGTTGGTGTTATGACATGTCACAGAGTAAAATCCTCATTTAGGAAATACTATGATGTCATGACTGATGAGCTACCGGAATGGTCACTACTTACAATGATTGTATCTTACCCTTCCCAAAACATTGACCAGAATGTTTAATAATGTGGTGAGTGAAAACCCTAACGAGGATGTATATGTAAAAAGCACTTGGGAAAGGAATTTAAACGTTCAGTTAACTGACACCCAGTGGGCATATTGCTGACAGCCGACAAAGGAAGCATCTACCAATGGTAAATTAAGGTAGATGCACTTAAATCTATACACCAAGCTTACTTTACACTGGTTAGCATGGTGCGTTTTGGAATGACATCCTTTGCTGTTGCTGGCTCTGTAGGCTACTGCCCTACCTTTTCTTTATTTTTTGCACAGCTACATGTGTTTTTTCTCAGTGAGTTTGACAGTCATGCAAGCCAGCTGGGAGTTGTAAGTTTTTGTCTGCATCAGGGCTGTACTTTGATGCCCCAGAACAGCCAAGTTGCACCACTTATGTGCCTGAGTAAATTCCGCTCTCTTAGGTGCTGAAGCCTTTTTAACATATATAGGGTGGGAGTAGCCAAGCCAGCTCAACCAAACCGCCCATTATTATTCTTCCATCCTGTTAGAACAAAGAACAAGTCTGAAAAGGCTTCATGTATGAAGCAACTGGGTTCTGGAGATTCATTTCTTTCTTACTACCCTCAAGACCAAAAACCTGCACTGTCGACACATTATCGACTGCCCTTACCTCAAGCATCTAGCACAACAGATAGCATTCATATTAGGAATTTATCTGCCTTTCAAATTATAAATTTGTTTGAGACATTTGCCTATAAAACTCCAGATACAGAGATTCATAAAAAACAACAATCAATAGATTAAAATTCGGAGGAGTGGCTTGAAAATTGAAATCTGAAAGAAACACATAGTGATAGATTCCTTACCTTAGAATATCCCCAGGCGTCAGACTGGATCCGGAAAGTTTCGTCAGCAGTACCCCTGCGCGTCGGTAGGTGGCATCGTGCGGCTCCGCGTCCGTCGTTGGCGTCGTGGTCGCCGAGATGACGTCGCGGGAGCTACTTAGACGCCGCACACGCGCGCTGACGTCAGTTCTTTATTTTTCCGCGCCAGCAAGCGCAGATCCGGGAAGAGTAGGAACCCCCAGTCAATTTTTGACTGACTTTTTGAGGCTTTTTGTCTCTGTTTTTTCATCGAGTCTTCGACTCCTGGTGCAGATAGGATGCCTGGTTTTAAGTCCTGCGGGGACTGTCACCGTATGATGTCGGTGACGGACCCGCACCGTGTGTGTCTTTTCTGCCTGGGGCGCGATCACGACCCCAAGTCGTGCCCCGACTGCCGAGCCATGGCGCCGAAGACTTTGCGGGAGCGGTCCCGAAAGTTGCTGGAAGCCCGGCAGTCGGCTCCGCGCCGTGTGAGGTCCCGGTCCCGTGGGAGGTCGAGGGACCGTGCGCGGAGTCATCACCATCGGTCTTCGGGATCCAAGTCTTCGCACTCAGGGTCTGGTAAGGCGAAGCACAAGAAGTCGAAGAAACGCCATCGTTCTCTGACTTCCCCTCGCCGGTCGCGCGACGCGGCTGAGGGTGCGGGTGGTGCTTCCCCCGCGGCTCCGGCGGAGCCTATGCAGTCGCCGCCGGACTACCCGCCCTTTCCGGGTTCGTCGGCGACTCCGGCCCAAATACAGGAATTCCTGTCGGCCATGGCTCGTCTCTTTGGGCCGTCTGGTCCCACCGGTGCGCCTTCGGGCCCCGCGGTCCCGACTTGGGGTCCTCGCCTTTCCTCGCCGGCGGCTCCGGCCCCGGCGTCGCTGTCAGCTCCGGCCTCGGCGCCGCAGGACTCCTTGGATCCAGGCCTGGATCCCGGTCGACGCCGGTTGACCTTATAACACCTCCACCGGCACCACTTTTGACGCCGCCCGCTCCTCGGGACGACGTCGACACCGGTTTCAGCCCCGAAGAGGACGTGGCGTCGAGCCGGCGACGATCGATGCCGTTCTCGACGTTGCTCGGGGATTTCTATCCCCATGTCCATGCTCCTTATTTTACACCTGTTGAACAGCCTGAGGAGCCAGGAGAGGACTGGGAGGGGTCTGAGGACCCTCTCGCTGCTGCTTGCGAGTCTGAACAGGACTGGGCTGAGGAGTTGGGGGGTGCCAGTGGTCTGGATACCTCACCAGACCTTGGCATGCTGTCTCCTCCTACCGTGGCTACGGAGGAGGGTGCTAGTTATGCTGTGGTGTTGCTTAGGGCGGCCGAGGCCCTACACCTCGAGCTTCCTACGGTGGCCGTCAGGACTAACCTCCTGACAGAGGTGCTTCAGCCAGCAGCTACTTCTGCGGAGCCGCTGCTTCCCTTTAATGAAGCCCTTTCTGACGTTCTTTAGGGCACTTGGTCCAGGCCCACCACAGGGGCTCCTGTGGATAGGAACGTGGCCCGACGCCATCGCCCGGCTCCGGGTGACCCCCTTTTCCTCTCCCAACATCCCACCCCCGAGAGCTTGGTTGTCCAAACCTCTGCTTCCCCTACCGCCTTCCCTTCCGCACCACCTGATAGGGAATCCAAGAAACTGGATCAGTTTGGAAAGAAAATATTTTCTTCCACCAGTTCTGCGCTGCGGTCCGTGAACACCCCATGCCTCATGGGCCGTTATTCCCACTCTCTGTGGGATACGGTGGCGGACGTGCTGCCCCACTGTCCGGAGGAGGCCCGGCCAGCTCTCTCCCAGGCTGTTGCAGAGGGGAGAGACGCAGCTAAGTTCATGATTCGTTGTGGCCTAGACACCGCCGACTCACTAGGCAGATCGATTGCAACGACGGTGGCGGTTCGCCGCCACGCCTGGTTGAGGACCACTGGTTTTTCGGGGGATGTCCAAAACACACTTATGGACATGCCCTTTGATGGCCGTCACCTCTTCGGCGACAAAGCAGACAGCACGTTGGAGCGGTTTAAGGACTCACGGGCTACGGCCAAGTCCTTGGGACTCTGTGTAGTCCGCCCTCCTCCGCCTTCTGCTTTTTGCTCCTTTCGTGGTAATGGAAGGGGTGCCCCGCAGCGTTCGCAACAGAGCCACAGTCCTGCGCAGCAAGCATCACAGCGCTGCCGTGGACGCGGGTTCCGCTGAGGCGGAGTAAGGGGCCAGCGGGCGGGTCAGTCCACCACCACTGCCTCCAAACCTTCCTAGTCCAAACTTTCAGGCCCATCAAACGCCAGTGGGCAGCAGGCTTCGCCATCACCTCCCCCACTGGCGCACCATCACTTCGGACAGGTGGGTTTTAGAGATAGTCCGGAGGGGCTACTCCCTCCGCTTCGAGACTATCCCTCCAGCCATGCCACCTCCGTACCACCGCATGTCGGGGGATCACTTGGTGCTTCTTCAGCAGGAAGTTGCGGCCCTCTTGGCCAAGGGGGCCATCGAGCGCGTTCCGATGCCAGAAGTAGGTCGTGGTTGCTATTCCCACTACTTTCTGGTGCCCAAGAAGGACAAGGGCCTGCGTCCTATCTTAGACCTCCGGGACGTCAATCGCTTCCTCCGTAAAGAGAAGTTGAAGATGCTCACTCTAGCTCAGGTCTTGTCTGCTCTCTATCCACAAGACTGGATGGTAGCGCTGCTCTTGCAGGATGCCTATTTCCATATCCCCGTCCTGCCAGCCCACCGGCGTTACCTGCGGTTCACGGTAGGCCACGAGCACTTTCAGTTCACCGTGCTCCCCTTTGGCCTTACCAGCGCCCCTCGGGTGTTCACAAAGGTGATGGCGGTGGTCGCAGCTCATCTGCGCAGATCAGGGGTTTCAGTCTTCCCCTATCTCGATGACTGGTTGTTGAAGGCGGGCTCGCCCCAGACAGTCGTCTCCCACCTCCAGACTACGGCCGACCTCCTGCACTTGCTGGGGTTCTCCATCAACGTGCCGAAGTCGCACCTGATTCCCTCTCAGAAGCTCCTCTTTATCGGAGCGGTTCTGGACACGGCGCAGATTCGGGTCTATCCTCCCGAACAGCGAGTCCGGGATATTCGGGCTCTGATTCCCATCTTTCAACCCTTGTCCCGGGTTTCGGTCAGAGTGACTCTGAGGCTGCTGGGCCTCATGGCCTCCTGCATCCTGCTGATCAATCATGCCAGATGGCATATGCGGGCTCTGCAGTGGGACCTGAAGTTCCAGTGGGCGCAGCATCAGGGGAACCTGTCCGATCACGTCCAGATCTCGGAGGGCACTGCACATCAGTTGCAGTGGTGGCTCACGAACCGGCATTGGGTCGACGGCAGATCCCTCTCCCTTCCCCAACCGGAGTTTACAGTGGTGACGGATGCGTCCCTCCTGGGATGGGGCGGCCACATGGGAGAGGCGGAGATCAGAGGCCTCTGGTCTCCGGCGGAGTCCCGGCTCCATATCAACCTTCTGGAGCTTCGGGCGATATGGCTTGCACTGAAGGCATTCCTTCCCTCTGTCAAGGGGAGAGTAGTGCAGGTGTTCACAGACAACACCACCGCTATGTGGTACTGCAACAAGCAAGGCGGGGTGGGTTCGTGGACCCTCTGTCAGGAGGCTCTGCGTCTCTGGACATGGCTGGAACATCAGGGCATGTCCCTGGTGGTTCAACACCTGGCAGGTTCTCTGAACGCCAGGGCAGACTAACTCAGCCGCAGGTGCATGCTGGATCACGAATGGCGTCTGTACTCGGAGGTGGTGCAAGGTCTCTTTCAGCAGCGGGGAGAGCGTTGGTTAGATCTATTCGCCACCAAAGAGAACGCGAAATGTCATCAGTTATGCGCGTTGGAATTTCCAAGGCGGCACTCGCTCGACGCGAGTGGAGTTGCGGTCTATTGTACGCCTTTCCACCTATACCACTTCTGCCCAGAGTGCTGAAGAAGATCAGGCGCGACCGGGCACAAGTCATCCTTGTGGCCCCGGACTGGGCTCGAAGAGTATGGTATCCCGAGCTACTCAGTATGAGCATCGATCCCCCAATCAGACTGCCTCTTCGGGAGGATCTTCTGTCGCTGCAGCAGGGTACGGTCCTCCACCCGAACCTGTCCAGCCTCCACCTCTTTGCGTGGAGATTGAGCAGCGGCAGTTGATTACTTTCGACTTGCCTCCTGAAGTTTGTGACGTTATTCTGGCAGCCAGGCGTCCCTCTACTAAAGTGGTATACGCCTGCAGGTGGAACAAGTTTGTTGCATGGTGCACAGCAAAGGCTGTGGATCCCCTTTCTGCCCCTCTTTCTGACGTTCTACTGTTCCTTCTTTCTTTGGCACAGCAGGGCTCTGCTCTGGGCACTGTCAAGGGCTACCTTTCTGCTATTTCGGCCTTTCTCAGGCTCCCTGATCAGCCCTCTCTTTTCAAGTCCCCTGTTGTAAATAGATTTCTCAAAGGCATTACACACCTTTTTCCTCCTATTCCTTTCGTGATGCCTCAGTGGTACTTGAATTTGGTTCTTACATACTTGATGTGTGCTCCCTTTGAGCCACTTCATAACTTTCCTCTTCGTCTCTTGACCTTGAAGACTGCTTTCCTGGTGGCCATCACCTCCGCTAGGCGAGTGAGTGAGCTCCAGGCTCTTTCTTGTAAGCCTCCTTTCCTATCAGTCCATCCGGACAAGGTTGTGCTCAGGCCCCGTCCTTCTTTTTTGCCAAAAGTGATTACGGCCTTTCACATTGGGCAGACTATTACCTTGCCCACCTTCTTTCCGCCTCCGCATCCTTCCAGAGAGGAAGAGAGGCTACACCGTCTGGACCCCAAACGTGCGCTCTCCTTTTGTCCCAACCGCACACAGCAGTTCCGGGTGGATGACCAGCTCTTTGTTGGCTACGTTGGCACCAAGAAAGGTCGGGCGGTACACAAGAGAACTATCTCCCGCTGGGTTGTCTTATGTATCAAAGCCTGTTACTCTTTGGCTAAAAAGGAACCTCCTGTGGGTCTGCGTGCTCATTCCACCAGAGCTACTGCAGCCCCTACTGCATTGGGACGTGGTGTCCCCCTGCAAGACATCTGTCAGGCAGCCACGTGGGCCTCGCTGCACACGTTTACCAAGCATTATTGCCTGGACAGCCAAGTCCGGAGAGACGGCTTCTTTGGCCGTTCTGTTCTCCGTGACTTTCTGGTGGGATCTTGGTTCGCAGACCCACCACCGGGATTGGTATTGCTGGGGTATCTATTCTAAGGTAAGGAATCTATCACTATGTGTTTCTTTCAGATGAACAAGTTACTTACCTTCGGTAACGATATATCTGTAAGAAACATTAGTAGTGATAGATTCCTTACCGCCCCACCCATCCTCCCCGTTCTGCGAACTGATTTCTAGGGTTAAGGTCATCCCTTTCAGTGCCCTAGTTTCAATGTACCAGTGGTCAGTATCTTGCATGGCTCTGCATTCCTGGCGCGGAAAGTCGTGTACAGAACTGATGTCGGCGCGCGTGGGCGGCGTCTAAGTAGCGCCCGCGACGTCATCTCGGTGACCACGACGCCAACGACGGACGCGGAGCCGCACGACGCCACCTACCGACGCGCAGGGGTACTGCTGACGAAAACTTTCCGGATCCAGTCTGACGCCTGGGGATAGTCTAAGGTAAGGAATCTATCACTACTAATGTTTCTTACAGATATATCGTTACCGAAGGTAAGTAACTTGTTCTTTAAAAACATTTGATTCCTTTTTCATTCAAAAATGGGTTTATAGAAATTATATATCGCACAACACCAACGAGAATATGTCAAAAGTTCGTATTTACTAAAAAAAAAAACAAAAAAAAAAAACTAACTGAACGGTTGTATGTGAATCCCATATATTACCAATAATGTCTGTTTTTTTTTCTTTTACAAATAGTTTTTATTATTATGTCTTAAAGCAGGAATAAAATGTTATAGACACAGTATTCAGCTCGGATATTACAATTATTACTAAATGAACATAACCTGGATATTCAGTCAGAACAGTACTTTGAAGCTAGCCACAGTATTTCTCCTCTGTTCCCTTTGTATTTTGCTCTACCATTGCAGTAACAGTGCTAAGTTGATTGCTCATGAGGATAATGAGGACTGTACAGATATAGTATACAGTAAAATTCTCCACACTTTTTACCCACCCTTTCTGCTCTCATACCTCATGGTCAGCCTTTAGCAACAAAGCTTTTAAGAACTTTTTCCATACATTCAACAATTCTATACAGTAAATATATGACAAATTGAACAATTTGTATTCATATTACATAGACATCCGTTTCTTTCCAGTACAATTACACAGAACTCTGCAACAGAATACCTGGCATCTCAATGTACCCTTAGCTTTCGTACCTCCGATCTTAATTGAGGATCAGGTACTCTGAAACTGTAATCATACGCACTTTCACTTTCCAATGATGCTAAAGTAAATGCAATTGATATCTAATTTGAGAGATATTCATAATCCATTTTGGCGAACAACTTAAATGCGGAAATTCTAAAAGATTTTCTCAATGGATCTTGAATAACTATCGGGCCCACTTTCTTTGCTGCCCAAGGCATCCTCCCAGCAAAGACAAAAGATTTTTAATATGTATTCGCTGTATGGCACTTTGTGTTTGTATCTAAAAAGGCAGTCTCCCACCAGTTCCCCCAGAAAGGGAGATTTAATTCCTGGCAAATAGCCTGTATCATCAAGCCCTTTGGAAGATTTAGGACATTTCCAACATGAACTTCCAGTACTTGCACACACACATCAAAGCTGTCTAAAGCTATTACTTCGGATCCACAGAGGAGGCATTAGTGGGATTTTCATTTTTATGATCCTCATTAAAGGAAGAAGCGAATATTTCACACACCTCCAATTAATTTTTACTACAGTGCCCTTGGTTAGAAAAGCTGTTTCTTAAAGCATGTATATGATCTTTCCAATATAATGTTCTACTCCGTAATATGCTCAGATGCCTATAGGAGCCAACTTCTCCACTTGAACATTGTTTAAAACCCAGGAATTATCTGTTTAACCAAAAAAACATAATTTTAGTTTTTTTCAATATTTACGGTCATAAAATTGGTTTTACAATATTCAGTTAAACAGTTAAGTTTGCGTGGTAATTCCACCGCTATATAATCCAGAAGGAGTAGATCAATTACCTAAAGCAACCAGGGTATGGGGACCCCTATTTCGGTGAGAAATAGGGAGGTACATTGCAGTGTTCTACGGTGATCGACTAAGTAACCCCCAGACAGACATGAGGGCCAGCACACATCCCTGCCGCAGACAATTATATATTTATTTTCTTTTGGACAGTCGATCGAGCTCTAACTGAGCCCAATTGATGTATGTAAGCCCTTAATTGGAGAGAGTAGACCTTGGATATTTTCCGCAGCTCTAATTGATTGTACAGTCTGCTTCAGCCCACTGAATCAAAAGCTGTGCCAACCCCAACACAGCAAACAGTCATTTATTTAGCTCTGTTGACTTCCACACTAATGCCCACAGCACAAAGCAATGAATGGTGGTGGAATGGCCCTCACAGAACCCCATTTGTTCTAATAGTGAAAGATTTGTATCAAAGAGCCACACCTTGAACTGATGCAACAGAATAGTAGGAAACATTGTATAAATAGACTTATAAATCTGCAATTTTTTGTACTCTTATTGTTCCCCTTCGAGAGGATCGGTTTAATTACAGCTCCACGCCATGAATCAGGGGTAGGCACATTTTGAACAAACCATTGGTAAAAAGGGAGCCAGAGTTTCTACCCACCAATTTTGATTGTTTTTTAAAATAATTGCAGGAATGTTGTAGTGTAGTTCCTATTTCCCTAACAGGCTCTGCGCATTGGAATAATCTGAAAGAGACACGTTAGTGATAGATTCCTTACCTTAGAATATCCCCAGGCGTCAGGCTGGATCCGGAAAGTTTTGCGTAGCAGTACCCTTGCGCGTCGGTAGGCGGCGTCGTGCGGCTCCGCGTCCGTCGTTGGCGTCGTGATCGCCGGGATGACGTCGCGGGCAGTACTTAGACGCCGCCCCTGCGCGCTGACGTCAGTTCTTCTTTTCCGCGCCAGTAAGCGCAGATCCGGGAAGAGCAGTGCCCTGGTCAATTTTTGACCATACTTTTTGGTGATTTTTCACTGTCTTTTCCACCATTCAGGTGTCGTAGGGATGCCCGGCTTCAGCGATGCGGCGCCTGTGCGCGGCTGATGTCCGTCACCGACCCGCATTGGGAGTGTCTCTTCTGCCTCGGCCGAGGCCACGACACCGAGTCTTGTCCCGAATGCCAGGCCCTCAACCCGAAGGCTTTGCGAGAGCGGTCTCGAAAGCTCCTCGAGGCCCGGCATTCGGCTCAGCGGAAGCCCGGTCGCGTGAGAGGTCCAGGGGTCGCTCGCGGAGTGCACACCGGTCGTCGGCGTCGAAGTCTTCTTCGTCCGGTAAGTCTCGACACAAGAAGTCCAAGAAGCATCGTCGCTCTCGGACTTCGCCTCGCCCGGTCTCGCGACTCGGCTGAGGCCCCTCCCGGCACCGTCCCCGCCCCGCGGCCCCGGACTTGCCTGTGGAGTCGCCCCGTCATACCCGCCCTTCCCGGGTTCGGGGCGGATCCGGCCAAGGTACAGGAGTTCCTGTCGGCCATGGCCCGCCTCTTCGGGCCTTCAGGCCCCTCCGGTGCGCCTTCGGGCCCCGCGGGCCTGCAGCGGGGTTGATCCGGCGTCGCCGGCGGCTCCGGCCCGGCGTCGCCCGAGCCTCCAGCCTCGATCCCGGCTCCGGCTCCGGCCCCGGCCTCGATCCCGGCTCCACAACTCCCATCGGCGCCGGTCGACCTCACGACACCTCCGCCGGCGCCGATGTCTCCGGTGCCGTTCTCGGCGCCGCCCTGGGCTCCGGGCGGCGTCGTCCCCAGTTCCTTCCGGCTCCGGACATGGACCCGGAGCGGCGTCGCTCGGCCGCCGGCTCCGGCGCCGATGGGACCTTGGGTCCCAAATGTCCCTCCTCCTCCTTATTTTGAACCAGAGGAGGACCAGGAGGACTGGGAGGGGTCTGATGACCCTCTGACACGCAACTGTCAGTATGATGAGGACTGGACAGAGAGTCTAGGGAGGCCAGTGGTCTGGATACTTCTCCTGACACTGGCATGCTGTCTCCTCCCGTGGCTACGGAGGAGGGGCCAATTTTGGTACGGTGTTGCGTAGGGCTGCTGGGGCCTTACGTCTCCAGCTCCCTACTTTGACGGTCAAGACTAACATCTTGACAGAGGTGCTTCAGCCGGCAGCCTCCTCTGCGGAGACTGTGCTGCCGTTTAACGACGCCCTCACGGACGTTCTTTTGGGCGCCTGGTCCAAGCCCAACACAGGGGCTCCTGTGGATCGGAACGTGTCACGACGCCATCGCCCCGCTCCGGGCGACCCCCTGTTTCTTTCTGTCCACCCCACTCCTGAGAGCTTGGTTGTCCAAGCCTCCGCTTCCCAAACCGCCTTCCCTACCGCTCCTCCGGATAGGGAATCCAAACGCCTGGATCAGTTTGGGAAGAAAGGTTTTTCTTCCTCCAGTGCTGGCTTGCGGTCCGTTAACACCGCTTGTCTTTTGGGCCGATATACCCACTCTCTGTGGGATTCGGTGGCGGATGTTTTGCCCCAGTGCCCTGAGGAGGTCCAGGCACTGCTTTCCCGCGCCATTGCGGAAGGAAGGGATGCGGCCAAATACACTATCCGTTGTGGCCTTGACACCGCCGACTCGCTGGGCAGGTCGATTGCAACGACGGTGGCGCTCCGACGCCACGCCTGGCTGAGAACCACTGGTTTTCAGGGGATGTCCAGAATACTCTCATGGACATGCCCTTTGATGGAGTCGGTCTTTTTGGGTCCAAAGCAGACCATGCGTTGGAGCGCTTTAAGGACTCACGGGCTACTGCCAAGTCCCTGGGCCTTTCTGCTACACGCCCTCCGCTGCCTTCTGCTTTTCGCCCCTATCGTGGCCACGGTAGGGCGCCCCTTCACGTCAGCAGCCCAGCCACCGGCCCGCGCAGCAGGCGTCTTCGCGTGGCCGAGGGCGTGGATTCCGCCGTGGCGGATCGGGCAACCAGCGTGCGGGTCAGGCCACCACCTCCAACCCGTCCGCGGCCTCCAAGCCCTCCTAGTCCCTCCTTTCAGGTGCACGGCACGCCAGTAGAGGCAGGGTCCGCCATCACCTTCCCCACTGGCGCACCATCACCTCGGACAGGTGGGTCTTGGACATTGTCCGAAGGGCTACTCCCTCCCCTTCGAGACCACCCCCAGCCATGCCACCTCAATTCCACCGCATGTCAGGGGATCACTTGGTGCTTCTACAGAAGGAAGTCACGGCCCTCTTGACCAAGAGGGCCATCGAGCATGTTCCGACCCCAGAAGTAGGGCGTGGTTGCTACTCCACTACTTTCTGGTGCCCAAAAGGACAAGGAGGACATGCGTCCTATCTTGGACCTCCGGAACGTCAATCGCTTCCTCCGGAAGGAGAAGTTCAAGATGCTCACCCTAGCTCAGGTCTTGACTGCCCTCGACCCTGGAGACTGGCTGGTAGCGTTGGACTTGCAGGACGCATATTTCCACATCCCCGTCCTGCCGGCCCACCGGCGTTACCTTCGGTTCACGGTAGGCCCCGAGCATTTTCAGTTCACCGTGCTCCCCTTTGGCCTTACCAGTGCCCCTCGGGTGTTCACGAAAGTGATGGCGGTGGTCGCAGCTCATCTGCGCCGGGCCGGGGTTTCAGTCTTCCCCTACCTCGACGACTGGCTGCTGAAGGCGGGCTCGTCCCAGGCAGTCGTCTCCCACCTCCAGACTACGGCCGAACTCCTGCACTCGCTGGGGTTCTCCATCAATGTGCCGAAGTCGCATCTAATTCCTTCTCCACAGCTCCTTTTCATCGGAGCAGTTCTGGACACGACGCAGTTTCGGGCCTATCCTCCCGAACGGCGAGTCCGGGATATTCAGGCTATGATTCCAATCTTTCAGCCTTTATCCTGGGTTTCGGTACGGATGACCCTGAGGCTGCTGGGCCTCATGGCCACCTGCATCCTGCTGGTCACTCATGCCAGATGGCATATGCGGGCTCTGCAGTGGGACCTGAAGTTCCAGTGGACGCAGCACCGGGGCAACCTGTCCGATCACGTCCAGATCTCGGAGGGGACTGCAAAACAGTTGCAGTGGTGGCTCTCGCACCGGCAATGGGTCATGGGCAGATCCCTCTCCTTCCCCAGCCAGAGCATACAGTTGTGACGGACGCGTCCCTTCTGGGATGGGGCGGTCACATGGGAGAAGCGGAGATCAGAGGCCTCTGGTCTCCGGCGGAGTCCCGGCTCCATATCAACCTTCTGGAGCTCCGGGCGATCCGGCTTGCACTCAAGGCATTCCTTCCCTCTGTCAAAGGGAAGGTAGTGCAGGTGTTCACAGACAACACCACCGCCATGTGGTACTGCAACAAACAGGGGCGGGGTGGGGTCTTGGACCCTTTGTCAGGAGGCTCTGCGCCTCTGGACATGGCTGGAACATCAGGGCATGTTCCTGATGGTTCAACACCTGGCAGGTTCTCTGAACGCCAGGGCGGACGAACTCAGCCGCAGGTGCATAATGGATCACGAATGGCGTCTTCACTCGGAAGTGGCGCAAGGACTCTTTCTACAGTGGGGAGAGCCTTGGTTAGATCTATTCGCCACCGAAGAGAACGCGCAATGTCATCAGTTCTGCGCGTTGGAATTTCCAAGGCGGCACTCGCTCGGCGACGCTTTTCGTCGCGAGTGGAGTTGCGGTCTGTTGTACGCCTTTCCGCCTATACCACTTCTACCCAGAGTGTTGAAGAAGATTCGGCACGACCGGGCCCAAGTCATTCTTGTGGCTCCGGACTGGGCTCGAAGAGTTTGGTATCCCGAGCTACTCAATATGAGCATAGATCCCCGATCCGTCTGCCTCTTCGGGAGGATCTTCTGTCGCAGCAGCAGGGGACGGTCCTCCACCCGAACCTGTCCAGTCTACACCTGCTTGCGTGGAGATTGAGCGGCGGCAGTTGATTCCTTTCGACTTGCCTCCCGAAGTTTGTGATGTGATTCTGGCAGCCAGGCGTCCCTCCACTAAGGTGGTATACGCCTGCAGGTGGAACAAATTTGTGGCATGGTGCACAGCAAAGGCTGTGGATCCCCTTTCTGCCCCTCTTTCGGAGGTCCTTCTGTTCCTTCTCTCTCTGGCCCAACAGGGTTCTGCCCTGGGTACCATCAAGGGTTATCTTTGTGCTATCTCGGCCTTCCTCAGGCTCCCTGATCAGCCCTCCCTGTTCAAGTCCCCTGTTGTTAACAGGTTCTTAAAAGGCATTACTCACCTCTTCCCTCCTGTTCCGTTTGTAATGCCTCAGTGGGACTTGAACTTGGTTCTTACCTTTTTAATGTGCGCTCCCTTTGAGCCTCTGCATAACTGTCCTCTTCGTCTTCTGACTCTGAAGACAGCCTTTCTGGTGGCCATCACCTCCGCTCGGCGGGTGAGTGAGCTCCAGGCTCTATCTTGCAAGCCTCCCTTTCTGTCTGTTCATCCAGACAAGGTTGTTCTTCGGACGCGTCCGTCCTTCTTGCCAAAGGTGGTTACTGCTTTCCACATTGGGCAGACCATCACTTTGCCCACCTTCTTTCCGCCTCCGCATCCTTCCAGAGAGGAAGAGAGGCTCCACCGTCTGGACCCAAAACGTGCGCTCTCCTTCTATATCGACCGCACAAAACACTTCCGGGTGGATGACCAGCTCTTTGTTGGCTACGTGGGCGCCAAAAGGTCGGGCGGTGCACAAGAGGACCATCTCCCGCTGGGTTACCTTGTGCATCAAGACCTGCTATTCTTTGGCCAAGAAGGAGCCTCCTGTTGGGCTGCGTGCCCATTCCACCAGGGCAACGGCTGCTACCACGGCCTTGGGCCGCGGTGTTCCGCTGCCGGTTATCTGTCAGGCAGCTACGTGGGCCTCGCTGCACACGTTTACTAAGCATTACTGCCTTGACAGTCAGGTCCGGAGGGACGGCTTCTTTGGCCGTTCTGTCCTCCAGGACTTCCTTGTCTGATCTTTGTTCGCAGACCCACCACCGGGGTTGGTATTGCTGGGGTATCTATTCTAAGGTAAGGAATCTATCACTAACGTGTCTCTTTCAGATGCACAAGTTACTAACTTGTGTAACGATATATCTGTAAGAGACAGTAGTTAGTGATAGATTCCTACCGCCCACCCATCCTCCCGTTCTGCGAACTGATTTCTAGGGTTAAGGACATCCCTTTCAGGGCCCTAGTATTTTTCAGACACCTGTGTCAGCTTCTTGCATGGCTCTGCGTTCCTGGCGCGGAAAGTCGTGTACAGAACTGACGTCAGCGCGCAGGGCGGCGTCTAAGTACTGCCCGCGACGTCATCCCGGCGATCACGACGCCAACGACGGACGCGGAGCCGCACGGCGCCGCCTACCGGCAGCGCAAGGGTACTGCTACGCAAAACTTTCCGGATCCAGCCTGACGCCTGGGGATATTCTAAGGTAAGGAATCTATCACTAACTACTGTCTCTTACAGATATATCGTTACACAAGTTAGTAACTTGTGCATATAACCTATAGGCTTGACATAGGACTGAGGTCGGTATGTCCCTATCGAGTATATTAAACTTAATTACTTGTGCCAGCTAGCTCAGAGGCCACTAGAAACTCCTTGAGAACAAGAAGGGAGTAGTTTCTGGCAACCGAAAAACATGACAACTTTGTTTCCCTTTAGACTCGGAACACGTCTCAGAATCGTGGAAACAATAGATAACAGTTTCACTCAGTCAATCGTGTATGCTTAGGGCCATATGTATCAACACATTTCCCCATAGACACAGAATGGGCAAAACCCTTTGATGCATCTGGCCCTTAGTTTCTACAGAGTTACACAGAAAGGAAAGACTGACGTTTCAATAAAAGGGTTTTATTGAACAGTCTTGTTTCTCGTGTAAGAGATATGTGCTGTTATGATCCCAAGACAGTATGCAAGATAAATAATGTACAGCGTAAGCAGTAGAAATAAATAATACTGCGCTAGCATTATCTTTTAGCATATATTCACGTACATAAATAACATGAGCTAAAAATGCGAGTACTCATACGATGCGTCTCTAAGCTAGTTCTACCCCAATGTACCCAACCTAGTCTAGGTGTAGGGAAAGGTAAAAGTAGGTGGAGTATTCTCTAGTCTGGTATACTAAGAGTGTGTTTAAGTCTAGTATGCCAAGTATGGTATGCCAAGAGTCCCTCTAGGTTCTAGTCAGCTCCATACCTTGAGAATGAGAGCGGTGGGAATCTCTTGCCGGATCTGGAACTCTAACACCCCGCGAAGGGAGTCAGACCACTGGAAGCTGGATTCGTCTGCGTGCAGGAATGACAGCGTCTTCTCAGTGCATCAGGCCGGGATACGGGCTCCTCTGAAGTCGAGGTCTCCTCTAACTTGCTTTGCCAAGGGAAGGTATATTTATACCTGGTAGGTGTCTTGGAATGTTAGCATTGACGTGAAGTCGGACAGAGGAAGACGTCAGGAATGAACCCTTAAGGTATAACGGTTCATACATAATAGATGAGTTCTTGGAGAAATCAATAGTCCTGTGCTAGGGGAACTCCCGAAGCTTAAGGGTCTGGTTTCTAAGAACTCGCTGTGACGTTAAAGTGGACGGATGTCGGTGACCATGCCTGTATTTGGAGTGCACGGTTAATGCCCAAATAAGGACAGGGATTCTATGCCTATATAAGGGCAATGCGAATTGTGCCTATATAAGGACATGATTCAGGAAAACCTATATACGGACCCCTAAAGCGGAATACAACACCCACTCCACTTTCGATTGAACGATAATACTAAATGCTAAACATTTAAATGCTAAACATAAAATTGAGTACCACATGTTGCTAAAAACATTTCTAAAAGCATTTTAAAAGAAGCTCAAAACTGTTGAAATGCAATAGGTACTGTACATTTAAAGCATCGTTTTCATTCTAAGCATATAACGGAAGTAAAATGCAACGTGAATGAAACAGAAATATATACATATGACTAAATGTTCGATAAGTTCTCAAAATCAAAGCCATTGCATATCATAGAATTAAATGAAATGTTAGACAAGTAAGGTGACAATGTGTCCCTGGAAGTATTCAAAGAAGTCCGTTTTATAAGACTAGTTCTACTGTAAGCAGATTGTTCTTTGCCATTTCTTTTCTATCGAGAATTTTTTTTTTTTTTTTAAAGAAAAAGTTCAATTTCTGGGAATAGTTCAAAGTTTTGAAAATATGAAGGCCGAATTTCATTGTTGCCCTGGTACACTGTGAGCCGAATCAAAGTCAGTGTATGGGTCTGGCGTAAACATTAGATCATCTATTTCCGTAGCCAAAATATCGTCCACCGAAGTTGGTGACATTTGGAACACCTCGTTCAGAAGGTTAATTGCACAGAGATGAGAAACATCGCCTTCAGCAGAAGATATAATGTTTGCGTCCGTTGTTACCCGTGTGCCTGTTGATCCATCTCGTACCTCAGCAGCAGCTGAAAGCGTCTGTGAGATCTCAATGAATGCCGTCATCAGGATTGGTAGCCTCTGGGGATAACACACAGCATGGGCCGTTATCGGGTCCAGCAGAGTATCGATATCCGTTGGCATGACTGATGGGAGTGTTAGACAGGTGTATAGTACGCATTCTTCACCGCAAACCAGGCAGCGTAGAACAGGTAAGATGCAATCTTGCCAGATTGGTCTGAATGACAGGAACCACGTTGTATTAAGTTCCCGTAGACGAGGCATGCCCAAAAGCTGTACTATTCGCTCACGGCATTTCCGTTCAAGGAGGGCTCTCTCCACATCGCTCGGAGTGATGTTGGCGAAGAGGCTTGCCATAGCGTAGTAGGAGGAATAGAAACAGAATTCCTGCAACAAGTGCTAGAATTAACGGCACACCACCAAACACCGAATGTGCGAAGTTTGGGATGATTCCGAGGACAGCCTGGAAAGGTGCTAATAGTCCGGAATAGATGGTCTTAAATACATGTACAATTCCGCTTGTAACTGACATGTTAAAGATACGTCCTATCATTTCTACGAAATGTATAGGGCAGTTTGTACGAATTACAGCCTGTATCTCAGCCGAAGTCCTTGCAACTTGTAGAGCATAGGTTTCTTTGGCCGAGGTCAAAGGCACTGATTGTTGTATAAGCATGGCTTTCATTCTGCTTAAAGTATCAAATCGTATAAAAGAGACATTCAACGAAGGCCATAAAGGCGACTCCCTGACTGTGTCTATTGGGGCAAACAATACTTGCATACAGCAAGTGACCCTGGAGTTGACCGTTACTAGATATGGGATGCCTGGCAACATGCCACAGCAACTCTGATCATTCAACATGAGGTAACTCCCATTAGAAAGTTGGCCAAACGTTGGATTAATCACAGCAGCTGGTGTACCTTGTATGTGGCAGGACAAATTTGCCACAGAACCATTACAAGCCCCGTGTAAAGATATGTCCTGACAAATCAGTGAACCGCTCAGTGCACTTTCACAGTGTGTACCGCTTAGAAACACTTCACGATCCCCACTCCAACATCTATAGGTGTAAGGTAAATTCCAGGATGTCTTAATGTATTCTTTACCCAACCTTTCATATTTGCCTGCTTGCATCTGTTTCAGGCAATGCTGAAACTGGAAAGTAGTCACAGGTAGACTAATTTTGCCATGAATAAGCCATTCTGTAGCTGGTTTTTCTGCCACTGTGAATGGTAATTTTTCAAGTTTTTCAATGCTCAGTACTGTATACTTTGCTCCCCTTTGTGCCAGTTCGATCTGTTTATCAGTTAGATTGTATTCTGCAAACAGAGCTGTCGTGTTGATAAAACGCCAAGGCACATAGCCCGCACGCAAAGATTGCAGCGTCCAGCTTAATAACATAATAGAACGTAACTGAGATTGGCCTTGTTGTAACATGGCTAAATCTTCTTCCAGTATGTCGATAGCAGAGGATACAATACTGTCCAATGAATAAATGCTGGAGGACAAAGTTGTTAACCCATTGTCGACCACAGAGAGAGTTTTCTCTAAGTTAATACGATCAAGTTCACTTATTCGTTCTGCGGCCTCTGCCTGTGAAACCTTCCATGCTTCATTATAAGCAGCATAGATGCCGGCATATATGAAACGTTTTTGACGCGGTTTTCTTGGTCCAAGCAAGAATTCCCTAAGGTCTGCGTCGTCTTTAAGTAAAGATAAGTGTTGTTTCACATCCTTAAGTGTAGATTTTTGCAGCCAATCGAGGCATAATTTTCCTACACTGTATGTTGTTACTACCCCCGGATGCTGTCTTTGGACGTATCGTGGGTCTGGCCTATGAATAGTAAACCCCTGTGTTTTATTCAGGAATCTCTCTTGACAGTTGTTTGTGTCTGTGGGCCAGATCAACCATTTTCTCCAATCAGGATTTGTTCTGTTGAGTTGTAGTATGGTGTCAACTGTAACCGCTGCCTGTGTATTATTATCACTTGCAGGTGTTGGTACAGAAGGTGTTTTCATGTCTTTATTCTTGGCTAACCCAAGGCAAGACGTTTGTTGCACAGTGTCATTCAAAAACATTATTTGTTGAGGGACGATACAGGCTCTAAATAAAGCTTCTATCCCCGGCACTTGCCAATCTTTAGTACCCCAGACAGATTTTGTGTCTGTTGTCTCTTTCCACAAGTCGAAACCATGTCTAGACCGTTGGGCAATAAATGTTGCAGAGTAAATCTGTTTTGTATTTGTTAACATAATTTTCAGTCCTGTTTTGTTTACATTTCTATAGTAAAATGTTTCTGGATCAGATGTATTGTATCCTGAAAAATATGGAAACTTTTTAGCAAATGTTTTTGAACTACCTTTTGGTGGTGTAGGACAATGCTCCCATTGGTTAAACATAAACACATTTCTAGGTGTTGCAGATTTATGCAAAAAATGATGACCATAGTGGTTATAACAATACAGCTGTTCATAGTCTGATGAACGCTCTAAATATTCATTATTAGAAAATGCAGCAGATTTTTCTAGGTCAAACATCATGTTATTTACAGTTTCAAAGTCCCAATCATCAGAATAGGTACTGGATGAAACAAAATCACTTAGTGAGATCTTAAATAAATGTGGAATGTTCAAATGTTCCGTCGGGCCAAAAATATCAATCTGTTTTGTCCCACACTATACCATCCTGTATAGGAACGGCTGTGATGTTCACTGCAGACAAGTCTCTTGTTTCACGATGGGATGATTTGTGAGGTTTTAAAAGTAAGTTCACTTCTTTTCTTTCAGTGTCCAAATGGATCTATCTGCCATTTATAAGCACGCTCATAGTCATAACCAAAGCTAGCCAAAGCAGGAAGAAAAATATTCCAGAAATAACCCAAAGTTCAATCCATGGTGAAACCAGATAAGTCTTTTTCAAAAAATGTAAAAAGACTTGTACTTGCTGTTTAAAAGTTTTTGATTCTGGCGATGTCTCGAGCTCACTCAGATCCTCAGAAAACGTATCAAAGTTAATGAAATAGCCAGAAGCAGTTCTGTCAATTGTTGGAATTGCCTCAGGATTTGTAGAAATCGCTGGAACCAGTTGATCACTTGTTACATTGGTGTAGACAGGTGTATTTGGACGAACTGTTACTTGAGTTTCAAGAGGGATGAGTTCCATAGCATTGTTGCGCAGTCCTTCATCTGTTACTGCTGAATTCTCGATGGTTATCAATCTTTCAGTCTGAACCTCTTGGATAGTAGCGAGAGGAGTGTGTCTGCTACTAGGTCGGAGTCCACGAGGCCTACTATTTAGTATTGGCCACATACTGTGGTTTGATGAGGTCGATGGACACAAATCTTTTCTCCTTTTTCCAGCAAGGGGCGGCAGAAGTACTGTTCTTGTTCCGTGTATGGCTAGGACAGGTACTGGTTGTCTGTAAGAAGGTCCAAATTCCTTCTTGTCCGCAATTTTTCTCTGACTAGATCCCCAACTTTTGGAATCCAGACAGGCCTTGCTGGGACCGCCGGTTTTTCCCCAGTGGTGGTTGGCTGCAGGAATACGTTGCTTTGTTTCGATCTTAGTTCATTTAGGTCCTGTAAAACAGCCTAACGATCTTTGATATCAAAGGGTTTATTTTCCACCACTGTGCCACTACATTCCAGATCTGGCACCCACATTCTTGTCCCAAATAGGACCTCATATGGAGTGACCCCCCCCCTAGGGAACTTCTTGGCAAATTGGTTAATGAGCGTTGGACCCCATAAAGATGTTTGACCCACCCATCACCCGAACCTAATACCCTAGCTGTTATAGACTGCTTTATGTCCCGGTTTTTCCTTTCCACAACAGAATTTCCCTCAGGATGAAACGGAGAGGAGTACCGCAATGCAACGCCCAGACTGGCCATGGCTTCTTTGTAAGCTCGAGAGCTAAACGCAGGGCCCTGGTCAGAATGTAGCGTGCCTATTGCGTATGTGCCGATAAAGACTCGCAAATCTTTTATAACAGTTCGAGCGTCAGCCGAGCGCTGAGGCCATATCCATAGGAACCTTGACTTAGTATTTGTGGGATTGCAGTTGTCCACAAGGACACCTGTGCATAGATAGTCTAATGCTGTCTAACAATGGTGTCTGTCCCTGGCATGCTACTTCGTAGCATGGTGTCTGATGGCGTTCTGCATCTTGCTGTACCTTACAGTCTATGCAGTCATTGATGAAGATGTGAATCTGTGTATTCATGCCAGGCCACCAGTACATCTCTTTTAATGTCAATATTGTTTTAGAGATCCCTTGATGTGACAGACCCTCTCCCAGATGTGTTTCATAAATCAAAGCTGCTCTACGTTCCATGTTTGGAATTACCCTATCCCCCACTCCAGGGATTCGAGCAAAAGGAATGTTGTTCGCATCAATTACATAAGAGTACTTGAGTGGAAACTTTTTTGGTAACGCTGCACCACTGCCTTTGCTCGTAGCATTGACAGCCAACATTATCTCACTGTCTATTCTCGTTTTTGAACGAGTGATCGCAGCTACGGAAGCCGTCTGAACATCCCCCTTTGCGGCTTCGTCAGAAAATGAATTCCCTGCAACGTGAACGCCATCACGTTGATGACTCAGTGTATGTATCACGTGAGCCTTTGGTAGTTCGCTTTTTAACTGAACTACTTGTTCCCAAAGCGTTTTATGCTTTATTGTGCCACCTTTTGCATCTTTGAACCCATTTTCAAGCCAAGTTTGTATATATTCATTATACGACTGCACACAGTAGAAAGAATCGCACACTATGAGTGTGGGGAATACTCGATCTGTACTTTCAAGTGCCAGTTTGAATGCTTGTAGTTCAGCTCGCTGAGCTGTGCAATCTCCTAGAGATTGAGTTTTTGTAACCATAGGTCTGAAGTTGCCATCGCGCATGCGACCTTTAACGATTGCGCACGCTGCACTGTAAGCTTGCTTACTCCCTGTTGCGGGTTGTGCAGATCCGTCAGTGTAAATTATGAATTCATACTGATCGAGAGGCAGAATCTCAGTGGGCAGAGGACACTATTCAAAGATCACAGGATCTATGAAATCTTCTAGGGATCTTTTTAAAGTTATCAATTCTCTTATCTCTCCCCATGTCACAGACCCCTCAGAATTCTCCCAGGAGTTCTGTGACAAAATATCTGATTTCTTCCAAACTAAAATCTTAGACATTTATTCCTTGTTGGAAGCTTCTAACTCTAATGTGGGGTCACCTGCTCATTCTACCCCCCCTCTAAGTGAGGGCCTGCTCTCAGAGAACACTCCCAGGCTCCTCACCTTTCCCAGTATCCTGCCAGAGGCAACAGACCGCCTTCTGGAACAAGTGAAATCGGGCTCACCGTTGGATCCCTGCCCCCTCAAGGTGCTAAAAATTTCACGTGAGGTTATTATTCCTCACCTTACGGCTGCCCTCAATGTTGCCATCTCAGAGGGACAGTATCCCACCTTGTGGAAGACGGCAGTGGTGAAGCCACTTCTGAAGAAGCCCTCCCTGGATCCCAGAGAATTGAAGAATTACAGGCCGATCTCTTTACTTCCGGTTCCAGCGAAGGTTCTTGAAACCTACCTAAATTTCCATCTCCGTTCTTATCTAAAGGATCACAGTTTACTCGATGGCTCACAACTTGGATTTAGAAGTCACCATAGTACGGAAACAGCATTAACCACTGTTTTTAACAACATCCGTACTCAAGTGGATTCTGGGCATACCACCTTGCTTGTTCTACTTGATCTTACCGCTGCCTTTGATACCCTGTCTCCTCTGAGGCTGGTTGAATGCCTCAGAGAGATGGGCATCGGGGGCTCGGCTCTGGGACTTCTTACCTCTTTTCTCAATGAAAGGGCGCAAATTGTGAAATTCGGCCAATTCTACTCGGCCTCTAAATCCTTGTCATGTGGTGTTCCTCAGGGCTCCTCTCTGAGTCCAACACTTTTTAACATCTATGTCGCCCCTCTGGCTAAGGTTGTGAGATCCTTTGGGCTAGAGGTGCTGTCCTATGCGGACGACACCCAATTAATGGTATCTATTGCTCAGAGCATTAGGGATTCTGCCCTTAATTTCAGGAATTGTATGCAAGCAGTCTCCTCATGGATGGTGGAAAATTTTATGAAACTGAACGGTGAGAAGACTGAGGTCCTGATTTTTGGCAGTAAATTGGAGATCTGGTGCGGTGACTGGTGGCCGGACTCTCTTGGCGTCTGCCCTTGCCCGGTAGCACATGGGAAAAATCTAGGGGTCATTGTTGACAACTCACTTTCCCTTAATCTCCAGGTCAGCAGGACAGTTTCCACTTATTTCGGGATCATGAGGATCCTTAGAAAAATTGCCCATCTCCTTTCCTTTGAAGCACGCAAGCAGGCTGTTATTGCCTTGGTAACGTCTAGGTTGGACTACTGTAATGCCCTTTATCTGGGCATTGACAAGGGTCTGGTGCGACGTTTGCAGCTGGTTCAGAACGCGGCGGCCAGGCTGGTGATGAATCTACCTAAATTCCATTCAGTCACAGCCTCCATCAGGTCACTGCATTGGCTGCCTGTGGACCGTAGGATCCTTTTCAAAACTCTGTGCCTGACTCATGATGCTTATTTTGGCTCAGGCCCAGATGGGATCAAGGCGATGTTCCAGCGGTATGTTCCCAGCAGACCGCTCCGGTCTTCAGAAAAAAATTTGTTAACTCTACCGAGGTTTAAGAAGGCAAGGTGGGGAGGTAGAGCTTTTTCCACGGTTGCGGCTAAGCTGTGGAACTCCCTCCCTGTAGAGCTCTCTAGTCAATTGTCCCATTCTCTCTTCCGTAAAACCTTAAAGACCTGGCTCTTCTCACAGATGTCAGGATGAGCGTGTTTTTGTTTTGGTCTGTTCCTCGCAGTCTGCTAATAGCGCCTTGACGCCCTTGGGCTAAGTCCGCGCTCTACAAGTCCAATACTTACTTACTTACTTACATTCATGTTCATATTGCAGGAACGCTTGTGTTTTTAAATCAGGATCAAAAACATATTCAACATCTGTTGCAGCAAGAGAATTAACCCATTGTATCCATCTCGGATGTAATGCTTTAGCATTTGGAATGCTCGCCTTAGTTACCGCCTCTAAGGCCGGAACTGGGGTTACGATGAAAATGCGTTTCCCTTGGGCTAGAGCTCTTTCTTTTGCTACTGCAGTTTGAACTGCTGTCAGTATTTTTTCTGTTGAAGTGAAGCGCATTTCTGCTTGTGTATACAAATGTGATTTGTATGCAATTGGTACCTTTTCACCCTTGTTAAATGTTACGTAGGTGAATCCGCATTGACCCGAAATTATTCGGATGACTAAATTGCGTTGACTTACGCGTGTTTGTAAGTGATTTGTTGCTAACATGTTAGCTTGGAGTGAACACAAGATTTCTGTATGTTCCTGTGTCCAATTTTTGATTGAAAAATCAGGTTTGATTAATGCGTAGAGCGGTTTAACCCTTTCTGCGTAATTTAGAATGTAAGTTCTTCCAAAATTTAGGAAACCCAGGATGGATTGTAAATTTTCAGCGTCTTTGGAGGTTGGAGCAGCGCACACCTTTCTAAAAGTTGGCTGCCAAGCTCTTGCCTTCACTTGAAATCTCATATCCTAGAAAAAGGACATTGAGATGGGCAATTCTGGACTTTTTAAAGTTGAACTTATAGCCCTCAGAGGCGAAGCCCAGTAAAATGGTGCTCACCCTGTTCAAGTGCCTATACAGGTCATCGTCTGTCAGATAGATGTCATCGACATATGACAATGCCTCATTATCATAAATTTGTAGTAACTCCGTTACTCTCGCTGAGAATAACCCCGGGCTGTTCTTGAACCCTTGTGGGAGTCGACAAAATTGGCGCTGGGTCCCCATTATTGAGAAAGCTGTTAAGTACCTGCTTCCAGGTGCTATGTTTTGACAAAAGAAACCATTTGAGATATCCAATGTGGTTTTATATTTTTTACGCACAATGTTATTCATTAATGCTGTACTATGTGCATTTTGCACTGCAAATGTTTTTGAACAAGTGTTTAAGTGTCTGTAATCCAAAACTAGACGATAGGTGTTGTCTCGTTTGGAGACAGGAAACAAAGGATTGTTCATTGAAGAGGTGCATGTTTTAATCACCCCTTGGTATTCAAGTTGATCGAAGATCTCCCTGACCTGTTTTTAGCTTCTTGCTTTATTGGATACTGCCTCTGTGCAGTAGGTTCATTTTTAGATGTATTTTATGGTGAGGTGAGTCCTCATCCCATCCTACATGATTTTTGTATAATGCTGGGGCCTGGGCAACTGCCCATTTCCTGGCATAAGTATATTTTAGGTGAATTGGAATATGATTGGAGAAGGCAGGCATAATAATGTCCTCGCCATGTGGGCACTCCCTGACAAATTGTGGTGGCCAGTCTTTTTCTGCTAGAAGTATGTCATAGCCCCTTGAAAGTTTTCCCAAAAGTGCTTTCACCTGTCTAGGTATGTCTCCCTCCATCCGGAGTGTTATTTCATTTAACTTTTGTGGAGTACTAACCCTGGTGTCTACAGTCTCAACTGTAATGTACTCATTCAAGTCCACTATCTCCAGAAGTTCCTTCAGGTTCTGGCGAGCTATTGTGACTTCTGCTGCACTGTCCAGCATTGTCTGAGCCCATTCTCCGTTCTTGAGTTGTGTTCTCAGTATCCTCGGCATGTCTGACCTTCAGACCTGCTACCTTCTTCTTTGAGAATTGAGGTTTGGATTTATTTTTGGAACGTGTTTGTCGTCTTTCGATTTCACGCGTTCTTCTCCTAAGTTCTGACCGTCCTCTTCTTTCCGATGTCTGTGACGAGATCTGAAAGGTACGAGAGGAACGTGTATCAGTATCTTGATACCTGTCAGGCTTTTTCAAATTATCCCTATTCCTGAGGTTATACCTCCTTTCAGAGGGCTCCTTTTGAGGAGACCTAACTCGGGATTGAGAACGGTTCTCGGTTGAATTTTGTTTATTAGTTTTCCACTTCTTTTTAGAAGATGTAGGAGTTTGTTTAATAGAGTCCTTCTCAGGACTTTCAGATAGTTTTGGCTTCAATGGTCTACCACCCAAACTATCTCTGCCTAATTCTGCATAAGATTGTTCTATTATTCTGGGTAGTTCTGTTTGATGTTCTGTAACATCGAATTCCCTTAATCGTTGGCGGATCGCCACTGCTGCTGCCTCCCCTTTAATATTAGATAATATTATTGTTGAGACCTGGTCGAAATTTTTCAGTAATTTCATACCAAAATTCAGGGCAGGCTATGCCCGTATTCGTTTTGAATTTGTTTCAGGACATCTGGTATTACTGCAATTGACGGAATACCATGTGTTTTAGTATAGATGGCAGCAAAGACTGAGCCCCAAGTGGTGCAGTCTTCCAGTTGTGGTGTGATCCCCATTGGTAAACAGATTGTTAGTATTCTGTGTTTCTCATAAGGGCTAGTATTTGGAAATACTGCTTGATTTAGAGTAATTTTTGAGCTATCCAGAATGGAATTTGCTCACGTTTTGTGGGCATTTTACCCATGACTGCGTATAGAGTCTGTGGTGTAATTGTTAGTGTATTCCCCTGTTGAGGAGTTTGATTTGGAATGGTTAATGGTGGTTGGACTGTGAAAGTCCGCATGACATATTGGACTAATTGTCTGTAGATTTTTATTAACTCTGTAAGTTGAGTAAGTAATTCCTCGTCTGACATCTCTTCAATGTCAGGATGAGGTGTGTAGCTCGGCTAGAATCGGCCATGTTGCTCCTGGTCTACCTAGTGGACCGAGGCCTGGTAATGTTTTTGTGATGTTTTAGGGCGCCTTTAAACCCAGAGCTGATGCTCCTGGTATGTTAGTGGAATTTCAATATCCTCGAAAGGAATATATTCCTCTGGTGGTTCATCTTCTTTGTAGAAGTGAAACAGTCTTGTTACTGAATTTGATTCAGGAAATATTACCCATGAATAGAATACTCTGTCTGAAAGGATTCGTGTGCCTCGATCACGAAAACTGCTCTACCGCCTCTTGGTGGTAGGCCATGTTTTATAAGTTTTAGAGTGATGGCTCTTCTTAAGTTTGCATTGATGTCTATAACACCCTCCTCAGGTTCATTTAAACCTGTAAAGTTTAAAACTGTTGCTATAGCTGGGTCAGCCGCAGCTCCACCGGTGTCGGTGGCATTTTCCCTGTTGGACATTTGTTTTTTGAAAAATGCAGAACAAGTTTCAAGGAAACAAAAAAGATAAGGTGCACAATATTTTTGGAACACTGTATCCTTCAACGTTGAACAAACCAAACAACTAATATATAGGGTGCTTCCTATTTAGTTATGGCGGATATTTAACCCTACCCACTCCAGGCGTCTTATGGAGTATGTGAGTAGGGGTCTCTGAAAAGCACGACTGAGTAACTCAGTATCTAGCGTTAAATTACTGCCTTACCAAGCGTTTGGGCGCCATGTAGTGTAGTTCCTATTTCCCTAATAGGCTCTGCGCATTGGAATAATATAACCTATAGGCTTGCCATAGGACTGAGGTCGGTATGTCCCTATCGAGTATATTAAACTTAATTACTTGTGCCAGCTAGCTCAGAGGCCACTAGACACTCCTTGAGAACAAGAAGGGAGTAGTTTCTGGCAACCGAAAAACATGACAACTTTGTTTCCCTTAGAATCGGAACACGTCTCAGAATCGTGGAAACAATAGATAACAGTTTCACTCAGTCAATCGTGTATGCTTAGTTTCTACAGAGTTACACAGAAAGGAAAGACGGGCGTTTCAATAAAAGGGTTTTATTGAACAGTCCTGTTTCTCGTGTAAGAGAAATGTGCTGTTATGATCACAACACAGTATGCAAGATAAATAATGTACAGAGTAAGCAGTAGAAATAAATAATACTGCGCTAGCATTATCTTTTAGCATATATTCACGTACATAAATAACATGAGCTAAAAATGCGAGTACTCATACGATGCGTCTCTAAGCTAGTTCTACCCCAATGTACCTAACCTAGTCTAGGTGTAGGGAAAGGTAAAAGTAGGTGGCGTATTCTCTAGTCTGGTATACTAAGAGTGTGTTTAAGTCTAGTATGCCAAGTATGGTATGCCAAGAGTCCCTCTAGGTTCTAGTCAGCTCCATACCTTGAGAATGAGAGAGGTGGGAATCTCTTGCCGGATCTGGAACGCTAACACCCCGCGAAGGGAGTCAGAACACTGGAAGCTGGATTCGTCTGCGTGCAGGAATGACAGCGTCTTCTCAGTGCGTCAGGCCGGGATACGGGCTCCTCTGAAGTCGAGGTCTCCTCTAACTTGCTTTGGCAAGGGAAGGTATATTTATACCTGGTAGGTGTCTTGGAATGTTAGCATTGACGTGAAGTCGGACAGAGGAAGACGTCAGGAATGAACCCTTAAGGTATAACGGTTCATACATAATAGATGAGTTCTTGGAGAAATCAATAGTCTTGTGCTAGGGGAACTCCCGAAGCTTAAGGGTCTGGTTTCTAAGAACTCGCTGTGACGTTAGGGTGGACGGATGTCGGTGACCATGCCTTTATTTGGAGTGCACAGTTAATGCCTAAATAAGGACAGGGATTCTATGCCTATATAAGGGCAATGCGAATTGTGCCTATCTAAGGACATGATTCAGGAAAACCTATATACGGACCCCTAAAGCGGAATACAACAATGTTGTCTGGACCTGCTAGTCTATTTAATTTAGAACTGTAACCTTGCCTCTTATTCTTTCTACATATACATGGTTCAGCATTTCTGGATTATTTAATGGAACATGCAGCGTCAGTTTAGGGTGACCATACAAGTTGTTCAGAGATCAATAAAGCCCATTGACCCTCCAGAATAACACAAACCAGAGAGTTAAGACTAGAATTAAGAGTTCACTAAATTCAAAGACTTACTTGATTATCATTCTGTGCGGCTTGAGACATTTGACCCCGTTGAGCATGAAAATAAACTTTTTTTCTAAGATTTTTCTTATATTCCATTTTCACTTTCTTTACCTTAAGCTTATTATTAGATATGTGATGGCGCCTAAAAGTTTTCTCTATTTTCTGTATCAAACTGTTTCAACTTTGATACAATAAGTCAAACCAATTTGACTTGGGAGTAAATACAAAATTATACCCATGGTAATTTATCACTTGTGGACATGCTAGAACATTATCCAGAAGTGTATAGTACCGAACCTTTTATCAAAGTCTGTTAATGTCTGGATATGAGATACATCCAACCGTGTGGTTATTGTTCTGACATAGTTGACTCTAAAAGGGAGAACTCTATTCATCATTCAGGGCATCTCCAAGGAAAGAGTGGTAGAAACAAGCCACTGCCCTCACATGACAGGACCTTGCAGTTTTTATAAAAACAAATAGGTGCATTAAAACAATCACATTTGAGCGTAATTGGTGACTGATGTGGAATGTACACCTAGCTAGAGAATCGTAAGCAAACCGTATATTCAGACAAATCGGCTCAGTTCTTGCCATCAAGCTGCAGATTTCCTCATCATATCATTCTTTGCATTAGGTAGCAAGTGTCTAGGTCTAATCTGCATATCAGTATTGATCAATGAACATTACCCGAAATGATTTTACCACTGATTGTAGTGATCTTTCTTTCCTCAAGAGTGTTGTCGGGAAGGTGCTTGGCATGGCACTGTTTACTTCAAGACTGCTACTGATAGATCAACAGAACACAAAAACCTATGTTAAGTTGGAATATTTGGAATACAAATGTTCTGCCAGATAAGTAGCTAAGCATGTTGTTCCACATTAGGTACTCAGATCATTCATAAACCAGTAGTCAAATTTGAAGAGTCTAAGTCTGAGGTGAAACTTAATACATGTCTTTTACTTTAAAGATTCCTTTCTTGATTTAAGACATGTTCCCAATTCAGCTTCTTCTGATTAAACCAGATCATAATATTGTCCCTGTGATAGAAGTTGGCCTGGTATATGCTGTCCACTAATTAAAGGTAAAGTGGGCACCTTACACCAGTCCAAACAACCCTTATGGTGATTTAAGAGGTCAAACATAACCGTAGAAAGCTATCTAAGTGGTAGCTGTGGAGAGCAGCCTTCAGGCTTAGTCTTGAAGGAATGTTAAGCAGCTTGTTTCACTAGAATGCAACCTTATAGTATTATTTAAATTAAAGGAGACTACACAGTAGTTATAAAAATATGTA
Source organism: Calotriton arnoldi (assembly GCA_963921515.1). Taxonomy (NCBI): domain Eukaryota; kingdom Metazoa; phylum Chordata; class Amphibia; order Caudata; family Salamandridae; genus Calotriton; species Calotriton arnoldi. Next base: position 322,830 of record CAWUFW010003600.1, read on the forward strand.
TTTATTGTTATAACACACTCCAAGTATGACACAGTACCTTCTACACGAAGGTACTCACAAAGCACACAATACTGTAGCACAGAAACAATAGTAAATAGCACTAGTACACAGTGGGCTCCAGGGGGAGACCAAACCATATACTAAAATAGTGGTATAAGAACCACGACTCGAGTCAAGACAGTGTCTAGAGGATGTAGAATCGCTGGGACCCCAAGGAACCGCCCAAGGTGAGTAAGTAGGGACCCCACGGAGGACGGGTGCAGTTTTAAAGTTTAAGGACCCTTCTGAGTGGACTTTGAAGAAACCCTGTGGAACTTAGGAGGTTGGAGAGCCACCCCACCCGTGGATACTGTAGTACCAGAGTTACCTATCCCAGGGAAGCCGGGTGCATAGGGCTGAAGTGGCGTCGAAACCGCTGTTGATCTCTATGGAGGACTTCGAAGAAGATCCACTGCTGGGAAGAAGAAAAGTGTCCGTCGGAATCCAAAGGTGGATTCTTGATGAAGAGTACCTGAAAGCAGAGGGGACAGAGTCTGGGTCACTCAGGAGTGACCAGAGGCTCGGTGGACGAAAGCCCATCGATGTCGGGTGCTTCAGGTGCGTTGAGGGGGTTCTTGACTCTGCAGCCACCGGGACCAGGAGACGTCAAGGACGACCAGGAGCCTGATACGAGCTGTCCCACGAAGGATGTCGGGTGCTGAGGGGTCGGTGTCCGGCTGGAGCACCAACAAGCCTTGGCAGCTGCAACCCACGAAGATGGTCAAGAAAAGTTACGGTTCGGACCAGCAAGGTCCAGGAGACTCAACAAACACAAGGGAGTAGGGGCAAGCCTGGAGCAACCAGGGGAGCCCAAGAAAAGCAGTGTTGACCCTCAAGAGGACCCACAGGCCGGAGGCACAGGAGTCGCGAGGGTACCTCGAGCAGTTAGACAAAGCAACAGCCCACGGTGCACTCAGTGCGAGGAGGCTAGAGTTCTTTGGTGGAAATGGTGCCAAAGGTCGGGGGCTACTCGCAGCCCAGTGCACTTGTTTTGGGAACGCCAACAAGCATATGCACTTGCAAAAGTACGCGGTGCACAGGGGTACGGGTATTGCAGCCCCCACGAGGGATTCTGACCTCAAACTTGGTAAGAGGGCAGCTTGGACCTCGAGGGACGTGGAAACCCACCTCCTGTGTTGCTGGAGCCTTTGGAGTCCTTAGGAGTTCAAGAGCAGCCGATCAATCGTGATGTGGTGCCTGCGGTTGCATGGGAGTGACTCCTTCACTCCAAGGGAGATCTCTTCAGTTGTCCTTGATGCTCCACAGGTCCTGCACGGACCCTGTATGGTGCACGAGCACAGACAATGCTTTGGACGGAGTGGGAGACGAAGTCGGGCCCAAACGAAGTCCAGAGTGTGCAGACGGTCGAAGGTCAGTGGTTTCTTGATCAGAATCTTGTCCACGTCGAATCTAGGGTCCTGCAGCCAGATAAGCCCTTTTGTACACACGGGAGAGGGTTGGACAGATTCAGGGGACCCTCCCAGGAGAGGGTCAGGACAGTGGGGAGGTTACTCCCATGTCCTGTGTCCAATTTCGTGCCAGAGCGGGAGCCAACGGCTCCCAGGACTGTTTTGAACTGGACTATGCACAGGGACACCAAATGTGCCCCTAATGCAGCCTTTCGGTCACTGGCAAGCGCACCCACCCAGGCCTAATACACTAACTCCTGTCTGGGAGGTGGTCACACCTCCCTGTGACAGGATGCCTATTGTTCTGCCTTCCCCTGCTCGAGCTTGGCTCAGCAGCAGGAGGGCAGAAATGTGTCTCTGGACGGCAGCAACCCTTTTGGGCTGCCGGGACTAGAAGGCTGGTACCGGGTGTAGGAAAGTAGGATCTGCTTCTTATGGTTACCCCCAATTCTTGCCTGATGTTACACTGTTTTGACTAGTCTGTCTGGGATCCTGCTAATCAGGACCCCAGTCTATCTGCTTTCTCCTTAAAAAATTATGCCATGTACTGTGGTATACTCCAGATTGGATACTGGGGTACCCTTATAAGTCCCTAGTATATGGTACCCATGTACCCAGGGCATAGGTACCCCAGAGGCCTCCCATGGGCTGAAGCATGCATTATGCCACCCATGAGAGGCCATGCAAAATGGAACTACAGGTCTGCCATTGCAGCCTGTGTAAGCTGGTGCTTGCACCACTTACTTTAGATATAGGTTCACTATATCTATAGGTCACTACACTTAAAATGTATAAGTCACCCCTATAGCAGGCCTTAATAATCCTGAGGCAGGGTGCTGGGTTTTACGTGAGAGGGTGCCCCTGCATGAGCAGAGCCCCTCTGCAGCCTTCGGAGACCATGCTCCCGGGTTGTCTGTGACTCAGCCAGACATAGGTAGAGGTGAATTATAACCGCGCGGTAAATGCTATCTCAAACGGCTGAAACAAATCATGTTGTGTTTGATATCAAACACCTTGGAATCATACCTCCACACCGGTAACCGGTGTGGGAGGTATGATTCCACCCTTCTGAAGCGAGCTTCGTGGGGTCACTGGTCTTTCCGGTGCCAGCCTTCTCGACCAGGTCAGCACAAAATGGATGCTGCTGACAAGACACATTTCTGCCCTCCTGCTGCTGAGCCAAGCTCGAGCAGAGGAAGGCAGCACAATAGGCATCCTGTCACAGGGAGGTGTGACCACCTCCCAGACAGGATTTAGTGTATTGGGGCTGGGTGGGTGCACTTCCAAAGTGCCTGAAAGTCTGCACCTGGGGCACATTTGGTGTCCCTGTGCATAGTCCAGCTCAAACCAGTTCTGGGAGCCGTTGGCTCCTGCTCTGGCGCGAAACTGGACTAAGGACATGGGAGTAACCTCCCTTCTGTCCTGACCCTCCCCTAGGAGGGTCCCCTGAATCTGTCCAACCCTCTCCTGTGGGTACATAAGGGCTTACCTGGCTGTAAGACTTCAGATTTTACGTGGACAAGATTCTGCAACAAGAAACCACTGACCTTAGACCGTCTGGACACTCTGGACTTCGACTGGGCCCGACTTCGTCTCCCTCTCCGTCCAAAGCTTCGTCTGTGCCCTTGCACCATATAGGCTCCGTGCAGGGCCTGTGGAGCTCTAAGGACAACTGAAGAATCTCCTTTTGGGTGAAGGAGTCACTCCCCTGCATTCGCAGGCACCGTAACACAACTGACCGGTCTGCTGATCCTGAGATCCTGCGGACTCCAAAGGCTCCAGCAACACAGGAGGTGGGTTCCGAAGTTCCTTGAGGTCGATCTGCCCTCTCACCGAGCTTGAGGCCAGTATCCCTCGTGGGGACCGCATAACCCGAACCCCTGTGCACGCGTACTTTTGCAAGTGCATATGCTTGTTGGCGATTCCCATTCTTGTGCATTGGACTCCGTGTAGTCCTGACCCTGAGCAGTATTTCCACTGAGTGCTCCGTGGCTGGTACTTTGTGATCTTGCTCGAGGTCCCCTTGCGACTCCTGGTCATACCTGTGGGTCCTCTTGAGGGTCATCTTGATTTCTATTGGGCTTTCCTGGTTGCTCCAGACGTGCCCTGACTACCCATTGCTTGGTGAGTCCCCTGGACCTTGCTGGTCCACACCGTAACCTGTTTGACCTTCCTGCGTGGGTTGCTGTTGCCAAGGCTTGTTGGTGCTCCAGCCAGACACTGACCCCTCAGCACTCGACATCCTCCGTGGGACAGCTCGCATCCAGCTGCTGGTCGTCCTCGACGTTTCCTGGACCTCGTGGCTGCAGAGTCAAGCATCCCTTCGCACCTGAAGCACCCTACATCAGTGGGCATTCGTCTACCGAGCTCCTGGTCACCCTGAAGTGACCCAGACTCTGTCCCCTCTGCTTTCAGGTTCCTTCCATCACGAATCCACCCTTGGATTCCTACAGACACTTTCTTCCTTCCCGGCAGCAGCTCTTCTTTGCAGCCCTCCATTGATAATGACGGCGGTTTCTGACACCACTCCAGGCCTATGCACCCGGCTCCTCTGGGATAGGTAACTCGGGTACTACGGTATCCACGGGTGGGGTGGCTCTCCAACCTCCTAAGTTCCAAAGGGTTTCCTCGAAGTCCACCGAGAAGTGTCCTTAAACTTTAAAATTGTAACCGCGACTTCCCCATAGAATTGTACGGAGCCCGCGGTCGTGTTAGCACACTGCACCCGTCCTCCGCGGGGTCCCTTCCTACTCACCTTGGGTGGTTCCTTGGGGTCCCAGCGATTCTACGTGTTCTAGACACTGTCTCGACTCCAGTCGTGGTTCTTATACCACTATTTTAGTATATGGTTTGGTCTCCCCCTGGAGCCTACTGTGTATTGTGCTACTTACAACTGTTTCTTTGCTAAAGTATTGTGTGTTTTGTGTTGTATCCTCGTGTAGAGGATACTAGAGAGTGTTATATAAATAAATGCATATTTTTATAACTACTTTGTGGTTCTCCTTTCATTTAGTTAATACTAAAGGTGATATTCTGGTAAAACAAGCTGCTTTACATTCCTTCAAGATTAAGCAATCTAAAATCTTTCCAGTTTTTCACATCAGAGAGGATTGTTGTAAGTGCACTTAAAAGTTTATCTGTCTGTATGCCAACTCTCTGGATCACTTCACCGTCTTACACAAAAATGTATTGCCTACAGAATAGAAGCACTATTTTTATACAGTTTGGACAACTACATTCTCTTTCTCTTCCGTCTCCCCCCACCTTTGCTCTCTTAACTCCACCCCTTCATAAAAGGCCCCAGTACTTGGAACCAGCTGCAAACATTCGTAGTGACAACATTTAACAGATGAAAAGCAGCATGTATAATACTGCCGTTTTTGGTACAAATTTGCCCCCACAGTAAGGAGTGAAAGTCACTCCAAGCTGTCCATTCCATGACTGATATAAATAGTTTATTAGCTTCTCTGGGCATCTTTATACCCAAATATTTTACACTAGCCTTTGCTCAGTTGATTTTAAATCTCTGAGAATGGTTGTTGCAGCATTTGCTTGGCTGAATTGAATTTTTATTTTCCCATTTAATTATATTTCCTAATGCCTCTACAAGTATGTTCAACATCTGAGAAGGTTTCCCGTTTGATTTTCCGTATCAGAAATTATCATTACTGCATAGGAAACCTTCCTAACTTCTGTATTTGCAACACGTTTCACCTGGTTCTGGTTAATGACCACTAGCAAGGACTCATGTTATGGTTAGGTTAAACAAAGGTGAGGACTGTGTGGCAGCTCTGTCTTGCCAATGCAAAATCCTTAGAGCTGATAGTTGTGGTTGACACCGAAGCTTTGGTATCCAATTTATAAACCTTAAAAAAAAAAAAAATCGATGTGCTCCTGAGAGCCAAATTTGCTTACCTCTCAGCCAAGAAAATGCCAGATAAACAAATCACCAGCCATCTTGCAATAAATGCAATAGCCATTTGTTTATTAAGCTTCACAATGTTCTGCCAAACATGATTGCATTGTGTACTTTTGTTAACAATAACTTACTTTTTGTGTTCAGGTGTTAATGGATATGTTCCATCAAGATGAAGAAGATCTTAGTTTGTTATCATTAAATGATGAAGAACCTTCCACGTTGGGAGAACAGACATATTACGACATGGTCAAGTCTTTTATGGCTGAGGTTCGGCAATATATAAGGGAACTTAATCTTATTATTAAAGTTTTTAGAGAACCTTTTGTCTCCAACTCTAAATTATTTTCACCTCATGTAAGTATATCAAACTTTGTATATCATTAAAGTTTTTGTTAAGTTGTTTAATTCGGTCTTGTTTGAGGTATACTTTCTGAGTATGTTGCTTAAATTACCTTTTCACAAGGGTAGCCTCGGCTTGTAGATCACCTGAATGCTAGCATTTCTTGCTTAGTACTGCCAAAGGCAATTGCTTTCACACAAATGGTTCTTGTTGAAAACTCTGGTGCTTCAGTCTTTACCTGTGGTTCCCAGACACTGGCAAGATGATCAGGAAAGGTAAACACATTTTTCCCAAACCTATGGGGCCACTAGATCTGTAGCAACTTGTACATCTGGGTTGGTCTTAGCTCAGGCCCTAAATAGGTAATATCTTAAGTATGTAATTGCACACCTAGTTTTTATAATGACTAGTATCAAAATAAATAAAATTACCTATTTTATGAAACCTAAATAACCAATCACTTTTTCTGCCAAAGGTGATGTAGAATATAATCCTGAAAACGGAACAAAACAATAGCATCATACTTGCTAGCAACTTATATGCACAAATCTATTAAACTAGCACAAACAATTCCCATATTCTTCTATGCCATTTTCTCTTATCTTCGCTTCCCAAAATAGCATTTTCTTTAACACAAAAATCTTAAATGCGTTGCACCATTGATGGTATTGGGTGGATTCATGATCCAGCTATATTTGGAATTGCAAACATTTTTGACAATAATGGTCATGAATAATGTACCCTTTAACTGAGCCAACGTGTGATTAAATGAGCTGAAGATAATTAGTGTAGACATAAATAGATAATTCAACCCTAGTTATTATCTCGAGATCCCAAAAATCTTAATTCAAATTGGTTTTAAGCTAAGACAAATTTCAAACATGGACTAGCTGTACATCAGGTACTCCACAGTGGAGCCAGTAAGAATGTAATCTGCACGCAACAAAGATCATGAATGGCTTTAAAGTTCTGCATTTTTACGTTGGCAGTATAAAAGTCTCTGTCCTTAATTAATAGTACCTTCAACATTTACCAGAGCCTGCCATTGTTCATACCATTTAGTGCAGCCCTTACTAAATTATCATGTAATTTAATACAAACAAATGATAAAATTGCCTTATTCTCAGTTTTTTCCCATCATCAAGCAAGATTGAGTGGGGAGTCATCTAAGTAGGTGCCGCCAAAAATATGGTTTGTAAAATCTTATTTTGGAGGCATTTTAAAGAGTCATGCTGTATTCACTTGCTACACATCAACACAGAGAATTAAATAATTGGCAAACAACTGGCACCGAATGCTGTAGCGTTCTTCTCCACAAATAAAGCACCCAGTTATTATATACCCCCGGCAGGCGTTGGTGATCCCACTGTGGTGAATATCAATTAACTTTAGAAATAGAGTAAACCCTAAACCATGTTTTCCATACACAGAGAAAAGTGCTTGATTTCTGAAAAAATACCTACTTCTACTAAGCAGTCTCTAAAAAAAAATGTCCTGAAGCAGCATTTTTTTTGCACATTCTTATATAATGAGAACATAGAATTTGTTGGTATAGGTCTTCTTATGTGTTCAATAACTGTAATGTTGGGGGGGGGGGGGGGGGGTTTGGCCAAGCAAGATGGCCGACAGGACGGGCTAAGGGAGAGTTCCCCAGCACCCTGACACAATCCTACCTTACCCTGCCAATTTCCAGCTGGTGCTTACTCCATAGCTCCCGCACGGTGGCTGCCTTGAGGGCGAGTGCAGGGAGCCTCTTGAGGAGCCGACTGACGCTGGCCGGTCGGCACTGCAGAGCACTGGCCTGGCCGACGCGAGGGTGTTGGGATGGTGAGGAGCGTGGCCCAGGCTGTCGCGAGGACCCACATTGCCTTATGACGCAACTGAGCGCTGCACAGGAGCCAGAGTCAAGGAGGCCCACGGAGGTGTGGAGGGCCCTGAAGCAGCCAGGAGGTGAGGGCTGGGTCAGCGGGCCACAACAAGCCCGAGAGAGGCAGCCCACACGCATGGCAGAGACTGTAGACTGGGGCCCTCAAAGCTTGATGGGGTTTTCCCCTTTCCCTCTTATCTGCTGTGTTGTTGGGCTGCTGCCGAGGGGTGTGGTGCAGTGGAGGTCCCTGCCGCCGGCTGCACACTCACCTGCGAGTGAGTCGAGGAGGCCCGTGGGGTGTGGTGGGCCCTGAAGCGGCCCGGAGGCAAGGTTTAAGACCGCAGGTCGCCATGAGCACAGGTTAGGCGACTCCGGCAGCTGAAACTGTGGACCGGGGCCCCAGAGCTTGCCGTAGACCTCCCCCTTATTTGTTGTGTTGCCGGGCAGCTGCCAGGCGATGTGGCAAAGCGGAGGGCCCGAGGATCACAGAGCACTCACCTGGGAAGGCTGGAAGCCACCTGCGCCCTGCCTCACAGCCCAAGGTGATCAGGCTGGACTGAGAGGGAGAGGCTCTCTGAGGAATCCACAAGCGTGGACGGAGTGCTTACCCCGGAGAGCTAGGAGCTGCCTGTTCTCTTCCAGGGGATCCTCATCAATAGTCATAAGCACATGAATATTCCCGCCCATGCGCGGGACCCCGGAAACATATAAAACATATATGTGGAAACCATATATGTAGCTCTATATATATATATCCATATATATATAAAAACACAATGCAGCCTTCCAATACTAGAAAACGCTGAGCAATGTTGTAAGAATTTCCCTTGCACAGAGATACAATTCCAATAAAGCAGGGAGAAATAAACACATTTGAAAACTGCTTTAATGCACAGCAGAAAACACAATCCTGCAAAGAGGAATGAAAGAACATTGCCAGCACATAGGCTGCATTGTAGAAAATATCAGTGTAGAAAGCTGAAAAGCTAACACACAGAATAAACTGGCACCATGCCTTTAAGGCAGCCATGACCCCTAGCTTCCCATCATGCCTCAGGGGTGACAGGTCAGTTGTTTTTTCCGGCTCCTTCTGTCAGGACCCTGGTTACTTAAGCTCTTACTTTTTTCTGATTTCTGTCAGAAAATACTTCACTTTTTTTGTCAAAAGCTTTTTACTTCGACGGTTTTTTGTTGTTGAAGTATATCTCTGCTGTTTTTAAGAGAGTTAAGCATTATTTTCCTGCAAAAAAAAAATGCCCTCTCTTTTTGACTTTTGCCCTGCCTGTGGCAAGAAGAAGGCTAAGACAGACTCCCATTCTGTCTGTATTCTCTGCCTTCCTTCTGATCATAATTCCAAGACCTGTCAACATTGCCAGCTGCTGTCCAATAGAACTCTTAAGGACAGGGAGAGTATTCGCCTCTATGGACTGGCTGAGAAGAAGACTCCTTCGAGAGGCAGGTCTCCGATGAAGAAGAGGAAAGAGAGAGCCACTACACCATCTAGAAGTAAGGTTCCAGTCTGCTCTCCATCGGCGTCGGGCTCGGCGCCTCAAATACCTTCATCGGCAACGAAAACGTCGACGAGAAGACCATCGACGGCTGGCTCGCCGTCGAGAGAACACCGGTCGTCGACGAAGACAACAGGTACGTCGGATCCTCCGCCGTCGTCAACCCGGTGACGATCGGCGTCGAGGAGTCGCTCTCCGTTGGTGCGGGCTCGCCCAATGACGAGAAATAGATCTGTCGTCGCCGTCTGCTCGGCGTTCGACATCGAGACATGCTCCGCCGTCGCAAGGTCATCGGCGATCGGCGTCGAAGCAGGCGTCTCCGTTGCCGTCAACCAGGCGGCGGTCAACGTCGAGACGCGCCTCGTCACCAGAGGCGCCTCCGTCGTCGTCCAAGCGACGTTCGACGTCGAAGGCTTCGGTCTTCGCCGGCGTCGAAAGAAAGATCAGTCGTCGAAACCCAGAGTGAAAATACACCAGCGTCGTTCGACGTCGAGGCGGCGGTCTCCGTCGGCGGCGAGAAGTGCCCGATCTCGACTCCACTGGCTTCCAGTAGACAGTCAGCGTCGAGAGAGGGATCGAACAGGCATCAAGAAGCGACGTCGAGAAGGATTTCTCCGTCCATCCATTCTTCGTTGGGGTCTCATGCACGCTCAACGTCGAAGGCTAAGTCTGTGGGCTCCAGGGGTTCGACGTCGCACCATACAACGTCAAAACACACTGAGGGGTCGACGTCGAGGAGACAATCAGGCCCTAGGGACTCACCAGTGATGGTGACGCAGAGCAGGTCGACGTCGAGGCACTCTCCATCGACGTCACATCGATCATCAAGACGCCGATCACGCTCCAGAAGTCGCAGAGAGTCCTCTCAATCTATTCGGAGCTCACCCCAGACAATTGCGACATCACGCAGTTCTTCTGCTCATTCGCCTGAGCTTCCAAGACGCTCTCCAAGGAGACCACGATCTCCTTCAATCCATCTTTCGCCCAGATGGCTACAACCTCTCCATCATAGGCAGAAAGAACCCTCGGGTCACACCCAGCGGCCTATGGACTATTCCAGCCCACTGCACAGATCACTGTTAAAACGTCTTGTGCAGGAAGTGGACAGGTCCCCTACCACTCGGACCAGAGAACACAGAGGCAGATCTCCTGAGCGCAGGTCGGCTCAGGGTCATCGCAAGAGACGACGAACACCATCTTCGTCCTCATCTTCGATGCACTCATCCAAAAGGGACTACTCACCTACCCTTACGGATAGTCCTCCTTCTAGGGTGTCACCCATCGATGATGTGAACACCTTTCACGATGTTCTCGCCAGAGGAGCACAAAAGCTGGGTATACCCATGTCAACTCCTCAGACCACCACGTCCATTATTTTCAAGACCCTCCATCAAAGGTCTGCGACTAGGCCATTGCTTCCTTTGGTTCCTGGTATCATCGAGCCGGTAATGGACATCTTCCTCACTCCATCATCGGCTAAAGCAGCCCTGGCTCGGATCCTGAAAAAATATAAACCTGCTGCATCAGATCCTCTTTTTCTCAAATCGGATCCGCCACCGGACTCTGTCATTATTGCAGCAGCAAGGAAGACACACGCAGTTGCTTCTTCCTCCTCAGCTCCTCCAGATAAAGAAAGTAGAGCACAGGACTCTTGGGGTAAGAAAGCTTGCGGCTCTGCAGCGTCTTCTCTTCAAGTGTCCTAACGCTGCAGCTCTGCTGGGCCGTTATGATAGGTCCTTATGGGATTCACTGGACCGGTTCAAAGACAAACTCCCAAAGGAGGATCAACAGGATTTCTCTGAGATTCTCCAGGAAGGTGCGCTGGTGGCCAACCAGGTAATTAGCACTGCAGCGGATGGGGCGTCTTTGGCGGCTCACTCTTATGCACATGGCATATGTGCACGAAGATCTTCCTGGTTGCGCCTGACAGCGTTGAAACCGGAGGCACAGCAGCGCATCTTGAATCTTCCATTTTCTGGCAACTCACTGTTTGGATCACACACAGATGAGGAAATGGCCAGAATGAAGGCCGAGTTAGACACGTTAAAGTCTGTGGGCCTGGAGAAGAAAAAAGAGTTTAAACGACGTTACAGGCCCTACAATCGTAAAAATTACCAACAGAGGGTTCAAACCCCTCAATGGTGGCAAAACAAACAGAACAAGTCCCAGTTCCAAGGGCGTCGTTCCTCGAGAGGAAGAGGAGGACACCAACAGCAGTCCTCTTCTACAGCAAAAACTCAAGGGAAGCAATGATTTTCTGCTTCCTCTAGCACCGTTGCACACTCCAGTGGGAGGAAGTATCTCAAACTACATTCAAGAGTGGCGCAACATCACCAAAGACCAGTGGGTGCTGAATATATTAAACAATGGGTACGCACTACGCTTTGGCGCGTCCCTAAGGGACATTCCTCCGGTAAAATCCCGTCATCTACACCGAGATCTCCTGCGTCAGGAAGTGTCGACCCTTCTCAGGAAACTGGCCATAGAAGAGGTCCCTCCGGCACAGAGAGGAAAGGGAGTTTACTCAAGATACTTCCTTGTTCAGAAAAAGACCAGCCGAACAAGTTCAGACCGATTCTAGATCGTTTTCTGAACAAGTTCATCAAAAAAGAAAAGTTTCGAATGTTGGCGCTCCATCAAATATTTCCACATCTGAGAAAAGGCGATTGGATGTGTTCGGTGGATCTCCAAGATGCGTACTTTCACATTCCAATCACACCACAGCATCGCAAGTTCCTGCGGTTCATGGTGGGCGCAAAGCATTACCAGTTCAAGGTCTTACCCTTCGGCCTAAAATCTGCCCCAAGGGTATTCACGAAATGCATGGCAGTGGTAGCAGCAGCATTACATCGCCAAGGTCAGTTCGTGTATCCATACCTGGAGGACTGGCTGTTGAAGGGATCATCTCCCCACATAGTGCAGGAGCACCTTCACACCTGCCTGGATCTCCTTCAACGCTTAGGCCTGCATGTCAACGTGGACAAATCAGTTTTTCAACCAACTCAATCGCTCCACTATCTGGGCGCCACCCTAAACTCTGACCTCGGAAAAGTGTTTCCTTCGGAGGAGAGATTGTCATCAATGAGAGACAAAAGCAACATCATCCTCCAAGCACATCAACCATCAGTAAGGCAAGTGGCTTCTCTGCTGGGGTCGATGGCCTCTTGCATTTTTCTCATACCCAACGCCAGATTGAGAATGACTGTTGCAGCAGGATCTGGAGGACAAATGGGATCAATCCTCGGGTCATTGGGAAGACCGAGTTCTCATCTCTCAGGCTGCGAAGAAATCCATTCTCTGGTGGACTCAACTAAAGAATCTTCTAGTGGGAGTCCCATTCCATCAGCCTCTTCCAAAACAATCCCTGATAACAGATGCGTCTCTTCAGGGATGGGGAGCGCATCTGGGTCAACTGCAGACTCAGCTCAGATGGACCAGCAAAGAGCAGACCTATCATATCAACATGTTAGAACTGCGGGCGGTTCATTTGGCCCTCAAGGCATTCCATCCATCGATTCAGTCCGAGTCGATTCTGATACAAACGGACAATACAACCACCATGTATTACTTAAACAAACAAGGTGGAACACACTCTCGCCCTCTGTCTCTGGAATCTCAAGCGATCTGGCACTGGCTGCTCGCCAGGAACCTCTCGATCACGGCGGTGCATCTGCCAGGAGAACAGAACGTGCGAGCAGACTCTCTCAGTCGACACTTCGAAGAACAAGAAGACTGGGTGCTCAACGACGAGGTGGTGGAGGACATTTTTCATCAATGGGGTCGTCCATCCATCGACCTCTTTGCAGACGATCTAAACAGAAAATGCCACGCCTTCGCGTCCAGGTTTTACCGACCAGGAATGAGAGGGCATGCTCTTTTGATAGACTGGTCCGGGACGTTTGCATACGCTTTTCCGCCCTTTCCTCTCATCCCGAAGGTGGTGACCAAGATCATCCGATCCAGGATGAAGATGATCCTGATAGCACCGGACTGGCCTCGCCAATGGTGGTATCCGGACCTACTACAGCTCTCGATCTGTCCGCACAGGAGACTCCCGTGCAGGCCGGACCTTCTGACCAAAATGGGAGGGAAGATTCTGCACCCCAGCCTTCCATCGCTGAGCTTGGCAGCATGGCTCTTGAGGTCCTGCAGTACGGACATTTGAATCTTCCTCAGGATTGCATGGACATTTTGAGGGAGTCAAAAAGGCCATCCACAAGAACCTCCTATTCTTTTAAATGGAAAAGATTTTACTTGTGGTGTATGCGTAATGGTTGGAGTCCGACTAGCGGGCAAGAAGAGGTAATCTTGCCGTATCTGCTATACTTGGCCAAATCTGGTTTGAAATACACTTCCATAAAAGTTCAATTGGCGGCCATTACAGCCTATGAAAATCACCCAACCAACCCTCTTTCTTTCAACTTCAGGTGGTCAAGGACTTCCTTCAGGGGTTGAAGAAGGTGTATCCCCCTGTCCGACCTCCTTCTCCTCCTTGGGAGTTGAATTTAGTCTTGTCAAAACTGATGGGTCCTCCTTTTGAACCCATTCATAAGGCCACGTTACAACACCTTACATGGAAAGTAGCTTTTCTGGTGGCTATTACATCAGCGCGCAGAGTGAGTGAAATCCAAGCACTCTGTTCTAATGAACCGTATACGGTTTTCCATTACAATAGGGTGGTTTTGAGAACTCACCCTTCTTTCCTACCCAAAGTAGTGTCTGACTTCCATGTCAACCAGACAATTTCTCTCCCCTCTTTTTTTTTTTCCCATTCCTGCTACACCAGCAGAAAGGTCTCTTCACTCATTAGACCTCAAGAGGGTTCTCAAATTCTATTTGAAGGGAACAAAATCCATTAGAAAGGCTGATCAATTGTTTGTAAACTACGGCTCTGTTATTAAATTGGCTTACCAATTAGCGAACAGGCCACTGTTAGCCTCCCCTAAAGCTCACTCTACTAGGGGAAAGGCTGCTACAATAGCTTTCTTACACAATGTACCGATGGCCGAGATTTGCAAGGCTGCAACTTGGAAGTCGGTACATACGTTTACCAGGCATTACTGTCTGGATTCTGACTCCAGAGCCGGATACCCAAGTTGGCCAAGCCTCCTTGAGGAATCTGTTCCAATGCTAGTTTAATTGGAGTCTTTGAAATATTCTTTAACAATGTATTCTTTCTGGTCACTTGCCCGCAGGATGAGGGGATGGGCTTGCTATTCTATTCATGTGCTTATGACTATTGATGAGGATCCCCTGGAAGAGAAGGATTAGTTACTTACCTGTAATCCTAGTTCTCTTCCAGGGGTATCCTCATCAAAGTCATAAGCAACCCACCCGCCTCCCCGGGCAAGTGATCAAGATACATGTCATCTCTTTGTGCCCTGGCCTTCGTGTCTCCGCAAAAAACAACTGACCTAACTGTCACCCCTGAGGCATGATGGGAAGCTAGTGGTCATGGCTGCCTTAAAGGCACAGTGCCAGTTTATTCTGTGTGTTCTGTGGGTTAGCTTTTCAGCTTTCTACACTGATGTTTTCTACAATACAGCCTATGTGCTGGCAATGTTCTTTCATTCCTCTTTGCAGGATTGTGTTTTCTGCTGTGCATTAAAGCAGTTTTCAAATGTGTTTATTTCTCCCTGCTTTATTGGAATTGTATCTCTGTGCAAGGGAAATTCTTACAACATTGCTCAGCGTTTTCTAGTATTGGAAGGCTGCATTGTGTTTTTATATATATATGGATATATATATAGAGCTACATATATGGTTTCCACATATATGTTTTATATGTTTCCGGGGTCCCGCGCATGGGCGGGAATATTCATGTGCTTATGACTTTGATGAGGATACCCCTGGAAGAGAACTAGGATTACAGGTAAGTAACTTATCCTTCCCTGCAGCCTTGTGATCATGGGAGCCCGGGTAAGCGAGGGGAACTCCCAGAGAGGCGTCTGTGGGGTGGCCAAGAAGGCTGAAGATGAGGGCTTCTTTTGGAGTGTTCGTGCCCTAGGCCCTGGACGAGATGTGGGGCCTCTATACCCCCCCCCACTCCCAAGAGGCCGACGCAGTGCAGCCTAGACTAATCGGGGGGCCTGGGGCCTGCCTTCCTTCCTACGGCCTCATGCTTTCGGAAGTCCTGCTTCCCTGGTGCAGCTCCACTAGTGAATCCTCATTCCTGGGGCTCTGTGGCTTTCGGGAGCCATCATGGTACAGGGGAAGGCTGTTTGAGAATCGCAGCAGTTGCGCATGAGCTACTTCGCGGGCGCAAGGAGGGCTGAAACGACGAGGAGGGACGGAAGGAGTGTGCTCCAGACTGCTGGCGCCGAACCCTCAGGCTTGCAAATCATAGCGGCGATCGAAAGCTTTAAGCAGGTCTTAAAGCACAAAATGGACACCATAACCATTGAGGTAAATTTGCTGCGCATGGATCTCCGTGGGATCTCTGAACGCTCAAAGAGCCTGAAGGGAAGGTGTAGGCACTTATGCATGCGGTGAAGGATTTTACAGCCACTGTGCGCATCTTATCGGAGCAAGCCAGCTGATTTGATGGGGCCTGGAAAACGCAGAAGGGAGAACTAGGTTGCTGTAATGTACTTTTGTGGGGTTCCTGGAGCAGACAGATGAGGATGCCACAGTGGTGTTCCTTGAAGAAATGCTTACAGGAGTGATGGGCAATGGGGTCCTGTCAGACTTCTTTGTGATTGAAAGAGCGCACCGAACGCTAGCCTGCCGTTCTCTGCTTGCGGCCCCTCCGAGGACCATCATGCTAAAATCCTCAACTACAGGGACCGAGACAATATACTGGAGTGGGCCAGAAAGAACAGGGACCGCAGATTTGAAGGGAGCACGATATGAATACTCCCCGACTAAACGTGCAGGGTCCAAGCCCACAGAAAGTCGTTCCTGGCTGTAAAAAAGGAGCTTCGGACACTTAATCTCAGCTATATGCTCCTATACCCAGCCAAGGTGAAAGTGGTGGAGGGGGGCCGTTCCCAGTTTTTGGTTCCCTGGAGGAGACCAGGGACATTTCTGTTGAGTTGGAGCGACAGTGTCGGGGACGCACATAAACATGGCGGGAACTGTAAAGCTCATCTCCTGGGACACCAGCCATGTTGCAGGAGACCCACTTGGTTGGTGGGGAAGCCACCAAACATAGGAAAAAAATAGCGGGGTTAGTTGTACTTCCTCACTTACTCAACATATGGCAGGGGCGTGTGTCTATATGGATAGTTCCGGGAGTGCTGTTCCAACATAGGGAGACTAGGGCAGATGTGAAGAGGCGATATGTCCTATTATATGGTCTCTTGGATGGAATGGGGGTCTGCCTGTTAAGTGTATATGCCCCTAATCACAATGATAAGTTTCTTTTGGAGGCTACAGAACCTCTTAGCCCAGTACACAAGTATCCCCCTGGTCTGGGTGGGTGATTTCAGTTGTATCCTAGATGGTCACCTTGACAGGAGACCCCCACGATGGTTGGTGAAACCAGGCAGAGCCAGTGCGCTGACCTTAAGTTATGACACAGGTAGACTGCATGGATATCTGGAGGGCTCTCTACCCTATGAAGAGTGAATTCACCTACTATTCAGCAGTTCATCAAATGCTTAGCAGGCTGGATAGGATATCAGCTTTGTGAGAGATGGTGCACTGTGTACAGTCGGTAGAGCATCTGGGCAGATTTCTATCTGATCACACTCTGGTGCACCTTATGTACACTTGGACCTGTGTCCGGTCAGCTATCTCTACTTGATGTCTTCAGCCGGAGTCCCTCAGGGACTCTGCTTTCCAGTCAGACATTAGCGCGGTTCTCTCCGGTTATTTTGCTGAGAACTGGGGGTCGGCGTCCAGGTGAGCACTAGAACTGGAGGCACTTAAGGTCATCCTGCGTGGGGAATGGCTCATGAAAACCTACAGTGTAAAGCTCCAACTGCATAGCGACCTTAAGTAGCAGGAGCAGAAACTAGCCCACCTACAAAGGGGTGCTGTAGATAATCCGTCTTCCGAGGTAGAGGCGCAGGCAATGTGAAAAACAATAGGGCAAATATGGGTTACACTTAATTAGTTCACCCTGAGAGATTATAGGCCAAGGCTACACCGAGAGGGCGATAAACCGGGCAGGCTATTGGCCTGGCTCTTACAACTCAGGAGACCCCGACCCACAATCATGGCTATGGAGGGCCATCAGGGTGACCTTGAGATCACGCAGGCAGCAATCAACAGGTATTTGCATCATCCTGTGTCTGCTCTTCACAGGAGGCCAGATACTCGGGGAGATACTGCTGGAACTAACTTCTTGGGTCCAATTTTATTACCAACCCTAAGTGGGGAGCAGGCGACCGCTTTGGACGCGACGCATTGCTGAAAACGCCGGGTGCGGACGGTGTTCCCTCTGGGTTCTATCAGAGGTCCTTGGACTTGCTTGTTGATAGTGTTGGAGG
Organism: Calotriton arnoldi; assembly: GCA_963921515.1. NCBI lineage: Eukaryota > Metazoa > Chordata > Amphibia > Caudata > Salamandridae > Calotriton > Calotriton arnoldi. The sequence goes on from CAWUFW010003600.1 coordinate 340,347, forward strand.
TGTTTAGGGAGACCCGTCAGTTGTGCAGCTTGCCAAATCCATGCAGGAGGCTCTTATAATCATGTTGCCCAAGATGGAGTGTAACCCGGCGCAACTGGACTCCTCCCACCTGTTGTCTATGATCAACACAGATGTTAAGGTGCTAGCGAAGTCCCTAGCTGACTGACTGAAGTCAGTGATCCCCCACATGATCCATGAGGATCAGTTCGGGTTTATCCTACAACGTAGCACCCTTATGAACTTCCACTCTGTGTGAGACTCCGGGATAGAGGGAGCCCTGAATGCCCTGTATATTGAGAGGGGACTTGATAACCTGGATTGGGACTATCTATGGGAGGTACTGAGCGGATGGCATTTGGCCTTGTCTTCGTTACATGTCTCTCTCTACTTTATGCGAACCCCTAGTTGAGAGTCGATCAGGTGACTTTGTCTCAAGGGCCTTGACCATAGAGTGAGATACAAGGCAGGGGTGCCCACTCTCCCACTAATGTTTGCCCTGGCAATGGAGCCCCTAGCAATTCGCTTGCGTGCCGAGCTGGGAAGATCGGCCATACGTGTGTGTGCGACGGACCACTTAATCTCTCTATACACCACCGACGCCCTCGTCTACCTACAGTAGCCTGCAATCTCAGTGCCGTTCCTTTTACAGGAGCTGCTGGAGTTCGGTGAGGAGTCTGGCCTCCTGGTAAACCAAGGTAAATCAGTTAATATTCTCTTTGGCAGGACTGGAGGGCAAGCCCTTGGAGGCCCTACCACAGCTTGGGCTGCGGTGAGAACTGGAGGCGTTCAGATATGGGGATCCAGGTGACAAATGCGAAAGAGACGCAACTCTCTCTCAATATGGGTAGGGGCTAGCTGGGCTATGAGCCTCTTTGACATTCTGGAAAATATTGCTGCTATTGGTAGTAGACAGACTCTCCCTGGCAAAGATGGTGTTGCTCCTGAGAGATCTGTATATACTGCAGAACTCCCAATGTTTGCTCCCCTGCATCTCCCTTACGGGGCTGAGTAGCCTACTGGTAGCACTAATCTGGGCGGGCAAGTGCAGTAGAGTGGCTCTACGAATTCTTAAGCTAGACCCTATGCGCGGGGGCCTGGAACTGCCAGACTTCGAGCTTTACTACCTGGTGTCGCAACTGCAGCAAGGTGCTCACTGGTGTGCACAAGGCGATAACTGAGAGAAGCGCCTTCTGGTCGAAGGCCCAGGAGAGAAGCACCTGCCATCTGTATTGATGTCGAGAACAGGCGCAATATGTCTCACCTATAAATCATTCAGCAGGTCACTCAGGCATGGGTGGATGCAGTCATTAGGGTGCTAGGCATGACACCCTTCTCTAGGAAACTTCCAATTAGGTGGATACCCCAGTTTGCTATCCTCAGCCGTGCGACGTTCTTGGTCGAGTGGAGGCAGGGGGTTGTGAGACGCTTGGGTATCTCAACCCCGATGACCACTGCATCACCTTTCCAGAAGCATGTGGGCCCGGGACGGTTCTTGCAGTTCGCTGCCCTGGCCAGAGTAGCAAGGGGTCTGTGGCCCGGCTTCCTGGCAACGTCTCGAGAGGCCTGTACATTATGGGCGATGTTGGAATTATGTTCTTCCAGGCACTTAATGTCTTTTATATCAAAGATAACAGCCTGCAGTTGATTACCAAGCACGGAGTGGTTCAAAAGCAGATCTACCAGAGCCCATAACTGACGTAGATTGGAATAGAACTTGCACCCTGGTATAAGAGGTGTCTAGCAATGCTCGTTTCAAGTTGGCTCATTTTTACATCCTGCACCGAGCATACCTGACCACAGTAAGACTTAGCAGAATATATCCCGCCCACACAGACGAATGCCCGAGATGCAGGGAGGGGAGTTGGAGTAGGATTCACCCACATGAGTTGGAGCTGACGCAACATAACCCGATACTGGCAATTGGTGGTTCGATGCTTGCAGCAGGCCACCACCATTCACCTTGAGGTTGAGGCTAAGCACTGCCAGTTGGGCCTCATTCCGTACCCCAAGGATGGTAGTGTGCAATATAAATTTGCACAGCTGGGGCCCCTACAAGCCAGATGGCAAGTGGCCATTGGCTGGATGTCTGCCCTCAGGGCCACGATACTGGCATGGTCCAAGGACCTGACTGAATGGGCATGGCTGGAGCTGAGGTTCATAAGAGAGGTTTGCACGGATGAGCGCCTAGGGGATGAGGATGATCTCCGAAAGTGGAAGAGCATGCTCTACAGAGGGACAGAGGTGTTGGGAGACGAGCCCGCAGCTGCAGCGCTAGCCTGGGAGGTCCCACCCCCTTGATGGGTATGAGGGGGGCACATCCATCGTGATGAGGTAGTGCAAGACTGACCGTACCCTGCTGCTGCTGACTGGCAGTGAACTTAGCTTATGATGATAGCGGGGCTGTGGGCACTGAGGGCCTCAGTGGCGAGGAGATCTGACATTCTACTGCACAATTCAAGTAGCGACTGACGCGAGCGGGAGATTGGGGCGCGTGGAACTCTAAAGTGAAGAATTACTGATTACCTTGGGAAAAAATTATATGCCCAAGTCTGAAAACAATGGTGTCATGAATTGTATGTTTAGCGCTCTGACATAGCAAGTTACATGCCATCAAGTTGCCAACAGTGACCATGTCACTATTTGCTTTGTGATGTGCTTTCTTGCAAAAATGAAAATAACATTAAAAAATAAAATTACTGGAATGTTCATTATAGCCCCATAATAAAATTCCAAATCTGATAATTCCCAGCCCCTTTAAACCAGTTGCAATTTTTGGAAGCCTATTCCTCAGCTTGTTTTCCTATTCACCCAAATTTAACTGTAAAATATTGGTTAATTAAAAAAACGCTAAAAGTAAGCCAAAATAGGATTGTCAGAAAAAGTAGAAAAACCTTGATAGGATTGTTATTTTTATATTAATACTTCAGGCCAATTGGGAGTCTTTTCCTTCGTCTAATAGCCTCTACAAGCTATGTATTTATTTTTATACAGGCTGCATGTTGTTCAGATCTGTCAATCTTTCCACTCTGGGTGAAATGACTACTCCTAAGAACGTTGATAAACTCTTGACCATGGCATCTGATAACCCCTGACATAGATTTATTTATGATTTGTGTCTTACAAGTATTTAGATAATAGCTAGAGATTGACCCAAACAGAAATGTTTTCTCACTATTAGCAGAGGCGAGTATCAGACAAGAGGTGAACAAGGCAATATATGCGTTGCAGCAACGCTCCTTTCCTGCCCATTTGAGATAGTGGGCTTAACTTCCTCGCCTGTTTAAAGCAATAAAAGGAAGGGTTCTAGGTAAAGAGCTTGGATGACCAAGGGCACCTCTGCCTTGTTCCCGACTAACCAGAAAGCTTGAAGAGGCAGTCCCCATGTAGATTACACACTCAATCGGCTCTTGATGTAAAGCACATATCTTCATCCTGGAGCTAGGACCATATCCAAAACCCTTCAAAACTTGGCAAAGAAACTGTCAAGAGACCCCATTTTTTTTCTGCATCCAATAGCATAATTCCAGTCAAACTCCCTTCTAGTGCTGCAGAGTCAGAGATAGTAGCAGCAGTATTTATGTGAGCAGTGGTATCTGCTTGGTATGTGTTGTGTAGGTAAAACACGCATAGCAAATATGTTACAATAGAGTTTGGATCCTTACCTTTCTGTAAAACAACTGCTCTCACCAACATTGCTAAAATGTTCTAGGAGAAGAGGAGAACATGCTTTAAAACAAAGCTTATAAAACTCTAAGGGAAATAGTTGGAATATATAACTTTCTCATTGGGAAGGGCTGGTATATCAGGCTTGAGTATCTGCTGAAAAGAAGGAAGTTTCTAAGATGCTATCCTCTGCATATCTATTCAGACCTGCAAAATGATCGCAATAATTCCTAACCTGCCCTGTGTTACATGCAGTGCATCTCTCTATAAATCTGAGTAATACATCCTGAATGCTGCCATAGTCAGGTTGATCTTCTTCCCCTATATGCCTTGCTTTGTTAATATAGTCTAAATACAACTTTGTGTTTCTTTTCATTTCAACTTGGGAGCAAGAATCCTGATCATTTGAAAACAGTACCTTATGTTAAAAGATCGGCCGTGATTTTATCCTTAGTTTGTCTTATATTCAGTGTCTGTGTTAAAACCAAGCCTTTATAGATTTTCTCATCCAAGTCAGATGAAGCGGAGTCCTGTACTAAAAACACATAAGATTTCTAGCCTCACTAATTGTGAGCAGAAATATTCTTGTTCTTACCTTACATTTTTTAACTTGATATATTGTAAACCTTAAAGTTGCCTTCCCTACCACAGCGTTAAGAGAGTCCCATGCCACATTTATTGAAGCTGTTACTAAGTTATCTTTAATGTAATCCCATATTAACTATATAAAAGCTCATATGACATGCCCATATTTTGAATTATTCAGAAGCGACCTCTTGGATGTCCACCTAAAAAATCCCACTTTTACAGCTAACCCAGTCAGGGCGTAGAGTAGGGAGTGGATTATCATCCAAGATTGCCTTCGAATGTACAGCAATACAAGCTTGCTTTTTTTTACCAAACAATCTGAACACAGATTGATGTTCATACTTGAGTATACTCAATTATAATGTAACAAATGTATGTTCTGGCTCTATGTCCTTTAGCCCCACTAAATACCCACCAACCCCTTTTGTTTCAGTAATTTGGAGAACAATTGCTTCAAATTTAATCCTCTTAAAGTTCCCTTCTTTCCACAGAAGAACGATCTGGGCAAAGACTGAGTGAAACATTTAGATTGAAGAACAGAAGAAGCACATCAAACTTGGGTAGTTCAAGCAATGCTGACATGAATAATTGTGGACTGTCAATATTGGCTCTATAAATTGAGCAAATCACCATTTCCTATATTCCCTTGACAATCTTGATGATCAACCATTATCCCATTTTGTCAACCATGCATTGTATACAATGGCAAGTATTAGACTTGTATAGGGCAACCACCCCTCTTAAAGTAGTTCTTTACGTTCTGCAAGGTAGTGCAAAGCAACCGGTTACCACATGAAATAAGATTCTTGAATGCAAACAATTTCAGCATTTTTCTTCTGTAACTCTGCCTAGGTTAGATGCTGCGTTGAGACCATAGTACGACTTTTAACATTCTATGTTACTAGACTGATAGACCATGAATTTTGTCCATGACTTTCAGTGATGATCAGGCACAAAAAAAATAAAAAATCTATTGCCCATGTAACGCTGCCTTATACCGTGTTTCAGTTGAATGGTGTGAAGCCACTTAGGTAAGCGGTTTACTGATATTTTCTACCTTCCCAGCCTGCTCTCTTATCCAAGTACACACCTAAGTCACCTTACTCCTACCCTAAGAGGTGATCCTAGACTGTAAGAGGTAAAACAGGTGGTTTAAACTAAATCCCCCTTCGCAGAACAGCAGGTATTAATAAAACATATCCTCATTTTGAAAGGTCAGCAATTTGCTACGTCATTATCTGAAGAGTTATTATCAGACAATCTAAATTATCTTGTGTCTTGAGTTCTGCAATTAAAAATAGTATGGTGTTTGCATATCATTTTAATTTTGGCCAGTTTGTGCAATAATATACTTGTGTTAATAGCAAATAGAGTAGATTCACTTGCCTTAGTCTTCATCTTTTGTCGACTGTAAAGTGACAAAAGTTAGCACAGACTTGAAAAATGACCTCTTCTATATTGATTAGTTTATCAGGATGGAGAAGATGGTATATGCTTTCTCAAAGGCTAAAATTTCGAATCGTAATTAAAATAGCGCAGAGCTTCTACAAGCCTTTTGGGTTTATTTATTTGTTGATAGAAATCAATGTGCTCTTTGATTTTGTGAATCCATATTCCTGTCTTAAACGGTTGAAATGCCTTCTGGAAAAGCTGAATGATACATTGGCATGTGTCAATGCGATCTGCTTGTTCTGGATTATGAAGAATCCATAGGTTGTTCATAGAGAGACAGCTTTCAAGGTCTTCTATTTTCTCAGAGAGAGAAGAGAAATGTGTCTCCTGATTCTCTGACTTTTTGGCTACCCTAGCAGAATCTCCTTCAAGAGTTGCAGTTATTTCATCTGGCATGTTCATCCGAGTCGTCATGCTGCCAAAACATTTGACTATTTTACTCATTCTATCTGGTGTCTTCAAATTGGCCGTGTTAGTGGCCAAATGTTCCTGAAGACTTTCGTCCCGCTGTGCTAAGATTAAATTTTATATTGATGTTCTTGGGTGTCCCTGCTTGGTTGCTGTATGTATCATTGTTGAACGTTGTAGACTGGTGGGAGAAAGTGCCACTTGGCCTGCAGCAGAAGGAGATTCACATGTGCACTCGGGCTTACATTTTCAAAAGAGAAGCAGTTGTTCCTCAGTAGCCCGAAAAGACAAAAAATGGAAGTGTGGCAGATGTGAGAAATTGTTGACCAGGCCAGATGAATGCCGATTTATAAACCGCAAACTAACGGTGTTCCCTTGCCCGACTAAACTGGAGAGGGGAGAATTTTCAGATCGAACTAAGGCACTAGGTGTAGGATGAGGTTGCTTGCAACTTTTCCCAGGAGGGCACATGACACCTGTCCATTTGTGTTGGGGGTGCCAAGCCCATGTGGTGGCCAACAAAGAGATTAGACAAAGAGACATCCACTGGGCAGCTTAACAGCCAGGGAGATAACCTAGCGGGCCCACCTTTGATAACAAGATCTTGCCTGTGGAAGTGGGGAAAAGCATAGTTGTCCATGAATGGTTTTTTCACTGTATGCTAATAATAATAATAATAATATTAATCTTTATTCGGCAGTAATCACAGCCATAAAAGATAAACAAATACAATAACAAATTCATTTAAAAACAATGTATCTCCAACTATTCAAAATCACCAAATCTTTATATCCATCAATCTTGTCTAGAATTTCTCAATCTTAATACTGCTCTTAAGAAGTTCGTAACAACAAAGAGTGTGCGCACATTAGGCAACATTTGTAGATACAATAGGGCTACACGGGCATGCCCGAATCTCAATTCTTTTAAAAAGGTTTAAGATACAATCGCCTAGGATAAGTAAAATATTTGCATAAAAATACAAAATGTAGGGTATCCTGTGGAGACCTATTGTCGCAGCAACAGGGTCCTCTATCTTCTACATGTAAAACGAAGCTAGCCGGGGATGTCAATAGGTGATGGAACATATTTAATCTAAAACGAGAAATTAAAAATCTATCATGGGCATTGGTTAAAATAGAAAGGTAAGGCTCCATGCCCTGTACTGATTTAACTAACGCATGTCCTCTTGCCATGGGTTTACTAAGCTCCTTACCCTCACGGAAGGCCATGGCTTTTTAAAAAAACAATTCTTAGACCAGTTTCTTGTCCTGTTGCTTCACTGAGTTGCATCTCAGAAAAATATCTGCTCTTCCCAGGTCTATAAGCGTCTCCTTTACATATCTTAACCATGGGATTTTGAAAGCTTGGTCCGAGTGCGAGACAGTCCAAAATTACTGCTCGATTAAAAGATGTCTCCTCACTCGACCAAACATTCACCCAACACAACAGAGGCTTGACCGCAACCAGGTCAGTTATGTAGTTATGTACTTGATACCTAATTCTGCGTGTTCAGAATACGCAGGGGTACCCTGGGGGACTTTCAGAATCCGTCTTAAATATTTATTTTGAACAGTTTGTAATTTGTCAACCACCATGTACCCACAGACCTCGCTGCCGTACAAAACCCTAGAAATGCAGAAAGACTTATATAATTTTAAAATTATCCCTGGAGACCATGAGCCTATTCTGTGGGCATAATTTGCGATAGCTCCCATTGATTTTTTCATATCCGATAGCTTCCCCTCCTGCATGGGTTTCCAATTTTGATTGGCGTCAAATCAGATACCCAGGTATGAGAAAGCTGGCACCTTAGCTAGGCAATATGTACCTGCCTTATAGGACTTTGATCTATTCCCCCGTTTACCTATTGCCATAACATACGATTTTGTAAAGTTAGGTGACGGGTCCAAACCATTCATGAACTAAACTAACCCATCTATTAGGGCCTGCAATGCCATAGGGGTATGTGCTATTAATACAGCGTCATCCTCGTACAGCAGGACAGGCACCGCTCTCCTTCCTATTCTGGGAGTATCCGCCTGTAAAAATATCAAGGTGGATTCTAATCCATTAATATATAATGTAAATAAAAAAGGGGCAAGAATGCACCCTTGGCGCACCCCTCTAGAGCAGTTAAAATAATCAGTGAGACCCCCTTCCTGGGTGTATCTAACAGCAGCAGTGGTATGGACATAAAGAGTCATGAAGACATTTATAATCGCCAGCTTGACTCTTAAATCATCGAGCAACCTCCACAATTTGTTATGGTTCACCTGATCAAATGTAATGGTCCATAAAACCCAAGAAGAGGGAACCAGATTTGGCGATCGTTTATTTAGAAATTAAAAGATAGAGATTCAAGCCCTGATCTGTTGTAGATTTTCCTCTGCGAAAGCCATATTGCACCTCCGAGATGATTTGATTTTTTTCAGCCCCATCGGAGAGCCTATTTAATAAAACCCGCCCCAAAACCTTAACCGTAGAGTCAATAAGGAAAATGGGGCGATAACAATGAGGCTCATCCCTGTCTCCCTTCTTAAAGATCGGGACAATGGTGGCGGTGGACCACAGGGTGGCATCACTGTATGCTATCCCAGGAGGAGCAGATGTTCAATCATGGGGTACCACCAAGTGGCTCAGCACTCACTGAAAGAGGGATATTTTTTATTAGGATTGGGTTTCATTAACAAAAGTGACAGACAAGAACAAAGAAAAAAGACAGTTACAACGTATCATCTACACAAGGGATCACCAGGCGATTTCGATGCCATCTACCAAAATCGGGTATAGCTAGCAATGCACAAAATGTCGAAAATACGTTAGTAAAGCACTCACAACTGCAAAACGTAGGCAATAGATTGCCTCATTTTCTAACCGGCATTTCTTAGTCCAGGCTCCAGCAGCAGAGCCTGCAATAAGAATCTTCATTAACCAACCCTTTCTATGCCACAGACCGACATCCCAATGTGTCCAGTTTCTCAAGTTCTCAAGGCATTTACTATGTGCTGTCTGCATAGATTGTTGCAGACTGAACTAGATTGTTGATGACTTCTTTGGGGAACCTCTACATAAAAGTGGATGACATAGAAAAGGTGGCAGTGGCTAGTGAAGGTATCTACAATAGTTTTGGGCCTGAAAGGCAATCTAAGCATTGGAGATCAGATCAACTGCACTTCCAAGCATTTTCTGCCTTTCAAAAGGAAACCAATAACTCACTATTTGTATTTAAACAATGCACCATCAATTCAATAATGAGCATGGAGGACAGATTGGAGAGGCTGGAAAACTTAAGGAGTATGAGACAGGCTTGAGAGGCTCAATAGAAACTTTCATGCCCACTATATTGGTAATCTAGAAACCACCCATTTATCGTGCTGAGGTGACTGTCAGACTGCCGGCAGGGAGTAGTGGTAGAGATGGAGGCGACCATGGCAATGCTTTACTGAGGTTCTAAGATTAAAGTCATTGCGATGTCCTGAGATGGGCCACAAAAAAGGGACAGTGAGGTGTAGCGAGGAGTAATTTCCCTTTTTTTCCGATACAGCCCATCTGCAGCAGTCCGATAGCAAGACATCCAGAATCTGCGGAATGAGTTTGTCTGTTGGGCCCAAGTCAGTGTGCTGTAGCCTGCAAAACTGTCAGTGGTGATTGATTATAAAACCTGGATATTTGGACAGAGGCAGACATTATGCATTTGAACTGTCTCTGGAAAAAAGGAATTTGCTGGATCATTGATTATGTTGCTGAAATCTATCATTATCCATCTATTGTTTTTTCTGGTTTGGTGATTAATGGTTGCACAGCATGAGTGGGTTTGAAAGGCTGGTCTTGGGGGCTTGACACCTTGAAGAGAGTCCTTTTCCTTTTTCTTTGCGAAATTCCGCTTGTTTGAGGTGTTTCCTTTTGCTACTTACAAAGCCACTACCTCCCACAAATTCTCCTCCCTGCTCTTTCCTATCATTGACGATAGTATTTTTCTTGTCTGCTTTCACAGATAACTAATTCTTCACCATTGTGCAATTCTAGCTTTCGAGCGATATAACAATGGAAAGTAGAGTTTCTGTAGGTTTTGGAAAATCCAGTAAAAGATAATCTATATAAAAAAAAGTTGTAAACTGTAATGGCCTTTCTAATGACAGGTCATGTTATTGGCACGGTTAACCCATGCCAGTGCAGAGATTTCAATGCAGCCTTTGCCTGACAGCTCAGCTGTTATCTTCTTCTCCCCCAAATTGGGGTGCACACTTTATAGTGGGACAGTTATTGTCATACCAAAGTCTAAATCAGTTCTTATGTCCATGAGAACTGTGGGATCTGCATCCAACAAGTCTGTAAATGAGAAACAATGGACAAGGAAGATAACTCTAAAGGAGGTTTGCCATCACTCTTGGGGCCCTGTAAGCTTCTTGCTGCAAATGGTGATTTTTGCCCTGAACCCATCAAGGTCCAGCTCCCATCCCTGTATTCTGCTTAGGGTCTGCACTAAAGTTTTTCACCCCAATATGTTTCAGGGGTAGGTATTCATTTTGGATGAGCTATCGGATCCCTTGACGATTTGGGACTTCATACTTCTAGAAAGCATAGTTTGGCGTCTGAATCCTTTGAACAAAGATAAGCTTGCTCTGTGTCCGCAATTGATGGCCCTTAATGATGGCTTTCAGAGTTGCAATCGGAGCTTGATCCATCAACTAATTGTCTTCATTTCCCATCATCCATCTGTACAGGAAGGGACATCGCTTACTGACTTCTTACTTTAGGCAACTCTTCAGAGTATCCCAGCAAAGGACAGACATAGACAAGGGCATTGCCTGATGAGGCCTGCTAGGGCCAGGAAGGGCCCTGAGCCAGAATCCCTATTACACTGAAACCTACATGGTATGATATAATCATGTGCCTCACCCAGCACCCCATCCTGCCAATCCACACAAACCTACCCAGAGCAGAATGAAACAAACACACAGCAACCTTACAACACCTGCACCCAACCGTGTACATGTTCCATTAACCCCCATACACCCTCAAGCTATAGAATATACATTCTAACTCATGCTTATTAGCACTTGCTCTGCAGTATTCCATGCATCCGATATTGCAGACCTCACCACCTACCACAAGCTTAACTCCCTCTTCGTCACAGAAGCATGATTCACCCCACATCTCGCCCTTGCTTGATATCCTTCCCACATGCTACAGCATTCATTGTGTGACCCATTGTGTGGACCATGCGCATTTGAAGGGAGGTGGCTCACTGTCATGCAAAAGGACTCCTATCCTGAACCCTAGGCAAGTGACACCCTACTCCATGGATCCTGCTTTTTCCCTCTCACTGCAACTCATTCTATCACCTTCCATCTCGACTCCAACCCTCATGAGCAGAACAAGGACTTCATTGATGAATTCTCTTATCTCCTTGCCATCTCATTCAAAACAGCCACACCACCCTCTTGGGTTACTTCAAGCGTCCACACAACACAAGCTCAAAAACACCCAAGAGACTCCTTCAGCCTCTTAGACACACTCAGTGCAGTAATGCACTTCAGCCAGCTAGCATACTCCAAACATTTCTTCCTCAACTTTGTCTGTTTAACATCCTGAGCAATCAAATGCAAACCATCCATACTTCTCAACAGGACAGACCACCTCGCTCTCCCTGTCTCCCTACTCCGCATCCTACCAACAAACCAAGGTCAATCCAAAAAGGAAGACCAAACATTCAGATCCTTCAAAGACTTCTCCTTTGACAACCTAATGCGTGAACTCACCTCTTGTCCTGTCACTACATGCACAATACCTACATCCTTCTAAGTGACGTCAACTCTTTTGGAAAATGATGAGAACACCAATGAAAACACTCCAGTGCAAGTGAGAATCTTCAGCACCCTGTTACTCTGTAGACCTTGCTCACTATCTACGCTCCATCCACAGACAGCAAAGAAAATGGAAATCACGATCGCCTCATCATGCTGAAGTACCTCCTTGTACCATAGTCAGTCAGTCAAATTCACTTTATTCAGTTAATTAAAACCATAAAAGCATACTACATTAAAAACACAATTTAAAAAAAAAAAGCATTACAAAAACACAATCGTCACAAAATACGGATAAAGTTAAATCCAAATCATCACTATACACAGAAATTCATTGAATTTAAAATCTACTCATTAATAGCAGTCCTTCCCTGTTTCCTTATTCTGACTGCTGCAGTCAAAAAGCTGGCTATACTAAAAATATCCCCAACATTGGTCCACATTTGCAAGTATATAAAAGCAGGTCTAGCTTGTATAAAACCGTTGCCTTTTAAAATGGGTAAAATGAACCGATTTCGAATGTGCAGAAAATGCTCACAAAATAAAACAAAATGCATTGAATCCTGAGTTGAAAAATTATCACATGAACAAACATTCAGATCCTCCAGCTTTTTCCATCCCATTGGTTCAGCAAGGAGTAAATCTCACCAGAAGAAAACGATGATGCTGATTAGTAACTATATTTAAATATGGTTCAATCGTTTGTGATGTGGATACTAACTGGTGTGCCCGCACGAGAGGCTTATTTAATTCCCTAGCCTCTCTATCCATTTGTGATAACTGCAGGTACGTGTTTTTAACCCAGAGCATGTCCACCTTTAAGAGTTTCTCTGGGGAGCTAAATAACTCTGGTCTTCCCAAATAAGAGGCAATCCTTTTCACGTAGCTTAGCCAGGGGATACTGTTTGCTCGGTCAAGAGCTAAACAATCGCGAATAATTTCGAGGTTCATCTCAAGCTCCGGGTTTGTCCAGATACCTATCCATTTAAGTAGAGGTGCCATTCCTATAGTATCTGATACAGTCAAAGCACTGTACTGTTCATAGCATGAGTGGCTGTAGATACCCATGCTCTGCTTACTCCTGCCTCCTTGTGTTGGGCCCGGACATTTGCAACTTTCTTTTCGTTGAAGAAGTCTGAGTTACAAGCCTGTTTGTGACTCCACACTTGGTCAACAATGCACTAGAACACTGGCTCCACCTCAGATTGTTTTTGTCTGCTATCTGGCCCAGACATTGCGGAATGTTGCTTTGAGGTGGACGCATTAAAATGCTCTGGGTTTTTCCTCTCCGTTCCTCGTCTGGTCAGCTGCCTTCCCCTTCCAACCCTCTGAACAAAACAACACATTGCCCTGACAATAGCTTCTGCACATGCCGGCGGATCTTGGATCTAGCGGTCAACAGTCGGGCACTTCGATGCAGTGGGGCCTCGAGCCACCATTTTCTAGAGTACTCGCTGAGGTTCCTTCAAGAATACACCTGCTGCAGTGACATGGAGCAGACTGCTAATAACTTCTGTCCTGGGTGTAACACAAAATTTCTGTGGAGAGACCATCATGAGGTGTGTAATATTTGCCTCTCCCCAGAGCATGTGGAGAATTCTTGTGAAAAACGCTTTACCTTGGGGCGTGGCTTGCCAACTGAAGATGGCGGACGCGTGAGCGAAGAGCTCAGCACCGGCCTGCCACTTATCCGCCCAATATCAGCGCAAACTCCAGCCCTGATGATCTGAGATAGTTGTGCTGTCCTCAGAGGGACATTACTGAGGCGATTTCCGCGGCCGTGTTTGCGATTGCGATAGCCGTATCAGCTTGGGACCTGTTCCCTCAGGGACTGGCGGGACGGGTGCGCCTCGGAGAGGTGTCCCGTGGCGCCGCCCTACATACTCGACGCCCGGAAGCGAGACGGCTGGCCCGAACTACTCTCCCGGCGCTGCTCCTGCTGTGAATTGGGCAGTGCGTAAGGGAGCGTCGGAGGTGATCGTGGACAGACGCGTCCCGGAACAGATGCCGCAGGGCCTGGGAGCGGCCTGCGGTGCGGCTGAGCCTAGGGCGTGGTGACTTGGCCAGGCCCTGCTGGAGGAGGCATCTCGAGGCGGCCGCTAACTGGTGAGTGTGGGCGGCGCACTCTCGGGCCTAGATCGGGGTCCGGCGATTCTCTTGCGGGGCAGGGTGAAGCGACTGAACCCCTGCCCCTGGCGGATCCTGCGGCCTAGTGACCAGAAAGAGCAGTAGAGCCTCCTGTGTGACCGAGGGAGCCAGATTGATCCTGGGCCCTTGTCTTGGAGGCCGGACGTGGCGGCCACGCTCCTTCGAAATGCCCTGGGGAATGGCCCTAAATGGTGAGACTTGCGAAGTGAGACACCACAGGAGCGGGACCTCCCCAGACCTACGACAATATCCCCACATTGAGCCAAAACGTACGCGGGGTGTACCGAGGCCGCTGGCAGAGCGCAGTCCGCAGGGGAGTTGCCACTGTGGAGCCTATGCGTTGCCTGAGAAATAGCTGGGCCTGAGGTGCAGGATTTGACCAGGCCCTGGCTGGCAAAGGTCTCTGACACAACAGGGAGAAGGATAGTGCACACCACAAGCTTTTGGGGCCTAGGTCGGGGACCCGGTGAAAGCTCCGAGAGATGGCGTGGAGAGGCTGGGCCCCTGCGTCTTACCACCCCAACGAGACCAATACTAAGGGAAAAGTTACGGGCTTTGTGGGGGTGAGGCGTCCCCGGAGTACTGGCTGGCCCTGCAGTGGAACGAGAAGCCTGCATCGAGAGGTGGACCCCGGGGCGGCCCGGCTAGCGGCCGCAGCCTACATGTTTGTGCTTTAAGGAGTCCCTACCCCTGGGACGGAAAAGGCAACACAAAAGGGAGACACCGTGCAGTGGCGGGGGGATTTGGCTGGACCAAGGACCACATGTTCCAAGTGGGGGCAGAGGATCAACCATCACCACTAATCGTCCATCCCTCCCTAGTGGTGAACGCACTTCGGTGCTGCGGCCATTGGGCCTGGGAGCGCTATAGGTACCTGGTCCCCTCATTGTCCCTCTGCAGGTGTACGGCTCCTTGGAGGCCCGGACTTAACGGAGTACCCTCGAAGAGCGTTGCCCCGAGGCCCCCACGGACTTCCGCGGGTTTTGCCCTGCTGGAACCACAGAGATGGGCTAAGCTAGGTTGAAACAAACGGGGGCTGCCCCAGAACAGGACGAAGACTTGCGAGAGCAAACAAGGGGCAGCATGGAGACACAATCGAAGGTGGATCCCATCCAACAGCAACTATGCAAGATCCTGGAGGCCATCTCGGATACCAAGGCGATGTTGCACCAGGACATCACCACTGTGTCGATGGGTCTGGGGCTCCTCCGCGCAGAGCACCAAAAGTTGAATGAAAGGGTGAAGGTGGTGGAATCGGGCCTCGAAGAGCTGCCCCAGCGAAAAAAGCCCTAACTTGGCAGGTGGCAGAACTCACAGACAAGATCCGGACCTTGGATCGTAGGGCAGAGGATCGAGAAGGTCGTAGCCGGCAGAACAATATACGGATCCTTGGCCTGCCGGAGGGGATTGAGAATGGAGATATGGTGGCATAGCTAGAGCCGTGGCTCTGCGTGGTGGTGGCCCCGGGGGCCCTGATGCTGTTTTACACCCTTAAAAGAGCGCATCGGGTGCCGGTTCGATCGCCGGCACCGGGCTGCCCCCCGTGACCGGTGGTTGCCTGGCTCCTACACTACAGGGACAGAGAGATCTTGTTGCAGAAAGCTCGAACTGATAGCCCTTTTGTAGTGAGTAACAGTAAAGTCTCGATGTTTCCGGATTATGCCCTCGATGTCCAACGGAGACGTGCCTCGTTCCTGAAGGTTAAGTGAACATTAAGGGAAGAAGGCCTCCAGTACTCCCTCATATTCCCTTCCCGGCTCCGCATAGTCCTGGACGGTACGACCCACTACTGCGATGATCCCAAAGAAGCTTGGGACTGGATTGAGGCATACAGAACTGAAACCCCCCCCCCCAGACAGTGCAGAGGCAGCACCCTGCAACTGAAGGCCACAAACCCAGAAAACGACCTTAACTGAGACCTGAGCGCACTCTCTCAAAGAAACAGAGTCCATCCCAGACTGCACGTGAGAGAGCAGCGGCACTTCAGGCAGTAGCTGAGATTGTTTGTGAGGGTGGCTCCCCATCGGAGGCAGGATCGCGATCTATGAAAGGGACCGAAGGTTCGTACTCTGACTCTTCCGACAGAGCTAGCCTCGATCTGCCAGTGGTGACCCCGAAAACTGCAGATGAGATAATATAGCTGGGCCCCATACCAGGAGCAGCCGCAACCCTGGATACTGTGTGGTGGCCAATACCACCTTGAATCACAAATAATCTAACTAGGCTAGAGAAATACTGGGGCTGGTGCACGAGGTACTGCACCGCAACACGCCACACTTCATAGTATTGCTTCGCACACCCCTGTGCATTAATTTATGCAGCCCGATCCCTCAAAGGCTCTTGCTGGTTTTGGCCTTTATTAGCCTTTAAAGATGCATTTAAGATTTGGGCAGATGGCCGTTGCCAGTATGCTCTAGGGCTGGGGAGTTGTTGTCTGTTGGGATTTTTTGTGTTTGATTTGCTCTGTTCATAAAGCAGGAGGGGGCATGTTTTTTCATTTCTTTGGGGCCCGGGACGGGGTGAGGGACACGGGGGGGGGGGGGGTTGGGGGGGGAGCCTGGACTTATTTAGGATGCCGACGCACCACCAGGAACTGAAGTTCCTCACTTGGAACATTAAGGGGATGGGGTCGATGGCTAAACGTCAGAACAGATCAAGAACAACGTGGACGGACCCAGTAGGGAATCCAAATACAGGGATGACTCTGTCATACACCGGAATGGAGAAAAAACCAGTGGGTTTTTAAGAAGAACCCTCACCCACCATCCTAGTTGGTGGCATGCTTTATCATTGGGTTCCCAGCTGGGCTGCCGAATGCAACCCAGCTGTGCTGCGACGCCTGAATTACAGCAGAGAGGGCTGGTTTTTGTTGAGTGAGAGGGGTGCTCGAAGTGTGGTTTAAAAGTACCTCTGGGATCCTCCAATGGCTGTTTTTATTCCTGAAGTCCTAGGGCACGGTTAAAAACAAAGGGGGGGATATTGCGAAGATACAATTGGTCTTCATTATCCCCATTAAGTGGTCGACATGTTTCAGCCTCGACTGTAGTTATGAGGCTTTCTTCAGGACCAAAGAAAGGTGAAGTGTGGCAGGAGAATATGTGACCACGTGAATTTTTTCAGCACACTTGCTAAGGTATGCTGTGAGTGCAGTGGTTTAGCTGTACTTACGGTTCCCACCGTCCGGATTAAAATATAAGCTATGTAGATTAAGTAGCTAATAAAGATCCCGGAGGGGGCGGAATCCTGTAGTCACACATTCGTCAAGGCGGTCCGCCTGCCTGCGATACCTACAGCGGTCCTTCACGGGATGTGCACCCCTCTCACTCAACAAAAACTAACCCGCTCAGCTGTAATTCAGGCGTCGCAGCACAGCTGGGTTGCATTCGGCAGCCCAGCTGGGAACCCAATGATGAAACATGCCACCAACTAGGTTGGTGGGTGAGGGTTCTTCTTAAAAACCCACTGGTTTTTTCTCCATTCCGGTGTACGACATAGTCATCCCTGTATTTGGATTCCCTACTGGGTCCGTCCACGTTGTTCTTTATCTATAGAATCCAGGGGAAAAGGACGTACCCCCTATTCATTTTTTCCTCGCTCTCTCCTTGTTGTTCACATAAGTGTCACAACATACACAATTATCTGAAAAGACGTGGTGTACAGAGACACACCTCATCCAGGGGGAAGTAGAAAAGCTGTGTAGGCGATGGAGAGGGCAGATATTTGCCACCACATTCTCGGCATTCGCCTGAGGAGCGCTGATATGGATTAGACCAGGGGTCCCTTTTGAAGCAACACGTACCTTAATAGATAAAGAAGGCAAGTATGTCCTACTTGCAGGAAGACTACTGGGCTAAGAGATCAAGCTGGGCTGCCTATACGTACCCAGCCAAGACCAACTGGCCTACATGGCTTGTCTCTCCGCCCGTATAGCTGACATAAAGGTGGGACATGTGATTTTAGAAGGGGATTTCAATTGCGTGGCTGATGTGGTATTAGACCGCTCCCCCGCCCCCCCACCTCCCCAATCAGGGGCGCAGGCCCATCGAACTACAGCGGGGTTGCGACAGTGGATGGCTCACCAGGACGTGCGGGACATTTGGAGGCTCCAACACACAGGGGGCAGGGAATACTTTTTTACTCCCCCCATACATCAACTTTACATGAGACTAGATGCCTTCTGGTGCTCCCCAGATGTTAGCGGCTCCATTAAGTACACAGAATATCTTGGTCGGACATTTTCAGATCATAGCCCTCTGCTGTTGTCATACCAACCCTATGGGCATAGACCCCCAATTCCCACGTGGAGACTTAATCCCCTGTCATTGGAAGATGTACCGTTTGGTGAATCCCTGCAATCCTTAGTGAACAAGTTCTTTGTGGATAATGCACGCTTGGCATCCTCGGCACTAGTGGAATCGGAGGCATTCAAGGTGGTAGTGAGGGGGCACTGTATGGTACAAACAACTAGAATACAGAGGGAACTACACCGAGAGCTCCCGGCCATAGAGGGAGAGCTGCGCACGCTGGACAACATGCAGGGAATGGGGGTACAAGCACACTCACACCTACTTGCCACACGCAAACAGTATGATGAAACCCTAGAGAGACTTCAATCCCACGACTACAGGGCATATACGGGTAGAGTGCAGGGAGTGTTTAATCAAGCCGGAGACCCAAGGGGCCCCAATTACCCACATTCAGACTGAAACAGGCACATCCAAATTTGACCCAGGTAGGATTAATGGACTATTCCAGAGATGTTACAAAAAGCTGTATACCGCCCCCCAGGAGGCCCCCCAAGCGGAGCTTGGTGCTTTCCTGGCCCCGCTATACCTCCATACTGTGGACGATCATATTGCGGAAGAGCTGGGCGACCCTGTCACTATACAAGAGGTTTGAGGGGCCATTGCGGCGATGGCTAGCGGTAAAACACCAGGTCCCAGTGGAGTTTTATGCGAAGTACGTGGCCGGGCTAGCCCCCCACCTGGTGACTATGTACCCCTAGGCTCTAAGATTAGGACACCTGCCGGACTCTACATAAAATGCAATAGTGATCCCGCTACCCAAGACATACGGCCCAGACGCTGGAGTGAAAGACTTCAGACCCCGGTCTATGGTCATCACAGACTTTAAGATACTAAGTAAAATTCTAGAGCTTATACTGCTCCCGCATATGAAGCATTTAATTCACCCCGATCAAAACTGGTTCATCCCCTCCCGCAATACCTCGTATAATTTGCGGAGACTGTATTCCGTACTCTATCACTCAGAGGCGAGGTCTCTCCCACAGGCTGCCTTTCTATCAGTTGACCTGGAAAAGGCATTTGATATGGTGAGTTGGGCCTACTTACTTGAGGTCATGAAGAGGCTGGGTTTAGGGGTGGGATGGGTTAAGTGGGTAAGACTGTTATACACCCGTCCCACGGCACGGGTTAAGACAGGTAAGAATATCTCCCCGCAGTATTCGATAACATGCGCCACCTGCAAAGGATGCCCCCTATCCCCGCTTCTATTCGCACTGGCGATAGAACCCTTGGCCGTGCTCTTCCGCCAGGGTGGGGACGGACTGAGACTGACAATGAGTGGCAGAACCCATATCATCTCGTTATATGCGGACGACCTACTGATTTATTTGGGCAATGCTGAGAGAGGAGCGTAAACGGCTTTTAGGCTCCTGGACCATTTCGGGACACTCTCGGGCCTGCGGGTCAACAAGGGTAAAACATACCTGTTGCCTATGGCCGGACCCTTGCCCAGACCCCAGGAGCTCTCTGTTGACCTCAACTGGGCCTCCAACACATTCATATACTTGGGTATTCGAGTCTTCTACTCACTGGATGATTTGAAGGAGGGTAACCTAGATAGGACACTCCGATCTCTCCGGTCCAACGTAGCATACTGGAGTTCCCTGCGGCTTCCTATAATGTCCAGAGTCTCCCTGACTAAGATGGTCATGTTGCCCCGCCTCTTATATTTCTTTGCTAACCTACCAGTGCTAATGCCCGCTGGTTGGTTTCGTCCATTAGATGCCCTGGTGTGAGACCTTATCTGGCGAGACGGGGAGTTTTGTTACAAATCCTACGGCGCCCCAGGAGAGAGGGGTGACTGGGGGTACCGGAACTTTGAATTTTACAAACTGGCTGCGGAGCTGCAGTGGGTGACTCCATGGTTGGAGGGAGTAAACCAAGAGAGGACTTTCCTGATGGAGCCAAACAAGGGCCCACGAGTCCTGCTGGCAAAACTCCTAAATCAGGCAACTAAGGTCTCCTATAACCTGACGCTGCAAACCACAGCTTTGCAGTGCTGGAAACGTTGCATGATAAAATTACCGGATGCCCCAAGATACTCCCCGGAACTACCACTGGTGGGGTTGCCATACAGGGAGCCGAAGTCGATCCTTGCGGCCGAGCAATTGACAACCTGGATGGAGGCTGGGATTGAGACAGTGAGAGACTGTTACCAGGACAAAATCTTACTCCCTTTCACAGAGCTGGTTGACGGGTGTGGTCTCCCGTCGGGGCAGTTACTCACGTATGAGGTGATGGTGCGGACGTTTGGGCGGCTGTGGGGTGCGAGCAGGGAAGAACCAGAAACGCATGCGGTGCTGCACTCCCTGCTCACACTCGGAACAGCGGGCCACCAAATTAAATGGTTCTACGCATCACTACTCGAAACTTCCTTAACCCCACTGTTGAAGTTAAGGGATAAATGGGAGAGGCTCTTAGATAAAGAATTCACTTATACAGAATGGAGTAGTGTTAGTCACCTAAGAAAATTTCTCGGAATACACAACTAAAATATATCCAATTTAATTTCATACATATGTCTTACATGACTCCTCATCGTCTCTATGCTGCCCGAGATGTAGCCAGTTAGATGCAGACTTCTTGCACATGACCTGGAGCTGTGACAAGTTACACACCTTTTGGCAAGCAGTGCTGTCCAAGATTAATGATGCATTGGGACGTGCTCTTGGCTTAACAGTAGAGGTTTGCTCACTTGGACTATTCCCTCGTCCACCTAAAACGTAAGGTGGGAAATAGGTTTATAGACTTGGCGCTGGCCAGGAGACGAATTGCAGTGACATGGAAGTTGACTACAGGGCCGCAGATTAAGACTTCTACCCAAGAGGTGACTAAATGGGCTGGATCCAAAGGTAGAGCACTATATAGAGAAGAGTTAAAGGGCTTATGCCAGCATCCAATCGCAGACCTGGAAATATGCCCTATTTGTTTGGGAACACCGAGCCATTCCAATAGTTTGGACGAAGACTGTGGGACCCCCTTGGACTGAGGTATTGAGATCAATGGGGACAGACCAGGGCTGATCACGGTAGAATTAGAGAGCGATTGTGACCCCCTCCGCACTTTCCCCCCCTCTCCCCCCATGCGACACAACATGGAACCACATGACTACACTAGGCGATGCTACAGACTGGGCTCGCCTTGATTTAAATTATTCCACAATGTTCACCACTCATAAAACCCCTCTCGAACACCTTTTGGTGCCCCTAACCTGCGCTAGTTGAGTTCTTTGGTTTATGTACTATTAGTTTTATATATGTTATGCCTTTCCATACATGATTATTCAGTGGCAGTTCAGCACTTCCCACCCGACCGCAACGCCCCCGGAGAAGGGAAGACGCACCACTACTGACAGAGGAACAATATTGAGGACACACAAACTGATGTAACTAAAAGTGGGTAGGATTCACTAGCCACTAAGCGGATCTCTTGTATCAACCCACTTTCAGATAATTGTATGCACTAATATTGCCAGATAATGTCCCCATAAGCTGTACTCTACGTGTTGAAAAGATGTAATAATAAATGAAACTTACTCATTCTGCAATGTAATGTATGTTAACAAAATGCCAATAAAGATATTAAAAAAAAAAAAACGCTTGACCTTCCACTGCAAAAAATCTCTCTGGGACTGGAGTGGATGAAGACCTATCATAAGATGCAGAGGGAAACCTTGCCGGGGACACCTGACATATTTGGCCCTGTAGACGCGTATTGTGCCGAAGGAGAAGAAAACGGGCCCTCCAGCAAACCAGCAGCTCAAGGTGAAGGAAGTCTGGAAGCTAATTCCTGATTGCTTTAACATTGAAGAGGAGGCAAAGTTCCTCGTACCATCAGCATTGTACCACTGAGACTAAAAACTAAGTCTATGCCATGCTGTTCGACAGTGCCTCAAAGTCAGTCTCCAGCCCCAAAACGTTCATCAAAGGAGGCAAAGCACCACTCCCAAAGGAATCTGTCATCATGTCCAGTGTTGAGCCAGAAATGGCGCAAACCTTCGGTACTTCCTGTCAGAATGCCTCAGACTTGTGAAGCTGGGTTGATACCCAAAAAGACCCCAACCAAGTGGACTAAATGGCTCTACCCTTCTACGCCACCTCAGTCCGAGGCTCAGACATGTCACACTCTGAGCTAGAAACCACGTCACCTTGGCTCTGAAGCTCTACAAAACAGCTCTCTGATCTGAAGTCGATTCTGATCGACTCGATTCACTACTTCGCAGGGTATGCTCAAATCGGCTCCTGATAATTTTCAGGGAGCAATGGAAAGCTAGGGTGGTTACTCCAATTGTAGAAAAGTATATGCCTGCCACCAACAACCCAGCTTATTCACTTGAACAGATTGTACCTTGGTGTTTCACCCTGCCTGTGAAAAGTCTTCTACACAGGTGATGCCACTCAGTTTGACAGAGTCTAAGTGGATTGATGATACATGGAAGCATGTAGCACTTGGTGCAGCCATGCACTGGTGCGTCTCCAATTCGGTAGGCTTTCTGTCCAGGTACCGCTGAGGGGAAATATAAGAGTTGGTAAAGCACCTACCAGAGGCCCATCGTAAAATTGACCAATAGTTGGTTGCTGAGGGGAAAACATCAATATTGCTAACACTAGCTGTACCCTTGATGCAACAGATACAGCTTCAAGGAGTGTTAATACCAGCATCCTCCACTGGCATAAGGTGAAGGAGGATGCTGGCTTAGGGTGTTAGACATTAGTCCTGGGGTGCGACAGCACCTCCTAAACGTCCATTTGATGGTGATCATCTGTTAAGCTTCTATGTTGATCAGATGCTGGAAAAATAAAAAAGTACATCAACATCGCCAAATTCATGGGTACCCTATAGTCCTCCAGTCCAAAGGAAGAAGCCATGCAAGGGAAGGGATTCGGTTGAGAGACACCTGTACCAGCAGTCCTTTCAGGACCCACAGCAGACCAAAACCTTCCTCAGGTGGGCTACAGGTGAATTAAGCGTGGCAAGAGCAGAGGTGGCTTCACAACGGGAACCTCAGCTGCAAAGCAATGACTCCCTCTCCCCCGATGATTGAGACACTTGCTCGCAATGCGAGAAAGTGTCACCTCAGACTAGTGGGTCCTCTCTATTGTGCCAGAAGGGTATTGCATCAAACTCCATACAACTGCTCCCAACATCCCACCATGTCATCATGCCCTAAATTCAGGCAACCTTCACCTTCTGAAGTAGGAGATACAAGTGCTGTTAACACATGTTCTTTAGAGCTAGTGGGCAATGCACTGTGCATGAACTGGTCATGGATATATGCCAGCGTTTTTCTGCCTCTCCAACCTCATACCATAGATGGTTAAGAAAAGGAGACTGGTTTCTGACTCTCAACCTAGTTGCTCCAGCCTGTGCACGGTGGCTGTGGTATTCAGTGTTCCTGGAGGGGTCAGTCAGTCCCCATGAGTAGATGCCCTGAGGTCGTACCTTCTCACTCCACTTCAGGGTCAGCTTAGATAGTGAGATGCCAAACAGTTGAATCTTGCGATCTGGCACCTGAGTTCCTTTTTTATTTTTTTTTTATTTATTTTTTGTTGAGCCAATAAATCAACATATATTTACTTTGAGATCATTTGTACAGAAATAAATCAAAATGAGAGGGATCAAAGCCTACTTCTTTACATTATATTAAACAATACAAATAAAAATCGGGACCAACTAATAACACCAGAAGAGATCGAGGTAGCCCTAGAAATAAAGAAGAGCAAAGCATTTAAAAATAGTAGTATATCAAGCAGGTGAGGAGGTAACCAGGATATAAAATCATATAAGAGGAATCGTAACTTATATTTAACAGTTATATAAATTTATATTATAAGCCGGACGTTGCACCACCGATTAACAAAATTGTAGTTATTTTAAATACTCCACTAAAGCCCCCCATATCTTATTGCCTAACCTACGTTTCTGTAGTCCCTTGAGGGCATAAAGACTGCATTCCAGGTTCCATATAGCAAAAAATCTATTCCTCCACATTTCAAAAGATGGGGGTTGCTTCTCCATCCATAATGTCGCTATACAGAGTCTAGCTACCGCCACGGCTTTAAATATGAGATACCTAAATTCATGCATGCCTTGTGCGGCTAATGATTCCTCCACTACACCCAACATCATCCCCGTAGATGTAATCACAATTGGTGTCCCGGTCACCTCTGTCAAACAAGTCTCAATTTTATTTATCAGTTGTCTCAAGTTTGGACATTCGAAAAACATATGTAAACTATCAGCTTGACCTGCTCCACATCGCCTACATTTTCCCTCGTTTAACCCCCCCCCCTCGTGCAATTATGGCGGCGTGTAGTATAAATTAAACATAGTTTTAAAATGTTGTGATTTAAGGCTAGAAGAGACCAAAATTTTGTCTGCCAATGCAATTGATTTTTGTAGAATATTCCCTCCCAGGTTTAGTCTATTATTCCACTTAAGATTTTGTGTTTCCAGATCATCCCCTTGCAATTAAATAAGGCTCTGATATAGCGTGCCAATCCGCGCGTACTTCCTGATTGCCTCCAATAGATTACTTTTATTAGCCAGATCAGTTATATCTACTCTCTTAGTTAAATAATCTCGTATTTGTAGATATTTAAAAAAATCAGTTTTGGGTAGATCATACTTGGATACCAGCGAGGAATAGGTCTTCAAACCATTATTGTCGACTAAATGCCCCAAAGTCGTAAGTCCCTTCCGTCTCCATCTAGCTATAACAATATCAGAAAAAATAAGAGGGGGTAATGCTAAGGAAGAGGTGGGTGTATAAAAGTTAAGTTTACCGATCTTCAGATGTTTTCGAATTTGTAACCATGCTTTGTGAGTTGCTTGGAGCACCTTGTATCTGGTTTTCTTATAATAGCTGGGTTCTAAATTAAGAAAAAAGTTCCTCTCTGTTTTTGAGCCCAACAGCATCTGAAAGATATTCTGGAACTCTTCTAACTTTCCCTCCCCTTCCCCAACCAACAGGATGCCCATTTGTTGTAATAAGCACGCCCAATAATAAAACAAAAAGTTTGGAACAGCCCACCCACCACGGGATCGTGGTAAGATCATATATCTCCTTGCTCGCCGGGGTTTGCCTTGTGCCCAGAGGAAACTACTACAAATAGATTGCAGCTTCTGAAGTTGCTTCAGAGTAAGTTCCAGGGGGACACATCTGAAATAATACAGTACTTTAGGCAGAACATCCATTTTTAAAACATTACATCTACCAACAATTGATAAATGCAAACCTTCTATTCTATCCAGATCCTTTTTTATTTTCCGTATCAAAGGATCCCAGTTAGATAGCACCATCTTATCCAGACATGCATTTATACGAATCCCCAAATATGTGGCCTCCTCTGTAACCCTAGAGTCGTTAAACCGTGCTTGCTCTGTGCAAATTATTTGCGTTTTGGTTATGTTTAATTTAAATCCAGATCTCTCCCCAAATATAGCAGCTAGACATTCAATCTCTCTCAAAGTTTGATTTGGATCAGGTGAAATAACCGCTATATCATCTGCGTATGCTAATATGGTAACCTCCAGTCCAGGTCTCACCATCAACGCATTTAATCTATTTTCCAAAAGATTCAAAAAAGGATTGATATATAGAGCAAATAATAGAGGGGAGCAAGGACAGCCTTGTCGGGTACCTCTTGATATTATGACAGAATCCGACTCAAGCCCCAACGCACATATTTTTGCCTTAGGTGACCTATACATAGTCTGAAGAGCTTGAATAAACCCACAACCAAACCCCTGCTATCGCATTGTTGCCCATAAAAACTCCCTGGAGACACGGTCAAACGCTTTCTCTGCGTCAAGTAACACCACGCCACATGATGCTTCCCGTACATCAGCAGAATCCAACATAGTGACTACCCTGCTGACGTGGTTGAGCCTGCCTCTTCCTGGAATGAAGCCGTGTTGACGGATAGAAACTAGAGGAGTTAAAACACGAGAAAGGCGTGTAGCCAGAATTTTTGCATATATCTTCCCATCACAGTTTAGTAATGAGATGGGCCGATATGATCCCGGCAACATATTTGGCTTATCTTTTTTTTAAAAGATAACTATACAAGCTTCATCCCATGATGCAGGGGCGTGTCCTTTCTGTGCCTCGCGAAGAACTGTGAGCAAGTCTAGCTGTATCTCCGTTAGAAAAGTTTTATAAAATTCAAGCGGGAGCTTATCGGGCCCTGCAGCTTTCCCTGTTGCCAAAGCTCCCACCGCCTCTTTTAATTCTTCCAGGGTTATAGGTTCTTCTAAATGTGCACTAACTGCCACATTAAGTATTTTCCTGTGTGGGTCCTTATAAAATTCTTTAGATCCATCCTGGTTCAAATGCTCCTCTGTATAAAGTCCCTCATAAAAAACTCTGAAAACTTCTAAGATCTCTACCGGTGTTTCTACAATTTTACCGTGAGCATCTTGAATTGCAGTAATTGCATCCTTTATCTCTCTGCTTCTGATTTTCTTAGCCAGACACCTTCCGGTCGTCTCCCCATACTCATAACATTCCCTTCTAAATGTTTGATATTTACTAGCATTATCATTAGTCCATTCCCCATTTATCCTAGTCTTACAGCGTGCGACCTCCGTTTGTGCCTGATCAGGATTCGCCTTTTCCCTCAAGGCTTACATTAATGCAAGCTCCGCTTGTATAAGGTTATCTTAAAGTCTCTGAATAGTCTGTCTCTGCTGTTTCTGTACGTATAATCCAAAGCTTAAGATTTCCCCTCTAAGTGTGGCCTTTAAGGCGTCCCACATAATACCATTATTAGTGGAATTCCGATTTATGGCGAGAAATTGTTTTAACCACTGCCTTATATGACAGACAAACTTATCGTTAAACAGCAATTTTCGATCAAAGGAGAAGGCCCCCCTGACCCGGGTTATTCCTTGTATTTTAATCTTTAATAATAATGGATTATGATCTGAGGTAATTCTTGGATAAATCTGAATTTGTGCCTCGGAGAGGGCTGTTTTGGTAGCCAAAAAATAATCAAGTCTTGCTAACTTCTGATGCGGGCAGGAGAAGTGTGTATATCCAGGATCACATTGATTTAGTCTGGCCCAATCATCATCTAACCCATGCTCATACATAAGTTGCTGTACAGCTTTATAAACCTTGGGTTTTCGACCATAATCTGTTCCTCCTAGTGTGCCCTGGGTAGTTTCCTGTAGTTGAATATTAAGATCCCCGCAAAGAATCAGGGGAGATGCCCATGAGGCTAATTCTATATTCAAATGATCTAATATCTGAGCTTCATCATGATTTGAGCCATATATCGAGCAAATTGTAAACTTTTTATTAGAAACACATTCAACAATTACCCAGCGCCCATATTTGTCTGATAGGCACTTCCCTACCACTAGATTACTCCTTCTGGCCAAAATGGCCACCCCTCTTGTTGTAGTCCCTTGTGACGTGCATGCCAATAATGCATACCCTAGTTCTGTAAGCACCTTCTGCTTGATCCAGGGAATATGGGTCTCTTGGAGACAAACCACATCAGCTGACATATTTTTAATTTCTTGAGCTACCCTTTGCCGCTTGGCCCTCTCGTTAAGGCCCCGAACATTAAAAGAACATACCGTCAACATACTCGTCATTAACCTACTTCGACACTAGCAAACCAACTCCCTCTCTCCCAAAATACCAAATCAATTTTTCTCATTTGCATAAACTTATTTATTGGCTTTTTTACCCCATTTTTTAGTCCCTGTGCCCCCGGCAGCCACCCCCCCCCCCTAGTGCCCCACCCTTCCCCACCCCTTTGTCTCTTCTGCCAGCAGAGACCCCCCCCTATCCACCCATCCATAGAGGCTGCAAGACCCATGGGTCTCGGCTGATGGAGAGCCCTCCCCCTTGCAGACCGCCCCCTTTCCTCCGAGTTCTGCCCCCATTACGCTATTGGGTCCAAATATTTAGGATCAGCACGACAAACATATAAATGCATAAAAAACTGACGACAAAGTTAAACATTTCCCCCCCCCTCCCACATATTGCAGATATAAAAGTATAGCAGCCATCTATTATGAATAAGTAAAACCATCATAGGTTCATAAATTTAGGGTTTAATGTCTTGGAGATATTCCTTAGCCTTGACTGCAGAAATAAAGAGCCGGGTATTATCCTTGTGTATGACCTTAAGTTTGGCAGGGTTCAGAAGGAACGCTTGAGCCCCTTTAAGCTGAAATTGGGAAATTAGTTGCCGAAGCTGCCATCTCTTCTCCACTGTTTGATGGCAGTAGTCAGGGCGAACAAAGAAGTCAAACCCATTCCCCCTTCTCTTTCTATCTGGCCTTGCCAGATCGTACAAAGCCTGTCGAGATAAAAAGTTAGACAAAGCAATAAGAATTGCACTAGGCTGAGCAGGCTTACTGGTTGCCTGATTGACATTCTGCCAAAAGGGGAAGCGATGGGCCCGTTTCACCTCCATGCCCCATGCCCATTGTGTTAACTCTGGGAAAGCTTCTGTGAACAACTCTACCACAAATTTAAGTGGATCAGATCCCTCGATTCCTTCAGGAATTCCCAAAATTCTCAGATTATTTCGGCGAAGCCGATTTTCCATATCTTCAAGCTTCCAGGCCATGTCACTGCGCTGCGTTGTCAAGTCGTCGGTCACTGCTTTTTGAGCATTCATTTCATCCTCGAGATTAGAAATCCTATTCTCGGCTTCCGTTATCCGTTCAGCGAATTCAGAGCAGGTTTTGGCCACCCGCCGAAGTGAGTTTTGCAGTTTACGACATGCTCCCTGTGTCTTCTGGCTCTCTACTCGAGTTTCCTGTCTATGTGACATTATTGTCTCCTAAATCGCAGTAAAGAAATTTCTTCTGTATGGTCTGGTGATTCATGCTGCCCTTGTTGCATTACCTCTGAAGTCTCAGTTGGACCTGGCTTAGGTATTAGAGGCAGTTTTTGGCTGGATGGGGTAACTATATCAGACACCTCCCTTTGTATTGCCATTGGTGTTTTTTTTCGTATAGTATCTTGGCCGGAGTTCATAGTCCAGATCACCGGAGACTCATCTTGACATATACTGCTGGTCTCGCTCCACCTTCCGCTCGGGAAACCGGCGGGGCCATCAGATACTTGTACCGACTCATCAGCTGAAGAGTTGAATTGATCGGACAGTGAGAAAAAATGATCACCCACTTCTGCTTCACACATCTCTTGTGCCTCCTGCGTATTACTCTGATCGACCTGCTCAGCCTGATCTCCCATTAACGGTGAATCACAAACCCTTTTATCCAGCACTGATTTATCTAAAGCTGATTTATTGGTATATACCCCGTGTTCTGCCCTTGACACACTGAGGGTTGCAACACCCTGTCACACTCCCCCATCACCGGCTCCCAGGGTATTTGATAGACAGTCTGTGTCCCCCAGTTCTCCAAAGTTAGATTTACTCCCTGCTGCCTCCGAGGTATTATCAATAGCATTAGTGCTCACAGAGCTCACCTCATCCCGGCATGCAGCCTCGTCTGTATGATCCGTTCTGGGCACATCAGAGTTACTATTCTTCCCTTTCCCAATTTAATTTCATACATATGTCTTACATGACTCCTCATCGTCTCTATGCTGCCCGAGATGTAGCCAGTTAGATGCAGACTTCTTGCACATGACCTGGAGCTGTGACAAGTTACACACCTTTTGGCAAGCAGTGCTGTCCAAGATTAATGATGCACTGGGGCGTGCTCTTGGCTTAACAGTAGAGGTTTGCTCACTTGGACTATTCCCCCGTCCACCTAAAACGTAAGGTGGAAAATAGGTTTATAGACTTGGCCTTGGCGCTGGCCAGGAGACGAATTGCAGTGACGTGGAAGTTGACTACAGGGCCGCAGATTAACACTTCTACCCAAGAGGTGACTAAATGGGCTGGATCCAAGGGTAGAGCACTATATAGAGAAGAGTTAAAGGGTTTATGCCAGCATCCAATCGCAGACCTGGAAATATGCCCTATTTGTTTGGGAACACCGAGCCATTCCAATAGTTTGGACGAAGACTGTGGGACCCCCTTGGACTGAGGTATTGAGATCAATGGGGACAGACCAGGGCTGATCACGGTAGAATTAGAGAGTGATTGTGACCCCCTCCGCACTTTTCCCCCTCTCTCCCCCCATGCGACACAACATGGAACCACATGAGTACACTAGGCGATGCTACAGACTGGGCTCGCCTTGATTTACATTATTCCACAATGTTCACCGCTCATAAAACCCCTCTCGAACACCTTTTGGTGCCCCTAACCTGCGCTAGTTGAGTTCTTTGGTTTATGTACTATTAGTTTTATATATGTTATGCCTTTCCATACATGATTATTAAGTGGCAGTTCAGCACTTCCCACCCGACCGCAACGCCCCCGGAGAAGGGAAGACGCACCACTACTCACGGAGGAACAATAGTGAGGACACACAAACTGATGTAACTATCAGTTCTATTGAGAAAAGTGGGTAGGATTCACTAGCCACTAAGCGGATCTCTTGTATCGACCCACTTTCAGATAATTGTATGCACTAATATTGCCAGATAATGTCCCCATAAGCTGTACTCTACGTGTTGAAAAGTTGTAATAATAAATTAAACTTACTCATTCTGCAATGTAATGTAAGTTAACAAAATGCCAATAAAGATATTTTTTTAAAAACGCTTGACCTTCCACTGCAAAAAATCTCTCTGGGACTGGAGTGGATGAAGACCTATCATAAGATGCAGAGTTAAACCTTGCCGGGGACACCTGACATATTTGGCGCTGTAGACGCGAATTGTGCCGAAGGAGAAGAAAACGGGCCCTCCAGCAAACCAGCAGCTCAAGGTGAAGGAAGTCTGGAAGCTAATTCCTGATTGCTTTAACATTGAAGAGGAGGCAAAGTTCCTCGTACCATCAGCATTGTACCACTGAGACTAAAAACTAAGTCTATGCCATGCTGTTCGACAGTGCCTCAAAGTCAGTCTCCAGCCCCAAAACGTTCATCAATGGAGGCAAAGCACCACTCCCAAAGGAATCTGTCATGTCCAGTGTTGAGCCAGAAATGGCACAAACCTTCGGTACTTCCTGTCAGAATGCCTCAGACTTGTGAAGCTGGGTTGATACCCAAAAAGACCCCAACCAAGTGGACTAAATGGCTCTACCCTTCTACGCAACCTCAGTCCGAGGCTCAGACATGTCACACTCTAAGCTAGAAACCACGCCACCTTGGCTCTGAAGCTCTACAAAACAGCTCTCTGATCTGAAGTCGATTCTGATCGACTTGATTCACTACTTCGCAGGGTATGCTCAAATCAGCTCCTGATAATTTTCAGGGAGCAATGGAAAGCTAGGATGGTTACTCCAATTGTAGAAAAGTATATGCCTGCCACAAACAACCCAGCTTATTCACTTGAACAGATTGTACCTTGGTGTTTCACCCTGCCTGTGAAAAGTCTTCTACACAGGTGATGCCACTCAGTTTGACAGAGGCTAAGTGGATCGATGATACATGGAAGCATGTAGCACTTGGTGCAGCCATGCACTGGTGCGTCTCCAATTCGGTAGGCTTTCTGTCCAGGTACCGCTGAGGGGAAATATAAGAGTTGATAAAGCACCTACCAGAGGCCCATCGTAAAATTGACCAATAGTTGGTTGCTGAGGGGAAAACATCAATATTGCTAACACTAGCTGTACCCTTGATGCAACAGATACAGCTTCAAGGAGTGTTAATACCAGCATCCTCCACTGGCATAAGGTGAAGGAGGATGCTGGCTTAGGGTGTTAGACATTAGGCCTGAGGTGCGACAGCACCTCCTAAACGTCCATTTGATGGTGATCATCTGTTAAGCCTCTATGTTGATCAGATGCTGGAAAAATAAAAAAGTACATCAACATCGCCAAATTCATGGGTACCCTATAGTCCTCCAGTCCAAAGGAAGAAGCCATGCAAGGGGAAGGGATTCGGTTGAGAGACACCTGTACCAGCAGTCCTTTCAGGACCCACAGCAGACCAAAACCTTCCTCAGGTGGGCTACAGGTGAATTAAGCGTGGCAAGAGCAGAGGTGGCTTCACAACGGGAACCTCAGCTGCAAAGCAATGACTCCCTCTCCCCTGATGATTGAGACACTTGCTCGCAATGCGAGAAAGTGTCACCTCAGACTAGTGGGTCCTCTCTATTGTGCCAGAAGGGTATTGCATCAAACTCCATACAACTGCTCCCAACATCCCACCATGTCATCATGCCCTAAATTCAGGCAACCTTCACCTTCTGAAGTAGGAGATACAAGTGCTGTTAACACATGTTCTTTAGAGCTAGTGGGCAATGCACTGTGCATGAACTGGCATGGATATATGCCAGCGTTTTTCTGCCTCTCCAACCTCATACCATAGATGGTTAAGAAAAGGAGACTGGTTTCTGACTCTCAACCTAGTTGCTCCAGCCTGTGTAAGATGGCTGTGGTATTCAGTGTTCCTGGAGGGGTCAGTCAGTCCCCATGAGTAGATACCCTGAGGTCGTACCTTCTCACTCCACTTCAGGGTCAGCTTAGATAGTGAGATGCTGAATCTTGCGACCTGGCACCTGAGTTCCTAATGTACAGCTACCTCAATCTTCCACTAGAATGCAAGGTTATCTTACGCAAATGGTGAAACCCCACTATGCTTTCTTGCTATATGTCTTGTTGGAAAAGGTTCATGCATTACTGCATCTCTGAACATTTAAACGTATTTAAAGTTTTTGTGCAGGAGGTGATTTTTAACCTCCTGCACCTTTAAAAAGGCCTTCCTTAGGCTTCCAGACACACTTATTTGCACTTGCAGCCTACCTTTAGAACAGGCATCGTTCATCTCCTGTTCATGTCCCAGTAATGACTTCTTTCATGAAGAGTCTAAAGAGGGTCATATCTCCCCTGACATCCTCCGGACCAGTGTGAAACCTGAATGTGGCACTCATACAACCTATGATTCCACCATTTGAGCTCCCACACTCTTATGCCCTGCAGTTCTTGTCTTGGAAGGTGGCATTCCTAGTTGTAATCACCTCCATCAGATGCATTGGTGAGTTCCATTCTCTTACAGTACAGGAACAATCCATCCAGGTTCTCAAAGATGGGATAATTTTTATTACCAGCTGTAAATTTCTGCCTAAAGTCATATCAACTTTTCACAAGATCCATACCATTGAGCTCCCCGTCTTCTTCCCTCAACCATAGCAAAAAGGGTCTTCCACACTCTGGATGCTAAGAGGGTGCTTATGTTTTACATTAATGGAACTAAGCCTCTTAGAAAGTACAATCAACTTTTAGTTATCTTTGTGTAACCACACACGGGTCATGCCATCTTAAAGCGGCCATTGCAGGTGGATAGTTGAACACATCCAAACCTGTAATGCTAAGGTCAATCTCACAGTCCCCGTGCTCCCAAGAGCTAACTCTACATGTAAAAAGGGGACTATGTTAGCCTTTTTGGGTAATATCTCTCTGACTGTTATCTGCAAGGCTGCTACTTGGTCAGAGCCAAACACCTTCCCTAAGCATTACTGTGTATAGCTGTTCTAGTTTGCCAACAGGCTTTAGTTGCCCAAGCTCCACTTAGAACACATTTTCAAACAACTTAACCATCTGCTCACCAGCCACCACTTTGGAGAGGGACTGCTTTATAGTTTTTGTAAAGCATGTGTATATATACAGCCACAAATGCTACCAACGGAAAATGTTACCCTGTAACCATCTGTTCGTAGTGTAGAGTGCTTTATATTTCACAGGCATCCACCCTCTTCGGAAGCCAACGATGATCAGATGTTTGTGTCCTTTACTCACTTTACTTTGCACAACACACTATCTTTGACACTGCACCCTAACATCCTATTTCTAGGAACATGATGCCTTTCCTTTGTCCTTCATCAAAGTTGTCTTTAAGGAAACTCTTCACTCAAGGCATCTTCCCAGAAACTCTCAAGACAGGCCAGATCCTCCCACTCTTAAAGAGACCTACTTTATACACTGATGACCTCGCCAACTGCTGGTCCATCACTTACCTATCCTTCCTCGGCAAACTCATTGAAAGAACAGTCTATGCTCAGCTCCAAGAAGACATCAATGCCACCCATCTTCTGCATGACACCTAGTGTGTTTTTGTATCAAGCTGCAGCACAGGACCTCTACCTTACATATTGCAGTTAGTGCCCTCCTGACCAGAGATCAAAAAGACCTGTTCGGAAATTTGCCCTATGTGGCACATTTGGAGGTTGCTGTCAAACCCCTTTCAAGAGTTGCCAGCCCCATTTTAGTGTCAACATCAGTCTCCCTGGTAGGAGCTGACTCGCACTTCTTTTGGGGTCGCCACACCCCATAATCTGGTCAAGTTCAGTCGAAGCTGTCTCGCCTTTTTTTTGTGAACGATCATAATGGTTAAGGGTGCCACGCCCAGCCATGTGGTTGAGATTCAGCTTCTTTACTGAAGCTGACTTGCTGCTTTTTCTTGTGATAAACCTTGTTTGGTGATAAATTAGTGTGGTAGGGCCTGCCATGATAGTATGTGAATCTAGAAGAGTCAAGCTACAAAACTATTGTACCTAGTTTCTTATGCAGTGTTACTTCAATTTTGTTGCCTTTTTGTTCAACCCTGTTTTTGCTGGCTATAGAACTCTGTGCTCTTAACCCCTGCTAACCAGTGGTAAAGTGCTTGTGTCCTCCTTTCAACATGGGAAAATTGGTATACACCTGATCGGTTTATTTAATTTGCCTATAAGTCCCTAGTATATGGTACCAAGTGTACCCGGGGCTGGTAAATTAAATGCTACCTGTGGACTTCAGCATTCATTATGCCACCCACTGCAATAGCACTGTACAACCTGTCCCCAGGGATACCATTGTAGTCTGACTATGCAGTCTTACCCTGCAAATTTGACCTGTAAAAATAACCCCTTTTTACAGGTCTTAACCTTCCTCTTAAATATTGATTCACCCACACCGCGGCGCAAGCTGGAGCCAAGCGCAAACTGACCAAGGGGCCCAGAGGACGATATTGAGCAGCGATGGAGAAGGGCAAGTCGGCGAGTACAAGGGGGCCTAAGGTGGTGCAATCAAATGCATTGGATCGCTACGCTCTCCCTAAAGAAGTGATTCAGAGACGCCAATCTAGGGGCAGCCCCACGTGTGAACAAGTTGGAGAAGAACAGGACCTGTCGCTGAGGGACGTCATGGAGGCCATATCCAACGTCAAAACCTCCCTGGAACACAAAATGGACACTTGCCATCGATGTAAATTTAATCCGAACTGATCTCTCCAAACTCAGCGAAAAAGTCAAGCAGGTAGAGATTACCACCTCTAGCCTGGTGGGAGATGTGACGCAGCTCCAAGAGGAGATGCAAGACATGCGATCATTTCGTAAGGCGACCGAGTTAAAGCTGGATGATTATGAAGGACGGCTGCGTCGCAATAACCTACGGATTCTGGGGGTTCCGGAAGGAGCCGAGGGGCGGTCCCCGGACCTCTTTGTGGAGGACCTTATCCTGCAACACCTGCAACCCAAGGGTCTCAGCAAGTTCTTCGTCATCGAAAGGGCCCACAGGGTCCCCGGAGGTCGCCCCAGGCTGGGAGCTCCTCCTCGCCCGATATTGGCTAGAGTTTTGAACTTCCGTGACCGAGATGGAATTCTCCAGAATGCCAGGGCCCGGACCAACCTCCGGTACGAAAATGCAGAAATTTCTTTCTTTCCGGATTTTACACAACGAGTGCAGAGGCAGAGGAGTTCATTCATCCCTGTTAAATGGACGCTGAGAGAGGGAGGTTTCAAGTACTCCATGTTATTCCCTGCGCGCCTCTGGGTAGAGGCGGAGGGAAAAGCCTGGTTCTTTGAGCAACCGGAGGAAGCAGCGGAATGGCTTGACCTACACTCGAATCGTGCTGCACGCGGCCGCGGAGCTGAAGAGGTGGATGCCCCTCAGCTGCATGAATGACGGGGCCAAGAGGGGGACAGAGTCTCCGTTATGCGGACGCTTTCCGGTGAAGACCTGGGACAGGTAACGAGCGGGGTGGGGGCCGATCATCGACGGGGAAGTCCCCAACCAACGGCCCAGAACTGGGGTGCGTGACTCTCTGAAGGATTTAAATAGCCACCAAGTTGGGGGGGGGGGGGTCAGCTAAACGTTATGACACGACCCTACGTTTTCTACTTTTAGTGCACACACAGGGCGACAGGCACTCTGCAGAGTTCTACATGGGCAGTTCTAAGCCCACAGTGCGAGGAGGCAGGGTGGGGGGCAGTTGGGAGGGGGTTTTGTGTTTTTATGTTATTTTTTTTGCATTGTTACTCGATTTCTATTATACAACAGAGGAGGCTGTAATCTTTGAACTAACTAATGGGTGCGCAGGGGGAATTTTTTTTTAGGATATTCAGTTGGAATGTTAACGGACTTGGGGACAAGATCAAGCGCAGTGTAGTCCTCCAGTATATCAAACGGCAAGCCCCGGATATTGTCCTACTACAGGAGACACACCTCATAGGCAACACGTGTAAGGCAATGCACAGGTGGGGATACAAGATGGTGGCCCATGCAGGGTTTACCTCAGGTTCACGGGGAGTGGGCATCATGATGAAAAACTCATTCCCCCTAGCTGTGAGTTCCACGTGGGTAGACGATCGGGGCAGATATGTCGGGGTGTCGGGCGTGTGGGAGGGGCGTCCCACCACACTTATGTCTATCTACGTCCCTCCGGGACTACAGAACACAACATTTACAGACCTGGGTTCTGTCCTGCTCACCATTCCAGACAGCCTCTTGATCCTCGGGGGTGACTTTAATGCAGTAGTCTCAGGCACACTAGACCGCTATCCCCCGCGAGAGGTGGAGCCCTCTTCTCAATGGCTGCCCGACTTTCTCGACTCCATGGGACTGGTAGATGGGTGGAGAACATACCATCCAGACCAGCAGCAGTACACCTTTCACTCCGGAGCGCATAATAGTCTCTCCCGTTTAGACTACTGCCTAGTCCCGGCAGCGCAGGCCACCTATATACAGGACATCAAACATCTAGCTAGAGGCATTTCAGATCACTCGCCGGTATGGACACACATAGCCCTTAACCACACCACAGTGGGCAGGCTAGCTCCCATTCACCCCTGGTACCTGAAAAACCCGAAAATCCGAAAAGACCTAGTGAAAGCTATGGATAACTATTTCTCAGATAATGAGGGCTCTGTTTCCTCGTCCCAGACACTGTGGGAAGCATTTAAGACGGTAATTCGAGGCCAGGCCCTGTCGTTTTCTGGCGTGAAGAAAGACAAACACAAAGAAGTAGTAGATATTGAGTCAGAAATTGGTACTCTGGAGGGCGACCTAGAATCTGGAGCAACGCCAGAAAAGCTCCTCTTGTTGAGCCTGAAACAACACGAATACAAGGCTCTGGTGACGGACAGGGCGAAGGCGCTGAGTAGGGAGCGGCTGGGCAGGATCTATGACCTGGGAGATAAGGCGGGGAAACTCATAGCATGGCTCGACAAAAAAGAGTATGCGAGCAGGCTTGTGCCGGAACTTAAGGTTGAGGGAGATATTTCCCTCATAGAGCCGCAGGCCATAGTGGATAGATTCGCCACTCACTTCTCTACTGTATACAAGACGGTAACCCCGCACTCCGAAGAGGACTCTCAGGAACTACTACGAGACATTAGGCTCCCCCAACTCTCCTTAGAGGATCGTCAATATATGGACAGTGACTTGACAACGGATGAGATAGGGCAAGCAATCCGTTCCTTGAACTCAGGGAAAGCTCTCGGTCCTAATGGACTCCCTATCGAGTTATACAAACTCCGGCCTGATAAACTGGCACCGTATCTGAAGGCCATGTTTGAAGAAGCCAGAGAGGGTGGTATGCTGCCCAGGGAGCAGAGGATTGCGACCATAGTTACAATACACAAAGAGGGCAAGTCCAAAACTGAATGCACCTAGTACAGACCCATCTCCCTTCTCAATGCTGAACCTAAAATATTGGCCAAGCTTATTGGCTACGCGCCTGGCTAAAATAATCAGCGCCCTAGTTCATCCGGATCAATCTGGATTTATGCCCCATAGGAACACAGCACTAAACCTGCGCAGAGTCCATGGCGTAATGAGGAGAGCGCATACTATTCAAGAACCAGCTGTGGTCGTGTCTCTGGACGCGACCATGGCGTTTGACACTATGGAGTGGCCTTACCTATGGGCAGTTTTGGCTAAGATGGGCTTCGGGCCCAAATTCATCCAGTGGGTACGTCTCCTATATTGTGAACCCCTGGCTCAGGTGGTAGTTAATAACAAACTCTCAGCGGCCTTCACACTTCGCAGGGGAACCCGCCAGGGATGCCCGCTTTCACCCCTCCTCTTCGCCCTGGCCCTTGAACCTTTTGCAGCTTGGATTCGTGGCGACCCTAGAATACGAGGACTGAGGTGGTCCCCGGACTGGGAGGACTGCATCTCCCTATATGCGGACGACATCCTCCTTTACTTGGCCTCTCCTAAACACTCCCTGACGGTGGTATTAGATATACTAGAAGTTTTTGGCAGATTTTCTGGCTTTACTGTTAACTGGAGTAAGTCCCTGCTGTATGCCCTCAACGGAGATCCACCCATCCCGCCGAGGAACTGTCCAATACAGATTAACACCACCGGGTTCAAGTATTTGGGAATATTTGTCTCCCTTGACCCCTCACTCCGATACGAGCGTAATCTCCTCCCACCCCTGCACAGACTCGAAGGATATTGCTAGCTGGAAAAAACTCCCCCTTTCGCTTTTAGGCAGGGCAGCCCTTTTTAAAATGATGTCTCTACCTAGATTCCTATATATCCTGCAGAACACTCTAGACCCTGTCCCGATTCAATACTTTAAGGAGATCGAGAGTCTCCAGAGAACTCTGATATGGGAAGGAAAGCCCTGTATCGCCTTGAACAAGCTTACGCTATCGTGGTACGATGGAGGTATCAGCCTCCCTGACATTAAAAAATACTATTGGGCAGCCCACTTAGCCGCTGTTAATCACGGCACCTATGGTCGCCCTGATGACCCTGGCTACGCTATGGACAGATGGCTCCTCCCGGGGGGGAATTATGGCAGGGCACTATACTCAAGGCCTAGACGGTTTACCCTAACCGGCCCCACCACACACTCCGTTCAAATCTGGCACAGTGCGACTAACCCGCTCGGGTGGGGCAATAAATTGACATTAGCAACTCCATTGTGGGACTCCGAGAGGCTAGATAGTTTGTGGAAGACGAAAGGGTTTGACAGGTGGGAACTTATCGGAATCTCACGCATCAAAGACATTTGGGGAGCAGACGGGGTCAAGTCTTTCGCTGACCTCCAAAAAGAGTATAAATTGGCAGACACTGAATACTTCCGCTATGTACAAATCCTGCACTCGCTCCATACGCACCTGCCACGGGACACTGTCCCTCCCGACTCTTCACCGTTGGAAGACAGAATACTAGACGGGTATCTACCCGATAAAACCATCTCCCTCATATATAAGAAGTTAATCAATAATGGGGAAAACCTGCTCCAATCACTGCGGGAGAAGTGGATAAGGGATGGTATTGAGCTGGATGACGAAGACTGGCAGGAGGCGGTATCCTCGCCCAGGGTAGTGGCCATACCGGCCTGCCTCAGATTAGTTCCGCTTAAAATCCTACACAGGGTCTATATTACGGGGCCTCGTCTGATACATATGGGAGGGGCGGATGGCGGGGAGTGTAGGAGGAACTGTGGACAAACGGGAACATTTATGCATATTATTTGGGAGTGCGCTGCCGTCAGCTCATTCTGGCGCAAGGTCCACGACGTCATTAACACGGTGCTCTCAGTTTCCCTTCATCCAGAGGTGAGAAGGTGCCTCCTAAACATCTGGGAGCCCACAGATCTGAATACCGCCCAGATGCAATGGTCCACACTGGGGTTTATGATAGCGAAAAGAAACATTGCACAGCGGTGGGGCGCAGTTCAGCCCCCCACAATAGAAGCCTGGGAGAAAGATCTAGACTGGTGCATGTATAGGGAAAAAATTGTGTACCTAGCCAGGGGCTGCCCCAAAAAGTGGTCCCGTATATGGAGCCCCTGGAATACATACCGCGGAGAAATATGCTCACCGCCTCGCTGCTTTGATATTGAAGATCCGCCCTCACCGTAGCATTCCTCATTTAATGTAATAATGTACCATTATCCCTTCTCCCTATGGTATTTCACGGCTTGAAGTTGTTGACTCCTCTGTAACGTATTATTGCACTGATGTATGTTTAATAAAAAGAAATGTAAAAAAAAAAAAAAAAATTGATTCACTTATAAGTAGTCCTTCTTGTCCATAAGGCATGATGTATGATATTTAAAAGTAAGATATGTAAGCGTTTTCAATTTTAAACATGTCATTAGAGTAACTGTCACCTCAAAGTTATTTTCACTGAAGCAAGACTGGCTGTTCCATAGGAAAACACTGTGATGCAGTATTACATTCTAATACTGTATCTTGGAAATGGGACTAGCTGGAAAATAGATAAACAACTGCTTTTAATAGTTATTAAAAATGCAATTCAATGGTGAAGTTCGATTTTTCTTTTTTTTTAATATTACGGAAAAGTAACATTGTGAAAGTTACCATTTTCCTGTCTGGTTCCTGGATGCTAAATCTTCCTTTTGCTCTCCCACTTCTGCAAGCCAGTAATTAGCATTAGAATAAGCGTTTTTGAGTTGTGAACTTGCTCCCAGGAGCAAACACTAGGCTAACCTGAATCTGCAGAAATGACCCATCTAAACCTGGCACAATATGCAGGGGAGCGGAGAAGATCCTTTTTTACATTAAAGTGTCCAGTCCTGCTTGAATGCCCCATCCTGCTTACCAGGTCTGCTGTGGTTTTTCTTGACAGTTGAGGCGCACTTCTAAGAGGCCTCCCTTGTCATAGGCAATTGCTAGATGACACTTAGGCAAATGTTAGCTGACACTTAGGCAGAGGCCTTCTTTTGTCCCCGTCTCCCCCTACCCACAGCCAATCAGGCCCCAATCATCCAATCACAGTGGACCTCTTTGTCATTGCAGTGTTTCAGCCTGTTTGGCAGGTCTCGTGGATTTACATATAACATTAGGGGTGCACTGCAAAGGTCGAAGGCAGGACACCAACACAGTTCTTGTGTATTCCATGCCTGGTTGTTGAAAACTCAGCTTTGTTCTACCAGACATCTGTTTCTGAGGCTCTTGTGAGTACAGGGACTGCCTCAAACTGGATTTTAGTGTTAGATCTGGAAGGACACTAGGATTAGCATAGTATACTCCCCACACAGTTGAGAAAAGATTAAATTACAGTCGCACTCCTGATTCAATCACAGTTTAACTTTGCTAATTAGTTACTCAATTTTTGGGTGCCTGTGGGTATCACCTCCTGATCCTGAGGTGTGTTGTATATGAATATATATAAGGCGTTCTCCAACCAGGATAAAATGGCCCCACTTGCACTCCTTATGGTTGTGTTTTATAAAGGTAAGAAAGTACATCCAAGTGTATTTAGATTACAATTTTCTTTTATTCTTTTTCGTTGTTTCCAGAATAGTAATGTTTCCATTCACATTACATTATAGGGTTTATTTCAACGTCTTCACATATTTAAAGAAACCCTAATGCATTTTGGGCAGGGCCCTTCATCAGGGGATAGTTCCTGCCTACCGGCATGCGATAGAATACCTTCGTATTCACACGCGTTTACGGAGCATGGTTTCTATGTATCGCATGCCGGTATTACTGTCACAAAAAGTAGTGCCTCATCCTTCCTCCAGAGGAGCAGTTTATGAAAACTAGTAAAAGTATCCCGACCCCCCCCCCCCCTTATCCCCTATTCGTGTAATTTTGGGGCCTGAGGCTGGGGTCCCTTTCAGCGATTGTATCAGTTTGCTTACTTCTCTCCTTTTTCAACTCCTGACATCCAAGACAAACTCTGAACTCCCACCACGATGACGTCTGGAAAGGCCTCAACAAAATACCTCAGATCAGGTTGAATAGAGTCCAGAAGGGTAAAGGATACTCCAACAATGCTCTGGGTGGGTCCAGCATCCACTGAGCAGCACTTGGAACAAGGCAGGTTAGACATACAGCGCGAGGACAGTACACTACCCAATATGCTGCATCAGTCTTATGGCGAAACCTTAATATGAGCAAGTTATTCTTCAATATACAAAGAAGGGACTGGGGGGCTTTTTCCTCTCTCAGCATAGAGGGAGGTCCAGCATAAGTGCCCCGGTTGAAGTCTTAGGGAAAGAAGGTTATGCTGTTCCTCAGTGAACGGTATCTGGGCAAGGGAAATGAGGTCAACATGTTTCTCGCTCAACGTAAAAGTCTACATGCGATTCATCAGGACCTATATTGTGAAGACTATCTACACTCTTGGGTTGGCGATATGGTATCACATCCACATCAGCCAAACAAATACCTATTTGTGTACCTGTCAGACCTGGAACTACCTGTATGGGGAGAAAAGGGGTGACATTGATCATAATAATGAGGTACACATTACGATATATATACAGTTTCATTTCCCTTGTGACTCCAACTTGGCTTGTTTATCAGTGAATTGTGAAAGCCAATTGGTAAAGAACGTAAAATATTTAGAAATAGTGCCACACTGCGAGTGCCCACAGTGAACTAGTTCACTGTGGGCACTCACCGTGTGGCACTATTTCTTTACCAATTGGCTTTCACAATTCACTGATAAACAAGCCAAGTTGAGTTTACGTTGAGCGAGAAACATGTTGACCTCATTGCACCAATAGAGACGCTTTGACCTAAGACATTATACTTAGCCAAGCGCCGCACTGTTTATTTTAGCTAGGGTAGGAGACTTATTGATTAAAAATTGTCCTCACAGGTACTCTGAGCCCTATTTTAAATCACACACATAAACCATACATCTACACAGTTCTGGCCCCTCACCCGCACTTCACCATACGGCTATTGGAAGAAGATCTCCGCCAAAGTGCCCCTTCTACAGGGAGCCCGTTGGGTATTGCACCGCCGACCCGACGAGGAGCAGCCCAGATGATGAAGCATGACACCCGATTGGGTGTGTGAGGGCATTACAATCTAATAAATGGACTCCCAACTCTGAACCAAAGCGGTCAGGTTGGTGTCATTTCCCTTGCCCAGACACCGTTCACTGAGGAACAGCATAACCTTCTTTCCCCAAGTTATTCTTCAGCCTGTGGTCAAGCATGTGGACTGTTGCACACCACTGATACTTGCTGTCTAGTTTAAGGCAAACATGTTTTGTTGAAGATGAATAAAGCATGTTCTTTTTTTACAAGACTCATCGTTTTCGAGTGATGGCTTAGGCTATGCATTTTTGAGTGCAGCGAATCGTGACCCTATGAACTTAGGAAGTTGTATCAGGTGTCTGTGTTCATGCTTCTTTGGATGGTTTGACATTGGCATATGACTTAAATGCATTTAACAAAATGAATCATTCTCTACTTAGATTTCAATGCAGCACTTACAAGCTTTCTCTATGATGAAAATAAATCAGAATAACAGGTCTGCAAGCTGTTGCTTTCGTATTTGAACCACTGGTGATAGTAGTCTAAAGGATGATATGGATTACCGGAAGTATGTAACTGGACGTGACATTGTTACTTTTGGCTGTTTAGATTTTAGAATTTAAATGGTACTTTTATTGCAAGCTTAGCAAGGTAAAAGTAAATTAAATAAATAAGCATGCCTTGGTTTGCATTAAAAGTACCATTTAAAATTTAATTCACTTTTAGCATGCATCTTGCTACCCTTGCACGTGTCTGAATGAAGAAAAACAACGTGCCTGGGACTAATGACTCCTCTTTAGAAACAAAGTCGTCTTCTTTCATAAAACGTTTCTCTTATAACTAATTATTTTCGGCCTAGGATGGGCAAATCTGTGCAGTGTTGAATATGTCTGCT
Organism: Calotriton arnoldi; assembly: GCA_963921515.1. Lineage (NCBI taxonomy): Eukaryota > Metazoa > Chordata > Amphibia > Caudata > Salamandridae > Calotriton > Calotriton arnoldi. The sequence goes on from CAWUFW010003600.1 coordinate 384,626, forward strand.
ACACATTTTAAAGTCTTTGTTGTTGTCAGGCACAGATAAAATAAAATCCACTTTTGGACCGGAAAACAGACCCAGGAATTGCAAATGTTAAATAACTATAGCATTTGCTGTTAATGCATTATTCATATTGTATGGCATTAGCAAATCATAGAAGTGACAATATCTTGTAAATGGTGTTCAAGTCTGCTAGAAATCGTATCAAAAGTCTGTTTATAAGTTTTTTAAAATTAATTTTGCATTCTTTGCTTTTCAGGTTGTAGAAACCATTTTTAGTCGTATAGTTGACGTTCATGAACTTAGTGTAAAGCTTTTGGGTCATATAGAAGACACTGTGGAAATGACAGATGAAAGCAGTCCCCACCCTTTAGTGGGGAGTTGTTTTGAAGATCTAGCAGAGGTAAGCAGTATTTTTGTAACCGGTATTTACCACGTATACACCTCAAGAGGATGAGTTTTGCATTTTAGATCTACAGCTTAACCCACATCATCTAATATTACTGAAAGACGTACATTATCATTTCCAAGTGTTGGATCTGTTTTAGATTTGCAAGCTTTTTTTTATTTTACATTGTCCAACTAGAAACATTCAAGAATGTAATTCACTAATGGTGTTACTTTAATAGCTCATTCAGATAATCATTCCACTTTCGTATTTTTTTTCTCCAGCAATTTGACCCCTTTTCCGTGCAGGTCTTTACTGTTCTACTGGTTTTCCTTGCAGACATTTAAAAATAAGATTCTCTAAGTGCTTGCTATTGATAGACATTGGCAAGAGCTCATACTTTTTTCGTGAATATGTGATTTTTTGTTTACCATTTTCAAGATGAACCCGGTCAGAAAACATTCTAGCTATGACACAATCACAATTGACCCAAAAAATGTCATTAGATATTCTCATGATTACTTATATGGTGTCGTTTTATGCACTAAACACCACATTGCTGTTTGAGACTTGTCAAAGCTTTTCTTTCAAACCCAAAAAGGTAGCCACACAAGTGCTGCTTCCTATAATGAAGATCGTGCCTCTCTTCAGACCTTCTTTGTAGGGATTCTTCTTTCAGTAAGAAAAGCATGTTTCTTGAATCTGGAAAACTAAGGAAATGCCAGTGTTTCTCTTGTGAAACCTAGAAAAGAAAAGAGGGCCCTTAACCCCCCTTCTTTGAGATGTAATACATTTCATGGGCTGCTCTGTTGGTGTCAGTTAAGGGTGTACTGTATTACATATTTAACTGAATTACATATGTGTGCATGTCTCTATGTATATATGTTGAATTGGATTATAAGCAATTGGCAATGAAAGTAAAATCTGAGCGGTACCATGGTGTCTGAATAAAATATGTAGGTCAAGGTTCCCAACAATGTGTTTGAGAGAAGGTGCCAGTTGCCTGCTGGGCTGCAATTCCCATGCTCTCTGGGATTCAGTTGCTCAAGTCCTCCCAGGTGTCTCGGAAGACCTCCACCCTGTCCTAACCTAAGCCTTACAGGGTGGCCACGACACTGCCAAATCCACAATTCATTGTGGCCTGAATACCACAGATTCCATTGGGCGATCCATTGCTACTAGTTTCACCATTTGTCGCCACACCTGACTGTGGTCAAAAGACTTTTCAAGCAATGTCCAGTCGTCCCTTATGGACATGTCTTTTCTTCGTCTACAAACTTCCCTGTTTCCAGCTCTGCCCTCTGCAACAGTTCGCCCAAAGACCTTGAATTCATTGATGAGGGCTTAAATCACTTCCCTATCAAGTGGATTGCTAAGTTGCTTTATGCAGACGTGTCCCTTTGTTTGCCATTGTTCTTATATCAAAAAGTCAATAAAACTAATTAGTAAAATAAATGGGGAAAAGACAAGAGTACATGCTGAAACTGCAGAAGGTGTTCATTATGCTAATGCCGAGAAAGGTAGGTTTTTCAGAAAACAATACTTGAAGGATCTTGTAGGTAAATCCTACATGCACTTTGATAAGAGAAGGCTCCGGCTGTGAGTAAAGCTGTAATGCATGCATGGATGGATGCATGGAGAGAACTGAGTGAAGATTAGGTTTATCTAAGAGACCAGAAGGTTCTTTAGAAGTGAGGAAAATATTTATTCAAAAGACAAAATGATTTGAGAAAGCTTAGAGAAAACAAATGCTGACTTTAAACTGCCAAGTCAAATATGTTTTCTTCTTGTGCTGTGTTGTTGTGTCTGAAATATAAAAATACATAAAGAATTCAGGATATTTCAGATGGGTTTTGTCTTTATTGCATGGTGAGGGGGCAATATTTAGTTTAATTTATTTTGATGCGCATACAAGAATAAGAGAGCCGTATCTTCGGTATGTGTAAACTGCTTCTTTATAGCGACCAGTTTCTTTTCTTGATTTTGAACTTTTATGATCTATCTGAAAGAGACTGTTATAGATTCCTTACCTTAGAATTACCCCCAGGTGTCAGACTGGATCCGGAGAATTTTTTTTCGTTGCAGTACCCTTGCGCGCATCGGTAGATGGCGGCGATCGACTCTGCGTTCGTCGTCGGCGTCGTGATCGCCGGGATGACGTCACGGTATCTACTTAGACTCCGCCCCTGCGCGCTGACGTCAGTTCTTTCTTTTTCCGCGCCAGCCAGCGCAGATCCGGAGAGGGCGGTATCTTAGTCAATTTTTGACTAGCTTTTTTCGACTTTTTGTCGACATCTTTTTCGAGTCGTTCGACTCCTGGTGCACAGGGATGTCACATCGGCGAACTGGCTTCAAACCTTGTAACTCCTGTCACAAATTGATGTTGTTTACGGACTCGCACCTTGTGTGCCTGTGGTGCCTGGAGCACCGGCCACGACCCGAAGTTGTGCTCGGACTGTCGTGCCATGAATTCAAAGTCTTTGCGGGAGCGCTCCCGAAAGCTTCTGGGGGCCCGGCAGTCAGTTCCACACCGCTCGAGGTCCCGGATCCGGTCGCGGAGTCACCACCAACACTCTTCTTCGAAGTATTCGTCTTCGGGTAAGTCGAAGCACAAAAAGAAGGCGAAGAAGCACCGTCGCTCTTCGCGATCTTCCCGGCCGTCGCGACGCGGGATGCGTAAGGTCATCGTCCTTCGGCCCTGCCTGCGGAGCCTACTGTGTCGGCTCCGAGCTTCCCTCCATTCCCGGGAGCCGGAGTGACCCCTGCCCAACTTTGTAGTTTTTACGAAGCCCTCCATTCCATTTTTGGGTAGCCCGACTCCGCCGGCACGCCTTCGGGCCCCGCGGACTCGGCTGGGGCTTCTAGGCCTTCGATGCCGGCGGCTTCGGCCCGGCACCGCAGGGCCCCCAGGGATCCAGACGTGGATCCGGATCGGCGCCGGTCGACCTTACGACACCTCTGGCGTCGAATCCATTGACAATACCTCCGTCCCCTCCGACGCCGGTTGGGTCCCTAGCCGGCATCGACCCCGACTTCCTCCTAGACTTGGACGCGGAGCCGGACCGCCGTCGACTGGTACTTTTGTACCACTGTTCTACCCTGGTGTTCCTTATCGCCCTGAGTGGCAGCCAGAGGAGGGTGAGGAGGACTGGGAGGGTTCTGTTGACCCTTTGGCAGACCAGTTGGACTGCCATCTGCCGGACTGGAGAGAGGAGTTTGGTGAGGCCAGTGGTCTGGACACCTCCCCAGACCTTGGCATGCTTTCTCCCCCTACCGTGGCTATGGAGGAGGGAGTCTCTTACACTGTGGGGTTGCGTAGGGCGGCTGAGGCCTTGAACCTTAAGCTTCCTACGGTGGCGGTCAGGACCAACCTCCTGACCGAGGTGCTTCAACCGGCAGCGCCTTTTTCGGAGCCCCTCCTGCCATTCAGTGAGTCCCTCGGACAGCCTTCTGGGCACTTGGTCCAAGCCCAGCACAGGGGCTCATGTAGATAGGATGATTGTCCGATGCCACCGCCCGGCCCTGGGCGACCCCATTTTCCTCTCCCAACACCATACCCCTAGAGCTTGGTGGTCCAAGCCTCAACTTCCAAAGGCGCGTTCCCTACTGCTCCCCCAGATAGGGAATCCAAGAAGCTGGATCATCTTGGGAAGATGTTTTCTTCCGTCCGCTTAGGACAGCGGTCTGTGAACACCCCATGTCTCTTGGGCCGTTACACCCACTCTGTGTGGGACACGGTCACGCAGGTGCTGCCACAGTGCCCGGTGGAGGCCCGGGCTGTTCTCTCCTGTGCAGTTGCTGAGGGTAGAGATGCAGTGAAGTTCGCCATACGATGTGGGCTGGACACCGCGACTCGCTAGGCAGGACGATTTCAACGTCAGTAGCCTTGAGACGCTATGCCTGGCTGAGGTCCACTGGATTTTCGGGCGATGTCCAATCGACTCTTTTGGACATGCCCTTTGATGGCCGTCGCTTGTTTGGCAACAAAGCGGACAACACGCTCAAGCGCTTTAAGGATTCTAGGGCTTCGGCCAGATCCTTGGGCCTCGCTACCACCTCTCGCCCCGTGCAGTCTGCTTTTCGCCCCTTTCGTGGCTATTGATGGGGTGCCCACACCACCATGTTCCACCCAGAGCCACAGACGTGCGCAAGCTGCCCAGCCTCTGCGCGGCTGGGGACGTGGGACCCAGCGTCGTGGGTCTGGGGGCCAGCGGGTGGGCCAGTCCACCAGCGCCCCCTCTGCAGCACCCTCCAAACCTTCCAAGTCCGACTTTTCAATGCCACCAGTTAACAGTGGGTGGCAGGATTCACCATCACCCTCCCCCACTGGCACAACATCATGTCGGACAGGTGGGTTTTGCAGATAGTCCGAAGGGGCTACTCCCTCCCCTTCGAGACTACCCCTCACTCCATGCCACCCACACTCCATCGCATGTTGGAGGATCATTTGGCCCTTCTCCGTCAGGAAGTTACGGCTCTCTTGGCCAAGGGAGCTATCGAGCGAGTCCCTGTGCCAGAAGTAGGTCGTGGTTGTTATTCCCACTACTTCCTGGTACCCAAGAAGGACAAAGGTCTGCGTCCTATCTTGGATCTCTGGGACGTCAACCGCTTCCTCCGGAAGGAGAAGTTCAAAATGTTGACATTAGCTCAGGTCCTGTCTGCCCTTGACCCTGGAGACTGGATGGTAGCGTTGGACTTGCAGGATGTCTATTTTCACATCCCCATCCTGCCTGCCCACCGGCGTTGCCTACGGTTCACGGTAGGCCACGAGCATTTTCAGTTTACTGTGCTCTCCTTTGGCCTTACCAGCGCCCCTCGCGTGTTCACGAAAGTGATGGCGGTGGTCGCAGCTCATCTGCGCAGATCAGGGGTTCCAGTCTTTCCCTATCTCGACGACTGGCTGTTGAAGGCGAGTTCGCCCCAGGCTGTCGTCTCCCACCTCCAGACTAGGAAGACCTCCTGCATTCGCTGGGGTTCACTATCAACGTGCCGAAGTCGCACCTGATTCCCTCTCAGAAGCTCCTTTTCATCGGGCATTTCTGGATACAGCGCAGTTTCGGGCTTATCCTCCCGAACAGCGAGTCCGGGATATTCGGGCTATGATTCCGGTCTTTCAGCCTCTATCCCGGTGTTCAGTCAGAATGACCCTGAGGCTGCTGGGCCTCATGGCCTCCTGCATCCTGCTGGAGGATCATGCCAGGTGGCATATGCAGGCTATGCAGTGGGACCTGAAGTTCCAGTGGGCACAGCATCAGGGGAATCTTTCCGATTGCGTCCAGATCTCGGAGGGCCCTGCACACCAATTGCAGTGGTGGCTAACGATCTAGGATTGGGTCAACGGCAGATCCCTCTCCCTTCCACAACCAGAGTTCACAGTGGTGACAGATGCATCACGGCGGCCACATGGGGGAGGCGGAGATCAGAGGCCTCTGGTGGAGTCTGGGCTCCACATCAACCTTCTAGAGCTCCGGGCGATTCGTCTTGCACTGAAGGCATTCCTTCCCTCTGTTCAGGGATGAGTAGTGCAGGTGTTCACGGACAACACCACCGCCATGTGGTGCTCCAACAAACAGGGCGGGGTGGGGTCGTGGACCTTATGTCAAGAGGCTCTTCGCCTTTGGACATGGCTGGAACATCCGGACGTGTCCCTGGTGGTTCAACACCTGGCAGGTTCCCTGAACGCCAGGGCAGACGAACTCGGCCGCAGGTGCATGATGGATCACAAATGGCGTCTTCACTCAGAGGTGGTGTAATGTCTCTTTCAGCAGTGGGGAGAGTCTTGGTTAGATCTGTTCGCCACCGAACAGAACGTGCAATGTCAGCAGTTCTGGGCGTTGGAATTTCCAAGGCGGCCCTCGCTCGGCGACGCTTTTTGTCGCGAGTGGAGTTGCGGTCTTCTATACGCCTTTCCGCCTATACCACTTCTGCCCAGAGTGCTGAAGAAGATCAAGCGCGACCGGGCCCAAGTCATTCTTGTGGCTCTGGATTGGGCATGAAGAGTCTGGTATCCCGAGCTATTGCACATGGCCATCGATCCTCCGATCAGACTGCCTCTTCGGGAAGATCTTCTGTCGCAGCAGCAGGGGACGGTCCTCCACCCAAACCTGCCCAGCCTCCACCTCCTTGCGTGGAGATTGAGCGGCGACAGTTGACAGCTTTCGACCTTCCTCCCGAAGTCTGTAATGTAATCTTGGCAGCCAGGGGTCGCTCCACTAAAACGGTATACGCCTGTAGATGGAACAAATTTGTGGCATGGTGCACAGCAAAGGCTGTGGATCCCCTTTCTGCCCCTCTATCAGAGGTTCTCCTCTTCATTCTTTCTTTGGACTGGCCGGGCTCTGCTCTGGGCACCCTCAAGGGCTATCTTTCGGCCTTTCTTCGGCTTCCTGATGAGCCTTCTCTTTTCAAGTCCCCTATTGTAAATAGATTTCTTAAGGGCATTACTCACCTCTTTCCTCCTATTTGGTTCATAATGCCCCAGTGGGACTTGAATCTGGTACTAACGTACCTTATGTGTGCTCCTTTCGAACCATTAAATAATTGTCCTCTCAGACTCTTGACTCTCAAGACTGCTTTTCTGGTTGCCATCACCTCTGCTCGCAGGGTGAGTGAGCTTCAGGCTCTTTCTTCTAAACCTCCTTTCCTTGCTGTTCATCCGGACAAGGTTGCCTTCGAACTCGACCTTCTTTTCTTCCCAAAGTGGTTACCTCTTTCCACATAGAACAGACCATCATCACTTTGCCCACCTTCTTCCCGCCCCGCACCCTTCCAAGGAGGAAGAGAGACTCCACCGTCTGGATCCAAAACGTGTGCTATCTTTTTATCTGGATCGCACAAAATAATTCCGGGTGGATGATCAACTCTTTGTTGGCTATATGGGCGCCAAGAAAGATTGGGCCGTGCAAAAACAGACCATCTCTCGATGGGTCGTCCTTTGCATTAAAATATGTTATTCCTTGGCGAAAAAGGAGCCTCCGGTAGGACTGCGCGCCCACTCCACCAGGGCGACGGCAGCCACTACTGCTTTGGGACGTGGAGTCCCCCTCGGTGACATCTGCCAGGCAGCCACGTGGGCATCCCTGCACATGTTCACAAAACACTACTGCCTGGACAGCCAAGTCCGGAGAGACTGCTTCTTTGGCCGTTCAGTTCTCCAGGACTTTCTGGTGTGAACTTGGATTGCAGACCCACCTCCGGGTATTGCTGGGGTATCTATTCTAAGGTAAGGAATCTATAACTAATAGTCTCTTTCAGATGAACAAGTTACTTACTTTCGCTAATGATATATCTGTAAGAGACATATATTAGTTATAGATTCCTTACCGCCCCACCCACCCTCCCCGTTCTGCGAACTGACTTCTAGTGTAAGGGACTCCCTTTCAGGGCCCTAGTTTAGTGCACCAGTGGTCAGTGTCTTGCATGGCTCTGCGCTTCTGGCGTGGAATGTCGTGTAAAGAACTGAAGTCAGCGCGGAGGTGCAGCGTCTAAGTGGATACTGCGATGTCATCCCGGCGATCACGACGCTGACGACGAACGCAGAGTATACTGACGCCACCTACCGACGCGCAAGGGTACTGCTACGAAAAAATTTCTCCGGATCCAGTCTGACGCCTGGGAGTAATTCTAAGGTAAGGAATCTATAACTAATATATGTCTCTTACAGATATATCGTTACCGAAGGTAAGTAACTTGTTCGTTAATGCTAGATTATTGTTCCGGGATTTTGTATCCTTTCTTTTGGGGTGTAGATAACCTATGAATAACAGTGACATGTTTTCCTCTCTATTATATTTTGAAATGTTTGATATTTTTGTTGAAGGTATTCAGTACCACAATGAAGATAGAGATTTGGGTTTGTGTTTATTTGTTTTATTTTGACCTCGCAATTGCGAAGGCACAATGTGCAACATTATAGTGTACTGTCAATCCGGTTGAGTTGATTTGACAAGCGTTCTAGGGTCCCAGACCAAGTCATTTCCTATGTTACACGGTTCTTTGATTGTGCGTTTGATGATTTTTAGGAGTTTGAGTTGCCTGTGAGTGATGTGGTTTCAAATGTTAATGTGAATGGGGATGGATAGAAATAAAGCAAAACCAAAGGGGATGATGGACGGAGTGTTGAACATTGCAAGCACTCACCCCAGTCAACTGATCTGGGTTTAATCCATCATCATTCTTTAGCTCACTCCGCCACCCCAGTTCAGACATGGCCATATGCAAATCAGTCTGACCCTGTGCCTCATGGGAACAGTCCAGCCCGAACTTGCAATGTTCAACACTCCGTCCATCATCCCCTTTGGTTTTGCTATGTTCGCCCTAAGTTGGCTGGGTATGCCCAGACGTGGGTCCCTTGCTCACTTTGCCACTGGATTCAAGATAGCCTGGCTGATGACGGCTGTAAGCCAGAAACCGGTCCCAGGATGCTTGTTTCCGGTCCAGAGAAGACATGGCTTGGCAGTTCGGGCTGGACTGTTCCCATGAGGCACAGGGTCAGACTGATTTGCATATGGCCATGTCTGAACTGGGGTGGCGGAGTGAGCTAAAGAATGATGATGGATTAAACCCAGATCAGTTGACTGGGGGTGAGTGCTTGCAATGTTCAACACTCCGTCCATCATTCCCTTTGGTTTTGCTATGTTCGCCCTAAGTTGGCAGGGTATGCCCAGACGTGGGTCCCTTGCTCACTTTGCCACTGGATTCAAGATAGCCTGGCTGATGACGGCTGTAAGCCAGAAACCGGACCCAGGATGCTTGTTTCCGGTCCAGAGAAGACATGGCTTGGCAGTTCGGGCTGGACTGTTCCCATGAGGCACAGGGTCAGACTGATTTGCATATGGCCATGTCTGAACTGGGGTGGCGGAGTGAGCTAAAGAATGATGATGGATTAAACCCAGATCAGTTGACTGGGGGTGAGTGCTTGCAATGTTCAACACTCCGTCCATCATCCCCTTTGGTTTTGCGATGGATAGAAATAGGCATATGGGTAAACAGCCCTTACTACGAATCCGTCACCCCGCATGTTGTTACAACGCATACCATTACCCCGCAAGGCGTAACAACGACTTGCGAAGTGGGAAGGTGTTGGATTTAAAATCCAACACCTTCTCTACTTTCCGCACAGACTGGAATTGGAATAGTAAATTATACTATTCCAACATCCAGTGCCCCCCTCCGCAAGTCGTTGTTACGACTTGTGGGGTAATGGTATGCGTTGTTACAATGCGGTCGTTGTAACGACCGCGTTGTAACAACATGCGGGGTGATGGCAAGCGTAATAAAGAGGCATATTCTGGTGGAATTGTTAGCATATGAGGTCATAGGTTTTTGAGCTGGGCTTGTTCCAAGAACATCAAAGAGTCCTAGATAAAGGAGGCTAGGTATGTGCAGAGCAGAGAAAAAGTGTGTGCAGCAATATGTTAATGCCAAGCCAAGTGGGGATGGTACAGTAAGATGAAATGGGCGGTTTTGTTTTTAAATGTGCTTTTGAGTTATCTGGATTTGGAGGTTCCTCGGGCAGATATTGGATCTGGTGGCTCATTGCACTAATGTGTCCACTCCAGGAATTTGTGTTCGACATGATGGTCAATAGGTTTAAATCCCTGCGGTACACTCGTTCATTGTTCCAGGGTCACTAAAATGAATACCACCTAGGTAACAATAAACAATTGTTATTCAACACCTCGGGTCCCTAGTGGAACTTGAGCATTACAAATGCATTTTTATCTTAAACTATGTAAGTAACAGGGTGGCTGTTCAACATGATGAGGTCTTGTGAATAAGTGTCATTTCTGTATGTTGGACCAATTCAGTCATCTCTGCATGTGCTACAGCTTGATGGTAGGTGGGGCCTGCTTTAAGAAGAGGGATGCTAGACTAGCTTACAGTTAGGTTAGTAAGAGTTTGGGACAGGCTAAAGACTTCTGATAAGTTTGCAGCTATGTTTATGAAGTAGAAATGTAAATGGTGAAATTGCGGGTAGTGTTGCCTGAGTAGGCCATCTCTGTTGAAACTCTCTGAATGTGTGACTTCAGATTTCCTTGAAGTATGGATCTAAGGAATATTGAAAGACACAGTGCCGGAGGTGGCAGTATGTAGCGTACTTTCCTGATGAAGGCATCGGGAGTAAGTGTGCCTTTCAGAGTTTTTTCCCCCCGTGGTGCTTGCTCTAGGATGAAGATTGGTTACAATGACAGAGAGAGAATACAAGCCTCATTGATGTACGTGTTTGTTCTAAGATCAATTAAGATATAAAGAGCATTGGTTTTCTTTGTAGAACATGTATATCGACTTGTATGTTTTTGCTGCTTTTTAAGAAATGTCCAGATTTAAATTTAGACGAATCAAATAAGTGATAATGTATTCTACTGTTGTACTAAGTTTTATGCTACAAAGTTTTATTTTTTGTTGCGGGAGGAGATTTAATGCTTGCTATGCTGCAATTGTGTGTTTTTATCTCTTCATTCAGTTACATGTTTCTCATTTATTTTTTAAAGGAATTGGCATTTGATCCTTATGAATCTTATGCACAAGAAGTATTGCGTAGTGGCTTCCATGACCATTTTCTCAGTCATTTATCAAAGCCTGGAGCAGCCCTATACTTACAGGTACATTCAGTGTTTTTATTTTAACGTTTAGGAATTATCAGCTTGAAATGAGTCCTCCCAGACAACCTTGTAGAAAACTGTTTGGTAATTTGCTTCATTAACTATGGGAGCCTAGTGAAGATTTTTCTCGGTTTGAACAACGTTTAATAAAACCATTTTCAAGCTGGAAAGTTTTTATTCTGATATGGACAGGAGAGGATTATGCCTTTCTTTCTTAACTTTATTCAGTAGCAGCCAAAAAAGCTGTCAAAAAACGATACTTCCCATATGTCAATGATTATGACAAAAAAACAGCAACAGACAGCATTTGACCCCCAAATTGCCAATATGCCCAACAGTGCATGCTGAAATAATCAGACTTTACTCATATACCTTCTTATTTGTCAATTAGCATAAGGTTCTGCATTATATTTGGAAAATCTACTGGTGCTACTGCATTTGTTCCATCTCCGAAACCTAGAAATCCTACCAGAACTTTGTCAATTACGTAGCCAACTCATTAGCCACAGCATATAAAATGTACTTAAATATCAAAAACATATTTTTAGAAAATAACATCACTCCTCATAACAGATACGTGGGCATTATAACAATACACATTTTCAATTGGAATCCAGTGGGGGGTAATCCTCTCCTCTGTCTTGATGCAATATAAACTTTCCTTTACGATAGGCAGGACATTTTTAATTCTTATGGATATTCTACCTGCAGATTCCTCACCTTTTGAATATCCCCAGGTGCCAGACTGGATATGGAAACTTTGCAGTAGCTCACCCACACCAGTAGGTGGTAATAGCGCCAGCTCTGCGCTGGTAGCAGCATCCGTATAAAGTCACTGAAACAATATACTGCCACTATGGCGCACTGACTTGGGTTCCTCTTTTTCCATCCACTTTGATGTTTATCCGGAACTGCTGTTTGTGACTTCATATTTTTTGCAGCATTTTTCACACAAAACGTTCAACTTTGTGCCGTGCTTGGGAGATATCCCCCTCTAATAAATCTGGGTTTACATCCTGCTGCTCCTGTCACGGATAGATGTCCATATCTATACATGACAGGTCTCCTTGTGATGCCTGGGGCAAAATCACAATTCGAAGTTGAGCAGAAAATAAATGTGGCCTAAGTTCATCAAGGAGCAGAAGGCTATTTTGTTCAAGGCATATGCGATTAACATCTTGCCCAAAGCCGTTCACAGTCAGCCTTGATGTCACAATTTTCTCCATCCTCAAGGTCATCAAAGGAGAAGATGAGGGCGCATCAAAGAAGAGAAGGGATGACGGCTCACCTCAGTATCGATCACAGTTATTTGACATCACTTTGCCCTAAGAAGCTCTTCCTGCAGTGCAACTGCATCCTTCTGTTCCTGCTCCAGAGTTCCGGTTCCGACCATTTCACTGGTTTTCCAGCCAGCACCTGCTTAGATGATATTCCTGGCTCCATCACCTACTCTAATATTTCTGGAGTTTCTGGCGTAGTCCCGCCATGAGTATGATTTTTAGGAACGCAACAATCCCCTGTTGGGCCACATGGGACTGTTTGGAGCTCTGTTAGGGATACTGCTGGCGGGTTCACCCTCAGCACCATTCAGATCCAGTGGCCTGCCCCAAGGAATATCTCTGGTGCAAGCCAGGGTTACACCATCGCTGAACACCTTACTAGTGGTTTCTTCACTGGTGTTGATACCAGTACCACTGACACAAACACTGGCGTTACCAATGACGATGGCCCTTCCACAGGAAGAGCCTACTAAAACTAAGTCTATCCTTATGCTATCTAGGAGGGACACTCCGAGATTGGCTGAAGATGTTGGGCATAGCAAGGAATCTCACATCATGTCAACAGTTTTAGGAAGCCCTTGGTGATACCTTTGGTTTAGATTTGGAACACATCGAAATGCCTGAGGTGATTCCACATGATGGCAGCGACCGCAGGGAGGTGGCCTAATTCCTGGCTCCTACATCGTCAGATACAGCTGACTACTTGGCATCACCTATAGCCTGCCTTACCGGCATCAGAACTGCTGCTTTTATTCAGTGAGGCCTTGCTTGATCCCATCAACGTGACTTTTGACAGTCTCACCTTTAGACCAGCTGTGAACAGACTCCTTGCCCACTGCTATAGACCGGCTCCATTTGATCCCGCTTTTCTCTCTAAGCATTCCTTACCAAAAAAGCTTGGCGGTGCAGGCCACCTCTTGCACTTAGCAGAATCTGAAGGCTTTCCCCCCCTGTTCTCCTTGATAGGGTGTCCCAAAAAATTGGAAGTGGTAGGAAAGCTGTTTTTCCGTCCTGGAAGTTTAGCCCTATGGTCTTTGAGTACCACATGCCTGCTGTCTGGGCTCACCCATGCTTTATGGGAAATGATTACCGTGGTGGTACCTAGCTGCCAGACTACTTAAAAGAGCACTTTGCAGTAGTGTTGTGAGATTATCAGGCACCTCTAGGCTAATTATTAGGGCAGTCCTGGACACTGGAGATCAGGGCCTACAGTTCGCTCGGAGAGCAGGTTCAGAAAATGAGCCTGCTAGAGTTATGGGCAAATTATCTGGCCCTGAAAGCATTCCTGTTCTCCTTCTGTAGCTGATCTGTCCAGATCTTAACAGACAACATGACCCTGATGTGGACTATCAACAAGCAGTGAGGTGTGCGGTCTCGTCGTCTTTGCAGACAAATCCTGAGACTGTGCTTGGGCACAGGTGCATGGGCTCCGACTGATCGCCAACCATCTAGCAGGCTCTCTGAACACCGGAGCCAACAGCCTGAGTCAGCATCATCTTGTTGATCACGAATGATGTCTCCACAGGCCTCGAAGCATCTACTCGCCCACTTAATATGACCCTTTCTGGCGCGAGAGCTGGAGTTGGCCAAGAAAAGGAGTTCTGTTCATTCAGAAAGTGAATAAGCAATAAAGATGACTTTAAATCTTGTTTTTATTGTGTCACAGTTGCTGTATGTTCAGTGACATAGGTCAAATGTCCGCTTATGACTTCTTACAAATTGTTGTTTATTTTATCCTGGAGATTGGTGTTTAATTTTCTTTTTCTGACTGCAAATTTTGAGAAATTTGTAAAGTAAACTCTGACAATCATGCTGGGATACAGGAAGTGTGAAATGAAAGGTTATAGAAAGTCAGTTTTTTTTTATCTAGCACACCATTTAAATAACTTGTAATTGAACTGTACAAATATTTCAAAATATATCAGCAGTGAGAAACATTTTCTGTAATTTTAAAATATGAAAGAAACAGATACTTTAATAGGATCAAAACAAATCAGAACACTTTATTGGTGATGTGCAAATGATGAATATTTGCTGAAACCCCAATTTTCACACATTATCGTCTGTACGATATATCATTTTATCAGTAAAACTGCAAGTCATTGGGAAATGTTTTGGCCTTTTCAAAGGGAAATGTGCTGTCTGTAAATAACAGTGCGCTATCACATCATGCTTTAGTGATATATTTATTAAAAGAGAGTTTCTAAACATGAACTGCCGCCGCCCTGATGATAATGCTGTTAGTGAACTAAGAGGCAAGTCAGGTGTCATGTGTACCCTATAAATGGGCTAGATTCTTATTATATGTGGAGCAAAAGTTTAGTCTACTATATAAAACAAAATACTTTTTGCACAGCTGTCATGCTGAACTCGCATATTTGAAGGTGCTCTCTTATGTGATAATGAAGGAAATGGAAGCTCGGGGAAAGAAAATATTGTCCTAAGATCACACAATTTAAGACCAGTTTATGGGTCAAGAACATTACAGGTACGTCGAGTAGATTATTCAACTCACTAGACCTGCAGGTCTGGTAACATTTTTGTTTGTGATTTTTCGAGGCCTGTTCCACTCGGAGACGGTTAAAGACATCTTCACCCTGTGGGGCATCCCTCAAATGGATGTCTTTGACACTCTCAAGAATGCGTGTTGCCCACAGTTCTGTGCCTTCCAGTTTCTGTTGCGAGAGTACTTAGAGAATGCCTTTTGATCGATGTGGAGTTCATTACGCATTTTCCCCATTAATCTTAATTCCTTGGGTATAGAGGAGGCTTTGCTCGGGTTTCGGCCAAAGTCATTCTTTTCTCCCTTGATAGGCTGAAAAGTTTGTAGTTGTCAGACCGCCCCAACTCTCCCTGTGTCCTCTGCTCCATATACCTCTCAGAGCAAATCTTCTCTTCAGTCTGGGCAGGTTCTGCACCTCAATCTCCAGAGACTCTATCTTATTACCTAGAGATTGAGGAGGGGCACATGAGCTGCTTTCATCTGCTGCTGGGGGTGTTCATTGTTATATTGTTAAGACATTGCCCCCCCACAAAACTAGCCTACTGAGGATGATCGAACAGTTTTGTGGTGTGACATAATGAGCAACATGTAGATCCTTTGAAGGTTCACCTGTCTGTTGCGTTGCATTTTTCACTTAATTTAACTCTGAAAGATTGTTCAATAGACACTGTTTAAGACTATATTTCTGCACTTTCTGCCTTCATTTGTCTTCTTGACCAGCCATCCTTGTTCAAATCCGTGTTGCTTTAATGTTTTTGAAGGAGCTTACCTGTGTTTCCCCCAACACCAATTGTCCTGCCGGAGTTCGATCTGAGTTTGGTCTTTGCTTTTCTGATGGGATGGTCTTTTGATTCCCCTGAACAGTTGTGTTTGCTGACCTTGAAAGCGGTTTTCCTTGTAGCCATCACTTCAGCACATCTTGTCAGTGAACTTAAAGTGCTTTGTCCGCCCATGCTTCACCTGCATTCACCCAAACAAATAGGTTTTGAGAAATACTGTGGCTTTCTTGCCCTTTTCCATCTGGGGTGGTCTGTTACTTTTACCATCACCAATCACAACAAGGAGGGAGGAGAACCTCATGAGGTGGGTAGTTACTACTCAGGCTTTGAGAAAAATACCCACTCGCTATGGCGAGTCGGATATTATCAGAGTGAGCTATATTTAGGGCCTACTCACCCATTCTGGCAAGCTGACAACAAACTGGTGTTCTGTACACTCGGAAGTGAAGGAGCAATAAAGATGCCTTTAAATCTTTTTTTTATCTTGTCACATTTGCCCTGTGAATTGAGATCGAGGATAGAAGTCAGTTTACATCCTGTTACAATTACATTTCTTTCTCTGACTGCAGAGTTCCAGGATTTTGTAAAGTGAACTGTCTGACCTGCTGTACGAGAGTGTGAAATGAAAGTCTTTAGGGTGTCCGATTTAATTCTAACAACAAACATTTAAATAACTCATAAGTGAACTGTACAAACATTTCAAAATATATTTCAGTAGTTATGAAAGCCCATTTTTCTGAAAACATATTTTAAAAGGATGAAAACAAATCCGAACACTTGGGGATGTGCAAATGATAAATATGTTTGGTGAAACCCAATTTTCACAGATTGTTTATGCACTATATAGCTTTATCAGTAAAACTGCATGTTAATGGGAACGTTTTTGGCCATTTCCACTGGACATTTACTCTGTAAGTCATTGTGTGGTACCACATCATGCTTTAGTAAAATATTAATTAAAAGTGAGTTTTTACACATGAACTGAGACACACTCATGCCCCTCCCTGCCTTGATGGCAATGCTAGAAGTGAACTAAGAAGCAAGTCAGAGATCATGTGTACCCTATATGGGAGTAGATTTTTATTATACATGGAGCACATTTTTAGTGTATTTAATCAAACAAAAGAGTTTTTTTGTACAGCAGAAATGCTGAACTCACTTATTTGAAGGTGCTCTAAAATGTGACGGGAAAAAAAGCAGCTCTGTAAAATAAAATATTTGCCTAGGGTCACACAATTTTAGACCAATTTGTGGGTCAAGTAAATTACAATTAGGTCGAATAGATTATTCAAGTTATCAGACCTGCAGGTCTAGTAAAATTTTTATTTTTCGAGGCCTGCTACTACATCAGTTGGGCCGAAGGAGATGAGGTCTGAAGACCAGATCTTCATTGGGTATGTAGGCAATGAAAAGTGGAGGCAGTTCAGAAGACAACCATGTTACGCTGAATTGTCCTCTGTATTAACATTTGTTATGCTCTTGCTAAGAAAGAACCATCAGAGGGAGACTACTCATTCCACTAGAGCAAAGACTTAAACATCTCCCAGAGGTGTTCTTTAGGCGGAGATTTGTTGTGCGGCAACGTGCGCTCCGCTTCCCATTTTGTAAAACACTAATGCTTGAATTCAAAAGTGAGAAGGGATGTCCATTTTACTCATTCCTTTTGGCAGGATTTCCTTGACTGATGACTCCTGGGGGAAGGAACTGCTCTAGTATAAATGTATTATTTCAATTTATTAACACTATAGTCGTTTATACATGCAATAAGAACAAGTTAATAGTATCTATGGTGGCCTGTGCCATTTAAAAATAATTAAATTATATATTTTTTTTAAAAAGACATTAAGGCGGGTTAGCCAAATGAATGTGCTAATGTATAAAAGAGGGAGCAAAGTAAACTCGAACTCCCTTATTGCCATTCAGGTTGGTTCACAATGAATTTAAATGATATGTGGGCGCAAAACATGATCGTCTTTACAGCCGTTGGATGCAAAATCAAACGTTTGTCTGAAATAAAGTGCTTCCTGCAAACATTTTGTAGCAACTGCATCAAGCATAAGTTAGTTAAAACAATGATGCCAGTATGCAACAATGCAACAAAGAGCAGTTCTGGTGACTTTGCCTAGCTGGGGGCAAGCTCCAGTTTTGAGGACACATAGTTGCGTTTATAAAATGCATTTTCTTATGTTACAGGTGATGTAAAGAGTTTTTGTGTTACGGATCATCTCTTCGCAACGGACAGACATCATAGCTGCCATGCGGCGTTGCTTCTATTATGTTGGTGGATAATTTACCATTGGCGGATTTAGCGATCAGCTGTCTCTCAGATATATCCATAAATTTGACAAAGCGTGCTATCGCATGGGCGAATTCTCCTCTCTTGCATAAAATTATCGCTTGGTGACCAGTTCAAATTGCATTACAGTTAAAGACGTTCCGAAGCAGGAGCTTGTGATCATTTAAGAAAGTGCAGGTGCATAGTAAATGAATCATACCTTCCTTTTGCTGTTGGCACAGACTGCAGATTCCTGATGACTAGCTGTCTGACCCTTTTGGCTAACGATCATGCAAAGAGGATATACCGAAACTTAATTGTCAAAGCTTTATTTTGTAATTTACTCTGAATGCTTCAGCCAGAAAATCATGTGTCGATAATCGTTTATAAGAATTGAGTGACAGCCAAGCATGGCTTCTATTTCTAAATTTATGCTCATCACTAGCATGCAAGAGGCATTGTGCTTGTTTGTTAAAAACATTGTACGATGGGAGCCTTTTTTCATAAAGACTCGGTTTTTAAAAATTTGAAAGCCTCAGCAAGTGATATCACCCAAGCATTTGAATTTGCGTGCTCCCCAGATTACATTCTTCCAAATTTAGATCTCATTAGGTCAGAGTCTGGACCTGCTTTCTGTAATAAGAACATATATTTAAGGAGAGAAGCTGTATGAGCCACTTCTTGATCCATCATGCCGAATTCGAGTTGAATCTGGTAAAGCGAGTCTGTGTAAGGAAGATGGGAAAGAATGCAGTATACTTTGCCTTGTGATGTGTTGAGGAACAAACCGAACTTATCTGGAAAAAATGCTGTTCCAAACGCACATGTGAGTATAAGCTTTGCCTTTATCACTCTCAGTAACTTAGTGAATTTTGAAGATATCGTTCATGAAGACGCCTGAAAAGCTGCTAATAGAGATGCTACCTTTGGATTTAATGCGTTTAGATGTAGACTATGGGCATCCCGACCTTGCAGCCATGGTCCCAGATATTGGTAGTTGTTTCTCAAGACTGCTTTACCTTTGCTTTGCTTGAGACCCCTTAGTGTCTCAGCTCAGCGCTTGGTAGTGCATTTATTTGTGTATGTACAGTGAATTCATGCAAGTGTTTTTCCAATGGACTCTGCGCAGAGACGTTTCTGACGGGAAATTCTTTTGCACAGAAGTAACCCAACATTCATTTTCTGTTTTCGGTGAACAGTTTCAAGTTGTGCCTGGTAAGAAACTTATTCCATATTAATCTAAGTAAAAACTGATGTGATACTCTACCGAGTGAGGCTCTAGTCCAGAGACAGTCAAGTTACTTTGTGAATTCAGAAGAAGCATGAGCAGCATCATTGGTTGTAATTAGTTACATACATACGTATATATATATTCACTGAAAAAACCATAGGTTTTAGGGACAGTTATAGTTAGTTGGACATTGCACTCGTACAAAACCCGTGAAATTCCCCCGTTATAGTTAGTTCAGGTAACTATAACTCGCGCCCCCGCAATGCACTGCTGATGACGTCACATATTACATCACTCATGACATGGTCAGTGACATCACTGATGACATCACTGATGACATCATCCAGTGACTGTGTTTCTGTAAAGTTTAAATATGTTTAATATATATAGGGAAAGGCGTATTGAAGAATGAGTGGGTGTATAAGTGTCTGAATGGATGATTTAGTAGGTGCGTGACTAACTCTATAAGTGAGTGATTAAACGTATCTTACTGAATGCATGGGTTAGTGACTAAACTGGGTGAATGTCTGTATCCGTCTGTCTGTTGCTGTGTAAGTGGCTGCATGGGTTTGTGAATAGCTACATGAGTGTCTATATGAGTTATTGATTGGTTGTCTGAGTATCTGTATGGGTGCCTGAGTGTTTGTGTGGGTGGGGTGTGTGTGACTCTGTGCATAGATGTGTGAGTGGGTGATTCACTGGGTGGATGGTTTGAAGAGTGCATCTGTGATAGACTGTATGGGTGGGTAAGTGTGTGTAAGAGTGTGTTAGTGAGTGAATGTATGTCCTAGTGGTACATGTGTGAGTAACTACATATGTGAAAGGCAGTATATATGTGTGTTGGAGTATATAAATAGCTATAAGCGAGAGTGTGTGATTGTGAGAGTGACTGTATGGATGAGTGTGTGCTTGTATCAGAGATTGTATAAGAGCGTAAGAATGTGCTAGTATTTGTATGAGTAAGTGAGCTGGTGTGTGTATAACTGTATAGGTGAGTAAATGGGTGTGTGCTTAATTTTTGCATGACTGACTAGGTGTGTGAGTACCTCTATGGATGAGTGGCGGTGTGTGAGTGTTTATATAGGTGTATGAGTGCATATAATAGTCCTGTACTGAGTGACTATAAGTATGAGTGACTGTACGGGTGAGTGAGTAGATGTGTGTGTGTAGACCTAAGAATCAGTGAGTGTGTATATAGTAATTGGTGTTGGAGTGTCTATGGTTTTGACAATGGCAGTCTGTAATTTACAGTGGGTGTATCAAAAGTTATATTAGGGTGTGAGAAGATGCATCAAATTATCACATGGATGATGTCATCAGTGATGTCAGCAGTGATGTCATTTGAGATGTCATCAGTGATGTCACTGACCATGTCATGAGTGATGTAATATGTGACGTCATCAGCAGTGCATTATGGGGGCGCGAGTTATAGTTACCTGAACTAACTATAACGGGGAATTTCACGGGTTTTGTACGAGTGCAATGTCCAACTAACTATAACTGTCCCTAAAACCTATGGTTTTTTCTGTGAATTTGTAAGGTTTTTTAAATGCTAATTTCTAACTATAACGTGCCTGAAACCTATGGTTTTTTCAGTGAATTTCAAAGGTTTTTTAAATGCTAATTCCTAACTATAACATGTCTGAAACCTATGGTTTTTATAGTGAATTTCAAAGGTTTTGTAAATGACAATTTTTAAATGTATTAATTGTTATATTTATTTTTTTGATACTGATTTACTACATTTTTTTAAACTATTTATTTTTAGATATTTTATTTTTTAAAATACATTGTAATTACATTATACATTACATTACAAAATATACTTTCTCAGAATGAATTACTTTAGTTTAAATACTTTGCAAATAGGCAAAAAAACTTTTAAGTACAGCAGTTACAGTTGTTGCAATGGGCAACACAATTTCAAACACAATGCAACATTGAGCTCAATGTGAATTTCAAGTTAAATGCAATTAGTTACTTTATGGATTACTTTTCTAACCACAGGACTGGATGCTAGATTCAGACCTGGGACATCTCCTGTAAACAGTTGAGTAAAAGCGTTTTGGTTACAGTAGTGATTTTTAAGGAATATTATTGTATTTTAAAAGTTGACACTTAGAAACTTTTTCACATAGAATCACCAATGTTATCCTATGGGAGGAAATTCACTTAGCAGGTAAGTAGTGTTATCGTTACTTTTTCTTACTCAGTGGTGGATCCTGGATCCAGCACTGGTGCATCTCCTGTAAACAGTTGAAAGAATGTGTTTAAGTCATACAGGCGATTTTTAAGGAATATTTGCAGTTTGTGAAAATCGACACTGAAACTTTTCTACTGAAAACCAGACAATGGATTCCTATGGAAGGAAATACAAGTTACTGGTAAATACGGTTAGAATTACTTTTCAGGATCAGTACTGGGCTCAAAGATGCAGCACTGAGGTCTCTCCTGATAACAGGTGAGTAAATTGGAATTCGTAGTTCAGCTGATTTTAGAGGAATATTATAAAGTTCCAAAACTCCACACTTAGAAGAATTTCCAAGTGAAACCAGTCAATGTTAGCCTATGGAAGGAAATTCAAGTTACTGGTAAGTACGGTTAAAATTACTTTTCAGGATCAGTACTGGGCTCAAAGATGCAGCACTGAGGTCTCTCCTGATAACAGGTGAGTAAATCGGAATTCGTAGTTCGGCTGATTTTAGAGGAATATTTGCACAATGGTGAAGGAAGGGGGTGGGGCCTGAAGTGACATGTCTGCAAACACGCCCTGTTGCGCGTTTTAAGTTGGAGAATTAATTCCTCCTCAATCCCGAGGGTCCCTAGGGGCCAACTGGCCCACCAGATACCTCCAGTATGCTCCAGAGAGCTGCGTTGCAGAGAGGTGTTCAGAGGCCACGCCCCTTTTTACACCACTCTGCAACGCAGCTCCGTGGCGCTTACTGGAGGTACCTGGTGGGCTAGTTGGCCCCCAGGGACCCTCAGGATTGAAAAGGATTTAATTCCCCATCTTAAAACGCGCCACAGAGCCTGTTTGCACACGTCACCACTGTGCAAACGCGCCCCGTGGCGCGTTTTAAGTTGGGGGATTAAGTCCCCTTGAATACTGAGGGTCCCTGGAGTCCAACTAGCCCACCATGTACCTCCAAAAGCGCCACAGAGCTGCGTTGCAGAGAGGTGTAAAGGGGCGTGGCCTCTGTACACCTCTCTGCAACGCAGCCCCCTGGCGCATACCGGAGGTTCCTGGTGGGCTAGTTAGCCCCAGGGACCCCCAGTATTCAAGGGGAATTACTTCCCCTTCTTAAAACACGCCAGGGGGCGCGTTTGCAGACTGCTGCAGGGAGGGGCGGGGCCTCCGGCATGATGCCGTCTTTTTTTGTGTGTTTTTTTGCTTTTTTCTGCCCAGGGGGTCCTTGTGGGACCCCCTGAGCAGACCTAGGGGGTCAGGGTGTTTCTACCCTGCTCCCTTTGTGCGTTTTGCGCACTTGTTTCTTGTGGGTTTTTTTTTTTTGATCGGCGGGATCCGCGCACCCTAAGCGCATCCCGCAGACCTAGGGGGTCAGGGTGTTTCTACCCTGCCCCCTTTTTGCGCTTTGCGCACTTGTTTCTGTCCCTCGGTTCTACCGAGGGACAAAATGGCTGCCAACACTTCCTGATTTGGAGTGTTGACAGCCACTTGACAGCCAATTAGCATGCAGCTCGTGATCGGGAGGGTACGCGGACCCTACTCGGCCATAGATATATATGTGACTTTACTTTTGATTTTCTCAGGAACTACTGAACGGATTTACACCATTTAAGCAAAAGGCACGACACTGAACCAAGGGCTACCTCTTTGCCAAATTTGGGGTAATTCCGTTCAGCAGTTCGGGCTGTAGCTGCGACTAAAGGTTCCTATGGAAAAATGAATGGGGAAAACGCGTTTTGGGACCCCCCTTTTTTCTCGGCCCCCGCTTGACGAATCACCCCGAGACTTTCAGGATAGGAGCGGACCGGAGCGCCCCAACAAGTTGGAAGCTTTGCGAAGATTCGTCAACCGGCGCCAACGTTATTTCAAATAGAATGTTGCGGATTTCCTATGGAAATAGGTCCTAACTATAACTATCTACTGGCGACCGCCAGTAGATAATATATATATATATCAGACTTTTTCTAAAGAGAACTTCCATTTACAGTAAGAAAATAAATTCATCAAAAAAGAGAACAGAGAGAATAGAAAGGACACCAAAGAAATAGTTGTTAATTTGACACCGCACATTAGTCTTCATTTCTTCCTCAACTGATTTTCAGCGACTTCATTATTTAAGGGATTGGCTCAATCCTTGTATATTTTGGATAAAGCATAGCATCTATATGAAAATATTTTTGATGTGATTTGTTAGGAAGTTTCAATCTGTTGCAATGTATATATATTGTGTTATCTCTTAAATGCAGGTGCAGCATAACAATTTGCCCATAATTGAGAAGAGTAGTCTAAAAAGACAGAATAGGAGCAGTACATCCTCCGCTAGGCAGTCTCTCTTGTGTTTCTCTCCGCTCCCCCCTGCTGTTCAAAGTGGAACATATAAGTTAAAGTGGAACTTATAAAGCGCACCGATACTCCAGGGAGTGTCCCAGCGCTACAGGTGTGTTGGCAACTGATCATACACAAAAAGGAGCATAAGGGGGAAATAATAATCAGGTTGCCCCCCACTCATCAACTTCTAAATCTACAAAACCTTATTATTCAAGAACACTAATTAATTAACGGATATCGGGAGCAGTTTAAACACTATCCCTGCTCACGGGCTGGCTTTTACAATTATTGCCATTCACCTCCCGATCAGTGTGTTCAGTTTCCACTATTTGTCAATACACCAGGCGGCATTTCATCTTGTAAATAGCAAGAGAAAAAGTGTGTGAAAGGTCAGAAAGTACCTCACGTAAGCATCACCAAGGGAAATGCTGGTTGGTACTTACCAGTTTGCCCACGCTATCATCATTGGTAACTTTCACAACCATAAAGAAAAAAGGAAAGTGTCCAGATTTTGAGAGGTGAAGAAAAGAAAGAAGTGATGTGTATAATAATGCACTATAAGTGCTTGTGTCATTCTATACCAACTGGACCCCGTCGTGGAAAGAAATTCGCTTCTCCAAGCTAAAATGAGGTGTAACTCACTTGCAAACGAACATACTTTATTGGATCCCGTGAGTACCCTCAGATTAAAAGAACGGCATGTATTTGACCATTTCAATTAGGAAAGGCCAACATGTTTCGTTGCCAATCTACTTGCGGCAACTTCATCAGGGCTCGGGGACCAGTCTTCACCTCACTGGTACTTCAAGCTTAGCCTGTGGTGATTGACAAATAATAAAAGAAAGATGGTGCCAACCATTAAAAACACGTAAAAATCAATGACTTACAGCTTCGCCAAAAGGTCAACGCATGCAAGCCTGTGGAGGTAACATATTTACCAGGTGGTTGCTGTCATCTCTCGTACCCGCAACACACCATTACGGTGTGCCCACACCTTTTAGCCACGCATCCCCTGAAGATAATCAAGGTCGCCGCACATCAACCTGTAGGTGTATATATGTATATCTTAGTAAGTACACAATGGTCTACTCTCATGGCTGTGCCCTACAAGCCTCATTGTTATTCACAACCCTGCTTTCACTCATCCGTACGTTTTACTATGTTTAGTGGGTTCACCATACCCCCAGGGAGCCATCGTATCACCGTTGCACCATTGCACCAGTCCCGGTGCTCAATGCCTTTTGATTGTGTAAACTTCCCTTGTCTCTCACAGGACCCCACTCAGCTTCACCACCTTTTTAAATGCGATTCGCATGTTTTTGCGGAATCGCATGCTCGCTCTCTCAAAAACACCGGGCAGACACACATCCCCCATTCTTTCTGGTTCCCTCTTACCGCAGTCGCGGACGCCTCTGTCTCGTGCACGGTCACGTTGCACACAGCGTCCGCGCGTCCTTTCAAAAGCGAAACCCTGAAGTGTTACCTGGGTCACGCCATTGGCCTCACTCAGGACCCCGCCTCATATAGTGCTTCACATGCTTCCTGCTTGGCCACAGGGGCCATATTGGAACGGTGTTTCGTATTTTAACTTATATGGTGTATATCTTGGCATCTAAGCTGCGCTTGTGAAATGTTGTGCTTCACATGCTTTCTACTCAGCCACAAGGGCATATTGGAACGGTGTTCCATGTTCTAACATATATTGTGTATGTCTTGGCATCTTGTGCTTCACATGCTTCCTGTTCAACCACGGGGGCCATATTAGAATGGTGTTTCGTATTCTAACTTATATGGTGTATATCTTGGCACCTGAGCTGCGCTTGTGAAATATTATACTTCACATGCTTTCTACTCAGCCACGAGGGCATATTGGAACGGTTTTTCGTGTTCTAACATATATTATGTATGTCTTGGCATCTAAGCCACACATGTGACATTCCCCTTATATTCAGTTATAAAGGCATCTATCTTTCTCAAAAGACCAAGAATCTCTTTATAAAAATCCTTTTTATGGAAAACACAGCAATGATTTTCCTAACACCAAATTATATATCTAATTCTATAGTGTGCAAGTTCTGTCTGATCTCAACATACTAGAACTATGCTTTACATACCGAATAAGGAAGTATGATTGAGCGGTGCGTTGGAGTTTTGGAGCGGGTAGAGAGACGGGGCTATAGCCTGTTCAAACTTTTTAAGCTGTCACAATGAATGGGCGTTTCCTTATGTGGAAGACAAGTACTACCAATCAAACACAGAACAGCTGTATCAACTGAACTATCAGAGGGGGGGCCGTAGGCAGACTAGGAGAACCCCATATAACTGGACCTTTGAAAAACGAGTAGCAAGGAAGAAGAGGCAGGTGAACAACCGTCCACGTCTAATCAGAATAGGGTTAGATTTACTCCCCAGAGTAGAACCAACGAAGATCTTGGCGCGCTTTTTAGGTCTTTTTTAGGCCAGAACCAGAGGGGCAACAGAGGAGGGGGAGGTCAGAGGGGGAGAGGCAGGGGTCGCCCAAATCAAGAACAAACATGGCAGGCATACTCACCCCGGATAACCCGCAGCAGGGGCAGGACACCCCTATAACCAATATAGTGGTCAATCTATCTGACTATCCACTCTCGCCCAGTGAGGTGCAGGTCCTAAATAAAGGCTTGGGATACGTTCCGACACCTACACATGATACCTTCAAGTTTAGGGTTGAGTTTTTTGAACTGATGAGGAAGATCAAACTCCATAAGTTTTTTGCGGACAAAAGACCGGAACCCCTGTCTGTCTTTTCCACCAATCTACATCGCCCTTCGGTGTTTTGCCCCCCTAGTTCATCTGTGGGACCCGAAGTTATGGTGTTTGAGCAACATGTACTTCAAGATATAGCCTCCCTGGAGCAATCACAGAACCAACATAGCTTTCAGAATATGAGCCGCATGGATTGCTTAGCGATAAAATCATTGCAGGTCAATAGTATGATAACGATTAAACCGGCCGATAAAGGCGGCGCGGTAGTGGTAATGAATACCAAAGACTATGAAGCTGAAATCCTCAGACTACTTGAGGTGCGTGCCAATTATCAACCTCTGGCACGTGACCCCACGGGAGAACTGCAAGACATGATCAGGGCCATGGGGGGCAGACGCCAAAGAGAAGAAGTGGATCACTCACAAGGAAGCTGAATTCCTTGTGAATCCGAAATCTAGGACCCCAGCATTTTACATCCTGCCGAAGATCCACAAAGGCGTCCACCCCCGGGTCGCCCGATTGTGTTGGGGATCCAGTCCTTACTAGAGCCGTTATCGCAGTTTGCCGACTTTTTCTTGAGGGAATCTGTTATAACTCAGCCCTCTTTTGTACAGGTCACGACTGACGTCCTTAATATCTTGGACTCTGTGGATTACGATCCAGATCAACAATTTTTGGTGACCATAGATATTGAATCTTTGTATACCAGCAATACCCCAAGACGCCACGCTGGTGGCAGCAGCGTGGGCACTTGGGGGACGCGAGTGGTTCTATGATACACCGCAGTCCTTTGTCCTGCAATGTGTGAGTTGGCCCTTACAAGAAATTTCTTTGGCTATAAGAACCAGCTATATCTCCTGGTATCGGGGACCTCAATGGGGGCTACATTTGCGCACAGTCTGGCCTGCATTTATGTGGGCCAGTTTGAGGAGAATGTCATCTATCATGCCTCCAACCCCTTCCAAGAGAATATTTCTCTTTGGAAGAGGTTTATCGATGATGTGCTTTGCATCTGTACTGGGCCAGAGGATAAATTGCAGGCCTTTCTACAATGGCTGAATGAGGCGGATAGCTGCTTGCGGTTTACATGAACCATCAACAGGCATTCGGCTGTCTATTTAGATCTGGACATTGCTGTAATTGATAATAAACTCCACACAACTGTACATCAAAAGCCTACCGACAGGAACTCACTGCTCAATTATCGCTCCTTCCACCCCAGAGCCTTGCGGGATAACCTCCCCGTGGGGCAATTTTTAAGATATCGCAGGAATTGCACCTCTACAGAAATGTATATGGAACAATCTGTGGACCTGGTGACCAAGCTTAAAAATAGAGCCTATCCAACTAAGGTGGTGAAAAGGGCACGGAAGAGGGCTTTAAATACCCCCGTGAGGCCCTGTTAGAGAGGAACGAGAGGCATAAGGAGGCGTGTCTACCAGTGGTCACTACTTTCGATCCTCTGTCAACCAAAATCAGGCAGATCATTAGAAAACATTGGACACTACTGGACACAAGTGAGACAAAGATGCCACCCCCAAGGTTTGCATTTAGGAGGGCGTCCAACTTACGAGATCGGTTGGTCCACACTCACCCTAGTAGGCAGAAAAAAGAATCGGGTGTACCACCGGGGCATTACCCATGCAGGAGTTGCTCGGTCTGTGATCTCACTGAGGCAGCCAAAAGTATACATCTGGCAAGCGGTAGGACGTGGTATCTTAATAAATTCAGCAATTGTAATACCACGCACGTAATCTACAGGCTCACCTGTGCTTGTGGGCTGCACTACATTGGTCTTACGTCACGAAAAGTGAAGGTGAGGATGCAAGAACATATCAGTACCCTCAAGGCAGGAAAATTGACCACACGTTTGGTTCAGCACTATCAGGAACAAAAACACAAGTTCAGGGACCTGAAATGGACTGCTCGAGAGGATAGTGGGTGATACACATAGTATTGAAAACATACCAGCTCGGAAGGAGGCACAGTGGATCTTCACAGAGAAGGCGGACCAAGTTGGCCTTAATGATTGTATTGAGTGGAATAAAGTGGGTAGATAGAACAGTAGAGGTGGGTGAGAAACAACATCATATCACACCTATGGATGTATCTGATAGACCATCAAATTAAACTCACTGAAACACTCAGTAATGGAAATAAGGCAGTAGACAGAAAACATTGGGCGAACGAGTTGAACCCAGTTGGAGGCTCGAGGTCCTATAACAGGTTTTTATAACTGGTGTTAACCCATTTCGTCAGTCCCCGGTCACTCGATAACTGCATACATGTATAAACCCCACAACAATGCCCTGTCGGCAGAAAAAATGAGAAATGACATCATGTTACACTGATTCAGGTACCACTGTATAGTGGGCAAGTCTGATGAGCCCATTGTGACAGCCTAAGAAGTTTGAACTGGCTATAGCCCCGTCTCTCTACCCGCTCCAAAACTCCAACGCACCGCTCAATCATACTTCCTTATTCGGTATGTAAAGCATAGTTCTAGTATGTTGAGATCAGACAGAACTTGCACACTATAGAATTAGATATATAATTTGGTGTTAGGAAAATCATTGCTGTTGTGTTTTCTATAAAAAGGATTTTTATAAAAAGATTCTTGGTCTTTTGAGAAAGATAGATGCCTTTATAACTGAATATAAGAGGGATGTCACATGTGTGGCTTAGATGCCAAGACATACACAATATATGTTAGAACACGGAACACCGTTCCAATATGCCCCTGTGGCCGAACAGGAAGCATGTGAAGCACTATATGGGGCAGGCTCCTGAGTGAGGCCAATGGCGTGACCCAGGTAACACTTCCGGGTTTCGCTTTTGAAAGGACGCGCGGACGCTGTGTGCAACGTGACCGTGCACGAGACAGAGGCGTCCACGACTGCGGTAAGAGGGCACCAGAAAGAATGGGGGATGTGTGTCTGCCCGGTGTTTTGAGAGAGTGAGCATGCGATTCCGCAACAACATGCGAAGCGCATTTAAAAAGGTGGTGAAGCTGAGTGGGGTCCTGTGAGAGACAAGAGAAGATTACACAATCAAAAGGCATTGAGCACCGGGACTGGTGCAATGGTGCAACGGTGATACGATGGCTCCCTGGGGGTATGGTGAACCCACTAAACATAGTAAAACGTACGGATGAGTGAAAGCAGGGTTGTGAGTAACAATGAGGCTTGTAGGGCACAGCCATGAGAGTAACCATTGTGTACTTACTAGGATATACATATATACACTTACAGGTTGATGTGCGGCGACCTTGATTATCTTCAGGGGATGCGTGGCTAAAAGGTGTGGGCACCCTGTAATGGTGTGTTTCAGGTACGAGAGATGACAGCAACCACCTGGTAAATATGTTACCTCCACAGGCTTGCATGCGTTGACCTTTTGGCGAAGCTGTAAGTCATTGATTTTTACGTGTTTTTAATGGTTGGCACCATCTTTCTTTTATTATTTGTCAATCGCCACAGGCTAAGCTTGAAGTACCAGTGAGGTGAAGACTAGCCCCTGAGCCCTGATGAAGTTGCCGCAAGTAGATTGGCAACGAAACATGTCGGCCTTTCGTAATTGAAATGGTCAAATACATGCCGTTCTTTTAATCTGAGGGTACTAACGGCACCCAATAAAGTATGTTAGTTTGCAAGTGAGTTACACCTCATTTTAGCTTGGAGAAGCAAATTTCTTTCTTTCTTTCCACGGCGGGGTCCAG
Organism: Calotriton arnoldi; assembly: GCA_963921515.1. Taxonomy (NCBI): domain Eukaryota; kingdom Metazoa; phylum Chordata; class Amphibia; order Caudata; family Salamandridae; genus Calotriton; species Calotriton arnoldi. The sequence continues at coordinate 414,656 of CAWUFW010003600.1, forward strand.
TTGGTATAGAATGACACAAGCACTTATAGTGCATTCTTATACACATCACTTCTTTCTTTTCTTCACCTCTCAAAATCTGGACACTTTCCTTTTTTCTTTATGGTTATGAAAGTTACCAATGATGATAGCGTGTGCAAACTGGTGAGTACCAACCAGCAGCTCCCTTGGTGATGCTTACGTGAGGTATTTTCTGACCTTACATACATTTTTTCTCTTGCTATTTACAAGATGAAATGCCGCCTGGTGTATTGACAAATAGTGGAAACTGAACACTCGGATCGGGAGGTGAATGGCAATAATTGTAAAAGCCAGCCCGTGAGCAGGGATAGTGTTTAAACTGCTCCTGATATCCGTTAATTAATTAGTGTTCTTGAATAAACAGGTTTTGTGGATTTAGGTGTTGGCAACTGATCACAATGTATATGTGCATGTGAGGGGACACAGACTAAAAAGCTTAATTGAAAAGCAGGTTTTCAGGTTGCTGTTTAAAGAACCTGCATCCTTAACAGTCCGCATGTGCCGAGGGAGAGCATCCAGCTAGGAGCAGCTTGCACAGAAAAGGAGCATCCTCCCCATTTTTTCCTCCTTGTCTTAGGTACCACAGCGAGCAGTGCGTCAGCCGAGCGTCGAATTCTAGAGGGCAGATAGTGAAAGAGTCTCTTAGATACCTATTTAGTACCTAATCCATAAAAAGCTCTATTGACAAGCACCAGTCCCTTAAACGTTACTCTCAGCTGAATGGGCAGCCAATGTAGCTCCTTGAGATTGGCCTGAACAGAAACGTTCCTCTGGATATTCAGCAGGAGCCTAACAGCAGCATTCTGCACCAACTGGAGTCTTAGTAGGTACAGGGGGAGGCCCCAGTAGAGTGTGTTGGCATAGTTCGGACAAGATATTATAAGGGCATTGACTACCATCTTCTGACAGAAGGCAGGGAGAAGGAACAGAAACTTCCTCAGAAAACGCAGTAGTCCAAAACAAGTCCCCACTGTGCTCTCCACATGTGGTTTGAAGGACAAATTACTGTCAAGCTTCACTCTGAGGTTTTTCACTACCATAGTAGGGGTTGGAGGAGATTGAGCAGAATTTGGCCAAATCTCACCACCCCACAGATGGGGAGGAGATCTAAAGACCAGTATCTCTGTCTTGCTTGTATTGCACTGAAGGTTGCTTTGACACATCCATTGAAACACAGCTGACAGCCATACTTCAAATCTACATTGGGCACTAGAGATGTTCCCGTCCCAAGTGAGAATAATCTGCATGTCATTAGCATAGGAGATGACCTGCATTCCGAAGGATTCCACCATGGTTGCCAGAGGAGACATATAGATATTGAACAATGTCTGACTCAAGGCAGAGCCCTGGGGAACCCCAAGCTCAGTGGGCTTAGCGTGATATGCAGATGGAGGCATCCACACCGACTGAGATCTGTTTGATAGAAAAGAATGCAGCCAGACTCAGCCAGTTCCACCTATCCCGGTGTCCCGCAGACGGTACATCTTGATAGGATGGGAAACTGTATCAAATGCTGCAGAAAGGTCTAAAAGCAGCAAATCCACATTCTTCCCATTGTCTGTTGCCATTTTAATAGTATCAAAGACCTCGACCAGAGCAGACTCAGTGCTGCAACCGGGGGGAGAACCCGATTGAGAGGGATGCAGCAACTGGTTTGCGTCGATATAGCTAGAAAGCTGCGTGTTAATTAATTTCTAAAGGATCTTAGAACAGGCTGGGAGCAAAGAAAGTGGCCTGTAATTGGCCAGGACAGATCTATCTGCCGTAGGTTTTTTTATTCAGTGGAATCAACCTGGCATTCTTCCAGCAGCTGGGAACAGTGGCAAGGCGCAGCGAGTGTTTTAACAGCACATTCAGAGTGGGATTTCTAGCCTCCGCCTTAGCACGCAGGACTTGGGGAGGGCAAGGGTCGTCAGAGGAGACAGACTTGCAAGCTCTAAGAACCTGCTCGGAATCCTCCAATAAAATAGGAGAGAACTCTGTCAAAGAACAGGAAGATGAGAAAATCCCTGACAGAGTCTGATTAATAGACCGAACAGTCACACAGCTATCACTGGCAGTAGACGTACTTATGCCGACTGACCCAAAGGAGTCAGTGCTGATATTGGTGCCCGCCTCCTTTAGGGACTCTACATTGCCCAGAATCTGTCTCAAAAAAATCTGAGAGTTGAGAGCAGAGTTTCGGAGATGCTTCCAGGGGCTGAGAAAAAGCAGAACGATTGATACATTTTTGTGTGATGTTAAAAACCTTCATGCGGATAGATGTACCTATTTGTCAGTGTGGGCACTGGTAGAGGGGCTTTGGGTCCAGCTTCTGCTCCTGTGGTATTCATGATAAGGTACCTTCTTAAACTCCCAGATTTCAGCATTCGTAGATAATTTCCAATTGTTATAATTTGGCAGGGAGTTCATATTCCATTTGACTCTTTTCCAGCAATGATTTGGGCCTTATTTCCAAGTTCTACAGCTGGTTTCACCAGTCTGTTATTTCTTATGATGAATTACTTGGGATAGAGATCGATTTCACATCTAGGGGACAACTTTACGAAACCGAGAGAGAGAGAGACAAAGGTGTAATCTAACATAGTTTGAGACTTATTTGAATTGTGTATATGACATTGGTTTGTCTGGAAGTGTACATCTTTTTAACTCCCTCAGCCATAAAGCCATACATTCATTGTCAGCCATAAAGCTGAATTTAATGCTTAAATCTGTGAGGTTGTACTCTCAAATAATTTTTTTTGGAGGTGGGTGGGGGGTTGGTTTTTAGATTTATGTATAGATTTATTATTAATGCAGAATCAATATAATTTCCAAAATCCCAGTTTTCAACTACTATCCTAAGCATATTGGCTGTTTCCAGGCCCAATTTTCTAATTTAAAATGCTTTCTTGAGTGTCACGTGTATGGAAACTCCACCTTTCAAGTTGCCCCCTTGGTGCGGTGATGGGCAAAAGTGGGCAGTAAAGGAGTACTCCTGATTTTTGCTTTGGCTTTGTTTCAGTCAGTCCCCTCCTTGGGACTGCAGTTCCAGGCATCTCTGTTTGGGGTTTGCTTAGGGAGCCCTTCTAAAATTGGGGAACTTTTGCAATGCTTCCTCGATGCTGGTCCTTTGTCCCTGATGAATGGCGGCTGGTGACACTAAAGCCAACACTGCAAGCAAGACTGGGGCTGCCAGCCAGCTATACCCCAGCCCTCTGGCGTGCAGACCGTGCACCCCCCAAGTGCCTACTTCCTCCCCCAGAAAAAAGTCCTTCCGAGGACTTAGCGGAAGCCTACGCCCCCTTGGCCAGGTCCTCTGTGGTAGATTCACACGTATAAGGTGGAGAGACAAGCAAGCGGGGGCGAGGGCAGCCTCGGGACAGCAGCATGCAGACTCGAATCTGGCCATGGCATGAGCGCACTATCTGCTTCCCTGGAGGACTGGTGGCGGTGGGAGTCATACTGAGGTAGCTAGCCCACACATCAGAGGGCCCATAGCCCGAAGCCAAACACTGCCCGGAGTAAGGCTTCCTTGCGTGCCCCTCCCCCTCTGAAGGGGGGGGGGGAGCAGCGTGTGATCCTGCAGCATGTAGCCCGGTTTTAGAAATGCAGCACCTCCAGCTGTTCTCAGCTCTTCCAGCTGCAGATCGAGGAAAGAGACAAGGCGTCGTCCTGCTGCGTGCTCACTCCCACTTCAGATCATTGTTCCTCCTAAACATCTCATATTTATATTCCAAAGGTGAGAGATCTGCAGGTGCAAGTATTCCTCAGAAAAAAAGTAACTAACCTTCACGTTTGATAATCTTTCCACATGCAGGCTCCTCACCCACCGGCACAACTTCCTGTTCTGTTGGATTGTCATAGATTCCTGAACTAAAGAGGTTCCAACTTAGTTTGCTGCACTGCGCATTCAGGTTCAATCTCGTGTTGACCTTGTCTCTAAGGGCTCAGAAAAAAATGGATGCATTTAAGGGCATCCTACACACAGCAATACGATTCATCCAGGGCCTGAAGATATATGATCACAGCACCCCCACCCTGTTGTAACTTCATTGCTTCCCCTTACCGACTCCTCACCCTTATCAAAACCAGCTGCATCATTTACAAAGCCATGAGACCGGTACGGCCACTTATCTTGCAGTCAATCTCAGTATCTCTGGTGGCTCTTGCCACTCCCACAGTCAAGACATTATCAGACTGGAAACTAGGAAGTGTGAAAAAGAAAAAAACAAGGCAGTAGGCCTTTTCCATCTATGCACCCAGGATCTGGAACAACATCCCCGTACCCGTTGGGACTGCTGTAATTTAAGAAAGAGAGGAAGACACCTCTTTAAAGAAGACTACATTACAGTTCAGTATGGTACACTTTTGCTTCCAGATCCCAGCTACTTCTCCTATCGCTTGTTGACTGTCTGCTTAACTTTGATGCTGCACAGTACTCTGCTGCTGTTTGGTTGCATTCACGCTATAAAAACTCCACATACATAATACATGCTTACTACTCGCGATCAATGCCACATTTAAGACTGGTTTATTGTAAAACGTTTTAAAAGTGCACTCTGTCAGTTTATCAGCATGTTCCACAGTGACTTAAAGGCTAGCACCAAACGACAAAAGCCATGGATGCATGTTGGGCCTTTGTTGGGAGGAGAGATGCCCCCTGCTTGGTACGTGGGTGTGCTCCCCTGCCTTGCAGGCCCAACTGGCATGCTGACTTTTATTTTGGCCTTAACGTCTTGCTAATCTAAGTACAGAGGCCTCCTGAAGGAGTAATTCCACATCACTTCACTCAGCTGGGTGATGGATAATACCTACATCCAATCACTGTTTCAAATCAAAGTCTGCTGAATGTTTTTGTTATCCGATTGTTTCTCATTTATTCAAACCTGGCTATAAATCCAACAATATAATACAGTAGGCATACTCCTCATATATCAGGGTGACAACAACACATTTATTAAACATAAATACTTCATTTGGCGAGTCAGGTACAACAGCAGCCCCCTTGCTTTTCACTGTAGTCATATAGGTTCAAAGGGTTTCAGTAGTGACCATAGCCAGCTTGGGTGACCACTCATCAGATTCCACAAGTCCTTATAATTCACTCCGTATCCTTTAGTACAGTATGAATTAGTAGCCAGTTAAGAAGAACTTGTAGTGGTCAGGACGTCGATGTTTCGGTCGTGCCTAATTAGTAAATGAGATCATCTTCATGACAGTGTCAAGTGGAATTTCAATTAAGGACCCTAAAGTAAAATCTGATATTAAAAAAACAAGTTACAAAACTCAGTAAGTATGTATAAAAGGATAAGACAAACAAAAGATTAAATCGTCTGCCACTAGTGGTCCCTTGAAGTAAATCCACCACTCACAAAAACTGCATGCTAGTGCAGAAGTGGAATAAGAACACATACTCGAAGTCTAAAGTGAATCTCAACCATGGAACATCATCCTAAGTGGTAACAACAGTATGATGGATCTAAACCAAAGGTTCAACTCTTAAAGCACCTGATTGCTTACCAAGAATTCAAGTAAATGCACTTAGTCAACAGAACAAGCCCTAGGGTGTAGAATACACTTTTATAACCTGGGGCACTGTGTCGTAAGCCACAGAACTAGACAGCAATGCATATTACAGTGAATGCTTTAGTACAGGTGACAAACGATATACTGATAAGGAGAGTTTCTATCGAACTCGCGCTGGGGCCGCTGCTGAACTGAGCCTGTGGGTTTTGCCAGTACTCCTCGGCAGGTCCTTATGACTGCCTTCAATGGCCACGGCTCCCACCTCTGAGAGGACAGTGAGGCCTCCCAATCTACACTGAATAAGTGTGGGAGACGAACTAGTTACCCACAGCACCTCCAGGGAGAAGAACTTAAGAAACATGTGAATTGAGAGTGTATTGGAGTTGTGATGCTCTGAAAAACTGCTTCTGAGGCGGATTCCTGCTTTTGCCCACTTTCTCATAATCAGGTTGACTGGCCTGTGTACTGGATTGAATTCATTGTCCAGCAGTGGTTTGGACATTGAAGTTGCCTCATTTGTTGGCTAATTATTGAGTACTGAGCTTAGTGAGCCCCACACTTTCGTGCCCACTAGACCCTGTAAGTCAAGTGCAGAAAGAGTTGTAATAGGTCCAGTTTGCAGTGCTATAGTAGGGCAGGCACTAGGACTTTGGTGGCAAACTTCCTCAACCACCACAGTTGGTGGGGGGGGGGGGGATAGTAACCCCTGTCTGCGATGTGGCCCATGAACAGGTCTGACACTCCTCTACACTAATGACTTCCAAACCTGCTTGCTTCACTGCTGCCCTTCTGTATTCATCTAACCCATCTCATTATTGTGAGAAACTGGCCTGGTATATGATGTACACTTATGTAAGTGGACACTTTGCACCAGTCCAGACAACCCTTATGGTGATTTAAGAGGTCTTAGACAACCTTAGAAAGCTCGCTAAGTGGGAGCTGTGGAGAGCAGCCTTCAGGCTTAGTCCAGAAGGAGTGTAAAGCAGCTTGTTTACCAGAACGCAATCTTATAGTATGGACTGAGTGAAAAGAACCACACCAAGTATTTATAAAATATGTATTTATCATAGAATACTCTCCAACACATAGAAATATCTCCTACCCCGAGATATGCACAATGCACACAATACTTCAGCAAAGAAACACAGTAAAAAGCACGAAATACACAGTGGCCCCGGGGGGGACCAAACCATATACTAAGAAAGTGGTGTAAGAACCACAACTCGGATCAAGACCGGGTCGAGAGGACTTAGAAGTGCTGGGGACCCAAGGAACCACCCAAGGTGAGTAGATAGGGACCCCACAGTAAGCGTGTGCAGTGTGGGAACACGACCGCGTGCTCTGTACAACTCTACGTGTAAGAAGCTGTAGGATTTTTAAAGATTAAAGATTAAGATTAAAGACCCTGAAGGAACACCGTGGAAGACAGAAGGTTGGAGAGCCACCCCACCCGTGGATACCCTAGTACCCACGTTACCTACACCAGGGAAGCCGGGTGCATATGTGTGAAGTGGTGTCGGAAACCGCTGTCAAACCCAATGGAGGACTTCAGAAAAGTGCCGCTGTGGAGGAAGGAGAAAGTGTCCGGTGGAATCGGAGGATGGATTCTTGATGAGAGGTACCTGCAAGCAGAGTGGACAGAGTCTGTCACTGAGGAGTGACCAGGAGACTTGGAAGACGGATGCCCTCCGATGTAGAGTGTTGCAGGATGGATGATGAGGACCTTGACTCTGCAGCTGTGAGGACCAGGCGACACTGAGGAGGACCAGGAGCCGTGCAAGATCTGTCCCACGAAGGATGTGGAGTGCTGATGGGTCGGTGTCAGGCGGGAGCACCAACAAGCATTAGCAACAGCAACCCACGCAGGAATCAAAGAAGGAGCAACGTTGGGACCAGCAGGGTCCAGGAGACTCACCACCAGCAGGGGAGTCAGGGCAGGCCCCGAGCAATCGGGGGAGCCCAAAGGAAACAAAGATGACCCTCAAATGGACCCAGAGGCTAGAGGCACTGGAATCGCGAGAGGACCTCAAGCAGCTCACCAAAAGATGCAGGCCACGATGCACACGATGCGGTGTGGCTGAAGATTCTGGTCACTGGAGGTGCTCGGGGTTGGGGCTACTTGGAGCCCAAAGATCTTCTTGGAAAGAAGCCAACAAGCCTTTGCAACTGCAAGTTGGACGCGGTGCACAGGGGTTCGGTTATTGCAACCCCCACGAGGGATACTGGCCTCAAACTTGGTGAGAGGGCAGGGCAGGCCTCAGGAGCTGTGGAAATCCACCACCTGTATTGCAGAGCCCACGGAGTCCGGAGGAGCTCAGGATCTGCAGACCAGTCGACTTAGTTGCTGTGCCTGCAAATGCAGGGGAGTGATTCCTTCACTCCAAGGGAGATTTCTTCAGGTGTCTTTGATGCTTCACAGGCCTTGGAAGGTTCCTGTATGATGCACAGCACAGACGATGCAGCAGACTGGAAGGGAGACGAAGTCATGCCCAAACGAAGTCCAGAGTGCCCAGACGGTAGAAGTGCAGTGGTGTTTGATCTGAATCTTATCCCACGACAAATCTAGGGACCTTCACCCAGGTAAGCCCTTAAGTACCCTAGGAAAAGGGTTGGGAAGATTCAGGGGAACCTCTTAGGGGAGGGTCTGGAAGGGGGGAGGTTACTCCCATGTCCATTGTCCAGTTTTGTGCCAGAGTGGGAGCCAACGGCTCCCAGAACTGGTTTGAACTGGACTATGCACAGTGACACCAAATGTGCCCCTCATGCAGACTTTCTGGTGCTGGCAAGCGCACCCACCCGTTCCCAATTCACTAAATCCTGTCTGGGAGGTGGTCACACCTCCCTGTGACAGGATGCCTATTGTTCTGCCTTCCCCTGCTCGAGCTTGGCTCAGCAGGAGGAGGGCAGAAATGTGTCTCTGGTTGGCAGCAACCATTTTGTGCTGTCCGGGTCTAGAAGGTTGGCACCGGGAACACTGAGAGCCTAACGGAGGGCTCTTCCAGTGCTTGGAAACATACTCCCACACTGTTTACGGTGTGGGGGTATGATTCCAACATGTTTGTTACCAAACATGATAGGATTCGTTGCAGCAGTTTTCGAGATGGTCATCGCGTAATTATGCGGTGCTCTCTATATAGTATATGGCTGCTTCACTGTCAACCCGGGAGAATGGACTCTGTAGGCTGTAGGGGTGTCCTGCTCATGCAGGGGCACCCTCTCACTTGGAACCAAGCACCCTGCCTTCAGGATTTCAAAGGCCTGCTATAGGGGTGTCTTATAGGTTTTAAGTGCAGAGACCCTAGATATAGGAAACCTATATCTTTAGTAAGTGGTGCAAGCATCAATTTACACGGGCTGCAATGGCAGGCCTGTAGTTCCATTTTGAATGGTCTCTCATGGGTGGCATAATACCTGCTTCAGCCAATGAGAGACCTCTGGGGTACCTATGCCCTGGGTAAATGGGTACCAAATACTAGGGACTTATAAGGGTACCCCAGTATCCAATCTGGGGTGTACCTAAGTACTGAACAACCAATTTTGGGGGAAAGCAGATAGACTGGGGTCCTGATTAGCAGGATCCCAGTCAGACTAGTAAAAAAAAAAGCATCACATCAAGCAAAAAGTGGGGGTAACCATAGAAGCAGATCCTACTTTCCTACAATTATAATAGATGACACCTCAGCAGACGCCTTTCTAAAGAAGCTCACTTGTCGATTCCCTCCACTGTGCCTCAGCTCCCTGGTTATAGTTTCATATGCATGTTAACATCTCACCACTCACAATCAAGAGTTTGGGAAACATAAGAAATTGAATGGGTATAAGTCTGTCTTTCAGGCAACATTGAAAGTCACCTCATCAGTTGCCTGCATTCTGCTTGATAAATCCAGAGCCTGTATGTCTGACATTCTCCAAGACAACAAAAGACAGAGCAACGTAGCCAGCCTGGGCGATAAAGGCTTCCAGAAAAAGAGCTTCATTTACCTGCTAAGTCAACAACATTTACATAACCACAATAACATCCCATAAATGCATATCAGTCAAGTAAAGTTTATTGCATTAAATGCACAGATCACAATAAAAATTGGCACTACGCAGTGATCATAGGTTTCTAAAAACAGTTTAATAGAAATTGGCTAAAATATACTAAGCACAATTTCCTAGCATTTAATGAAATATGGCTAAAAATGTTGTTAATTTACTAATGCAGTTATTAGTTTGATAGTAAAGCAATATCTAAAAGCCTCGGAAACTGTCCTTATTTTTGCATCCTTAAAAAGACTTAGCAAGTAAAATCATCTTCTGTGTAACCGTTTTGGACAAATGGATAATATGTGCATGAGGGTTTCCTCTTTATAACTACATAGTTGGCAAGCACTCTTCCCTTGCAACAACAGATTCCATAACTCCTCAGATTCCTACATGGGTCTATAGAGCAGTAGAACTCTTAGGTGTTTCCTTTTTGTCGTACCTTGCAAACTAGAGCTAATATATTCCTGATGCATCAACAGGTATGACTCAAGTACCAGGTCCATATGTTTGTATTTCTTTAATGAGGTGAGATCTCCTTTGGACATTCTGTAGAATACCTTTAGTGCAGCTCTGTTCAGTTTAATCTGAATTTTAAAGTCTGGTAAATTTTGTGCTTTAATTACCTTGTTTAGTGATGAAGTGTTTAGTTCAATATCTTGTGTAATAATCCACGAAGCAGGCTTATAGAACCGTTTTTATTTTTTTTGAATGATTTTGTTCTTTTAGTTTTTTTCTTCTTTTTCACCAGAAGAGACAAAGCAACGATATTATCGATGGTGGAGCAGCCCAAATAAAAACCTCTTTGAATTAGTGAGGATTTGTGGCCCATTGCGCCAGGATGTTTAATAAGAATTTTGCAAAATGTTTTCTGTCAATATCCAGGAGGGCAGTTAATCGATAATTTCTCGGATCTTGCTTTGAGCCCTTTTTATGTATGGATAAGCAACTTCCCTTTCCATGACATGGGACCCACCCCAGTGAAAGTTACATTTGAGAAAAGATTAAACAATCGTGAACTCAAGAATGGAACATCAAGTTTGACCAAGTCAATTGGAAAATCATTAGGTCCTGCAACTTTTGAAGGGTGCAAACTTTTAATTAGATTTTCTATTTCCTCCCGAGTTATTTTTAAAGTCAATGCATGAACATGTCTGCATCCTTATGGGGTGGTGATGTTTGTGTACACAACCTTTATGCATAACTACCAGTTATTATTTGAGATAAACAAATCATTTGAATTTTGGTATGTCCCTGTTCCCTGCCTAGTCAGAGTCCAAAACGCCTTCTCATTATGAGTATTAACCACATGACTGAGGTTTCTTGATTATCCCGCTTTACTTCCGTTATTCTGTTCCTAAGCGAGATCTTCAAGTTTCTAATTTTAGTATCCCATTGCTCAGAGCAGGGTTGCTTCAGTTTGAGTTGCAAACTCTTGCAATATATCTTTTTTGCATTTGCTATTTCCTGAGAAGAAGAGTCAATAGCATGTTGTTTTGATCTACGCCCTCGTGGTGATTTCACTATTAAGTGATTCAGAATACTCTGTTTATTGCTAGATTTGAATCCAACCTCTATTGAGCATGTCATTAAACTGATCAGAATGTGAGACTGGCCAAAATAGGAGGAAAATGCTTTTCAAATTAGCAGCTTTATCCTTAAGCTCCTCATGCCTTATGATCCATATGATGCATATACCTAGCATCTGGTGGTCTAAGCAGACTTATACCCTCGGCTAACATGCTAACTATGGGGTGGTGCCCAGCCAGGATATCAATGATCTCCACATGGGACTCCAAAATCAGACATAAAAGACTTTATGGTGCTACAAGCCATACCTTTCTCATACAGTTCCAACAGAAAATTGTGGACATGCACTATTTCTGACCCCAGGGAATCAAGACCCCGCTCCAGGCACTAACTCCATCATTTCCTCAAAGCTGATTTGTATCGCTTAACTGATACAGAAGCCCAAACTTGCCTGATGAGGAAGAAAGCCTATTCTGTAGATCTTGGGGCCTGTCATGTTCACCTGTAATCTTTCCCATGCTACCAAGCATAGTGACTATTGTATGAATGTTCACCTCCAAATTTGTTGCAATCAAGGGACAAAAGGGAAGAAGATTGGAGAATACCAGGAAACTTCCAGAAGGACTAGAAACTTTGAAACTTGCACCCCCTACTCTTTAGCTAGATTCCTAGAGGCCCTAAACCTACCATATATTCCGGCATCGACTGGATCTTCTTTCTAGCCTCCTTCGAGAAGCTGACCTGCTACATGTATGAGAGAAACTTTCTGAAAGGAGCTGTTTACATATGATTTAAGGCCTGTAGAGCAGATCCCCTTAATCAGTAATGCACATAGACTTAGGCTTCTTGCCAGCAGGGGCAATGAAATGGAATTCCTTCTCAGCAATTTACACAGCTCTGCCTTGGTGTTGCCTATCTTCTTGCACAAAGACTCTCAGTTGCTGCCACACAGTCTGTAATAAATCCCAGAAACTCTAAGTTCTGGCTGGGAATCCGAGCTGACATGCTTGAGTTTATCATAAGCCCAAAAACTTTGCAGACGGTCCACCAACATCCTATGATCATGAAGCAGAAATAGAGGAGTAAGGTGTAACAATAATAGGGAGATTCACAATGCTCCCACTCTGTGCACACTTAATGTCTGTCAGAGTGGCATGCTGAGGGAGAGTGTATATGTTTTGCGGTATATGTCAAACAATCCCTTCCTCACCAGCAAGAGAAATAGCAACTGATAGAGCAAGTGCGCCTCCCACAAGACACCCTGCCCTCCAAGGAGCATGACTGTTGCTAGCTGGCTCATCCTCTTGCTTGAAGGAATGCTGGCTCCTCCAGTAGCACTTCCAAGTCACAGCAGATTCACAAGCCGCCAAGCGGATCCCAGCAGAGAACAAGGCGAGGCAACACACACCATCAAATGCCAGCAAACTGCAAGGTGCTTGGCCACATGTATGGAGACTCAAAAAGACTAGTGCACTTAACTGAGGCTGCTTAGGAGCAAAGCATGAGGTTGGTTGTGAGTAGTCTGTCTTTGAGCATGGGATATTGGGTTGAGAAGCCTCTTGGCCTCACATGTTAACTGGTGCTGTTTTTGATCATTCCTATGGACTTGCATAAAATCTAGTTTGCCGACGGGTATATAGCTCATCTGTGTCTGAAAAAGAGTCTCTTACCCTACAGTTTGCTTCTTGACTATATAAGTAAAGGAACTCGGGACCTTACAAGGCACGTCATAGTGTATAAAAAACGAGTAAGCTACTGAGTTCAATAGCAATTGGTTTGTTTCGTGTACACTGATGTAGGATATTTCATCTAATTTTTTCCCCATGTTCAATAAGCAGTTGTAAAATAAAGGCAGTATTTGCTAGATTATTGCTGGGGGTGCCAAAAAATAAGTTGGCCAAACCGGCCCTGAGACGCTTCACTGGCTACCTGTCTCCGAAAGAGTAACATGTAAGGCTCTGTGCATAGCCCATAAGGCCTTATGGGGAAACGGCCCTGCTATCAACAGGTCTTTCATTACCTCCTAAAGCCCCGGAAAATGTCTCCGCTCGACTAATCTCCATCTTGCATTCATACCTAAAATTAGAAAGCTAAGAAGCGGAGGCAGATCATTTTCCTACAATGTTGCCAGACTCTGGAACACAATGCCTCTACACCTCCGTGCTGAATCCCGTTATCTTCCCTTCCGGAAACTTCTCAAGACCTGGTTATTCCAGCAATCCGCTTTATAAATTGAACCCGCATCCTCGGTCTATCCGCTAGAGCTTGGATGCCCTAGGGTAGCTATGCGCTTTACAAATGTTAAATAATAATAATAATTTGTTGGTCAAAAAAATCAAAAAGCATTTGCCAAATAACTTTGAAAACAGATTCATTGTTTTTTTTTCTTTCTCTTTAAGTATTGTTCTCTCAGAAAGCTTGAGTAGAAACACCAGGCATGTTGAATTTTTGAATTTGCACTTAAGATGATTTTTGTATGTACTGTTTTTGTCATTTTGTTTCAGTCAATAGGTGAAGGTTTTAAAGAAGCTGTTCAGTATGTTCTACCAAGACTACTATTGGCTCCTGTTTATTATTGTCTGCACTACTTTGACTTTTTAAAGGTGAGAAGAAGTATATTTTATTAATTGAACTGTTTCTTTAAAAACCTTTATTCAGTCATTAGAATTCTTTATCTTCAATGTTTCATTGGGTTTTACTCAAGAACAAAAATAATCCAGAAGTTTTAGTTTTTGGAAAAGGTGCTAAATTGTAGACATATACATGGCAACAAAATAGTAATTTACGTATGACCTCAAAAGCTACAACCTTGGATAAGAGACCACAATAGTCAGCCAGGGCCTAGTTGGAAAGTACTCCATTAGCAGCTGATCAAAATCTTTGTAGAGCTCAACTGCAAGCCTCATTTTATACATTTTCCAATAAATAATAGGATTTACTATCATATAGGGGTCAGGAGTGTTGGGGTGGCCGCATCACGTTGGCAACCTGACTTCCCACATGGCCTCTACCCTGACTATCGGATGTTAAAAACGCCTGTTTGACTTTTCAAATCCAGAATCGAAGGCAAATTTGTGCCTTACTGAAAAATAGAACATTTTGAAGCACATGAACCAAAATTTTGTGGAAATAAACCCATTTAATGTTGCAAAAATTTATATTGATCAAATCCAAAATATATATACCTGGCATTCGCAAAACACACACACACTGTCCCCATTGTTGTTAAGTCCCATTTTCTCAAACAGCATGTATTGCCACACTTGATATCAGCAAAAAACAAATTTGAAAATATTCTGTAAAATCATTGCTTTTCTAATGAAATCCCCATTTGACACATCGATGCAGCCCAATATATTAGAGGTGAATATAACTTAAATGTGCTCATTTAAACCCAGACTAGCAGCTTTGACCATTCTGTAAATAACCCATTTGAGAGAAATGACGACAGAGCGATATAACATAGATTTTCAGGGCAGCATGGGGAGAAGCAAGTGGAAGAGGGATTTATGATGAGGGAATGGTAGTGAGAACTATTTCTGGCATCTGAATGGCTACCATGTTTTAAGAAATAGATTGAATGGTTGGAGTTTTAGCTATTTGCGGAAGGGAGGATAGTTGGAGCATGGCAGATCTGAATTGGCTTGCTATTCCAGATCCTAGGAGCATAGCTAGAGAATATCTGGCATCCCATCTTCTACTCCCTGTATGTCCAGTTTTCCAGTCCAGTGATACTGCTGTGTTGTGCTTGCTCCACCATGAGTTTTAATCTTGATCACCAGTTGCTGTGGGGTTTCAGAGCTAACCGTATTGTAGATAGTACAGCCATTGTTTAATGTGATGCAGGTAGGTAGTTGAAACACGTGCAGTTCTCTAATGGTCGGTATGATACTGTCAGACCTGTGAAGATCTTATATAAGGTGTGCTGCTGCACAGGGTACAAAGCAAACACAAGGAGATGATGGAGGTAGCTCTGGAACTTTTCAGACACTCACCCCCAGTCACAGATCTGGGTTGAATCCATCATCGTTGTTTAGCTCACTTCGCCACCTCAGTTCAGACCCAGCTATATGCAAATCAGTCTTGACTCTGTGCCTCATGGGAACAGTCCAGCCCGAACTGCTAAGCAAGGTCTTCCCTGGACCGGTAACAAGCATCCTAGGACAGATTTCGGGGTAACACCCCATATCAGCCAGGCTAGCTTGAATCCAGTGGCAAAATGAGCAAGGAACCCACGTCTGGGCATACCCTGCCAACTTAGGGTGAACAAAGCAAACACAAGGAGATGATGGACGGAGCGCTGACACTTTTCAGACACTCGCCCCCAGTCACAGATCTGGTTTGGATCCATCATCGTTCTTTAGCTCACTTCGCCACCTCAGTTCAGACCCAGCTATATGAAAATCAGTCTTGATTATGGTGCACAGGGTACACCATATGGTTAAACCTGGTGGAACTTGTGGATATTGGCCAGCAAAACTTTGCTTGTGTTGAAATGAGAAAGGAAGAGAGACAGACAGTTCTAAAGTATGCTTTCAGTAGGGAAGGGAAGGAAAGGAATCCAAATAAATTCTCTCTAAGCCGCCTCCACACTCAGACTTTCTCCTTTAAAGTGAACAGAAATTCATTAAACTTTAATCTGTTTTAATGAGGTGGAAAAGGGGGATGGATCAACCCTCAGATAGCCACTTCAATCTGAATTAATCTGATAATGGCTCGCAGAGGGATTGACCTCAAGCATGTATTCCCCACACCACATCTCCTCCTTCTGTCACCTTGGTATCATGGAATGCTGAGGGGTGCAAACACAATATGGTACAACAAATTTAAAAAATGTCTTTTTCAGGACCTATATAGCAACCAGTTTGAGATTCCATTGCAGTACCCCCAAGTTAGCCATTTTTATTTCGTACCAGGGCATGGGTTAGATGCCCAGACAAGCACTGCTTTCTTGCATTTGTCTGAGGCTTTGCAGGCCAGGTGAATTGCTGATGTAAAATATGGGAATTTCGGATTCAAATGTGCTTCTTCATATAGCAGTTTCAGCAAAGCCACAAGGCTGTGGCATTAAGATTGATCTAACCATTGATCACAAATTTGGCAAAACAACGGATTAGTACCTCAAGGAAGGTAACTAACTGTTGGTCATTTCGCAGAGGCATAACAAACAAATCTGGCAGTGGAAGTTCCAGTGGTATCTTAAACGAAACTCCAATGCGAGTCAGGCCCTAGGCAATGAGAAATCTTCACAGTGCCAAGCTGCTGACCACTTTTAGTTCCCCTTGAAGACTGGAAGTGGTCTGCAGCCTCGGACATTTGTCTGCCAATTTCCTGCAGGATGCCTCAGTTTGATTGACAAACCTAAGTGGACATTCCACATACCATGGCCAAGGTTTTGTGAGCCCTCTGGGTGTGCCACTGCAACCCTCACCCATTACATACTCTTTAACTGGGCCCCTTTTCCATTCTGATAATGCCACCAGGGTCCAAATGTTGACTGTTACCTTCTCCACTGTGCTTGAGATTCTTTCACAGCTTCTCATGCACATGCACATTTTATATCCAGTGGGCCTTTTTCTAAAATTTGCCTTGGAGCTCAAAGCATTTGTTCTTCTTACCTGTTTTCATACTGGTGTGTGTACATAAATTCTGCACCTTAGTTTGAGCATCTTGCACAGTGTGTGCCATCACTGCATCGTTTCACACCATATGTGTCACAGAATTACTGAATATCAATAATTATTTTGCCATTCGATCAATAAGATATGCTTGTTTAATGCAAGTTTTTGTTTGTTTACTATTGATTGCAATCCCATTACATTGTAAGTCTGTTCATATTTGACAGGCTTTTACTAAAGGAACCTTTGTTGTCATAGGAAACTGTGATGTCTTGGTTCCCTACTTGATAGCATTTGTAATTTATACATTTGAAAAAGGGTAAGAGAAATGTTCAAACCAACTTACAACTAATGGCTATGCCTGTGCACCAAGATGTACTCAAGGGTCCTGAGAACCTGTCTTTTGGAATAGGCAGAAGTACAGGATATCCTTGCCTACAACACAAACTGGACAGTATGGTGGTCTTGGTGCTGTATTTGTTTTATTTGGTGGCTTACTTTTGTGCATATGTGGACTTCCATTACCTTTGACAAGATGGATCAAGTTAAGTGTGTACGTGTCCGCTCATAAAGGTTCCTATAAGCGGTGAGTATAGAACAAGGCATTTCTGCAGGCTCTTATCCCTTTGTTCTACAATATTTACACCATTGACGTGGAGGAACAGTTGTGGCGGTGTATGTAGATTCCCTTACAAATCGGACGGCGAGTTCATCTAGCCTCAGTAGTCAACCCTGTATAGCTAGTATCCGAATGGTAAAGTCCAGAACATCACTTGCTGTAGCTGTCTTGGGCTACTGGTCTATAGTAACTTGGCATGTTAACCCACTCAAACGCCCGTTAACTGCATTGGTGAGGATAGTGCTGTCTTTAATGCTTCAGTAGACAATACCAGTGACCAATTTATGTTGGCATTGAGAAGAGCTATGTAGGAAAGATTCTACAGTTTTCAGGTCCGTTGTTAGCTAAGCCTTTTGGTTTTTCGAAAATTATATACGCAATATACTTATTAAAGCTTTCGGGCAGCCCTCTTTATCCATTGGTCTCTTGTCATTCACAATTTTCTTCCGGCCATCCTTCTTCATCCATTGGTCTCTTGTCATTCACATTTTTCTTAAGGCCACAATAGCACAAAGCATGGGCCAGAGGTTCAGCAGTTTGCTAACTTCACTGTTAGTGATGGCATTCTGCTCTTTCATAAGATGCACATCCACACACAAAGTAGTTACCTTCATTGCCATAGGACCTCTATGACAATGTGTGCTTTCTGAGGCCAAATAAATCTTGTTGCTTTTTGCCAATGTTTCTATTAATATTGTGAAGAGCCCAGCAACCCCACTCTGACAAAACAAACCAGTATTGACAAAGCTAAAAGGTTGGCAGCCAATGCTAAAGGTTATTGGCTTTGCTAATGCATGTTAAAATGTGTTATTTTTTTCTGATTCTAACACGCTGTAATTCAGAGTTTAATAAATAGAAAGGACCCATGTGGCAACGTGTACTGGGCCTTATGATTTATATCACCTATCTGTCCTTGAAGTTCGATATGCTACTCAAAGCAACATGGGGCATGCCTCTATATTGGTATGTAATATAGCAATTCCAAGTTGTACTTTTGCTTCCAGATGATGTACTGGCTTTGAACAGAGAAAAGGAAAAGTTGGGCCCTTCTGTCATTGCTCAAGACGTATTGAGCTGGCTTGAAGACATTTTAGAATTTCAATTCATAAGGTGCCTTAAATACAAACCGATCTTAAATTTGCTTGCTCGAAGAGATGTTAATGCCATTAGAATGCAGCCTTTTTTCATACCATATACTCTTGACTTCAGCTATTGAAATGGACAGCCATATTTGGAGGCTTATTTGTCTCCTGGGACAGAGCAGAGCTATATGTTTTAGGTTCAGAAGGTTAACTTCTGATGCAGTAGGGGCTTGGTACAAGTTTACAAGCAGTGTAGGAGATGCTGCATGTGTGTCGATCATGTAGAAAATCACACACACATTCTCTTTGACTCTCCGGCTTTGGATGAATTTAGAAAATCTGCAAGTGAGCCTTATATGAGGCACTTGGAGTAATACGTTCTTCAATCAATTTGACTTGAATGAAGGAAGTCCTATTTCTGAAAGCAGTTATTTGGTTTAGCTATTTGCAATAACAGATTAAGCTATGATTGTAGGTGGTTGTTGGTCTATCATCTACTCCTAATAGATTTATATATTTTGTTTGAATGATATTATAGCTTAGTATAAACCATAGGAACAAACGAGAAATAGGCTGCGCTATGAAATGTGGAAGTGCACATTTTAAAATAAATATCTGTTTTGTTTTACAGGATGGTAAAACAGTGCATTGCGAGTAGAACATATGAAATTCTACTCAGTGAATGGCGAAAACCAATAGAATTTACCTTTACTTTTAATTTCCATCCCCCTTTGATAGATCACTGTCATCAAGCTTCACCTAACAATAATCCTTCCTTATTACTGTAAAGCATTGGGTAGGTAGCTACTGGTTTCCTCCTTTGCTTGGTCTCTAGTCGGATAACGTGCATTTTCAAAGCCTAGTTCAGTGCTGCCACTCCATGTTTGAAAATCTCAATTGAAGTAACATCCAGCATAGATCCCCAGTAGACAACATCGGTCTTCAAGATAGAAGGAAAAAAGAAACCCCAGTTTCAGTACTGAATTGAGGATCACTCTGCGTTAATATTGTTGCATTCTTCCTCTGCTGGTATTGTCACTATAAGTACTTATTCTGTTTTAAAATCCCAAAACAATTACTCCTTTTCTCTGTCTAGATAATACTCCATTTGGTTGGTTTAACAGTCCAACTCCAACCCCGTCTCAGTGAATTAATTGTTTGTAGTTGTGTTCATGGGTTGCAGGGCATTATTAAGGAAAATATAGATATTGTACCCTTTAAGGTTAGGCTATCCTCTTTGCCTCATATAGGATGGTTCCCAGTCTTTGCTGGACACCTTCAGTATGATGGTGTCTTCTCTGTACAAGTCCTCTCTCTCTTGCCTACAAGAAGATGCTTCAGTTGAAAAGGCTTTTCCGTGTAAGAGGAGTCGCCGGACACCACCATGTCTATATTATTTGGCAGCCACTAACCTATAGATTTGTAATTTCTTCCCTCCTATAATCCTCCTGACGTTCCTAGGACTATGAGCTGCTGACCCATCGCCAGTTTTAGAATAATTATTTTCTAAAAAAGAGCAATGATGGCACAGGAAAGCATGACACTCTTTATATTGATTATATTTAATGAACAAAAATTGGCATATGAAGTGCTGAGAAATATTCTTAAAGTGCTAAGCAAACAAATGATGGATGGAATGCTGAATAAATCAGACATCGACCCCCAGTCAAGAGATCTGGGTTAAGTCCATCGTTCTTTTGCTCACCATGCCACCCCAATTTAGACCCAGCCATTTGCAAACCAGTCTTGACCCTGCTCCTCATGGGAACAGTCCAACCCGAACTGCCAAGGCAGGTCCTCCCTGGACCAGAAACAAGCATCCTAGGACCGGTTTTGGGGTATCACCCCTCATTAGCCAGACTAGCTTGAATCCAATGACACAGTGAGCAATTCTTAAGCATAATCTGGTCTTTCTTCTGGAATGTCCTCCACTCATGTCTTCAGTGCTGATGTGTTTTAACCCCTCAATATTAAGCAAATGCAGTAGATATCAAGGTCTTTTAATAAGGATTGAAAATCTGGATTCTCTCAGTTTTCCCCCAAAGAGGCTATTGTAGATGATACAGTCTATCATCTCAAGTCCCACTTCTTCAGTGTGTCTTAAAGGTGAGATTTTACTTTCTCCAAGACCAGCACATCAAAGTAATGTTAGGAAGTTCATTAAAAGTGCAGCTAAACCAGCCTGTGTTGCCTTTAAGAGCGGTTTTCACCTCTGTGATGTACTTGACACTAAGTTTCAGATACATGCATTGGACCTCTGTCGTGGACTGTGGAAGCATGGTTCTCAGCACTTTGCTCCAAGTGGCAGCTGGGCAGTGCTTAATATGTATACAGCATAAGTTCTGGGGCACAAAAATGTCTTTTATACTTTCCCCGTGCTACCTTTAGTAATACTGGGAGTGCGCATTGTAGAATATGGATGCTGCCAGTTCTTCCACTTTAAGCCTCTTTCTTCCATGACCTACGCCTTCTGTCACTTGTCCCACTCATACAAGTTTTTGTCATCTTTCTCTGTCACTGTTTACTCCATGAAAGTCTGATGGCAAGAAGTGCAGTCCTTCAAAAAACAGTGCCAGTGCCCAATACCTGCAACCACCTGCACAGATGAAGCACTCCTGATGGGTCTCTCCTCCGGTCCTTGTCTTTCCACTGCTTTTTTTTGCTTCCAGTCCTCATCTCTTTGTTCCTCTCCTTCGGTCTTCACCTCGGTCTTTTCTCTTCTGGTCCAATCTCTTTGTACCTGTGCTCCTCTACCCTAGTCTATACCTCTCCATCGCTCTGCTCGTAGTATCCGGTGCTCATCACCCCTCCGGGAAACTCCTTTCATCTGCTTCTTTCTACTCTTTGACTGTGCTCTAGTCCACACTTCATGCTATCCACGTTCTTCCCCTCCCCACTTGTTACTATTCTTCCCCAAGGCTAGCTTCTGCTATCCAGTGGTAGCCCCCCTACTTCGGGGCTTGGTGGTACTGTGCTTACTGGAGATTATACCTGATTCCCCCTCATCTACTTCCATATTCAAGCTGTAGATGTATTGGAACCCAGCCACTTTTACTTTTGGTCATCATTACAGACTAGAGTGATCCATGCAGGTACTGCATTCTGTCAAAAGGGCATTCTGGGGGCTCTTTTTGTCATTTATTATTTTGGGCAGCTGCCACCTTAAAGCCATTGCAATATCTTTACTGTCCACCTCTGTGGGGGTAAACTGCACATTTAATCCTAATAGGGGCACGGAAAATGCTATCTACTACTGAGGATGTCAGCCTTGGAGCAGAAATCATTCTAGGCAATAGTGTCCACCAGTATCTCACTTTTCTTTGTTAATACAGCAACAGTTCTTGACCTCTCTTTAGAGTGTGTTGGGCCTCTTTTCTCCAACTTTGCAGTTTTTCCTGGTTCAATTCTGGCCACTATGTCAAATTGGGCAGACAGCAGAAGTCACCCGACCAAGTCCCCCTCCTGATCTCCTCTCTCCCTCTAGTGACCCTACCCAGCTGGTATTTGCACGTGGACTCTGTCTTTACTCCAGGTCATGTGTGCCTCCTTTGCAAGGTGCACCTTAGTCTTCATTGTGGCTCTAACCCCAGGGGCCAGGGAAGAATGCGACTTGGTTTAGGGTCGGTGCTGATGCTATTCTTTAAAGTAGCTGAGAAGGGTTTAGTGGATGAAAACCCTTTTCAGGAGTATGAGGCTCACAATTGACATTTTGCCTATACACCATTTTTCTTACCTGTGGTACATCTCTAAACGCTGATGGCAAAGGGACTTGCCAGGCCAAGTGCTTCTCCTTAGTCGGGTACAGAAGAGGTGGGCTTATCTCTGCTTACACCGACATCCCCAAGAATTCTCTGTGAAAAGCCTGTCCTTAATACATGATTAAGAAACCGAATGGTATGCTGTTCCTAAAGAATACAGTAGGTTGATATCAAGTCAGTGATACATAGTTATTAAATCACGACAGGCAGGAGAACATTACAGACCGGCAGACTGTGGGTAGGTGTAGACCCGCCAGTGGCTGCGTACTACAATTGGCACTGTACTATTCAGTGTTCTAGACTCTGCCGGTACACGATGAAGCAATAACTTGACCCAATTAGGGTTGAGACTCTAATCTAACAGGTACCACTTTTTTGGATGCTGTACGAGTGGACACTTTATTATACTATTGGGGTCCACCACCAAAAAAGTGTAGTTAGATTTTAAATGGTCCTGAAGAATTGCCTTCTATTTGAATCAATGGCAAGAAACATGTTGACCTGTTCAGCGCACATCCCCAATACTTTATAAGAGGGGTGTGCACTAATCACGTTTTTAACTAAGAGAGCGACCACGTTCATTAAAATAATTCTGAGTGGATCGCTTCCTCTTATTTTTAACTTCACCTTTACACTTTCCACATCTACACTTTCCACAGAACCCCACACACACTATATCTTACGGCATCAGGAATAAAGATCTCCGCTAAAAGGCCCCAATTCGGGCGCCGATCGGGTATTGCAGCGCCGACCCGATAAGGAGCAGACCCGATGATGAGGCAATACATCCTGTGATTTGGGTGTGTGAGGGTCTTTTTCCAAAAGGAGGTAATGTTCTCCTGCCTGTCGTGATTTAATAACTATGTATCACTGACTTGATATCAACCTACTGTATTCTTTAGGAACAGCATACTATTCGGTTTCTTGAACTTTACATGGGCTTGTATGCTGGACCTGTTTAAATATAGCCCGCAGTCCCTTCCTTATTGTATTACATATACTTAATACATGATTACCTCCCTTCAGTTTCCAGTGTAGAAGGAAAAAGAACACCAACACTACGTCTTACTGTGCCTACCACAGCCTGTAAGGGTTGCAAACAGCTTGGAACACTCCAAGTCAGGCCCCCGATAACGCTTATATAAAGGATTTTTGTTTTCTGTCTTATGCATGAGTTGTATGTACTGCGTAATATGTAGACACGTTTACAATTCAGTTGAAAGTTCAGACACATACAACAAAAGTTCTGTAAAATTGTGTTTGTTTGTCTCCCTGGAGATGAATTTACAAGTTATGGTTATCCACAGCAGCTTGCTGGGAAAGGTTCTATTATTACAGCTTATTGTGTTTGTATACTTCACATCTATTTTAATGTTTTTCGTTTTCAACACTCAGCAATTGGAACAGAAGAGTGAGGATAATGAAGACAAAGAGTGCTTGAAACAAGCAATAACTGCCCTTCTGAACCTGCAAAGCAGCATGGAAAGAATTTGTTCTAAAAGCCTTGCAAAGCGAAGACTGAGGTAAAAAGAAAAATCCTAGATGTTCAATGGTTTTAGTGTTCTGCTGTTTTATCTGCAAACGCAGCATTGTCGTTTCCTTCCTGAAGAAAGCAATAATTCGTTTTCCGAATGATATTTTCCTCTTCAATAACCTTTTATTAAATGTTGCAGCTGAAGAAACTACAATCCTGATGTACTTTTGAGACCTGCATTGCATTTTGCCATGCAATCTATGTCCTAATAGTTTGCATTTCAAAATATGCAGTCGGAGAGGGTCACAGAGTGTCCTCACCAATGAATATTAAATAGGAAGGTGACTATTTGTTACCCGTTACATTTAACTACAAACACAGGGAGGATGGATTTTACAAACAGTATGAAAAGAGGCATAGGGTGTTCCTGTATCACATTAAAGTCTGGCTCACTAAATGGAAAAAAACACCAGTCAAAAGGAACTCTTGAGGGGAAAGATTCACAATAACGTTAGAAAAATGGATGTGAACTAATTGTTTAACACATGGATCCAAAGTACGAAGTTGCTTCATTATTTTCAATATGTTTTCGTATATTCAAAAGTATCATCACAGTTATGCAGGAAGCCGGCATTAACAGTACAATTTTTGGGGCGCACGCGGTCGGAGGGGCTATGACTTCCAAGGCTTTGACGCTGAGTGGTTGCCTGGATTATATCCTAAATGTGGCAATTGGTCGTGTGATTCGACTTTCAAGAAGTTAAACCAGTGTTGGGGATGGCATCATTGGTTGTTAGCAAGCTTTAAACTTGCATAATTGGAGCCTCGTGTCCTGCCATAGCTTGTAAACATTTCCTAGCTAGTGTGAATGAAAGTATCTGAAAGAGACACGTTAGTGACAGATTCCTTACCTTAGAATATCCCCAGGCGTCAGGCTGGATCCGGAAAGTTTTTTGCGTAGCAGTACCCTTGCGCGTCGGTAGGCGGCGTCGTGCGGCTCCGCATCCGTCGTCGGCGTCGTGATCGCCGGGATGACGTCGCGGGCAGTACTTAGACGCCGCCCCTGCGCGCTGACGTCAGTTCTTCTTTTCCGCGCCAGTAAGCGCAGATCCGGGAAGAGCAGTGCCCTAGTCACTTTTTGACTATCTTTTTGTGAATTTTTCACTGTTTCTTCAACGAGTCTTCACGACTCCTAAGGTGTCGTAGGGATGCCCGGCTTTAAGCCCTGCGAGGAATGTGGTCGCATGATGTCGATCACGGACCCGCATCTCGAGTGTCTCTTCTGTCTCGGCCGAGACCACGACACGAAGTCGTGCCCTGACTGCCGGAAACTTAATCCGAAGGCTTTGCGAGAGCGGTCTCGAAAGCTCCTCGAGGTCCGGCAGTCGGCTCCGCGCCGCACCAAGCCCCGGTCCCGGGAGAGGTCGAGGGGCCGGACGCAGAGTTTCCGCCAATTCGTCGGAATCCAAGTCTTCGCGCTCCTCCGGTAAGTCGAAGCACAAGAAGTCTAAGCGGCATCATCGCTCTAAGACTTCGCCTCGCCGGTCTCGCGACTCGGCTGAGGTCCCTGTCGGCACCGTCCCCGCGGCCCCGGACGTGCCTGTCGAGTTACCCCCGCATTACCCGTCCTTCCCGGGTTCGGGGGCGACTCAGGCCCAAATACAGGAGTTCCTGTCGGCCATGGCCCGCCTGTTCGGGCCTCAAGGTCCCTCCGGTGCGCCTTCGGGCCCCGCGGGCCCTGATGGGGTTGCTCCGGCGTCGCCGTCGACTCCGGTCCCGGCGTCGCCTGTCCCACCGGCCTTCATCCCGGCCTCGGCTCCGGCCCCGGCCTCGATCCCGGCTCCGGTGGTGCCGCAACTCCCATCGACGCCGGTTGACCTAACCACGCCTCCGCCGATGTCCCCGGTGCCGTTCCTGACGCCGTCCGGGGCTCCGGACGGCGTCGTTCCCCGGCTCTCTCCGGCTCCGGACATGGAGCCGGACCGGCGTCGCCCGACGCCGGTTCCGTCGCCGATGAGACCTTGGGTCCCTAATGTCCCTCCTCCTCCATATTATGAACCTGAGGAGGACCAGGAGAGCTGGGAGGGGCCTGAGGACCCTCTCACGCAACAGTGCGAGTTTGACCCGGACTGGGTTGAGGAACTTGGGGATGCCAGTGGTCTGGACACCTCCCCTGACTCTGGCATGCTGTCTCCTCCCGTGGCTACGGAGGAGGGGGCTAATTTTGCAACGGTGTTGCGTAGAGCTGCTGGAGCCTTGAATCTCCAGTTGCCTACAGTGGCCGTCAGGACTAACCTCCTGACTGAAGTGCTTCAGCCGGCGGCCTCCTCTTCGGAGACTGTGCTGCCGTTCAATGATGCACTCACTGACGTTCTTTGGGTGCCTGGTCCAAGCCCACCACAGGGGCTCCTGTGGATAGGAACGTGGCCTGACGCCATCGCCCTGCTCCGGGCGACCCCTGTTTCTCTCCCAACACCCCACCCCTGAGAGCTTGGTTGTCCAAGCCTCTGCCTCCCAAACCGCCTTCCCTACCGCCCCTCCGGATAGGGAATCCAAGCGCCTGGATCACTTTGGGAAGAAGGCTTTCTCTTCCTCCAGTGCTGGCTTGCGGTCCGTTAACACCGCTTGCCTCTTGGGCCGATACACCCACTCCCTGTGGGATTCGGTGGCGACTGTTTTGCCGCAGTGTTCTGAGGAGGTCCAGACACTGCTTACCCGCGCCATTGCGGAAGGGCGTGATGCGGCTAAATACACCATCCGCTGTGGCCTTGATACCGCCGACTCGCTGGGCAGATCGCTTGCAACGACGGTGGCGCTGCGTCGCCACGCATGGCTGAGAACCACTTGTTTTTCAGGGGATGTCCAGAATACACTCATGGACATGCCCTTTGATGGAGTCGGTCTTTTTGGTTCGAAGGCAGACCATGCGCTGGAGCGTTTCAAGGACTCGCGGGCTACTGCCAAGTCCCTGGGCCTTGCTGTTGTGCGCCCTCCGCTCACGTCTGCTTTTCGCCCCTTTCGTGGCCACGGAAGGGGCGCCCAGTCACGTCAACAGCCCAGCCAACGGCCCGCGCAGCAAGCGCCTTCGCGTGGCCGAGGACGTGGATACCGCCGTGGCGGTTCGGGCAACCAGCGTGCGGGTCAGGCCACCACCTCCAACCCGTCCGCGGCCTCCAAGCCCTCCTAGTCCCTCCTTTCAGGTGCACAGCACGCCAGTCGGGGGCAGGATCCGCCATCACCTTCACCACTGGCGTCCCATCACCTCGGACAGGTGGGTCTTGGACATTGTCCGAAGGGGCTACTCCCTCCCCTTCGAGACCACCCCCCCAGCCATGCCACCTCAATTCCACCGCATGTCAGGGTATCACTTGGTGCTTCTACAGAAGGAAGTCACGGCCCTCTTGGCCAAGAGGGCCATCGAGCATGTTCCGACCCCAGAAGTAGGGCGTGGTTGCTACTCCCACTACTTTCTGGTGCCCAAAAAGGACAAGGAGGACATGCGTCCTATCTTGGACCTCCGGAACGTCAATCGCTTCCTCCGGAAGGAGAAGTTCAAGATGCTCACCCTAGCTCAGGTCTTGACTGCCCTCGACCCTGGAGACTGGCTGGTAGCGTTGGACTTGCAGGACGCTTATTTCCATATCCCCGTCCTGCCGGCCCACCGGCGTTACCTACGGTTCACGGTAGGCCTCGAGCACTTTCAGTTCACCGTGCTCCCCTTTGGCCTTACCAGTGCCCCTCGGGTGTTCACGAAACTGATGGCGGTGGTCGCAGCTCATATGCGCCGGGCAGGGGTTTCAGTCTTCCCCTACCTCGACGACTGGCTGCTGAAGGCGGGCTCGTCCCAGGCAGTCGTCTCCCACCTCCAGACTACGGCCGAACTCCTGCACTCGCTGGGGTTCTCCATCAATGTGCTGAAGTCGCATCTGGTTCCTTCTCCACAGCTCCTTTTCATCGGAGCAGTTCTGGACACGACGCAGTTTCGGGCCTATCCTCCCGAACGGCGAGTCCGGGATATTCAGGCTATGATTCCGATCTTTCAGCCTTTATCCTGGGTTTCGGTTCGGATGGCCCTGAGGCTGCTGGGCCTCATGGCCTCATGGCCTCCTGCATCCTGCTGGTCGATCATGCCAGATGGCATATGCGGGCTCTGCAGTGGGACCTGAAGTTCCAGTGGGCGCAGCACCAGGGCAACCTGTCCGATCACGTCCAGATCTCGGTGGGGACTGCAAAACAGTTGCAGTGGTGGCTCTCGAACCGGCAATGGGTCATGGGCAGATCCCTCTCCCTTCCCCAGCCAGAGCACACAGTTGTGACGGACGCGTCCCTTCTGGGATGGGGCGGTCACATGGGAGAGGTGGAGATCAGAGGCCTCTGGTCTCCGGCGGAGTCCCGGCTCCATATCAACCTTCTGGAGCTCCGGGCGATCCGACTTGCACTCAAGGCATTCCTTCCCTCTGTCAAAGGGAAGGTAGTGCAGGTGTTCACAGACAACACCACCGCCATGTGGTACTGCAACAAACCGGGCGGGGTGGGGTCGTGGACCCTCTGTCAGGAGGCTCTGCGCCTCTGGACTTGGCTGGAACATCAGGACATGTTCCTGATGGTTCAACACCTGGCAGGTTCCCTGAACGCCAGGGGCGGACAAACTCAGCCGCAGGTGCATGATGGATCACGAATGGCGTCTTCACTCGGAAGTGGCGCAAGGACTCTTTCAACAATGGGGAGAGCCTTGGTTAGATCTATTCGCCACCGAAGAGAACGCGCAATGTCATCAGTTCTGCGCGTTGGAATTTCCAAGGCGGCACTCGCTCGGCGACGCTTTTCGTCACGAGTGGAGTTGCGGTCTATTGTACGCCTTTCCGCCTATACCACTTCTACCCAGAGTGTTGAAGAAGATTCGGCACGACCGGGCCCAAGTCATCCTTGTGGCTCCGGACTGGGCTCGAAGAGTTTGGTATCCCGAGCTACTCAGTATGAGCGTAGATCCCCCGATCCGTCTGCCTCTTCGGGAGGATCTTCTGTCGCAGCAGCAGGGGACGGTCCTCCACCCGAACCTGTCCAGTCTACACCTGCTTGCGTGGAGACTGAGCGGCGGCAGTTGATTCCTTTCGACTTGCCTCCCGAAGTTTGTGATGTGATTCTGGCAGCCAGGCGTCCCTCCACTAAGGTGGTATACGCCTGCAGGTGGAACAAATTTGTGGCATGGTGCACAGCAAAGGCTGTGAATCCCCTTTCTGCCCCTCTTTCTGAGGTCCTTCTGTTCCTTCTTTCTCTGGCCCAACAGGGTTCTGCCCTGGGTACCATCAAGGGTTATCTTTGTGCTATCTCGGCCTTCCTCAGGCTCCCTGATCAGCCCTCCCTTTTCAAGTCCCCTGTTGTTAACAGGTTCTTAAAAGGCATTACACACCTCTTTCCTCCTGTTCCGTTTGTGATGCCTCAGTGGGACTTGAACTTGGTTCTTACCTTTTTAATGTGCGCTCCCTTTGAGCCTCTACATAACTGTCCTCTTCGTCTTCTAACTCTGAAGACAGCCTTTCTGGTGGCCATCACCTCCGCTCGGCGGGTGAGTGAGCTCCATGCTCTATCATGCAAACCTCCCTTTCTGTCTGTCCATCCAGACAAGGTTGTTCTTAGGACGCTTCTGTCCTTCTTGCCAAAGGTGGTTACTGCCTTCCACATTGGGCAGACCATCACTTTGCCCACCTTCTTTCCGCCTCCGCATCCTTCCAGAGAGGAAGAGAGGCTCCACCGTCTGGACCCAAAACGTGCGCTCTCCTTCTATATCGACCGCACAAAACACTTCCGGGTGGATGACCAGCTCTTTGTTGGCTACGTGGGCGCCAAAAAAGGTCGGGCGGTGCACAAACGAACCATCTCCCGCTGGGTTACCTTGTGCATCAAGGCCTGCTATTCTTTGGCTAAGAAGGAGCCTCCTGTTGGGCTGCGTGCCCATTCCACCAGGGCAACGGCTGCTACCACGGCTTTGGGCCGCGGTGTTCCGCTGCCGGTTATCTGTCAGGCAGCTACGTGGGCCTCGCTGCACACGTTTACAAAGCATTACTGCCTTGACAGTCAGGTCCAGAGGGACGGCTTCTTTGGCTGTTCTGTCCTCCAGGACTTCCTTGTCTGATCTTTGTTCGCAGACCCACCACCGGGGTTGGTATTGCTGGGGTATCTATTCTAAGGTAAGGAATCTGTCACTAACGTGTCTCTTTCAGATGCACAAGTTACTAACTTGTGTAACGATATATCTGTAAGAGACAGTAGTTAGTGACAGATTCTTACCGCCCCACCCATCCTCCCCATTCTGCGAACTGATTTCTAGGGTTAAGGACATCCCTTTCAGGGCCCTAGTATTTTTCAGACACCTATGTCAGCTTCTTGCATGGCTCTGCGTTCCTGGCGCGGAAAGTCGTGTACAGAACTGAAGTCAGCGCGCAGGGGCGGCGTCTCAGTACTGCCCGCGACGTCATCCCGGCGATCACGACGCCGACGACGGACGCGGAGCCGCACGACGCCGCGCCACCGACGCGCAAGGGTACTGCTACGCAAAAAACTTTCCAGATCCAGCCTGACGCCTGGGGATATTCTAAGGTAAGGAATCTGTCACTAACTACTGTCTCTTACAGATATATCGTTACACAAGTTAGTAACTTGTGCTTCAGTTCTATTAAGAACAAGGAAGAGAGAAGTATCCAATCCAACAAGTAGTAACTTTACAACTTTCCTTTTTTATGAGTTTCTATATTATTGTCTCTTTCACCCAGAGTGTTTTTCTGTTCTAGTGATTCTTGGGAAGGGTGCAATAATTTCCGAATCATAGTTTTTCCACATTTTATGGGCCTGCCCTATTATTCAGCGTTGCTGGCAGGAGGTGATGCAGGTTATGACTGAGGTCACAGGCCTCGAGGTCTTGATGGAGGCTAGGTGGCACATCCTGTGTGTGACGGCAGATGTAGTGTGGCCCAAATACCACAAGATATGGCTAATGGTGGCAGGCATAATGGCAAAAAGGAACATAATCGGAGCCTGGTACGTGAACCACCCGCCAAGAGTACGAGATTGGAAGGTTGACCTAGATTGGTGCAGTAATGCAGAAAAGGTGGTGTACCAGCGCTGCGGTTGCCCACACAAGTGGGAGAAAGTTTGTGGGAGGCATATAGGGGACTTCTGAACATGCACCCTAGTGAACCGCAATTGTATTTATGTGGAAATTATGTCCGTAATGTAAGGCGGTATACTTTGTGTAAAATCGCCCTGTTCCATTACTGGAGATTATTGAACACTGTAAATGTAGAATACTTCTACGTCCCTGCTTCATTGAAATATGTATTAACTACGGTTCAACGTACTGAGCATATGTTGAATAAAAAGATTAAAAAGCAGAAAAAAAAATTCCAAATCACAACCTAGGGTTATCCAGTAAATTGCATTGTTGGCTATTAGTATCCTTGTTGATAAGTATTAATAATTGTATACTCTGGACCTGAACCATGTGATGCACATTTGTTCAAGATATGAGGATAGCCTCGCTCATGCTGTCATTTTATTTACAGGATCAAAGCAAAGACTGGAGTATCAATAACAAGGAAGCTGTTCTTCAAACTTATGCATACAGAAAGAGGAAGTGTTTTCCTTGTCCTGTTTTCATGGGAGCAGTGCTTTTTTGATTGGTGGACAGTTTGACTTTTTAGAAGACAACTAGGATATGTAGTCCCACTCTTTTGAAAATTATTTTGTTAACAGGCTTCTGAGCAAAATAAATGAAGGAAGAAACGCATAGTCCTCGCTTCTTTGCCCTTAATAGTATGAAAACTTTCCTTCAGGTTAGCTTGGAAATTTTACATTGTAAATGAATTAACAAAACACGAAGGAATAAAGTCTTTGAGTACTCATGTCAGAAATTCAAGAAGGTCTTTGCTGTTAGAGTTCTTCATTTAGAATGGTCTCTAAGCACTTCTGAATAGTTCCAGTGGCCATCCCTATGCCCTTCCAATCCTTCCACACTAGTACCATATACATCTGATGCAAGTTGGCATCTGGGGGAGTGGCTTTCAGTGCACTCAACTTATTTGTTGAAGTTTGGGTCTTTGTTAATGTGGTGTATGATCTACCACTGCGAGGCTGTGGCATACTGTTTTCTAATGCATTTTTCTGTAAACAGTTTGCTGTAAAAACATTGTGGAGATTCCAAGCTCCATGACGAGGAATGATTAAAGCATACAAATTATGAAAGATACTCTCACTGGAGAACTCAAGTTACCGGTAAGCAACCTTTTTCTTTCTTGTTGAAATGTCCTCATTTATTCATTTAGTCCCTGATGCTAGACTACATGAGACCAGTCCTGTAGTGACTCTTCAATCAGTGGCTGCTAAAGAAAACTGAATGAGAAGATCTGTTGATTTTCAGAGGCAGTGTGGTGAGCGTTCCACTAAGCCTTAGCATTAATGTAATTTCATTTATTTAACATACAGAATAGTATTTTGTACTGACCATTAGCTTGAAATGCAGTGCAGGTGACATTCAACCTTTCATATAAATGTGGTAGTCTGGGTGTCTCCTTTATGCCTTTCCAAAGGTTGCAACTCCTTCAGTCTGAGAGTTTGCAGTTTTTTCCCTAAATTCTTTCTCTGATTGAACAGTGGTGTTGCACACTGGATGTTAGATGTGTATAATGTCATGGTTCGAATCTGGTAAATGACTGAGATTTTGATGCAGCGTTCGAGCACATATGGTGTTAATTAACTTCTAAAGTTCTCTTGATCTCATTATTAGGACATCTGTAAGACTGTGTCATTGCTGGTTTGTCATTGTCCAACTAGAAGTAAGACAGCAACTGCAGACGCCCTACACGAGGTACCGCTGGTGGAGATCAGTCGAGCAACTTCTTTGGAAGCCATATTATACCAGATTTTCCCATTCCTTCCTTGGTGACCCCGCTTCTCACTGATGCGGTCTGGTCTGGCATCTCATGAGATTCTAGTGCTAGAGAAGGTGGGATTGTGGAGTGGGAGCTGCATATTTTCCATTTATGAACCTGTCTGGCTTCAACAGTAGTGTTGTCATTGCTTGTTGCTTCATTAAAGGACGTAATGGAATTATAGAGTTGTATTAACTTAGAAATTTCCCTTTTTATGAGGTTCTATATTAGTGTCTTTCTGTCACCGAGAGTGATGTTCTGTTCGAGTGATTCCTGAGAAGGGTGCTATAATTTGATGCCACAATAGACAGGATCCACCCCTATTATCTGGAAATGGTAAGATCCGATTGGTGCTTAAAAATAGCCTGTGTAATGGGCAATCAGGGGATGTACCCAACCATAGTTAAGGGCCTGCAGAGAAGAAGAATGGATGCTTAACATGATAGAAGGGGAACCGTTATAATCAGAGGCACCATACAGGGGCTAATGGCAACCAGTGGTTTACCTGCAAGAGTGAGACACAGGCATACTGTAGGAAAGTAGGATCTGCTTTTATGGTTACCCCCACTTTTTGCTGGTGTTATGCTGTTTTCTGACTAGTCTGACTGGGATCCTGCTAATCATGACCCCAGTCACTATGCTTTCGCCCTACATTTGATAGTGGTAAGTACTTTAGCACCTTTCCAATTGGCTACTGGTGTACCCATGTAAGTCTCTAGTATTTGGTACCAAGGTACCCAGGGCATAGGTACACCAGGGGTCTCCCATGGGCTGCAGTATGTATTATGCCACGCATGAGAGACCACTCAAACTGTGACTACAGGCCTGCTATTGCAGCCTGTGTGAGCTGGTGCTAGCACCACTCACAACAGATATAAGTTTTCTTATATCTGAGGTCACTGCTCTTAAAACCTATAAGCCATCCCTAAGGTAGGCCTTTCAGTCCAGAAGGAGGGTGCTTGGTTACAAGTGTGAGGGTGCCCCTGCATGAGCAGGGCACCCCTACAAATCCCGGAGTTGAATCTCCAGGCTTTGTAAGTGCGGTCAGCCATTTAATACGTATAGTGTGTAGGAGAGTAGGATCTGCTTCACATGGGTACCCCCACTTTTTGCTGATGCTTCACTGTTTTTCGACATTAGTCTGGCTGGGGCCCTGCTAATCAGAACCCCAGCCTAGCTGCTTCCTCTCTAAAATGGTTTCCATGTGCCTTAGGCACATCTCTGATTAGGGATCTGGAGTGCCCTTATAAGTCCCTAGTATATGGTATACTATGTACCAAGGGCATAGGTACCTCAGAGGCCTGCCAGGGGCTGCAGCATGTATTATGCCACCCCTGGAAGGCCATCCAAACTGACACCACAGGTCTGCTACTGCAGCCTGGGTAAGGTGGTGCAAGCACCCCTTACTGTGATATAGGTTACCTATATCACGAAATACATACACACATATAAACCTATAAGTCACTCCTAAGGCAGGCCTTATCAATCCTAAAGGCAGAGTGCATGGTTCCTATGTGAGAGGGTGCCCCTGCATGAGCAGGGCCCCTCTGCAGCGTTCGGAGACCATCTCTGATGCTGTTTGTAGTGCAGCCTGACCATATACTCTTAAGCGCATTATATCCTCGCGGTAAAATGCTAACTTTGGAATGGCTGCACCTAAACATGTCGTGTTTGGTGTCAAACATCTTGGAATACTACCCCCGCCAATCCTGGCGGCGGGGGTAGCATTCCACCCTTCTAGAGGGAAAGACATGTTAACTCTGACGAGTCCGGTAACTTCTTTCCAGAGCCCTGGCATCACAAAATGGATGCTGCTGCCACAGACACGAGTCTGGCCTCCTGCTGCTGGACGAAACTCCGGCAGGGGAGGCCTGGACAATAGGTTTCCTGTCCCAGGGAGGTGTGACCACCTCCCCAGACAGGATAATGTGTATTGGGGCTGGGCGGGAGCACTTTCGGGTGCTTTGAAGTCCTGCACTGGGGGCACATTTGGTGTCCCTGTGCATACCCCAGTTCAAACCGGATCAGGGGCTTGCAGCCCCTGCTTTGGCGCGAACTGGACAAAGGGAAAGGGGTGTAGCCACCCTCTGCCCTGACCCACCCATAGGTGGGGCCACAGAGTAGTCCAACCCCTATTTTTAGAATAAAGGTAGGAACCCAGTCCTTAGGACTTTAGATTATACCTGGACGAAACTCTGACACTGAATCCTGGACCTTCGACGCTCTACGACAAGATTAGAGGACTGAAGAATCTCCCTTGGGGTCAAGGAGTGACTCCCTGCTTGGCAGGCACCAAAGAAGCATCTGTCCGGTTCGCATTTCTGAAGCTCCCGTCGGACGCCGAAGTCATTGCATCACCAGAGGTGGATTCTCAGACTTCCCGAGGCTACCCTGAGTCCCCAGCAAAGCTGAGGCCCGTGGCTATCGTGGGTGACTTGAGACCGTGACCCCTGGACACCGAGCACATTTGCAAGTGCACCATCTTCTGGGTCTCCCAAGAAGTCGTGCTTTGGGCTCCGAGTAGCCCTAGCCTCCAGCACCACCTGCACCGAAGATCACTGGCCCCCACTCCACGAGTGTCCTGCAAGCCAGCTCCACGTGCGGCGTCACGAGGATCCTTCGCGGTCGCTAGCCCGTTGGCTAGTAGCCCTTAACGAAGGCCAATCTTTTCCTTACTTGGCATCCTGGTTGCTCCAGGCCTGCCCTCACTTACCCTCGCTGGGTGAGTTCCACAGACCTTGCTGGTCTGCACCATCGACGATCTTCATCTTACTCGAGACTTGCCGTTGCCAAGGCTTGTTGGGTCCAATCCGGTCGCCGACACCTCAGCACTCGACAGACATCGAGCCCCAGCCCGAATCCTGCTCCTGGTCGCCGACAACGCCTCCCGGACCTCGTGGCTGAAGAGTCAAGACGACCGTCAACGCACCTGAAGCACTCGACATCGGTGGGCATCTGTCCATCGCCTTCCTGGTCACTGGCTAGTGACCCAGACTCTGTCCCCTCTGCTTTCAGGTTCACCAGAACTCCGATCCACTCTTGGATCCACCCGGACACTTTTCTCTTGGCCGCCAGCAGCACTTTGCAGCAGATCGCCATTCGAATCGACGACGAAACCCGACCCCGAAATGCGCCTATGCACCCGGCTTCCCTGGGTGAGGTAACACGAGTACTCCGGTGCTCCCGTGGGTAGAGACTCTTCAAAGTCCTAGATCTCAAAGGGTTTTGTCCTAGTCCTCTTCTAAGTGTCCCTTTCCTCTATTTTCCCGATCCCGACTTTCTCCATAGAAGTTAACGGCGTATCGCGGTTGTGTATTTACACTGCACGCGTCTCCCGTGGGTCCCCTGTGTCACTACCTTGGGTGGTTCCTTGTGGTCCAAGCACTTCTAGAGGCTCTAGGCCTAGTGTCTAGTTCAGTCGTGGTTCGCATACCACTTTATTGGTATATGGTTTGGTACGCCCCTAGGGCCCAAACGTGTATTTGTGCTATTATTGTAATTTAAGATCTTATAACCTATGTACTTCGAACTCTAGCCTCATAAAGAGACTAGAGGGGTGTGTTTAGTAATAAATACATATATTTTGAATATATACCTGGTGTGGTGCTCTTTCATTTGGTCACTCAAGAGATTATAGACTGGTAAAACAAGCTGCTTTACATTCCTTCAAGACTTAGCCTGAAGGCTGCTCTCCATAGCTACCACTAGGATAGCTTTCAATAAGGTTGTCTTTAACCTACCTACCATAAGAGTCGATTTGGACTGGTGCAAGGTGCCCACTATAATTAGTGGACAGCATATGCCAGGCCAACTTCTCACATAGTGGACATCAAGTCAATTACAAGATGTCTAACTATATATTGGCTGCACCAAAATCGGTCATGTTTGGTATCAAACATGTTGGAATCCTACCCCAACACCGATTCCAGTGTTGGATGTAGGATCCCATGTACTGGTGGGCTCCCCTAGGGTGCCCCCTGTATTCCCAGTACCAGCCTTTCAGGGTCTAACAGCAAGCTAGTGCTGCTGTCGACCACAGACTCTATTCTGCCCTCCTGCTGCTGAGCCAAGCTCAAGCAGGGGATTGTAGAACAATAGGTTTCCTGTCACAGGGAGGTGTGACCACCTCCCCAGACAGGTCTTAGTGTATTGGGCTGGGGGCGCTTGCCAGTGCCACCAGACTGTTTTGAAGGGCACATTCGGTGCCCTCCTTGCATACTCCTGTTTGAGCCAGTTTAGGGAGCCCTTGGCTCCCGCTCTGGCACGAAACTGGACAAAGGACATGGGAGTATCCTCCCTTCTGTCCAGCCCCTCCTCTGGGAGGGACCCTTGAATGGTCCCAACCCTTTCCCTAGGGAACTTAAGGGCTTACCTGTGGGTGGCTTTTCAGATTCATCGTGGGACAATTGTGGGACAAGATTCAAATCTGAAACCAATTCAACTTCAACGGTCTGGGCACCTTGGGCTTCGCCTGGAACCGAGACTGCACCAAGGAAGACTCCTGCTGCTCCTGGGCTCGCTGTTCTGCAAGTCTACTTCATCGCCTGTGCTTCAATCCTCTCCAGGCCTCTGGGCATCAAAGACACCCGAAGTAATCTACCTTGGAGTGAAGGAGTCCACTCCCCTGCATCTGCAGACACTGCAACGAAGCTGAGCAACACAGGTGGTGGTTCTGCAACTCCCTCGAGGCCTGACCTGTCCTCTCAGCAAGTTTGAGGCCAGTATCCCTCGTCGGAACCGCTGGAACAGAACCCCTGTGCACCGCGTCGACTTTCCTTTACCAAGGCTTGTTGGCCCTGTCTTCCAGAGATCTTCGGGCTACAAAAAGCTCCAGCAGCTCTTCCTGCCAAGATCTTCGTGCTCACCACATCCTCTGCACCGTGGGCCTGCATCTTTGGTGACCTGCTCGAGGTCCTCTTGCGACTCCTGTGCCTTCGGCCTGTGGGTCCTCTTGAGTGTCTTCTTTGGCTTCAGAGGGCTCCCCTGCTTGCTCGGTGCCTGCTCTGACTCTCCTGCACTTGGTGAGTCCCTTGGACCTTGCTGATCCCAACACGGCACCTTTTTCATTTACCACATCTGTTGCTGCTGCCAAGGCTTATTGGTGCTCCCGCCAGCCACTGACC
This sequence comes from Calotriton arnoldi, assembly GCA_963921515.1. Taxonomy (NCBI): domain Eukaryota; kingdom Metazoa; phylum Chordata; class Amphibia; order Caudata; family Salamandridae; genus Calotriton; species Calotriton arnoldi. The sequence goes on from CAWUFW010003600.1 coordinate 452,336, forward strand.
CCCTGGTTCTTGACTTCCGACGCGAAACTGCTCGGGAACGTCTTGCACAGCGTCACCTGGTTCTCACAGCTGCAGTGACAAGGTCACCGTCATCACTCCTGCATCTTCCATCATCGGTGTTCATTGGTCTTCCGTGCCTCCTGGTCACTTCCGAGTGGCATAGACTCTGTCCCCTCTGCTTGCAGGTACTTCCACCAGACTCTTTCATCTTCTTCGCCAGCAGCATCTTTTCTGAAGTCCTCCATTGTGGTCTACGGCGGTTTCCGACGTCACTTCACACCTATGCACCCGGCTTCTCTGGTGTAGGTGTCCTGGTTCCTGGGGTATCCACGGGTGGGGTGACTCTCCAACCTTCCATCTTCCACGGGGTTTCTTCAGGGTACACTGGGAAGGGTCCTTCTTGAAAACTGCAACCGCATCTTCCCCATTGACTTGCATTGAGTACACAGCTGTGTTTCCACTTTGCACACAGCCTTTGTGGGTTTTCTGGGTACTTATCTCAGGTGGTTCCTTGGGTCCCCAGCTCTTCTGAGTCTTCTGGTCCAAGTCCCGACCTCGGTCACAGTTCGCATTCCACTTCTCTCGTATATGGTTTGGTCTCCCCCTGGGAACCACTGTGTATTTGTGAGTTGAAATATTGTGTGTATTGTGTTGATATCTCTGGGGAGGAGATATACCAATGTGTTAGTGAGTGTGTATAATAAATATACTTATTTTTATAACTAAACTGTGTGGTTCTTTTCGTTTAACCTACACTATATGATTAGTTCTGGTAAAACAAGCTGCTTAATACTCCTTCTGGACTAAGCCTGAAGGCTGCTCTCCACAGCTACCATTTAGAGAGCTTTCTATGGTTGTCTAAGACCACTAAAATCATCATGAGATTTGTCTGACTCATTGTCAGTGAAATTGCTCTCCCACCCTCGCAGCTCCACCATTAAGTGAGGCCTGCCCCTGCCCCTGCACTCTTGAGTGTTGGTGATCGAGGCCCTCCTCCACCCGCAGGTTCCCCTGCGCCTCATCCCTGGTGGTCCAGTGGACCTCTGTCTCCTTCCTCTCACTCTGCTCTTTCACTCGTTTTCACTCGTTTTTCTACCCTCTTTTATCTTTCACCTTTCTGCACTTTTCTGCATCTCTGCTCATTTTTGCCTTATTTCTGCTTATTTTCCCTTTCTACTTTATCCCTTATTTCCTCCCTTTACCTTTCCCTGCCGCTGCGGCCCCTCCCCCCCAGCGCGACCGGCCCAATCCAGCTCCCCTCCCCGCTCCCGCCTCCCAGCTGTCCAGCCCTCCCGACCCCTACTTAATGGCGGGCACTGCGCGGCCGCTATGCGGCCGCGGGCAGCGGGCGCGCCGCTGGTGCACCGAAGGCGCGTCAAAGGCAAGCCCGTCTGCGACCCGTCCGCGACCAGCGCCAGGAACCCTGGACCTCCGCCCGCCAACGCTACGACCCAGCAGCACTCCACGCACTCCACCCAGGCCGCAACAACAACTGCAAGCTAGCATCACCAGCCGACACCCACGGACCCTTCAGCTGTCACCGCTGCCGGCACACCTGCACCACCGCCAAGAACAAGGATCCAGCACAACCCGCCCACAAGAACACAACCGAACCGAAGACCCTGCAATGCATCCTCCTCAACGTCCGATCCCTCCACAAACACGCCACAGAAATCTGGGACCTCCTCGACAGCACCACCCCGGACGTAGCGTTCTTCACCGAAACCTGGACCAACACCACCTTGGGACCGGACATCGCCATCCCCCAAGGATACAAGATCTCCAGGAAGGACCGCCCCACCCGCCCAGGAGGAGGAATCGCCATCGTCCACAAATCCAGCCTCCGCCTGAGCACACTCCCCGACGAGCCCACAGAACTGATGGAACACCTTCACTTCAAGGTACTGGCCAGCCCCACCGCCACCCTCCGGGGAACCCTCATCTACCGACCCCCTGGACCCTTCGCCAACTCCATCACGGACATTATCTCTCCGCAGGCCATCGCATCCACCAACTACACCCTGCTGGGAGACCTCAACTTCCACCTCGACAACCAACTGGACCCCAACACCACATCCCTCCTGGACAACCTCCACAACATTGGACTCCGCCAGATCGTGACCGAGCCCACGCACTCAGCAGGACACACCCTCGACCCCCTCTTCACTACAGGAAACTCCATCACCTTCAGCCACACCACCGAACTCCCATGGACCGACCATCGTTGCGTCCACTTCACCTTCAGAACACCCACCATCCACAGACACCAGCACCTGCTTCCACGAAGAAACTGGACCAAAATCACCGACGACCAGCTCACCTCCTCACTCAACAACTCCACCCCAACCATCGCGGAAAACGACGACCCCAACACCGCAGCCCGAACCCTGCATAGATGGATCTCGGACAGCACCAACACCATAGCCCCCCTCAAGAAAAACAACAATACCCGCGCCAAGAAAGCCAGATGGTTTACCACCGAATTTCGAGAGTCCAGACGCAAATGCCGCCGCCTCGAAAAGGCCTGGAGGAACACCAAATGCACAGAAGCCCACAACAACTTCAGAGCCGCCACCAACGCCCACCATCAACTCATCAGAGAAACGAGGAAAAAGCGATTGAAGACAGAATCTCCACCCACGCGCACAACAGCAAGGAACTCTTCAGCATCATCAAGGAGTTCGCCCAACCCACCAGCGAGTCTACCGACATCCCTCCCTCACAAGACCTCTGCGACAAACTCAGCACCTTTTTCCACCACAAAATCAAGAGCATCTACGACAACTTCGACGAAGACAACCAACACACTGAACCCTCACCAACCACCCCCGACACCCGGAAACCAGCGATTGACGACTGGACAGCCCTCACCACCGAAGACACACTGAAGACAATGAAGTCAATCCACTCAGGGGCCCCCACGGACCCCTGCCCCCACCACATCTTCAACAGAGCCGCCGACACCATCGCACCCATGCTCCGCCACACCATCAACCGCTCCCTGGCGACCGCCTCGTTCCCCGACGACTGGAAACACGCCGAGGTCAACCCCCTCCTAAAGAAACCCTCCGCGGACCCCACCGACCTCAAAAACTACAGACCCATCTTCCTGCTCCCGTTCCCAGCGAAAGTCATCGAGAAAGCCATCAACAGCCAACTCGCCACATTCATTGAAGAACACAACATCCTCGACTCCTCCCAATCCGGCTTCAGAAAAAACCACAGTACGGAAACCGCCCTCCTCGCCGCAACAGACGACATCCGCACCCTACTGGACAAAGGAGAAACAGTAGCCCTCATCCTCCTCGACCTATCAGCGGCGTTCGACACAGTCTCCCACCGCACCCTAATACGCAGACTCTACGACGCAGGAATCCAGGACAAGGCCCTTGACTGGATCCGCTCCTTCCTCTCCGGCAGGACGCAGCGGGTCAGACTCCCCCTTTCCTCTCGGACCCCACACCTACCACCTGCGGAGTCCCCCAGGGCTCCTCCCTCAGCCCGACGCTCTTCAACGTCTACATGGCTCCACTTGCCCCCATCGTCAGAACCTACGGACTCAACATCGTGTCATACGCAGACGACACCCAGCTCATCCTCTCTCCTATCCAACGAGCCCAACACCCCCAGACGCAACTTTCGAGAAGGCATGGAAGCCGTCGCCAAATGGATGAAAAACAGCTGCCTACAACTAAACACCAACAAAACAGAAGTACTCATCATGGGCCCAAACCCCGACGCCTGGAGCGACACCTGGTGGCCCCCCGCCCTCGGAAACCCGCCAACCCCCACAGACCACGCACGCAACCTGGGAATCATCCTGGACTCCGAGCTCAAAATGGACCGCCAGATCAACTCTGTCTAGTCTTCCTGCTTCCACACCCTCCGCCTCCTTCCTAAGACCTTCAAATGGATCCCCCTCGAACACCGAAAGACCGTCACTCACGCCCTGGTCACCAGCAGACTCGTCTACGGCAACGCACTCTACGCCGGAATAAACAAAAACCTCACCCGCAAGCTACAGAACATCCATAACGCCGCCGCAAGACTGGTCCTCAACCTGCCAAAACACTGCCACATCTCCCAGCACCTGCGCACACTCCACTGGCTCCCCGTCGAGGCGAGAATCACCTTCAAGATGCTCACCCACGCACACAAGGCCCTTCACGGCACCGGACCAGCATACCTGAACAGCCGACTCAAATTCCACGCACCCCAAAGGACCCTACGATCAGCCCAGCTCTCCTACGCCGTGGTCCCCCGCACCAGAAAGACCAGATCGGGAGGCCGCTCCTTCTCCTTCCTCGCGGCCAAAGCATGGAACGCCCTTCCGCTCCACCTCAGACAGACAACATCGCTCCCCATCTTCGCAAGAAACCTCAAAACCTGGCTCTTCGACAGACCCCCTCCTTGATGGAATGGAACCTGCACCCCCACCCCTAGCGCCTTGAGACCCTTACGGGTGAGTAGTCGCGCTTTAACAAACCCCTGATTGATTGATTGAATGATTGATCTGGATTAGTGCAAGGGTGCTTCACTTAAATAAGTGTGCACCATATATTAAGCCAGCCTCCTACACATACATATTACCTATTCCACCTCCCCTCCCCCTCCACATTCTTGCCACCTGCACCAAAGTAATAAAAAGAGACAAGGGGGCTTAAATCAACAATAACTTGTGGAAAATAAGAGCAAATTCGATTATAGTTCTCTTGATATGGATGACTGCATCTTATCTGTCCACATATAATCATTGTTTTAACCATTAAAACAAATGTTTCCGTGCCTGACCTTCCTTCCTAATGGAGCACTGAAATGGGTCACAACAAAGCTAATAAATATGTATAGAATATTTAAATCTGGGAGGGGTGGCAGTTCTAGGGAACTATGGGCACATGCTAAGCAACATTTTTATGTCTGCTTATAAATTTTACAAACTGCACATCATGCATAGCCTTGTATGCCAAGAAGATAACATTATCCTTATCAGGGACAGTGCAACCCTGATTTTACGTGTTTTTTTCTCACTGTGTAATGGATTTTCTTTCATTGCAGTGAATCTGCATGTCGATTTTACAGTCAGCAAATGAAGGGAAAGCAACTTGCAATAAGGAAGATGAATGAAATTCAGAAAAACATTGATGGCTGGGAGGGAAAGGATATTGGTCAATGCTGCAACGAGTTCATCATGGAAGGACCCCTTACACGTGTTGGAGCTAAGCATGAGAGACACATATTCCTCTTTGACGGCTTAATGATATGCTGCAAGTCCAATCATGGTCAACCTAGACTTCCTGGAGCTGGCAATGCAGAGTATCGTCTTAAGGAAAAGTTCTTTATGAGGAAGGTACAGATTAATGATAAGGATGACACTAATGAGTGCAAGCATGCCTTTGAGATCATCTTGAAAGAAGAGGACAATGTAATTTTTGCTGCTAAGTCTGCCGAGGAGAAAAACAACTGGATGGCTGCCTTAATATCTTTGCAGTATCGAACTACTCTTGAAAGAATGTTAGATGTAACAATGTTACAGGAAGAGAAGGAGGAGCCACTGAGACTCCCTAATCCTAAACTGTACAGATTTGCAGAGCCTGACTCGGAAGAGAATATTCTCTTTGAAGAAAGTGTTCAGCCAAAATCTGGTATTCCAATTCTTAAAGCAGGAACTGTTGTAAAACTTATTGAGAGGCTTACATACCACATGTATGCAGGTAAGTGTATTGGGCAAGAAGCACTTAATGCTCCATTTATTTCTTTTAACTTCTAAAATGAATTACTCAGATGCATTTATACCAAGGAAATTCAAGCATGTTTTCTGTTGTCAACTTATTTTCTACGATTGTACTAAGGAGTTTCAAATTTTATTTTCTGATCAGCTTTTTGCTTCTCAGATAGTCTTCCCGCCATCAATATGTACTTAATTTAAACATAGCCTGACATTTGCAGGCTGATGCATTATATGTCTATGCATACCCCCAGCATCATTTTGTACATGTATTTGCGGACGGTTGACTTGGTGTCAGTCTATCGTATTTAAAAAAAAAAAAGTTGCGGTGTATTTTCTTGATATCCCTTATTTTTTATATGCCTTTCCTCACAACATATTTTCCAGCAGTGACTATTTTATGAATTCATATCCTGTATTCAACTTTTGTTAAACATTTGTTGAAAACTTAAAAATTGAAATGCTGTGGCCCTAAAAAAGCAGATTTCCAACATAATGCCACAAGTAACTTAACTGAATTGGAGTTAGTTATGATAAACGGCCCATTTTTGCTTGATGGAAATTTGAAATGTTACATTGAGAGAAATTGAACACTTGAAGAACACAATACGCTTACACCCACGGTCTGAATTGCAGTTGCAACACAAGTAAGCAGTTAGAATTTGCCTATTCATTGTCGAAGATGCCCATATCATATGTGGGCTATCCCTCTCTAGTCCTATGAATATAATTTGTTCTTGAGTAAGCAATTTTTATTTTTCTCCAATAAAAAAAACTAAAAATGAAAAATCTCTTTTTTTACCTCTTTTTATTGGATTATTCCACAACGTTTATAGAAATACTAAGTGAAGAAGTGGCACATGTACAAAGACTAACATTGAGCACTGCTTTTTATGAAGAAAATAGTACAAATGTTCAAAAATATTGGTTTCTGATGGATGCTTCTAACTGCAGATTTCTCGCCATTAGAATGTCCCCAGGCATCAGGCTATTTAAACAGCATTGCTCCCTGCGCTGGTAGGTGGCATGTGTGGCTCTGTGTTGACTTTGTTCCGCTCTATAAGTGAAGAAAGGAGTCGCATATAAGCACCTCCCCTGCATGCCTTCAGTTCCTTTCTTTCTGATGGATACTTCTAACAACAGATTCCTCACCTTGTGAATACCCCCAGCCGCCAAACTTGATCTGGAGAATTTTCTAATCGGTTCCGTCATGCGTCAGCAGGTGGGGTCATGCCACTCTGCATCGGGTCCGTTGTGCCATGTATGTGACATCAGGGCCCCTCTATAGGAGCCACTTCTGCACACTGATGTAATTCATTCAATAATCTTTATTCGGTTTAAAAAACCATAAAAGATGCAAGATAGCAACAAATAAACATTCTAAAATACCACAAGTACAGTAGTCCCTTCACTGATGTCAGTTCTCGTCTTTCTGCACCTTCCGATGTGGATCCAGAGCTCGCTCCCTCACATTCTGTCAGGCCTGACAGACATGTTTCTTCTAATTTTCACTCGTGTGCAAGGGACAAGACCCTTCCAAAAATGAAAGGGTGTAAATTCTGTAAAGATTACTACAAACAGATGTTGATGATGGACCCGCATTAGTTCTGAATCTGGAGTCAAGGATTCTCACACGATTCAACATCATGCAACAAGTGAGTGAAGATGAATTTGCAGTCCGCCTGGAATTGCTTGACCACGTTATAAGTCATGCACGCATTCTCTATCTCAAGGCCGATCCCTTGATTGTTGTCTTCATGATGAAAATTATCAGGTAAGTCAAAGAAGAAGGACAAAAAAAATGCAAACACAGCATGAGGACCTCACGGCAGTGAACCTGATCTCCATCATTGGAACTGGGCTCTGGGAGGCTAGGTATAGCATTCGCAGGACCGACTTCGGGTGTTGAAACAGGATGTGCTAGCCCTGCTTCAGAACGGAGTGGTCGACCTAGTTCTGTAGCAGATAATTTGGCTGGGTACCACTCTCAGTACTTCCTGGTCCCCAAGGAAGACTGTGGTCTCTGTCTGATCCTAGACTTCAGGCTCTTCAACTTTTACTTACACAAGGAAAAGTTTAAGATGGTGTCGCTGGCTCAGGTTCTTTTGTCACTTAAAACTGGAGTGGATGGTGTTCCCTTGTATTGCAGGATGTGTATTCCCACATTCTGATCCACTGATCCTGCAGCCGCACAGGAGGTATCTGGTAGGGCCAGTGCTTAACTTGAACCGGTGGTTGCCACCGGCACTCATATTTGGAGATCGGCACTTATTTTTCCTCATCAGATATTGACTGCGATCAAGAGAGAGAAAAAACACACAAAGAGGATAGAAGGAGGAAGATAGAAAAACTGTCACAATGGGAGAAAGCAGGAACCTGCAAGAGACAGATCAAGGGGGCAGGGATTGTTTGGTAGTGAATAAAGAGGCCTGAGGTGAATTAAACACTAGGCAGCCTTCCTATTGGGCCTGCTGATTTTCAATAGCACAGCTGGAACAGAGCTTTGGGTACCGGTACTCATTCTTTTATAAATTAAGTACTGGGTAGGGCCCACTCACTATCAGTTTGCAGTCTGCCCATTTAGTTTGGCATCAGCACTTTGAGTCTTCACAAAGGTGATGTCAGTGGTTGTGACCCATTTAGGCAGGTCTGCATCTGTTTTCCCATACCTGGAAGAGTGGTTGGGCAAAGCCAGTTTGTACGCAGAGGGTGTCATGACACCTGCAGGAAACAGCATCTCTGCTGTTCAGCTTGAGCTTATCTATCAGTGTGCCCAAGTCTCACCTAGAACCCTCTCAGCTCCTCCTATTCATAGTGGCAATACTGGACAAAAATTTGCTCTGGGCTTTCCTTCCTCCTCAGAGGATCCGGGACATCCAAGATAAGATTTCGATGTTTCGGGAAAAAGCTTGAAGTCACGCACACACAGTGCTCATATGGGCTCTGCTGTCTTGCCTCTGCAGGCAGTGGGTTCAACACAAGTGAGATCTGGTGGACTGCATTGTGATTTCCAAGAACACTGCGTAGAACTTGACTTTGTGATCGGTGGAGGAGCACCTGCCTCAAAGGATATTCTTCTAACCCATGCATCTGCAGTTAAAAGTATTCTTCAGAACAAAAATGTACTTGGTTCTGGTAACATTTTTGGCGGATACTCTATCAACCTGCAGATTCTTCACCAATCCCACCCTCTTCTCGTTCTGAAGGCTGGTCGTAGGGCTCAGTACAGTGTTCCAAATATGTTGCTGCCCTCTGCTACCTTAATTGATGTTATTTCTCATGTCTGCCTCTCACCCCATGGAAAAAATGAATGGGAAACCGATGTTGATGCATTGAGGTGGGGGTTTTATGACTCCAAGGAAATCCCCATGAAATCCCTGAGATGTAATCAGGAGACCCCTAACGGCAAAGGAGACCTATGAAAGTTTTCGAATCCAATTTGGCACCAGGGGTATTGAGCAAGTGAGGAATCTGCAGGTAAATACAGTATCCACCAGCAAGATAATTGACAAAGGTAAGTAACTTGTTCGAGGCATGTGAGCTGTAGATCACATGCTGTGCATAGCTCACCATCTAGTGTTGGGTCCGGATGTTTGCACTTTGTTTTTCTTCGAAGAAGTCTTTCCAGTCATGAGGTCGGTGACTCCTCCTTTCGGTGATAGTGCGCATGGGCATCTACTCCATTGTTAGATTGTTTTTTTCCGCCATCGGGTTCGGACGTCTATCGCTGTGCTCCAGTTCGACACCGTTCCTTCGGTTTCCCTCTGTGCGCAAGATAGTCACCCTCGACGGTATTGTTTTCGATCGAGTCTCCCGTTCTATTGCGTATCGTATTTACTTACTAAAACTAATCTTTCGATCGGAAAACTCGTAGAAGGCCGTCGGGCCAATCCGCAGTCGATGGAACTAACTCTCTTCAAATTCTGCCCTCTGTGTCAACCCGCGCACCAACTCACACGAAGTGTGTGACCTGTGTTTGTCCCCCGAACACAGAGAACAAGACTGCGACACGTGCTAGGCTTTCTGCTCCAAGAAAACACTTTGCGACCGTCGGGCTCGACGTCGCGACATGCAGAGCCAGCATACAAGCTCCATTCTGGACATCTTCGGGCACCAATCGGACGAAGAGGCCGGGGAGGCCATGGGAACCGAGGAGGAGCAGGAGCTGGTCGCCATCTCAGAGCTCGACTCCGACCAAGAGGACGACATCCCACATGGACAACGTACCGTGAGTACAGCTCCCCCTCGTCCCAAGACAAAACTCCACATAAAAAAAGGCTCTGGTCCAACCCGCTCCCTAGGGCTCCGGTCGGCACCGAGGCCACGCTTCCGACACCCCGCTTTCTGGCTCGGCACCGAAGCATCCTAAAAAGCCTTCCAGCTCCGAAAAGAATCCTTCCAAATCGAGCTCCGAGCCGAGACCTTCGGGGTCGAAACACAAGTCTGGCACTGACCCCCACCATTCGGCACTGAAACACTTCGGATCCGAAGACACCAACGCTTACGACTCCGGCACCGAAATTTTGGTGCCGAAACAGTCAGATGTGCCCAAATCACCGAAAAAGCACAGTTTCGACGCTCCGATCGACAAACCGGATCCGAAACAGAAAGTGTTGTATATTCATCCACAGACTGGACATATCAACACTAAAGTGACTTTAAAAAGAAGGGCTGATACAGAAGAGGAATATCACATTCCTTTGAAGAAAATAACTATTGGATCTAACCCTTCCCCTCCTCCTCTTCCTCTCCCATCACTTCCTTCCCCTCAGTTTCAGCCAATTTCACCTGAACATTCACCACAACATACACATGACAACCAGGATGATGGGGATGACAATGGGGATGGGGATGATAATCAGCCACTACCAGATCCATGGGACGATTACAACACCAATTAGCCCACAGGCAATGATCCCGACTTGTACCCTAACAAGCCCTCTCCACCAGATGACAGTGTAGGCTACATTGAATTACTGGGTAGAGCTGCCAACTACCATAAGCTACATAAAGAATCCTTAAAAGAGGATTTCCTCTTTGAAACCCTCAGTACAACGCAGAAGTCATCACACACATTACCCATGCTCAAAGGGATGATCAGGCATGTAGATGACATCTTTAATGACCCGGTCAGAGCTCGTATTCAAACCCCTAGAGTAGACCAGAAGTACAAGCCAGCACCATCGGACCCAGTATATATAAGGGGACAGTTGCCACTAGACTCCCTGGTTGTGTCCAATGCAAGGACTCCCAAACAACAGGAGATGCTCCACCCCCGTATAAAGAATCCAAACTTATTGATGCTTTGGGGAAAAGGGTGGCCTCTCAGGCAGCGAACTTCTGGCGTGTCTCCAACACTCAGGCATTGCTAGCACGATACGACGGTGCGCACTGGGACAAGATGGAGGAATTGATCCAATATTTGCCCCAGGAACACAGATCTAAAGCACAAGACCTGGTGTGTGAAGGACAACTTATTTCTAACAACGCAATAAGATGTTCCCTAGATGCTGCAGACACTGCTGCTAGAGCTATGAACACCAGTGTCCTTTTAAGGAGGCATGCCTGGCTTCGCATACCTGGGTTCAAACCCGAGGTTCAACCCTCCATATTAAATACACCCTTTGATAAGGAACATCTATTTGGCCCAGTGGTAGATTCCTCACTAGAGAAAATGAAGAAAGACACTGAAGTGGACAAACCCATGGGAGCCCTTCATTCAACACAAAGCTGTGGTTCCTTTCAGCGCTCTTTTTACCGCAGAGGTTCTAAAAATACCTCCTCAGAGACCACCCCCACCTACAAGGGCAATAACCAACCCTCTCCATCTAGGGGTTACTTCAGAGAGGGTTACAGAGGTAACGGCAAAGGCAAGGGCTCAAACACACGCGCCTCCGCCTCCAATACAAAGCAGTGACTTGCCTCCACTTCCCCCCGACCACTTAACACCTGTCGGGAGAAGATTGTCAGATTTCCTACCAATCTGGCAGTCAATAACAACAGACAATTGGGTACTACAAATTATCCATTCTGGTTACTGCCTGGAGTTCATCAACACTCCTCCAAACATTCCACCAAAGTCACACAAACTTTCACCAGATCACCTACACCTCCTCAAAAAAGAGGTTCAGTCTCTACTTCTGAAAGGGCCTATATAGCCCGTACCACCCCAACATCACGGGTCGGGCGTGTACTCCTTTTTCTCCCTAATACCCCAAAAAGATGGTTCTCTCAGACCAATATTAGATCTCAGAGAACTCAATCTTTACATTCAGTCAGATCATTTCCACATGATAATACTTCAACACGTACTTGTCTACTCTAGATTTAAAAGACGCCTATTTTCATATTCCAATCCACCCCGCTCATCGCAAATTCCTCAGGTTTGTGGTAGCGGGTCAACACTTCCAGTTCAAGTGTCTGGCGGTAGTAGCTGCTCACCTAAGAAGACAAAGCATCCATGTCTTCCCATACTTGGACGACTGGCTCATTAAAGCCAGCACGTACCAGCAATGTCTTCAGCACACTTTCAGAACGATTCCTCTACTACATCAACTAGGGTTCACAATCAATGTGACAAAATCACATCTCCAACCAGCCAATACTCAGGACTACCTAGGAGCCATGCTAGAGACTCAAAGTTCTGGCCTTTCCCAGTGCAGCCAGAATTTGAAATATTCAGGCTTTAGTTATCCAGTTTCAACCCAATCATTGGATTCCAGCTTGGGTTTATATGCAACTGCTGGGAATGATAGCATCTTGCATCATAATCGTCCCCCATGCCAGGCTGCACAAGCGTCCACTTCAAGAATGCTTAGCCGGTCAGTGGAACCAGTCACAGGGTATATTGACTGATCCAGTGTTGGTAAGCGGCCGTACTCCTCGCTCTCTGCAGTGGTGGAACACACAAAATTTGTCAAAAGGACGGCCGTTCATAGACCCGGTTCCACAGATAGTACTGACAGCGGACGCGTCCCTCACTGGCTGGGGAGCTCATCTACAACAGCACACAGTGCAAGGTCTGTGGAGTCAACAGCAGAAGTTGCTCCACATCAATCATCTAGAGCTGCTTGCAATCTTTCTAGCCCTCAAGATGTTTCAGACTCACCTGGAGGGCAAAGCTGTTTTGGTTCGTGCAGACAAGATGACAGCTATGTATTACATACAAAAACAGGGGGGACACTGTTAGAAGGTGGTTCTGACCATCTGAGCCGCCCGGATGTTTCGCTTTTTGAACCCCTATTTGTTGAGCTTTTACTGTGGGAGAGCCTCATAAGTTGGGACTCGCCCACAGTGAACTCATGATGAAAGAGACTGCATGTGGATTTTACCGGTGTCCCCCTGGTGAGAGTAGGCCGCTGCGCTGCAGCCGGAGTAAGGGGCACCGGGCTGGTTACATGCAGACATGGGTGTACATGCGTGTGCACACGTGTAGGGTCTGCGCAGGGGAGATTCCTGGCGTGCGCAGCCCAGGAGCAGGTACGGGTAGAATGGTGCGGCAGGAATTATGCACAGCTGGGTGGTGACATGGAATAGGCTTTATATAATGGGAAGAAACATGTAAGGGAAAGTCAGTGTGCTTTACTGTTTTCACTGAAGGACCACTCCATTATTCTCCTATGAGGATGGGGACTACATGGGGTAGTTTCACTTCCCTTGGGCCTACAAATTCCAGACACACACTAAAGTCCACTGTAACTTGTGTGAAAATAAGTATTCTGTTAATTCCAAAACCATGTATGTACTGCTTATGGGTCATCCAGAAATGTCATATTCCTCTGACTCAGCTCATAACCAGAGCCTGGCTGGGTGGGACCCTGCCAGGCTGGATTAATGACCTTCCTCCCCAAACTGAAGCATTCCAAGGGTGAAGGTCTCCTCTCCAAGAGGGAGAGAAGATGGGTGGAGTCTGCCGGGTATCCATCAGCAGCTGTCACCTGGTGCCAGGCACCAAGCTGCTCTGGAGAGGAGGCAGAAAGGGGGGAAGGGGCTTTTCAGAGACCATGTGGCATGAGACCCCTGGACGACGCCATTTTGAACTATCCCAGAGGCCTGTGCAGGAAGGAGGGAGCAGGGGCAAAGAGGTGATGTGTCGCTGCTTGATAGGGCAAGCAGAGACTTCCTGCCAGCCCCCTCCAAATTCTTTTAAAAGAGCTTGCACAGGAAGAGAAGCTCTCTCTGGGGTGTGGTCGGCTGAGGAAGACTGGTGCTGGAGCCTGGCGCCATGGGCAGTTGGAAGGAAGACCCTCCAGACTGTCCCAGGACCCTGACTTGCGCAAAAGGGGAGTCCAGGACCAGTGAGCAGAAGCCTGGGCCTCTGCGCAAGAAGAGAGGCCCAGGAGGAGAGCCAGGCAAAAGGCTGGCGCAGGGAGCCAGTGAAGACCATGCCCTGATGAATTCACCCTCTCTGAGACCAGCGCCACCAGGAGCAAGAAGAGGCCAAAATGGAGCAGATCGGCCGCCTGGGGGCAGAGATATGCCCCCGAGAAGGTAGGTGACCGTTGACCTCTAATTGGACCGACGACGAAGCTCGTGGGGCTCCGCCGCCGGTCTCAAATATGCCCCCGGGGTGGGTCAGGCCCCGGGGGCTGCCCCCACAAGAAGAGGAAGTCGGGGAGCGCCGGTGCGCTCCCCGTGAAATTCTCCCCAAGGGAGGTGCCAGGAGCCCACCCTGGCCCCCCGAAGACACTGGAGGGAGGGGAGCACCATCGCGCTCCCCTCGAAGAGAGTTCTGGGGCCTGGGACCCCCAACTCCGGGCCCCGGTGACGGTGGTGAGGAGGAGGGGGGGGCGTGCCGTTGCGCGTCCCCCCTCGCGGGAGAAGACTTTCCTGGGCCCGGGACCCCAACTCCGGGCCCCGAAGCCAGGAAGTCAAGCTGGGGAGCGCCGTTGCGCTCCCCGTGAAGATGGACCAGGGGCCCGGGACCCCATCTCCGGGCCCCGATGTGAGGGAAGGCGGGGGGAGTGCCGTTGCACTCCCCCGAGGTCCCGCCGGACCGGCAGCAGTCTCCGTGCCTGCCCGCAGGAACGGGCAGACCAGAAGAGAGGTGCCGGTTCCCGCGGCAGCACGCGAGGGTGCTGGCCAGTCGGGGAGCCGTCGAGGGTAGCTGGGGGTGGGCTCCTCGAGCTGCCCTCCCACGTACCTGTGTCGCGGAGTGCCCGGGTGGGACCGGGCCCCTGAGATGAGGAAGGAGCAGCCGGGGGTGGGCTCCCCATGCTGGATGGACTCACCTGGAGCAAGGGGTCCGGGTGGGACCGGGCCCCCAACGGAGATCTGAAGCGGAAAGGTGCAGCCCACGAGGGCAGCGGTTCTCCTCCAGCAGCGGGGGAGCCGCTGCTCTAGTATTCATGGGCCGGAGGAAAGCACCCCATAATGCCTTGCAGGCCTGGACCGGCCTGCGAGGAAATGCAGCTCGTTCTCTGTGTGTGGTGGCCCCAGGAGGATGGGGGCACCGCCAGGTGTGTGCCAAGGTGCAGGGGAGCTGCAGGAGCAACGCAGTCTCCCCCAGCACGAAGATGTAAAGTCCCTCCCTAAGTCTCTGGGGGACTTGGAAGAAACAACCCCTCAAGGGCTCAGCCAACAGTCATCAGCATCCCGAGGCTGGAACTTTTGTTCTACAGCTGGGGGTGCGCCAGGGACTGCCTCAAGGTATGGAGGGCTGTGCTGGGGATGTCTGGAGAAGGGCATCCCCTGGAGGCGAAGAGGTGCAATTGCACGAGAAGTGCATTTACCCAGGTTATTTCTATTTGAGGGACTGAAAGTCATGTGTAATGGGAAGTACCTGTTTAATGTGAATTCATAAGCAAAGTGGGGTTATGTTGCTGGACCTTCCTGCTAGGGTGTCTGGCTGTATATGCTTAATCCTGTGATTCCAACCTTGATGCTTTTTAGGGGCTTTTAATTGCAATGCATTTTAACTGTTATCAACTATGATGAGTACTGTCATTCTAAGTGGTGCCCAAACATGAATTCTTGCTACTGCGTTAGGTGAAGAACAGCCCAGACTGTTAACCACTAAGATGTAGAGGTGTATACTGTATGGTCAGTATGAGATGCTCAGTCAGGGTTATGTTTCACCATGGCAGGTTTGCCCATTTTAAATGCTTGTTGAGATAATGGGGTGGGGCGCCACTGGGATGGTGCCAGTGGGCAAGGCCCTCGCTCCAGGTTATGTTCAACCCACTGCATGAGGGGGCCAGATGATGTGCATACATGGGAGTGGTGGTACTAGACCCCCACCCCCCCTTCGGGAGGGGTGGGAATGTTATGCAATGTCACAAAGTAATTCCAACAGCTTATGTATATTTGTAAATTGGTGCATAGTATTGAGTAGTGTATGTGTTTAATAAATGTACTCTTCCTTTTATAAAGCAAAGTACAGACTGGACAATCAATTATTGAGTGTTATTTCTGCGTACTGGTACATGGCGATTACTAGCCTACACCACCTCCCTTGAGTAAGCCTTAGACTGCTCTGCAACGCTACCCTCTGAGAGTCAAGCGCTACAATGGGGTGTTTGGTTCCCAGTGAAGGACAAATGTAGTCATGTTATTTGTGCAGGCCTCAGATACTGCCTCGTTTTCCAACAGACACACTCTCTCCAACTGTCCCACTTAGCCCAAGACATCTGGAGGTGGGCCATTCACCACAAACTTTATCTCCTAGCGGAACACCTCCCAGGAGTGAATTGCAGATCTCAGCAGGCAGAGGCAGCAAATACACGAATGGGAACTCAACCCTCAGGTTCTCCTCCCATACTTTCAAAGTTGGGGAGTCCCTCACATAGACTTGTTCGCCACACACCAAAACGCAAAATGCCGAAGCTTCGCCTCCAGGTACCCACACCCGCAATCCAAAGGCAATGCACTATGGATGAACTGGTCAGGGATATTTGCCTACGCTTTTCCGCCTCTCCCACTCATTCCATTAGTGGTTCACAAGCTCAGGCAAACATCTCTCACACTAATCCTAGTAGCTCCCACATGGGCACGTCAACCTTGGTTCACAACCCTGTTGGAGCTATCTCTGGTTCCGCATCAAAAGCTGCATTTAACCTC
Source organism: Calotriton arnoldi (assembly GCA_963921515.1). NCBI lineage: Eukaryota > Metazoa > Chordata > Amphibia > Caudata > Salamandridae > Calotriton > Calotriton arnoldi. The sequence continues at coordinate 469,119 of CAWUFW010003600.1, forward strand.
CAGTCTCCTCACACAGAGCCATGGAGAAATCAGACACCCAGATCCCAAACAGCTGAACCTCGCGATCTGGCTCCTGAAGTCTTAGAGTTTGGTTACTTGAACCTTCCACCAGAATGTATGACTATCATTAGGGAGGCTAGAAGACCTACTACAAGGGCCTGCTATGCAGCTAAGTGGAAGCGATTTGTTGTTTATTGTGGTAACAATCATATCAACCCTCTTGATGCTTCCATACAAAACATCATCTGCTATCTGTTACACTTGCAACAGTCAGCGTTGGCTTACACCTCCATCAGACTACACCTAGCGGCAATAGCTGCAGATCTACAAAATAGACAGCATTTGTCCTTGTTTAGAGTACCAGTGATCAAAGCCTTCATGGAAAGACTAAAAAGAGTCATACCACCTAAACTTCCACCTGCTCCAGTGTGGAATCTTAACATAGTCCTCACAAGATTAATGGGCCCACCTTTTGAGCCCATGCACAAATGCGAACCACAGTTCCTCTCCTGGAAAACCGCTTTCCTCATTGCAATCACTTCATTAAGGAGAGTGAGTGAATTACAGGCATTAACCATACAAGAACCATTTTTCCAACTACACAGAGACAAAGTGGTTCTTCGTACCAATCCTAAATTTTTACCTGGGGTAGTATCTGCATTTCACATAAATCAGTTGGTAAAATTACCCGTATTCTTCCCTCAACGTGATTCAGTGGCAGAACGAGCTCTACACACCTTAGATGTTAGAAGAGCACTCTTGTACTACATTGAAAGGACAAAATCTTTTCGTAAAACAAAACAACTTTGTTGCTTTTGTGCCACCACACAAAGGCAATCCTATTTCCAAATCAGGTATTGCAAGGTGGATTGTTAAGTGCATTCAAACCTGCTATGCGAAAGCAAACAAAACTCTAACTGTACCCCCTAGGGCACATTCCACTCGCAAGCTAGGGGCCACTATGGCTTTTTTGGGAAACATTCCCATAGTTGACATTGGCAAAGCTGCAACATGGTCTACACCACACACATTCACTAAACACTATTGTGTAGATGTGTTAGCGAGACAACAAGCCAATGTGGTTCAAGCAGTACTTAAGACACTATTTCAGACAACTCCAACAGCTACAGGTTAGCCACCGCTTTAGGAGGATACTGCTATGCAGTGCTTAATTTGAGCCTGTGCTTTCTGGTGCTGAGCACCGCCACTTAATTGTCAACACCGGCACTTAGACAGCGCCACCATGTGGCATACTCCCCTAATTTAGAGAACAGCACAACAACATTTGTTTGTTGATTCAATATATATTAAAATTACTAATACCTGTGGCACAAGCCATTCTTATAGCTATGGGGGTCCTAGAATAGTCTTAATTGTCACACTTCTAAGTTTGTGGTGGATGGTAGTTGTACTGGTACTGTTATTGGCAGCGCTATTAGGAGCAAAGAGTGGTGCGAGCTGCAGTAGCCTCCTGACTAGAGCCCTGGCACTTATTATTTTACAAATTCAGCACTTAAGTCTATGCACAGCATGTGATCTACAGCTCACATGCCTCGAGCGGATAATGTTACTTACCCAGTAAGCATCTGTTCTTGGCATGTAAAGCTGTAGATTCACATGCGCCCACCCACCTCCCCGGATACCTCTATCTGCTGTAGTTCTCTATTTAATTTACATACATACGCATGGACATCTCTATTCTTTACTACTACTCCATTCTTACCCTCTGCGGCACACAATCTAACAATGGAGTCGATGCCCATGCGCTCTATCACCGAAAGGATTAGTCACACCTACCTCGTGACTGGCAAGACTTCTTCGAAGAAAAACAAAGTGCAAACATCCGGACCCAACACTAGATGGCGAGCTATGCACAGCATGTGAATATACAGCTCTACATGCCAAGAACAGATGCTTACTGGGTAAGTAACATTATCCTTTTTGTTGGCAAACAGGCTTTGGGGATGAAAGTATTGTTGATTCTCAGATAGGTTTTTGTTATGTACTGTGGACCTAGTTTCTCGAGAAATTGATGAGAAAATAATTGAAGTCTTTGTGTACAGTAATCAATAGAAATGCGACTTTATCCAAGGCACCATCAGTTATTTTTCAAAGGGACTTTTCCTATTAAATGCAAATGGGTTTACAGCCGACAATTTTTGTTTTTGTTTAAATATATTTCCTTTGCTAGTGAATGTCTTTTTCCGTGAAAGGCATTTGAAAGAGTTGATCGCCTCATGTTAAAGATACACACCCATGACCGAATAGCACTAATAACTGGTAAGAAGTTTAAATGGTGTACACAGTGCTGACTTGTCATTGATGTGATGCTAATAATAAATAATTGTATGTTTGATCTCGCCCGGATGTGAATTAGTTGTCCCAAGGTTACAGATGTAAATCTTCAAAGCAAAGTTATCATCCAACATATCCAGTCACAGACTTTGTTTTCTCTCTTAGATCCAAATTTCGTTCGGACATTTCTCACTACTTACAGATCATTCTGCAAACCCCAAGAACTACTGAGTCTTCTGATAGAAAGGTACTTTACATAATTGTACAGCAAAGTGTGTGGTGTTTTACCGCAGTGCTTCAGTGCTTTTATCTGTTAACATTCGCATGGCATGTTTGGAAAAAATCACATTAAAAAGAAATTACATTTACACTGTAACTCTATTGTGTTTTTTGTTTTTTACTTTGGGTTTTGAGCACATCCATTAGTTTAGATTATTATCACCTAAGGCGCTGTTTGTGAACGTTAGTACTCTAGTGCAATTCTTCTCTTGCATCCAGTTCTCCTTTAGATGCATCATATGGGGACGTGTCAGTTTATGTTCCCCGGTCCTAAAACATTCCGTTTTAGCCTATTAAGGTTGATCAGTAAGCAAGATGTGCTCCTTATGTACTTGCCTGCTGCTCATGTTTATATCCTTTGTTTCATTGCTCACTTAGGATGTTCATTTTTAGGTCTCGCCCTGAAAGCCAGCGCTTCAGCGCTGGCTCTGGGCGAGACATTTTGTAGTGGGCTTGCAGAAATGCGACCACAACTTTTGGCTGGCCTAGAGCATGCGAGTACGCGCACAGTAACGCGCATTCCTCGCATGCTCCAGGCGCCATATGTCTTTCCTCTCACTTGCTCCTCCCCCACCACAGAGCGCTTCTCGGGGCCGCGCGGCCGTGTCACTTTCACGGCCGCGCGTCACTTGCTCTCCCGCTCCTCACCCCTCCCCCACCACAGAGCGCGTCTCGCACGGCCGCGCGGCCAATGCTTTTTCATTATTGAGTTTCTCTTTCTGCATGCCCGCTTTCTATTTGGAAGCAGCCGGAGCTGTCGGGACAATGGCGGCCGCTTCTTTGAACTGTTTATCCGGAGCGGGAACTTTAACCTCTCAGCTTTACAATAGGGCACTGGGCGCAAGCACGAGACAAGCCGAGGACCCTTTACAGCCTCTCAGAGTCCGACCAGAGTGGGGTGGGGGTCTGTAGACTCCTGGCAGGGCACGGGTGCACATCCTGTAATCTCTCACACACAGACACAACACACTCATAGAATAAACACTCTCACACAGACAGAGGCACATGATCGGCTTTCTCATGCTCACTTTGGAACTCAAAACCTCAGCTTCGTTAATTTGTGTCGACGTTTGAAGTTCGTTGTGCGTGATGTTACATTGTACCAATTGTTCGGGTGATGATAGGCTGGACTGTACACAGCAGCGTTGCTCGGTAGGTGGTGTCATGGCTGTCTGCCAGCAGTGTGTGTGTGTGTGTGTGTGTTTGCATTCTGGAGCATCCGTTTTCAGCTTTAGCTTGTACCAGGATGTAAAAAATAACGCACATAAAAAATAAATGTGGTTGGATAAATTGCTCGCACTTTGAGATCTGTTGTGCGTCTGCCATGTAAGACATCTCTCAGTAATCCCATTCCCTTTACTGTGTAACATTTCACCTGCACCACAAAAATCCGAAGACTAAGTGTAGCAAAAACGAGATCCGCTCTGTCTGAAAAGTGCGGTGTGTGTAATAGGCAGAGGCTTTGAAGTGCTATTTTCTGTGCAACAGAGGCTAGAGCTTTGAACCTGCATGCGAGTATGAGGTTTTCACAGATGTAGAGCCACACATGCATTTCCTTTTACAGTGCCTGGCCTTCAGCACATCCAACCCTGCTCTTTGTATAAAGAGAAAAACGAGGATGCTGGAACAAAGTGCGCCAAATGACTCACTGGCTGCCTTTGAAATGTCACCTGCCAGCTTCCTCCTTGTCCCCCTGGGGAAGAGAGAAGCCGCCGTTCCTCCGGGGAGCCCTAGCTCATTGATATCACCTGTGCGGGGGCCCAGCGGCGCCTAAAAGCCCCAGAGGTGTGCCGGCACTAAGAGCAGTCTGATGGCCGTACCGCATCTTTGCAGTCACCCCAGAGACCCACAGAGCAGACCGGGCTGAAAACCTCCACTCAACTCTTCGTTTTTTACAACTCCCTGTTTTCACTTTCTCTTGCTTGTACTTCCTTTTATCTTTCTAAACTTCACCATCCCTGCTCACCCACTCACCTCTAAGCACTGCGGATTGCTTTCAACCTGTCAATATTTTGACAGCTATGTACTTCCTTTGCACACTTTCAAACAGAATCACAATTGCAAGTAGCAAACATATAAATTGTTCTGTGCACACTGCAGAGAGGCCAAGGATTGAATGACCATGTGATCTAAATATATGTATGGTCCACTGGCAAGCACTGTGAGAAACTAGCACTACTTTCAGATTCCGCTCCAGAGGTCACAAACGTGGCCCTTTATGAACAATCACACAGGCGCCTAGAGGCGACTCAGTTCAAAGTAGGCACTATTCAGGAATAATAAGCTACATAAAAAAAAATACAAAACAACATCCTGGAAAAAGCAAACACTCTTAGGGAAAGCAAGATTACGTAAAAGATCTGAAATGTAAATCGGAACTACGTCCCTGACAAACTGTTTTTGATATTTTATGTCAAGTTAGTTGATTGATTTAAAATAGCAAATATTTTCAGGGCTCGGCTCATGCATGGGCCCAAAGAACCGAGCCAGACCCTTGGCTCGGCTCTGGTGCTGAGTCCAAACCTATCTGGGTTGCTTTTCAAAGACCGAGCTCAAATGTCAGATGCGGTTTTCGAGTGTGCCACGAGCTCGTTACGTGCTCCAGGCTTTCTCTGGAAGGTAGTTAATGATTATCAGACCGTATTTCATTTAATTATTTTAGGTTGTGTGATGCATTGGGTAGTCTGAATAATTAGTTAAGTACTCTTCCATGGCACACTATATGTTGAAAAGAGCACCTTTAGGCTCCATCTAGGCACTACATATAGTAAAACCTGGGTAATAACTATTAAAACAACGCAAAATTACAGAGAGTGCAAAAATAATCAAGTGACATGCATCATGTCACTCCTGCCAATAATCAATTTAGGTTTGTTTAAATTGCATCACCGACTGGTACAGTTAGTGAAGGCATTATTTGAATGACATTTTTATTCATCGTTTAAATTGCAGGCTTGCCCTTTCTGGGCATAAATTGCATTTCCACTGTTCATTAAATAGCACAAACGCCAAACCTTAGGTGTGTGTGTGGCCATTCACCAGTGACACTGAAGTAACAGTAGATGCTGTTACACCCAGGATAATGTGCTGCATAGCTAAATACTTACAAGGTCCCAATGGCGAGACCTATTGGCTATGCCAATGCTTGTTCATTTTGCTATCTGTGCATTCCTCCCTCCTTCGACTCCCTTCTGTCTTTTTTCTATATCTTCATTAAGTCCGTTGTTTCCCAAGAGGTGCTTCACCTTCCATGCTTTCCCCACAGAGCTCCTGCTAATGAAACCCTAATTAATATTTGTCCAGGTATCTTCTCACGGTATTGTGCCCTGATTGCCAGTTAATTCATTGCTGATGGTCATCGAGCACTAAACATCAGATTCACCGGTGGTAGGTGTAAACTAAGCCACTAATATTGGATGCTAAAGTTATAACTGCTTTATCAAGATAATATAATTGTGAAGGACCTGTCGCTCAAGTCCCTATTCAGTTTACACGTCATCCCTTTTCTGTATGTTTCCAATATAACCTGCTCCTCTTTCTATTGCAATTCCCACTCATGTAAGCTACCTGTCCATGAACAGGTCTCAAGGTTGGAAATGCAAAATCTGACAAGATAAGAGAGCAGGCCTTTGTGGATCTGTTAACATCATAAGGGTCTAAATTTCAAAGCCTTTCATCCACAATACCAAAAACCGTAAACATTCCAAATCCAACAACGAAATGGTAGAAGAACGTACATAATGTGAGTTTGTAACAAAGGTTAGCGGTTAGTCACATCTTTCTTCTCACAGCCTCCATGCCACCTAATGTGATCATTTGCTCATCTTGCTTAAACTGTTTCGTGTTTACACATAATTGTGGATAAACTGTTTTATGTTTGCACAATATTTCAATTGGTGCCCACCATTCACTTATGGCTAAAGACTGCATTATGATAATAACAGTATGCTTACGTTTGATGTAGTATGATTGTGTTTTTATTTATCTATTCATATAATATATGGTGTGTAATGTTTTTTTCTTTGTGGATGTTTACATAGAAAAGACTGTAAGTATTCCCATTCATACACTACGTCAGTAATCACAGTACATGTTATCTTGATAACCATGTGAAATAGTCCAAATTCAGCATCTTGAGTTCTCCCAGACAGAGAGGCAGATTTTAGAATTTAGGGATCCCCTTACACCACCATCAAAGACACATTTGCTGATAACAAGTTGGGTTTTCACAGACACATCATTGCCTTTCTGGCACTTGGCAGCCTGCCCCTACCTATCGGATTTACGATAATATACTGCAAAAGGGTTATAGATGAAAACCATCTTGCTTACAGTCTCCCATCAGCAGTACCCCTTGCTCATGCTTATGTGTTAAGCCATATTGATGGATTACCTTGTCTCCTCTAGTCAGTGATAGTTAAACATCTTGTATTAATCTTGCTTTTGTAAAGCCTTTGAAAAACAGCATATCGTAAAGACTTTTTTTGTGTTCTAGGGTGAGCCTTAAGGTTACAGTGCTGATAAGTCATGAATGCTTTACATTGATTGAATGAATACTCAGTGGTTCTGTAATTGACCTGGAGGTGTGATTGCACATCTACAATATACTGTACATTCATTAAGCTGAAGGTTCTGTGGCAGTCGTCTACAGGACAACCTGCAAGCTGCCCTGAATGTTTAATTTAATAATATTATTTAAAATTTAAAGTAAATATATTCCAAAACAATCCAAAGTAAACAAGTGTTCGAAAAAGGTGTGGCCTTTCTGTCATGTCGAAGAATTTCTTGCTGAATCCAAAAACAAAAGATAAGAGCTGCCAACCTCTAGCCTAGTACTTGTTATTAGTATAACCACAGTGCATTCTGATATATCAAGTCTGTTTTGTTTTCAGTATCCCATTTTTTTCCAGACATTCTAAACCTTTCTGGGCGCCACTGTTTCAAGGGTACGACCTGTTATCAGAAGATCTGCTCTCTTTATTCTCAGTAGGATGGGTCCTGGAATGTTGCTTATTATTTAAACTTTACTTATCTTTACAAGGGTGGACACAATCCACTGGGGGTGTCCAGAATACCAGAGGGTAAATTTGAATAACCAGAATGTACTGGGATCACAGTGGTGACCAATACTTGGGTAAATTATGTGAAAGACATCTGCATGTGTGGATGTTCCACCACTATGGAAAAAAATGAATATTTAGCATCGTAATTTTGGTTAGCCTCACTGACGGTCATCTGTTAATATATTATATTGTATGATAATTTGGATTATAGTTTAATGTTGTCAAGTGACATTGAAATTGGGGGGTAGACGGCATATTGAAGTTGGTTCTTAACTTAGATTGTCACGGAATGCACAGTGGTCATGTTTGTAGTGTTTGAATTGCTGAATTGCTTTATTGACACTGCAGAGTAACAAGCACAGTATCTCACAGTTTTTCAAATTTTGGGGGTAGAAGGGAGAGACTTGGACATCTTGTGTTATTAAAAAAAATCCTACTCCTTAAGCGGATGTTTGGATCGAAGTTTATTACATGGTTTAAATCACTGAATACTTAAAAATGTTTTGTGTTCTATTACTCTGGATTTGTACATATGAATAATGGCAGAAATAACCCATTGTACCTCAGTCAGATTACCAAATTAGGTAAGAGGTTTACAGATTTTATGTCCATCCACTTGTTAACAGACTGAAAATGAGAATATTTTATGTAGACTGAGTGTGGGCTGTAAACGTTCAACAAAATATCCTGTAGTGCCAAAAGTGCAAAAATCATGAACAAAGTAAAGACTTCATCCACCCTTACTTCCATCATGTAATCTGAGACTACTTCACCTTTAATGGGTTGTAGGCCAAATAAAGTGCAGAAGTGGCTTTGTCTTCAAAATTAGAAATCAGTAGGTTGCTTGATGACCACAATTTGTCGTTCAGGAACTCAAATCACTGATATTAATTTTCAACATTTGAAATGCTATAATAATTAAAATTCAGTGAATGTACCTAAGAGGAATACGCATACCTTGTTTCTGATAAAGTTTTGCTCTATGCTAGGTTTGAAATTCCTGAGCCTGAACCGACAGAGGCTGATCGAATAGCGATGGAGAATGGAGATCAGCCTCTTAGTGCTGAGCTGAAAAGGTTTAGGAAAGAATATGTCCAGCCTGTACAGCTGCGGTAAGTTTCCAATGTGCATTTTTTCTCACACAAGAATGAAAATCATTTTAATAACTTTCTTTTTGTAATTCTGACCATTTCAGGCTTTGTAAATGATCTGGCCAAAACCTATAATTTAGTTCTAATTTAGTTTTTGCATCATTCATTTTAGTTTAGATTCATATGACACACATTATTCCGCAACCTATTATTTGGGTTCAGAATATCCTTTTGCTGTGCGGGTGGGCTAGTGAGCAGCATCTGAGGGGTTGACACACTGCTGCGAGCTCCTAACCTGCATTACAAAAATCCAACATTGCCTTGTTCTGTTTACTGTAATACGTCTTGAATTATTCAGAAAGCTATTCTGCACATGTCCATATGCTGTTTTCTCTTGCTGACTTAAGACTTATGGAGAAAATCAACTTGGAACACTGGCCTGGTCCCAACATGTTCATTGGGTGTGAATGCCCATAGGCAGCTGTTTGGTAGTGTATCCCCTGCTGCTGGGAGAGACGTCCTGCGGGACGAGCAGGGAAGTGTTCCAGTCCTGTATATTGATAGTGGTGCGGTTAGTGGTTCTCTTGGGTGCTCGCCGAATTGCTGGATGAATTCCTGCCTGACCTGACAGAGTGCAGTGCTGAGGACGGGGGAGACTTCCTATACTTCTAAGATTCAGATTGTGGTAAACAAGTCGAAAGGGCCTCCATACATCAGTGGATTGGCAGCCCTGCAGTACAGGCAAGCTAGGTTAACATCACAGAGAGGCTAAATCGAATAGATATGGAATCTTATGTAATAGCCCCACCCATCCTTTGATGGTAACTAGTACCATGATGCCAAAACTGCCATTAGTCCCTGCATGTTGGCACCAGAATACTACTGGCTAGACAGAGAGGGGAAACCACCAATCTAAGTCAAGAAACTGGCTGTTCTAATCTATGGCATCTGATAGAGACATCTAGCCGCAGATTCTCCAGTATTGGGGTATCTTTCATAGATTCACATGCTTGAATCATTCCCCGTCGTCGAAGTGGGAGTCCCACGGTACATAGAATAGCAATATAGCAATAGCATAGCTAAAAGAGCAATAGGAAGTATTGAGACATAGAAATCAATAGGAAAAATTTTGTCACTTTAATAACTTATCCAAGTCATTAGATATGGTCCAAACTCCAGCCAATCAGGCCACAGCACCCTCTGGAACCTTCTCCCCAGAGGCTCAAGCTCTCAGATTTTCTACCGCACGTCGTGTGAAGGGAGTCTCCCTGAGCTCTGCTCAGTACTTCAACTTTTTTGTTCACAGAATCTTCATAACATCATCTCTACAATGTCTTCTACTAAGAGGTCACTCTTCAGACACTGCGAATCTTGTGGGAAGCTCCGGCTTCATTCTGAGGACCCACACAAAAGGTGTATTTACTGCCTTTACCCTGACCATCAGGTGAGAGAGTGTAAAATATGCAGGACTTTTCCACAGAAAACTTTGAGACAGAGAGGGGCGTCTTCTTCTGTGGATACAAAAGCTCAAGAATAAGGATAATCCTTTGTCAGACGTTGAGAGTGACTCTTCTCTCAGGACTGTCACCTCTAAGAAGAGGACTAGTGAGGTGGAGATGGTATCTCCTAAGGCTAAGGTTTTGAAAAAACAACACACCAAACCTGCGGACCAGCCTTTCTCATCAAAAAAGGTCCCTGCTCCTATGAAGGGCCAGTCTATGCCCTCTACGCCTCCGAGAGCTGCCTCTAAGACTCGGGCGTCGACGTCTCTCCATGGGATGCATTTGCCTGAAAAGACTGATTCCTCGTCGACGAGCTCGTCGTCGAATCCCACGTCGACGAAGTCTTCCGTCGCCACTACTACGACGGCGACCTCCACCTTCTCATCTCCTAAACCTGCAATGATCATGTCGTCGGCGTCTCTCCGTCGACACTGGTGTCGGTGATGGTGAGGCCTCACTCGTCTACCACCTCTATCATTTCGTCGTCAACGAAAAAGAAGAGTATCGTCTCCGGTCATGCGTCGACGGACGCTTCTTAGTCGGCGAGACACTCGACGGCGTTCAAGACTCTTCCTGCTTCGTCGACGACCGCGTCGACGACAGTTGCCCCGTCGACGATCGCTTCGACGACGGTTGCCTTGTCGACGCTTTCTTCGTCGACGGCTCAGAAGTCCTCTAAATCGGAACCTCAATGACGTTCCCCGTCGACGGCCGCACCATCATCAGCGGAATCCTTGGCTCCATCTTCAGCTTTAATGTCTTTAGTCCCCTTGAAGCTTTCAGCAACACTTTTGCCGCCCTCAAGAGTAACGGAGGCTTCCCTACTTCAGCGTAGAAACTCTTCTTTGGACATTTTGTTACCAGTTCAAGCATCCCCTAATCTTCCTGTAGAGCTCTTTGATTACGGGGCTGATGAAGAGGATTCGGAAGAGGATGACCGGTTCCGTGCTGCTCGCAGTCCTTCTGAGCTGCTTATAAAATGCCAGGATACTAAGGATGACCAGGGGTATGATTATTATCCAGAACCTAATACTCAACCACCACTTGATATTCCAAATACACAAATGCCCATGTCTCTCATTTCCAATTTGCAACATATGCTTGATGACTATTACCGTCGTTTTCCCCCATCAGAGTCGGCCTCATCTGTTCCTCAGACACCGATTCTTCCGCCTTCATCCATCATCAGGCCGCCCCCTCCAGTTTCTCCTATCGCATCGACGTCTCACCACCCGGAGGACGCACATACCACTGACGAGGACAGAGAAGAAGGGGAGTTGGACGAAAAATCCCTACTTTCCGAGTGGGACAATTATCAAATCCAGACTCCATCGTCTACCACTCCAACTCCTGTCGACTCTCCACCAGCTGACATAGGTGGTTTTCATGTTCTCATGGATAGAGCGGCCAAGAGGTTCCAACTTCCTATGGTCACCAAGGACGAGGACTGTTTTCTATATGATTTCAAGGACCAGCCACGGAAACAGGTCCGGGCTGTACCAATTATCAACTTCATCTGGCAGGAAGGTTTGAAACTCATGAAGGCCCCTGCCTCTATTCCTGCAGTCCTGACACGCCTGGATAAAAAATACAAGGCACTGGATGATTCACCAGCCTGTCTTATTGGTCAACCGAAGCCGGACTCTGTTATCTCCCAAGCGGCACAACGTCGTGCCAGGAACCCCTCGTCTCCGTTAACGGCTCCTCCAGATCGAGATGGCAGACGTCTTTATTCAATTGGGAAGAAGTTTTCCACCATGGCTGCAACTATGGTCCGAGCGGCTAATTCCCTAGCTATCCTAGGCCGATACGACAGGCAAATGTGGTCGGACATTTCCCCCTTCATTGATATGTTGCCGGAAGCCTCAAAAGCGAAGCTTTGAAGATTCTTCAGGAGGGAGAACGGATCTACGTCGAGATCATTGATTGTGCAGTGGATGTCTCCTCCACGGGCTTTCGCCAACTAGCAGGTGCAGCGGTCCTCCGACGGCAAGGCTGGCTGAAGGCTACCTCGTTTCGGCAGGAGGTACAAACAAAGATTATGGATATGCCTTACGACGGCGAATCACTTTTTGGTCGGCATATCGATGACGCCCTCCAGGCAATCAAAAAGGATACTGACACTGCACGTGCTCTGGGCACTCTGCAATTTAAGAAACAGCCTTTTCGTGGCGCAAGAGGTCGTGGCCCCTCCTCTTCCTTTCGGGGAGGTTACAATCAATACAGGCAGTACCAACCTTACCAGGGTCAGCAGCGTTACTCCTCTTCCCAGCAGCAGCAGTCGTTTCGACAACCGTCGGCTGCCTCTTACAAGCAGTACAGGGGGAAATCCTCTTACATGGGCAGAGATTCCTCAAAAAAGCAGTGACAACTGCCACCTGCCAACCACTCGACCCATCAATCCGACCAAAGTTGGAGGGCGAATCTCCCACTTCTTCTCCAATTGGTCCGCAATAACCACAGATCGATGGGTTTTGGACATTGTGTCCAGAGGGGACACTCTGGAATTTGTGAAACTCCCTCCGAACTCTCCTCCCAGAGGTCCTCCTCCTGCCCATCTAAAGAAACTTTTATGTCAAATCAATCTCATGTTAAAGAAGGGAGCCATCGAAGTGGTACCAAATCTACAAAGGGGTGCAGGTTTCTATTCAAGATTCTTCCTCATCAAGAAAATAATCTGGGGAGTGGCGCCCCATTCTGATGGATACATCTGCCTGTGGATTCCTCACCTTATGAATATCCCCTGCGCCAGCATTCCGCGAAAATTTTTCCTAGCTCTCCACGCCGACGAGGTCGTCACGAAGCCATGGCTCCGCACGCGGGTCCGCATGACGTCACTGGAGCCATAAGAGGACCACGTCGGCGTGATGACGTCAGTTCCCTTTTTTCCGCGCTGTCGACGCTAACTGTTTTTTCTGGGACTCTCCATACGTTCGACTGGATACTTTGTTTTTTGGATTGTATCTTTCTCTCTTTTGGCATGTCTGCCCCGAGGAAGTCTGGCTTTAAGCCCTGTAAGGAATGCGGAGGACATATGTCTATTACGGACCCGCATGAAGACTGTCTTTGGTGTTTGTCGTCTGACCACGACGTCGAGGGCTGTTCTTCCTGCAGGAAGATGAACCCGAAGGCTCTGAAGGAGCGGGAGGCCAAGCTGTATATGGCCAAGGCAAGGAAAGAAAAAAGGGGTCGAAAAAGGTCGCAGTCCAAGTCTTCGACTTCGCATGACTCCAAGAGAAGGCATAAGAAGAAGAAGAGACCTGCTTCTCGACGCCGATCGTCAAAGGATGTGGTTTCGAGATCGCCTTCTCCGACACCTCGACGTCGAGTTAAAGACGTTATCTCTCCTTCTCCTTCAGCGTCTCCTCAGGCGACTCCGGTTCATTCCCCGTCATACCAAGGAACTCTGGAGCGTTCTCCGGCGCCGAGATTCTCTCCGGCTTCAGAGGAGGTGTCGAATCCAGCTGATGCTGAGCCTGCGGCTCCGCCTGTGGCTCCAGCGGCTCCGTTTCCAGGGGTGCCTCGTATGGATCTCGAGCCGGCTCAACTTCCTCAGTTTCCGGCCCCGGGTTCAGATCCGTCGCACTTTCTCAACGCTATGTATGGCGTGTTCGCGAGGGCCTCATACCCCTCTGCTGCACCTTCGGGTCCCATGGGTCCTATGGCATTCAATTTGGGTGTGCCTCAGCAGTATCCACAGACCCCTTTGTGCCCTTCATGCCGGCGACGTCGTTCTGGCATTTATCGGCTCCGAGGATGTCGACGCCGTATGGGGAATCCCCGGCTCCATCTCGGGAAGCTTCACGGATTCGATCGGCGCCGGTTACGGCAATGGATCCTTCTTAGACGCCGCTCCCGGAGCCATCGACGCCGCGTGTGGCGCAGTCGACGCCGCAGCCGAAGATGCGCTCGAGGAGAGAAACGCAGAGGTTGTTGGAAGAGGAGCAGTACCAGGTGGATGAGCGGGAGGAAGGAGAACTGTATGACACAGAGGATGTGTTTGAGGACTTGTGTGAGGCAAGTGGACTTGACGTTTCTCCTGAGTGGGACTTTGCTTCTCAGAAGGCTTCCCCCTCTAAAGAGGTTGCTCCGTACCATTCTGTGATCAGGAAGGCTGCGGAACTTTTGGATTTGCAGCTTCCTATGGCTGAGTATAAGCCTAATCTTCTTACGGAGGTACTCCACTCTCCATCCTCTGTGGTTGAACCACTCTTACCCTTTAATGATGCTCTGACTGAGCCAATACTTGATGTTTGTCGCAATCCTCTTTCTGCACCTGCGGTTTCAAGGTCAGTGTCCAGAAGGTACAGGCCTGCTCCTGGAGATCCAGTGTTCCTTTCCTCTCACCCCTCTCCTGAGAGCTTGGTGGTACACGCTTCGTGTTTGAAGCAGTCTACAGGGGCTTTTCCGCAAGCTCCCGCCGACAGGGATTCCAAGAAACTGGAACAGTCTGCGAAAAAGATCTTTTCTTCAGCTAGCATGGCACTGAAATCTACCAACGCTACTTGTCTCTTGGGTAGATATATTCATGCCTTAATGGACTCTGCCAAACAGCTTCTTCCTAAGTTGTCAGAGGAAGATAGGGGAAATCTGAGTGAGGTGTTAGCGGACTCTCAGGCTGCAGCTCGCCAGGTCATCCAGTCTGGCTTGGACACGGCGGACTCTGTTGCCAGAGTGATGGGTTCGTCCATTGCAACAAGAAGACATGCGTGGTTGAGGTCTTCTGGGTTCTCTCCCGATGTGCAGGCTGCCCTTCTCGATCTGCCTTTTGATGGGTCTAGACTTTTCAGAGAAAAGGCCGATTCCGCCTTGCAGAGATTTAAGGACAGTAAGGCCACGGCTAAATATTTGGGTCTGCAAGCACAATCGAGAGGCTATGGTTATAAAAGATACAGAGGCTTCGGGAGGTCTTCCTTTCGAAGCTTCAGACAGCCTCAGCAGCAGCAGCAACAAAACCCCTTGTATAGGTCCTATAGGGGTAAGGGCAGAGGTCGCCAACGTGGAGCCGGTCGCCATCTCTCCTCCTCCTCCTCCTCCTCCTCCTCCTCCTCCTCCTCTACCTCCCCAGCCCCTCCTGGGAATGCGGGGAAGCAGCCCTAGATCCGCCATCCCGGATCATGTAGGTCCTGTGGGAGACCGGCTTACCCATTTTCTACGAGATTGGAAATTGATCACTTCGTTACGAAGCCGATATTGTACATATATTTGCCACATGTGATTTACTTCAGGGGTTGATTGTTGAAATTTCGGATTTTTTAACGGAAATTTTCAATGTAAGAATAGAAATTACTGTGAGTGAAATAATGTTGGGCATAGATGGAAATAATCGATTAAAATGCATGCAAGGATTAATTTTTGTTTCAATGGCGGTGTTGAGACTATGCATCGCTTCCTCTTGGTTAGATCCAAAACCACCGGCATTTCAACAATGGCGGGCTCCATTGTTAGCGGCTCGTAGCCTAGAAGTTGCGATATATAGAAGGAAAGGAAGAAAAAAGCGGAAAAAGGGGCTGGATATATGGGAACCTCTCAGCCGGTGGTTGCAAACTTAGGAAAAGAGCTAGTTGGGTATGTATTAGTTTTGATGAACCTGGTGGCACCATACGAACGAATTAATGATGTAAAATACTTATATATTTTCATGTATGTATCTATGTTCTTTTCTTTCGAAGCATACCTGCCTGAGATGGGGGAGTGGGGAAGGGAGGGAGTGGGTTTATGTATGTACTAAAAATAATAAAGATTATTTAACAACAAAAAAAAGGAAATTGATCACTTCGGACCTTTGGGTTCTAGATCTCGTAGAGAATGGGTACGCCCTTCCCTTAAGGGAATTCCCTCCTCCTTGCCAGGGGTTTTGTACGGAGGATCATTTACTTCTCCTTCAAAAGGAAGTTATTGCCCTGTTGCAAAAAGGTGCGATAGAGGTGGCTCCAGAGCAGGAAAGGGGTCAGGGATGCTACTCCCGGTATTTCCTGATCCCCAAAAAGGACGGCAGGTTGCGTCCGATCCTGGACCTCAGGATCTTGAATTTTTACCTGAGGCAGGAGAAATTCAAGATGCTGACCCTTGCTCAGGTTCTTCTGGCGCTGCAGCAAGAGGACTGGATGGTGTCGATCGACTTGCAGGATGCGTATTTTCACATCCCCATTCTGAAGTCGCACAGGAAGTATCTCCGTTTTACGGTTGGGTCGCAGCACTACCAGTTTTGTTTGGTCTTACTACTGCACCTCGAGTCTTCACAAAGGTGATGGCAGTGGTGGCAGCTCATCTCAGGAGGTCGGGGATTCCTGTTTTCCCCTACCTGGACGACTGGCTGCTCAAGGCGGAGTCTCCGGAGATGGTGCTTCATCATCTGCGGGTAACATCTCAACTGTTCGACTTGGGTTTTTCAATCAATGTGCCCAAATCTCACCTGGTGCCCTCTCAGCGCAACCTGTTCATAGGGGCGGTACTGGACACTACTGTGTGTCGAGCATTTCCTCCTCCACAAAGGATTCTCGACATTCAGGAGATGATCCCTTTATTCCACAATGGAGCGGTTGTTCCAGTTCTGAAGGTCCTACGCCTGCTCGGTCTGTTTGCCTCCTGCATTCTGTTGGTCAACCATGCACGCTGGCACATGAGGGCGCTCCAGTGGTGTCTCCGCAGGCAGTTATATCAGCACAACGGAGATCTCAGGGAGTCTGTCAGGATCTCCAGAGAAGCTGCGGCGGATCGGTCTTGGTGGAGCGTGGAGGGCAATCTGTCTCAAGGAAAGCCCTTTCATCTTCCTCCATCGGTGGCCACAGTGATAACGGATGCCTCTACCCTAGGGTGGGGTGCTCATCTGGGGGATCTGGAGATCAAGGGTCTTTGGTCTCCAGAGGAAAGGTTGTCTCATATCAATCTTCTGGAATTGCGGGCGATACGTTTGGCGCTCAAGGCCTTTCTCCCTTCCCTTCGCGGTCAGTCGGTTCAAGTCCTGACGGACAACACTGCCGCGATGTGGTATGTCAACAAGCAGGGAGGAGTGGGGTCGTACCGTCTCTACAGAGAGGCGTTGCAACTTTGGTCCTGGGCTCAGGACCATCGGATTTGCGTGATGGCAAATCATCTGGCCGGGGTGCTAAACGTGCGTGCGGACAGTCTCAGTCGGCAGATCTCCGCCGACCACGAGTGGAGGCTTCATCTGGAGGTAGTTCGGCACATCTTCCGGACGTGGGGGACTCCTCGGGTGGACCTGTTGGCTACTCTCGAGAACGCGCACTGCCCGTCATTCTGCAGTCTCCAGTTTCCGTTGCAGGGGGCTTTGGGGGACGCGTTTCAGTTGAGTTGGAGCTCACAACTCCTTTATGCGTTTCCTCCCATACCCTTGATTCCTCGGGTTCTGAGGAAGATTTGCCAAGACCGGGCCCAAGTCATATTGATCGCCCCGGTTTGGCCAAGAAGGGTGTGGTACACAGACCTTCTTCACCTCTCGTCGCACCCTCCGCTCCGTCTCCCTCTCAGGGTAGACCTCCTCTCGCAGTCGGAGGGACAGGTTCTTCACCCCCCACCTCCAGAGCCTGCACCTTCAAGCCTGGAGATTGAGCGGGGCAACCTGAATTCATTTTCTCTCCCGCCTGACGTGGTGGATGTTATATTATCGGCCAGGCGACACTCCACCAAGTCTATCTACTCCTACAGGTGGTCAAAATTTGTTAAGTGGTGCGGAGAGAAGTCTATTGATCCCTTGAAAGCTCATCTTTCTGATGTTCTTTGTTTTTCGCTTCATTTGGCTCAGCAGGGTTCTGCTGTAGCCACTGTTAAAGGATACTTGTCGGCTTTATCGACGTTTCTCTGTCTGCCTGATCAGCCGTCTCTTTTTAAGTCTCCAATAGTTTTAAGGTTCTTTAAGGGGTTTACTAACATGTTCCCGCCCACTCGTTTTATTATGCCCCAGTGGGATTTGAATTTGGTGTTAACTTTTTTGATGGGTTCCACGTTTGAACCTATGCATAGCTGTCCTTTAAGACTGCTGACTTTCAAAACGGTCTTTCTTGTGGCTATCACTTCGGCTAGGAGGGTGAGTGTGCTTCAAGCTTTGAGTTCAAAGCCTCCGTTTTTGACCATACATGCTGAACGGATGGTTCTCCGGACCAGGGCTGCTTTTCTGCCTAAGGTTGTAACTCCCTTCCATCTAGGGCAGTCCATTACTCTTCCTACTTTCTATCCTCCCCCCTCACCCTTCCAAGGAGGAGGAAAGGCTGCACCGTTTGGACCCTAAGAGGGCGATTAGTTTCTATCTTGATAGAACAAAGGACTTCCGTCAGGATGATCAGCTCTTTGTGGGCTATGTTGGACGTATGAAGGGCAAGGCGGTGCACAAGCGCACTTTATCCAGGTGGATCATCTTGTGCATCAAGACCTGCTACGCTCTGGCTGGTAAGGAGCCTCCTGTAGGCATTAGAGCTCACTCTACCAGGGCTAAATCGTCTACGTCTGCTTTGTCCAGGGGTGTTCCTGTGTTGGACATCTGTAAGGCGGCAACTTGGGCCTCCCTCCACACTTTCGCGAAGCATTACTGCTTGGACTCCGAAATGAGGAGGGATGGCCATTTCAGCGCTCTGTTTTGCAGGACTTTTTGGTATAGAGGGTGGACACCCTCCTCCGGGAGAGGACTGCTGTGGGATTCTATTCATAAGGTGAGGAATCCACAGGCAGATGTATCCATCAGAAGAACAAGTTACTTACCTTCGGTAACGCTTTTCTGGTGGATACAGTATCTGCCTGTGGATTCCTCACTGACCCTACCCGCCTCCCCGTTGTCCACCCTTTTATACCTTAAAAGAGGTTTTTATTAATATGTTATTTCATATTGTCATTTTGTATTGCCTCTATTTGCCTTTGTGTAGGCTTGTAGAAATGCTTGCTTTCTTTTGCTTTCCTTTGTTCACTTTACACTGTGTTATTTGTGTGAATACTGTGTACTATGTATGCATTGTCTCTTGGTCGGTCCGCCCGTTTGCCTCGGTGGCACGGAAAAAATGGGTGGAACTGACGTCATCACGCCGACGTGGTCCTCTTATGGCTCCAGTGACGTCATGCGGACCCGCGTGCGGAGCCATGGCTTCGTGACGACCTCGTCGGCGTGGAGAGCTAGGAAAAATTTCCGCGGAATGCTGGCGCAGGGGATATTCATAAGGTGAGGAATCCACAGGCAGATACTGTATCCACCAGAAAAAGCGTTACCGAAGGTAAGTAACTTGTTCTTCTGGACCTTCGTTTCCTCAACAAATTCCTCAAGAAGCAAAGTTTCCGGATGTTGTCTCTCCAGGAAGTGCTTTATTTACTATCTCAGGGGGATTACATGACAACACTAGACCTTCAGGATGCCTATTTTCATGTCCCTATCCTACCCAGACACAGAAAATTCCTACGCTTCAGAGTGGTTGGCAGAGACTTCCTTTTTTTTTTTTATTTTATTATTTAAGGGTACAAGAATAAATACAAAGGTACAGAAAAACCAATCTGGTCGTGACCTCCCTACCCACCTTCCACCCCCCACCCCCGAATCTAAAAACAGCGATGTAAACGTTGGTTGATGAGTATTCTATTACAATTATTCCATATCTGATATTTCGAAGACCAAGAAAACAAACACCAAACAGGAGAAGAAAAAAAGAAAAAAAAAAGGAAAAAAGAAAAAGAAAAAAAGAAGAGGAAATGTCTAAGAGAAAAAGAAGCTATTGTGCAAAATATCCAACAGTGTTTCAATAATACCATAGTAATATAAGACCTTTTCCAAAAGTCCATCTTAAGACTGCCTGTCTATCTAAGCCAAACAGATAATGGTAGCCAAATAGCAAGGCCCTTTTTCTTCCCCCTGTATCCCATTTTGGAGAATATAGCCTTTTCCAAATTATGAGTAGAAATCAATCGAGCTAACCAGTGAGAGAATAGTGGAGGATTGGGGTCCTTCCATGATGACGCTATACAGAGACGAAGAATAGTCATCGCAACAAAGATAAGTGCGCCGCCATTCTTTCTGCAGACCTTATCTTGCATGCCCAATAGAATAGTCGAGGGTGTTAATTGAATGTCCTGTGACAGAACTTTTTTGAGAAAGTCCTCTATCTGACCCAATAGCGGTGTAAGTTGGGGGCAAGTAGCGAACATATGAATCGAGTCCGCACTAAACTCTGCACATCTGGGACAGAATGTACCCGGCCCCGACCCCCACTTTGGAACTCTACCCGGTGTAATATATAAGAAAAAAGCAGTTTTAAAAAATTGTGCCTGCAGTTTTGCTGATAACAAATCACTCCTGGCTGATTGTATGGCTTGATTAAATGTGTTATAAGGAATTTTTAAATGCTTCTGCCATTTATTGGCAGTGGCAAGCATATCATCAGGCATCAAGCCGACTAGTTTAGTATATATATAACCAATCCTGGGCGGGGTAGAGTTTTGAAGTTTATCGATAAGGTCTACTCTTGAGAAACCAGCGGTCCCCCCAGTCTTACGAGATAAAAAGTCTCTTACAGCCATATATTTAAACGACTGATGTTCCCCCAGTTGAAATTTGGTTTTCAGAACACCAAAGGATTTAATACCATCGGAAGTTATCAAATCACCCATTTTCAGTAAGCCTGCTCTATGCCATTCAGACATGTAAGAAGCGTTGAATATCGATGGTAAGTTGGGGTTATTGTTAAGAGGGGTATAATAATTTAGATTGCCCAACCCAAAAGTTTTCCGTATATTGGAAAAGACTTTAAAGATATTGATTAAAGTCTTAAATCTTACCCGCTTGTAATAGCCATAGGAGAGCTGCCTCCAGAGGCATCCACGGGTCTCTTCCCCCAGAAGCAGTTGATAAGGTGATGGTAAGCCTAAATCAGGAGTATATGACTGTTCTTGCAGTAATTCCGCACCGTATTGCATGGCCGCAGCCCAATAATAAAATTTCAAATTAGGTAGTGACCAACCTCCCCTCTCTCGGGGAAGAGATAGTAGTTTAAAAGCTCGCCTTGGTCGGGAGAATGCCCAAACAAATTGAGAAAAGATGTGATCAAATTTTTGTAGCATTAATTTGTTCATTTCCAAGGGGATGGCCCTAAAAAAGTAGAGCAGTTTGGGAAAGTAGGTCATCTTAATGACGTTGCATCTCCCTACAATGGTAAGGTGTAAATTATTTAGTCGTTTAAGTGCCCGTTTAGATTCAATAGCTAGTGGGGTCAGATTTTTTTCTACAATTAGATCGATATCAGCCGTTAAAGTGACCCCCAGATATTTTGCAGACTGTACCACCCGGGTATCTACCCAGTCTATTAGATTATTATTGATGATCTGAGTTTTACCTTGGTTAAGCGCGTATCCTGATGCTTTCCCAAATTTTTTGGCCTCCATTTCCAGGGCGCTAATGGCGGTCACAGGATCAGGGGTGACAACTGCCAGATCGTCGGCGTAAGCCATGATTTTAGTATATAGACCGAGTCTGCTCACCGCTCTAATGGTTTGGTTACTTTCTATAGCCTTTATAAAAGGATCAATATATAGAGCGAAGAGCAGAGGTGAGCACGGACACCCCTGACGAGTCCCTCGCGATATTTTGATCTGCTCCGTCAGGGTCCCGTTAACTAATACATTAGCTGTGGGATTACTATAAAGGGCTTGTATGGCTTGTATTGCTTTTGGTCCAAAGCCCATTTTCTTCATGACCGCCCAAAGATACGCCCAGGAGACCCGATCAAACGCTTTCTCAGCGTCGAGTAGAATTAATGAGATCGGGTCTCCCGTTACTTGTGCTGCATCCAACAGTGTGATGGCTCTACGAATATGTTCAGTTGTACTTTTTTGGGGAATAAAACCGTGTTGCCATTGCGAGACCAGGGACTCTATTCTCAATGATAGTCTTGCAGCAAATACCTTGGCATATATTTTAGAGTCACAATTAATAAGGGTGATTGGCCGGTATGAACCCATTTCTAAAGGAGACTTATCTTTTTTGGGGAAAATCACTATCTTGGCATTAGACCAAGAGTCTGGAGGAGGTGCTCCATTAAAGATAGATTCTACCAGTGCACTAAGAATGTCTTTAATCTGGGGGGCAAATATTTTGTAAAACTCCACTGGTATGTGGTCTACACCTGTCGCCTTCCCATCCGGAAGGCTTCCTAAGGCTTTGGCTATCTCTTCCCATCCAGGGGGTTCTTCAAGTTGGTCATAGTCTTCAGAGTTAAGTGCCGCCAGGGTAATCTGGTCTAAATAGGCCAGACTTTCCTCTTCTCTCAGTTTTGGTGGCCCTGTGTTATCTTCTGAATAAAGACTCTGGTAAAAATCACAGAATGCATTTCGGATCTTACTAGCATCTTTTGTGATTTCTCCAGTGTTAAGCTGAATCGACTGAATTTCACTAGCAGACACCTGTTGTCTAATTCTAAGAGCGAGTTGGTGGCCAATGTTATCGCCACATTCGTATATTTTTTCCCTGGCAGAAGCCCATTTCTTAGCAGTTTTTTCCGCAAATATGGACCCTATTTCTGCCTTACTGGCTATTACTTCCAACTGAGCATTTTCAATTTCTACCCCTAGATTGACTGCTAAGATTAAATCTTCCTCAGCTTTTTTCATCTTGTCGTGAGCTTTTGCTAGTTGTGCTTTATCTTTTTTATTCTGTCTGATGGAGTACCGCAGGGTTTCCCCTCGAATGCCCGCCTTCATTGCATCCCATACAGATCTCACTACTGCTGATCCTGTGTTAATTTCCAAAAATTCCTTAATCCACCCCTGCATATGTGATCGGTAACCCTCATCATATAATAAAGCTTTTTCAAAGCTCCAGTTCGAGGTTTCTTTTCTAAGCCCTAACCCACTAATGTTTAAAATAAGGGGTTGTGATCTGACATAAATCGTGGGGCCAGCTCGATAGAGCAGTTTTGGAGTATTGAAGTGGAAACAAAAAAATAATCTAATCTAGCAAGTGAGAGATGTGGGGCTGAAAAATATGTATACCCCGGATGAGTGGGTTTTAGATTAGCCCAGACGTCACAGAGTCCATGTGTTTGTATTAGATTAAGTAGGGCCTGATAGACTTTTGGCTTCCTACCAGTGTATGACCAGTGATCGGTTGCCTTCCAGTTACTAGGTAGGTTAATATTCAAATCCCCAGAAATTACCAGTGGTAGAGGCCAGTGGGCAAGTTCACCCGTGAGCCAGTTGATGACCCCGGGGTCATCTGTGTTGCTTCCATAAATGGAGCCTAGTGTAAAGGCCGAACTAGGGGAGAAATAACACTCCGCGATAACCCACCTCCCCAGAGGATCAGATTTAACCCTGTTGGAAGTCAATGGATGTCTATGTTGACACAACACTCCAACTCCTCTTGTTTTTGCCCCCTGGGATGTTCCCCCTATAACCCTATACCCCAGTGATTTTAATAAGTGCTTCTGGGATCCCTCCACATGTGTTTCTTGCAGGGTGATAAGTTCAGCTCCCAAAAAACGTAAGCCCTGGGCTACTCTCTGCCGTTTTAAAACATCATTTAGGCCACATATATTGACAGACACAATTTTTAAGGAACATTGATTACTCATATTGTCTGCCATATTTTTACTGCCTTTCTCCCGGCTATATGTCCTGGCTTATCAGGCCTATGAAGGTTCTTACAACATACTGATATTTTTACTTTTTTACACATTTTGGTTCCGCTTTCCCTGTTTTCTTTTCTTTTACCTTGTGATTTAGCCCTCTTTTCTTGCATTTTATTTTCATTATCTGATATCACATTTACCAATGTTGTGATCCCCATCACCAATGATTCGTGTGGTGACCCCCTCCGCCCCCTACCCCCCCAAATTAGAGCAATCAGGAATGTCCTGAATGATGGTTGTCAGTAAAGATGCATCACCGCTTGGCTACGCCTTTAAATTAACCGGGATGCATTATCGGCTTTATATCTCAACTTTCTAAGCCTCAATCGCCCAGATTCGCAAAAAAGAAGAAAAGGGGAAAAAACTAATCAAATTACACCATCAAATTATTGCTTGTTTTTCTTAATTTATCTCTTTATACTTTTTTTTTTTTTAACCCCTTTTGGCATTTTTTTTTTTTTTCTAAATTCCCCCTACTAGACTTTCATTTATTATCTTTTTTTTGCCTTTATCTCTCCTAGGTACTCCCCTGCCTTGACCTCAGACATAAAGACTCGTGTGGTCCCATTCAGAATCACCTTTAGTCTGGCAGGATTCATTAAAAACACTTGGGCACCTAGCTGTTGAAATGGGGTGATGAGTTGGCGTAGATGCCATCTACGCTCTACCGTTGTGTGGCAAAAGTCAGGTTTGGCAAAAAACATCACCCCATTAGCCCCTTTCGGAGAGTTCGGACGGGCCTGATCATATACATATTGCCTGAGAAGGAAGTTCCCAAAGAACACTAAGAATGCTCTAGGCTTTCCATCAGAAGGATTATTGCCTTTTCGGTTTGGTCTGATGTTGAAGGGGAATCGGTGCGCTCGCTGGATTTCATGCTCCCAGTTCCAATTTGTTTGAGTCTGGAAAGTTTCACGCAGTAGTTGTACAATGAAGCGCCTTGGGTCGTCACCTTCGACACCTTCCGGAATGCCTAGCAATCGGAGATTGTTCCTGCGTTGACGGTTTTCCTGTTCCTCCATTTTCACCCTGACATCAGCCAGGCATGCCTCATGAGCCGACCCCTGGTTTTTCAAAGTGGTTACTTCTGTTTCCAGGCTTTCGGTACGACCCTCAACCATACTAACCCGGTCGCTCATGTCAGTACATAGCTTGTTTAATTTTCGTAGGCCCCCCTGGAGCTTTTTGGCTGCCCCCTTGGCAGCTCGATTGTCAGAGCGGACCTCTTCTTGGAAGTTTTTAATAGAAGCCAAGATTGAAGATAAGGAGGGTTCTATCGTGGGTTCTGTTATAGTTTTTGCATCTTCCCAGACCTGTCCCTCTTCTTCACATGGATGATAAGACATTTGCGAATCTGAATAGTCCCACTTGAGCTGACTCCGCCTTTTGGGGGGGGTTTCTATTCTTCGCCTGACGTTGAACTGTCCCAGTGTCTTTAGAGGGGTCAACACTGATATCTTCACTCGAGGTGGAACTAATTTGTTCGCCGTCAGAGGTGGATAGAGAGCCATCCGAGACCGAGTAAAAATGTTCGCCACTTACTTCCGGAGTCCAGGGAGCTCTGGGGCCGGGATTGGGTTCTACTCTAAGGATATAGTCAGTGATGCCTTTTGTTGGATGGTTAACCCCACTTCCGACCATTGGCTTGATGGAGTCTGGGGGGCTAGCAGCATCTTCAGAGGGTGGCACTAAAGAAAGTAAATTGGCGGATATCTTCTCCAAAGCCACTGAGCCCTCTGTGTTATTTTGGTCTATAGCCTGCTCGCCAAAAGAGGTTAGTGAAAGAGTGCCACTTTCTTGAGACTCCCTCGGATTGGGTCCAGGATTCAAGTGCTCCTCAACATCTATAAGCGAGGGATCTGGTTCGGGCACAGTAGGGAGTGTGGGGTTTGGAGCATCACTCAAAGTAGCATCAGGATTAGTAGATAGTGTCTTAGGTCCCGCAAGCATTTCTACGATTGTTGGCTGAGTACCTTCCTTAGCCCCCGAATGCTCCCACAACTCCCAGTTTTCCCAGAGGCCCGTTTCAAATAGATAGTTTCCCTTTTACCTTTTATAGAAATATCAGGTACAGCACCCTCTCCTGTAGTGTTGCTATTTAATGTGGGCTGAGATACCTTTGGTTTGTTGCTTTTCCCAACTCTGGGGGCCCTGGACGACATCTGCTGCTTCTGATGTGGTTCTCCAATTGGGGAGATGGATCTCAGGGCACAGACCCTGGGGGTCGAACAGCATAAAAGGAAAAAGCAGCCAGAAAATCCAAGCACGCTTCCCAGCGCAGCGTATCTTCCACCTCTCACGTCCCCCCAGTTCCGAGGGCAAAACCGTAGCCCTCGCGTCCTACTCCCTCTCAATTCCAGGAATAGAATTCCGAATAGGAACTCAGCAAATGTCGACACAATGTGGCAGAGGATAAATAGGCGATTGAAAGATTGTATCGCCTCTCCCAGCGCTTCACCCAGCGCGACGGCGTTGGAGGCAAAATCCAGATTCCTTCGGGACAAGCAGAGGAGCTGCACTCGTGTCCTGTCTGCTTGCAGTCTCGGCGGCTTCGGCAATAGCAGCGGCATCATGAAGCAGACCGCATAGCCGATTATCGAGTAGTGCGGCGTGCGCGGCAGAGCGACGAGGAATCAGTCTGACACCATCTTGCACTTAGTATTCGGTTGGCAGAGACTTCCAATTCAAGGTTCTTCCCTTTGGCCTTCGCTCTGCGCCCAGAGTGTTCACCAAGGTCTTGGCACCGGTGGCTGCACATCTTCGTCAAGCTGGCGTCCAAATATTTCCCTACCTCGACGACTGCCTTATCAAGGCGCAGTCGCATCAGACACACTCTTTTATGCCGGTCTCTTTTCCAATCTCTGGGTCTACCCATCAATCTGGAGAAATCTCAGTTCAACCCCTCTCGTGAGGACGTTCTTGGGAGCCGTCTTAGACACACAGCAAACAAGGGCATTTGTCTCAAAAGAAAGACAACAGGGTATTTGCAAACTGGCAACCCTCCTGCGCACAAAAAAGTCTGTTTCTGTTCGACAGTTCAAGTCGCTTCTGGGGATGCTATCTTCCTGTATTCCGCTCATTCCCAACTGTCGCCTAAAGACGAGACCCTTACAAGAGGGACTCGACATCCAATGGCAACAGGTTTCAGGGTCTTTCAACGATCTCATTAACATCACTTCTCAGATACGAAGAGCGTTGCTATGGTGGACTCGCATCCCGAACATCTCAGTAGGCCGTTAGTTTGTAGTGGACGCTCCAAATTTCATCCTCACGACAGATGCCTCCCTCGAGGGGTGGGGGGCGCATCTTCATGGCCTCACAGTCAAAGGAAAATGGGACTCTCTCCAACAAACTTGGCACCTAAACCTCTTGGAGTTGCTAGCAATATTCCTGGCACTAAAATCCTTTCGCACCCTCATTCACGGAGCTTCAGTGTTGATCAGGACGGACAACAGAACAAGCATGCATTACGTGAACAATCAAGGGGGCACGAGATCCATTTTGCTATCCCTACAAGCTCAAAAAATTTGGGATTGGGCGATTCAGCATCAGATCATTTTAACAGCAGTCCATGTTCCGGGAGTATACAACATTCTAGCGGACTCCCTGAGCAGGTCGGCCTCATCCAACCACGAGTGGGTACTTCATCAGCCTACGCTGGACCACCTCTTCCAGCTATGCGGTCGTCCCAATCTAGATTTATTTGCGACCAAGTTGAACTGCAAATGCCCATTCTACGCAAGTTGGCTTCCCCAACCAGGATCATGCGGGAATGCATTTTTGATGAACTGGTCGAAAATTTATGCTTACGCTTTTCCGCCGATGTCCCAAGGGTGCTTCGAAAAATGCGGAAGGAACCCTGCCGCATTCTTCTCATAGCCCCCAGATGGCCTTGCCAGTTCTGGTTTACGGAACTCCTCCTGTCGGAGAGCGATCCAATTTTTCTGCGTCCAATACCGAATCTTCTTACCACGGACCACGGTCAGATCTGCCATCCGGATCCAGCATCTCTGCGATTAGCAGCCTGGCACCTGAACACAATGAGTTTGCCAACTTAATCATTCCTTCAGACTGCAGGGAGGTCCTTGCTAACGCCAGAGCTCCTTCCACTGTCAAGACCTACAAACTCAAATGGAAACGCTTTTGTCTTTGGTGTGAAGCTTCTAATGTTCACCCTGTTCATTCTACTCCAGAGCAGCTTTTGCCTTTTTTCTTACAATTAGCAAAATCCGGCCTCTCTCACTCTACCCTCAATGTTTTTCTGGCCGCAATTTCCAGATTCCGGCAGGATGGTTATAATTCCCTTTATTCTTCAAGAATTATTCAACATTTTTTCAAAGGCCTATTTCGGATGTTCCCTCCCAATCCGACGCCCGCCTCCGCCTTAGCATCTGAACATTGTGTTGGCACAACTCATGAAGCCACCATTTGAGCCCATTCATAGGGCTGATCTAAAATGTATCTCCTGGAAGACATCGCTGCTTTTAGCTCTTACTTGTGCTCGGCGAGTCAGTGACATACAAGCCTTTACTATTAAACCGCCATTTCTTCACTTCACCAAGGACTCTGTGGTGCTCCGCACTAATCCGGCTTTTATTCCTAAAGTACCATCTGATTTCCACCTCAATGAGCCGGTCATCTTAAAGACTTTTTTCCCTAATCCACAGTCTCCAGCGGAAAAGACTTTACATTCTCTTGATGTTAAGAGATGTTTGAAATTGTTTGAAATTTTATTTACAAAAGACAACCAGTATCCGTAAAGTGGATCAGCTTTTTGTGGCCTACGGCAGGGTGCATAAAGTACGTCCAGTGACTAAACAGACTATTGCACGTTGGATAGCTGCTGCAATTGCCTTTTGTCATCAGCAAGCGGGAAAGCCACTTCTTGCTAAGGTTAAAGCACATTCAACTAGAGCAGCCTCTTCTGCTGCTCTCTTTGCTGGTGTGCCTATTCATCAGATCTGCAGAGCTGCAACATGGTCCAGCAGGCACACTTTTACCAAACACTACTGTCTGGAAGCTGCCAACAACGCTGACACAGCTGTAGGGCTAGCGGTGCTATGTAATCTTTTTAAGTAAGGTGCGCCTCTGTTTTTTCCCCTCCTCCTGCACAGAATGTATGTATATATATTTGTATTTTTGCAGATGTGCCCATATTTACGGCTATCCTGTAATATATGTATTTCTCTCGTACTCTGTTTACGATTGACTTATGGTTTACTAGGCACAATTCTAGAATTACTGCTATCTACTCTGATTCAAGCATGTGAATATATGAAAGATACCCCAATACTGGAGAAGAACATAAGTTACTTAGCTGTAAACTGTGGTTCTCCAGTATTGGTATCTTTCATAGATTCACATGCGACCCACCCACCTCCCCTCAGAGGCTCCCCTTTTCTCTTGGCTCTTATGCCACACTTGTGCTCGAAAATCTGAGAGCTTGAGCCTCTGGGGAGAAGGTTCCAGAGGGTGCTGTGACCTGATTGGCTGGAGTTTGGACCATATCTAATGACTTGGATAAGTTATTAAAGTGGATGTTTTAGCACGCCAACAAAACAATGTAGGTCAGGCAGTGCTGTGTACCACAGGCTAGCCACCACTTCTCAGGAGGGACTGCTTTACATTCTATGCAGAGCATGTGTTTCTGCAGCCACATATGCCTTTGAACGGATTATGTTACTTACCCTGTAAGCTTCTGTTCGTGGCATGTAGTGCTGTAGATTCACATGCGCCCACCCTCCTCCCCGTATGCCTGTGGCAGTTGTAGTTACATTTCATACTTATGTG
This sequence comes from Calotriton arnoldi, assembly GCA_963921515.1. Classification (NCBI taxonomy): domain Eukaryota; kingdom Metazoa; phylum Chordata; class Amphibia; order Caudata; family Salamandridae; genus Calotriton; species Calotriton arnoldi. The sequence goes on from CAWUFW010003600.1 coordinate 498,755, forward strand.
ATATATTTACATTTAGCATGGACATCTTCATTCTTACACTCCTTTCTCACCCGCCTGCGGGGAAAGCAATCTTAACAAAGAAGTCGATGCCCATGTGCAGTATCACCGAGAGGAGGAGTCACTCGGTCTTGACTTGGTCTTGTGACTCAAAAGACTTCTTCAAAGAAAAGCAACTTGCACAACTCTGGACCCAACACTAGATGGCAGGAATGTGCAGAGAATGTGAATCTACAGCACTACATGCCACGAGCAGATGCGTACACGGTAAGTAGCATAATCCTTTTAATTTTTTCCCATTTAAAAGCATTCAGGAACATCATTTTGTGTGCAGCTCCAATATTGGGTTGAAAAATAATTTTACTTAAGGGTTAAATACCTCAGTGCTTCAGTTGTAAACCTATTTGCCCCAGCCTGGGTCATAAATCTGACTGCGCACTTCACATTATCAGGCCCTGGTATCTGCAGCCTGATGATGATAATGTAAAATAAACAGTCTTCCCTTAACTTTAAAAGGAAAATATGACCCTGTGTTATTTAAAAATGAACTCAAGGCTGTGAGCTACTCTGACGGTGTCTGGGAGCTACTGGTAGCTCACGATCGACTGGTTGGAGACACCTGAACTACAGCAATCTCTACAGGATGCTCAGGAAACAAAATTTTACTACTGGAGAGGCTTCTTGGGCAACAGATGTGGGAGGGGCAGAGGTACCCAAAGTAAGGGTACCTCAGCCTCAAAGCATTGACCATCCATGCATTGCCCCTGCTCTCCACTGGCTTGCACAACACCTGTCAGGGAGGCAGATAATATTATATCTTCCCGAGAGGGAAGAGATAACCTTGTACAGATGGGTACTTTACATCATCGGACACGGCTACTGCCTAGTGTTTCATACCACTCAACCCAATATTCCACCGCACCACCAGTGTATCAGACACAACCACCCAAGACTGCCACAAGTAGAAGTGCAGTCATTGCTTCTGAAAGAATCTATATTCTCACTACATCAGCAAAAACAAGCCATTTACTTCCTGTACTTCTCATCCCCCATGTAAAATGGAACTTTGCGGCCAGTATTACACCTTCAACCACTACATCATATCAGAGCACTTCAGAGTGACGAGTCTACCAGACTTAATTCCATTGATCTGAGTCTGAGACTACATGTCAAGCCTCTATCTCAAGAACGCCTTCTTCCACATCCCTGTCCACCGGGAACACCACCAGTGTCTCAGGTTGCTGGTATGTGGAAAACTTTATTAGTACAAAGTAAAACCTTTTATTGTCACAACAGCCCAACAGGTGTTCACAAAATGTCTATTAGTAGTTGCAGTGCACCTTTGCTGCAGTACCATACATGGGTTTCCATACCTGGACAAATGGCTGGAAAACTTGAAAACCAAAGAGCACTGTCTCACTCGCATTCAACAAGCTGTGTGTCTCTTCCGCACATTGTGGTTTGCATTCAGTGCCAAACAATCTCATGTCTCTCCCCAGAAAAGCACACCAGGAGCTATACTAAATATGGTAACAGGCAAAGCCTACCCCAGTGACAAGGGAGTGATGGCATTTCATAGGCTTCTTACCCTGTAACCGATGCTGTGTCCTCAGACGGTTAGAATTATGAAACTGAAGGGAATGATGACATCTTGCATTGGAGTACTATTAAGTGCCTGGTTGCACATGTGCCCTCTGTCGAAGTGCCTTGCCCCACAGTGGTCACAAGCGACTAGTCAGTGGGACGATCTGGTGCTGGTTGAGCAAGAAGAACTTTTTACTGAGCAAGTTATTTCTCAGCCCCTAGCCGCAATTGATCATCAACCCAGATGCCTCTTTTTCAGAATTGGGAGTCCATGTGGGCCAACTAACATTTCAGCTACAGAGTTTGCACATCAATGTGCTGAAACTAATGACCTTTCAGTTAGTGCCCACAGAGTTTTACAAACTGGTTAACAGTACAATGATAATTCCCACAGATAACATGACCACAATGTACTACCTTCAAAAACATGAGGGCAAGCACTCACCACCGTTGTTTAGGTGTGCGCCGACAATCTGGTATTTGAACATTCGGCACCCAGTCTTTCTTCTAGGGCAACACTTCTCTGGAGTAGACAATGACCTACTTATCAGAATGCACCAATAAACACATGAGTTGGAGATAAACACCTAACTACTTCAGCAGTGCTTCTACATCTGGGGGGACATTAACGGTTGCCCTCCTTGCCATTCCAGAGAACGTAAAGTGGCAAATATTTAGACAGCAGTGTCCCCTGTATGGTATCTTGCACTGACATCAAGTATTTGTTAAGTGCATTTACAGTGAACCTGCAATATGTGTGGTAGTACACCTTTGTGTGCGTCTGTCTGTTTGTGTGTCTGTGTCGGAGTATTGAAGCCACTGGGTCCATATTGGATGCTCTTAGTTTAAAAGTGCCAATATCGAGGATGAGAACAGCTTCCCTAGACAGCAGTAGTGTATTGCTTGCATTCCTGTGGTTCGAGATCGAGACTCTGATGTGAGGGGCATGGGGACCGGGTACCTTTAGAAACACCATTAAGACTTTGTTTGAAGTGGGCTGTTGATTCTTTCTTGCGGAGTACAGCCGTTTGGTCAATGGTAGGGGTGAAGGATTTCGCAGCATGAATTCTTTTCTGGATGCACATGCTTTGAATCTATTCTGCCATCTAGTGGTAGGGTCCGGAATCTTGTCTTTTATTTTGAGAGTGTGGGCATTGCCGATCACCATTTGGTGGTACGTCCATCCCCTGTGGGACGTCAGACGGCACCCTGTACGTTCCTGTGCATTGTCACCGTCTTCAGATTCTTTTTCCCGCCGTTAGGTCTGGAAGCAGACCTGAGGAGCTCTGAAGAATCTTGGAAGAGTTGCAGAAAGGCAAGAGAGAAAGTCAACCGAAAGCACCAAAAATCACCAGAGGCCACGAAAAACACCGAAGACTGAAGAGGAGAACCTTCTCGACCCAGACGGGGGACCCCATCGGTGAGGACCACATGGCCGAGGATGAAGAGGAGAAGGGCAGCTAAGGGATATGGAGAGCACCTCCTTCTAAATCTGCCCCAATAGCCACCACAAGTTTGCACAGAGGGATCCACACAAGGTCTGCAATATGTGCCTCCCAAAGGATCACCACACCGAAGACTGCAAAGCCTACGCTGAATTCGTACCCAAGACTCAAGACGAGACTAAAACAGTGACTGGCACACAACGCCATGGCTGGTACCTACAGACCTCAAGAATTCCTGAAGGACCTGGGCCTCTCCAGTGACGACGAGGAAGTCATTGAGAAAGCTGAACCAGCACAACAAGGGGAGTTGAACACTGAAAGTAGCATAATCGATGTCGAGAGAGCAGAAGCCACGAAGGGGTGAGGGACACTGAAAAGACCAAGCGACAGAAGGTAACTTAAGACCCTAAATCCTACCTCGACACACTAGTCTACCAAAGGTCAGCACAAAGATAAAGTTGCATGGGTCCCAACCAAATGATGCTGGGGGCAAACCTTCTAGCCAACTCTTATTGCCATGGGTGAAAAAGAGATAGTGAAGGAAAAAGACAGAGACAAAAAGCAAAGAATCCTCCTCAACGACTGACGCTGAATGCTCACTCAAAGTCTAGAGAAAAAGACAAAGGCTTGAGACAGAGATGGCAACGCAAGAATTCATTTGCTGACTCCTTGAAGGTATTTCGCTTCCCCACGAAACCCTTGGCATCGAGGGAATTGGGTGACAACCTACCGAACATTGAGGTGCCCTAGACACTGGAACCGCATGAAGAGGAGCAGGACGACCTCTTAGACTACGAGGTATACGAACCCAGCATGATGGAGAGACAGGGCCAGGTTGACGAATGACAGAATCTCTACAACATGGAGGGTTTTGACAGCTACCCCTCAAGCCCTCCCCTCCGGACAACCCATCCATCTACAATAGACTGATCAAGATGGCAGCAGGCACCTATGGGGTCCAGCTCGAGGAAGAGGGGGAAGAATCATGCTTCCTCCTCGAAACCTTGATGCAATCACAGAAGGCAAACCTGTAGCTACTGATGCTTCCTAGCATATTGGACCGGGGTAACCTGCCACAGCCAGGGCGGTTACTCCTTGAGTGGAGAAAAAATATAAACATTCCCCTTAGGATCCCCAATACATTAAAGGGAACGTACCAGAAGACTCCATCATAGTGGCGACAGCCAGGATGAATAGTAACTCCCATACATCAGCTGGGGCACCACCAGAGAAGGAGAGCAAAAGAAGACCTGGTGTGTAGAAAAATTGAAAGGGAAGCAGCAACGCAATGGAGAATTGTGAATTCCACTGCACTTCTCAACCGGTACGGCCACCAGCAATTGGTGGAAATGGAAGTGCTCATGCAGAACCTTTTGGAGGAATTCAAGAAGAGGGTGGAGGGCAAGTGCATCGCCAACTCCTGCCTCAAATAAGCACTGGACATGGAGGATACGGCCAGCAGGAAGATGTGCACTGGCACCACCTTCAGGAAACACCCATGGCTCAGGGCCTCTGGATTCAAGGCAGAAGTTCAGGCATCCTCATCAACATGCCTTTCACAAAATAGGCCTTTTCAGGACTGCCATACTCGAGGCATATCAGCAAATAAAGAAGGATAATGAAACAGCCAAGGCCAGAGTATCCTTCAGGAGAGAAGGAACCTCTAATAGGACACCAATAGGCAGGGCAGGTTTCTTGCCAGTCTCTCAGCAACACCAACAGTAAGGCTTCAACCAACAAGCCACACACTAGCCTGCTCAACAACAGTGGCAATACCTGGCGAGGCAGCCTTTTCACGGGAAACCCAGAGGGAGAGAATAACCTGCAAAAGGGAGACCACCAAGCAGTTGACTCTACTGGCCCCCACCACATAAAAGCAGTTGTTGGGGGGGTGGGGTGGGGGGGTGAGAATGGAAGGATTCCTATCGGAGTTTAGGTCAAGCATCTCAGACAAATGGATCTTAAGCAAATTAAGACATGGTTACTGCATAGAACTTGCCAGACCACCACCACATGTTTTTCCAAGGACAGGAACCTTAAAGGAACAAGAAATGTTAAGGTTGCGAGAAGAGGTCAAGGAACTTAACCAAAAATGAGTCATAGAGAGAGTCCCTAGAAGGGAGACAAGTGGTGGTGTCTACCCAGTGTACTTCCTAGTACCAAAACAAGACTTGACACTGAGACCGATCTTAGACCTCAGATATCTAAAGAAGTTCATACAAAATCAACACTTCAAAATGACAATGCTACAAGATGTAATTCCACTCCTAAGAAAGATAGAGTTCAAGGCATGTGTGCTGTAGAAACACATGCTTTGCATGCTCCTGCCATCTAGTGTTGGGTCCGGATGTTTGCAGGTTGTTTTTCTTCGAAGAAGTTTTTCCTAGTCACGAGGTAAGGTGACCCCTCCTTTCGGTGATAGCGCGCATGGTCATTGACTCCATTGTTAGATTGTTTTTTTCTGCCATCGGGTTCGGACGTGTATTGCTGCACTCCGGTTCGAAACAGTTCTTTGGGTTCCCCTCGATGCGCAATCCTCTCTACCCTCAACGGTATTGTTTCGTACGCGTTTCCCACTTTTCCTCGTATCATTTCGGTCAACGGAATCTACTTTTCAATCGGAAAGCTTCGTGGACAGCCTTCGGGCCTAACCACGTCTGATCAGCTATCCGTCGATTGAACGGACAGCGTTCAAATTCTGCCCTCGGTGCCACGCGAAGTATCCGCACACTGATTCACACAGGGTGCGCAACTTGTGCTAGTCTCCGGAGTTCAAAGGAAAAGACTGCGATGCTTGCAGATCGTTTCGATCGAAGAAAACTCTTTGCGATCGTCGGGTTCGATGTCGAGAGATGCAGCGTCAGAGCATTGAAGACACGCCGTCATCTTTCCGGTCAAGAAGACGTTGAGGCATCAGCGGCAGAGGAGGAAGAAGTCTTCTCTGTGTAGGACTCCGACTTGGAGCTCGAGATAGACCGCGACGCCGAAGAACTGCCGCAGGGACAAGTTGACGTAAGTACGGAAAACCCCTTGCCCCTCCAAGTTACCCCTAAAAAACACAAGGCTCCGGCACCACCTCTGCCTTCAGGCCAAGGTCGGCACAGAGACGATGTTTCCGACGCCCCGCCTCCAGGCCCGTCTCTGAAACAGCCAGTCAAGCCTTCCGGCTCGGTACTGAGTCAGCAAAAATCCTCGTCGGAACCGAAGCCCTCCGATTCCAAACACAAATCCGGCTCGGAGCCGATATCCTCCATGCCGAAACCCAGGCAGCCTTCGGAGCTGAAATCTTCTGTACCAAAAGGCCAGCCCACGCCGGCGCCGAAAACGTCGGTACCGAAAGATGTTCCTTCGGATCCAAATTTAGACATTGTTCCACCAAAAACGGATCCCAAGCAAAAGAGACTATATATTAACCCTGAGACTAGTCATATTCATACCAACCTACCTCAGAAACATAAGCTTACTGATGAGGACACTCACTACAAGAAGTAATCTGTTGCTACCAGTCCTTTTCATCCACCACCATAATCCCCTCAACCACCTCCTTCGCCACTTTCAAATCCTTTTCAAATCACACCTCGGGATTCTCCACAATCTTACCATGATGATGACGACGATGATGTTGATGATGGGGGGACACATTTACCATTAGATCCATGGAAAGATTATTCAATTGATCCTCCAGCAGATAATGACCCAGGCCTTTGCCCAGCCAGGCCATCTCCTCCAGACAACAATGTATCCCACCAGGAACCCATTGCCAGGGCTGCACAATATTGTGGGGTGGCACTACACAACGAATCATTAGAAGATTTTTTGTTTGACACTTTAGGGTCCACACATAGGGCGTCACAAACACTTCCTATGCTTAAAGGCATGATGAGACACGCTGATAATTTTTAAAGACCCAGTGCGGGCACGCATCTTGACTCCTAGAGTTTACAAGAAGTATAAGGCCTCCCCAACAGACCCAGTATTTATCAAGGGCCAGTTGCCACTAGATTCACTGGTAGTGTCTAATGCTCGTAATCGGGCTAATTCCCAAACATCAGGAGATGCTCCTCCACCAGATAAAGAGTCTAAGTTAATAAACGCTTCTGGCAAGCGCACAGCTGCTCAAGCTGCAAATCAATGGTGCATTGCAAATACACAGGGCCTTTTAGCCAGGTATGACAGGGCACACTGGGATGAAATGGAGCAATTGCTTTAATATCTCCCAGTTGAGCATAAAGCTAAAGCGCACGATTTAGTAAATGAGGATAAGCTAATTTCAAATTCCTTCATAAGGTGTGCTCTAGATGCTGCTGATACTGCGGCTAGAGAGGTCAACACTAGCATTCTGCTTAGGAGACATGCTTGGTTAAGGATCTCTGGGTTTAAACCCGAAGTCCAACAATCCATTCTTAACACACCATTTGACAAGAAACATCTTTTTGGTCCTGACGTAGATCAGGCATTAGAAAAAATGAAAAAGGACACTGAAGTGGCCAAGTCCATGGGAGCGCTCCAGTCTCCCTCAAACAGATGCTCCTTTTGTCGTTCCTTTTACCGAGGAGGGTCCAAGACCACATCCTCAGACCAGAATACCTCCACCTACAAAGGTAATAACCAGTCCTCTCCCTCAAGAGGATTTCTTCAAGGAGGTTATAGAGGAAACAACTTTAAAGGTAGGGGTAAGGGCAACACACCTCGTAACTCCCCTTCCCCTAATAAGCAGTGACTTACCCACGCTTCCCCCCGACTGTACCACACCTGTCGGGGGAAGACTTCAACAATTTCTCCCCATTTGACAATCTATAACGACAGACAAATGGGTGATTGGAATTATCCAACATGGTTATTGCCTCAAGCTTAACAGCAATCCTCAAAACATTCCACCTCGAAATTTGTCTCCAGAACACGTGCATTTGCTCGAACAGTAAGTGCAATCTTTCTTACTGAAAGGAGCTATAGAGCTGGTTCCAGCACAGTACCAGGGCTCAGGGGTTTACTCTCTGTATTTTCTCATTACCAAAAAGGACGGTTCCCTAAGACCTATTCTGGATCTCAGAGAGTTAAACCATTAAATACTGTCAGAACACTTTCACATGGTGACCCTTCAACAGGTACTTCCACTTTTACAGAAGGCAGATTTTATGTCTACTTTAGACTTAAAAGACACATTTTCATATTCCAATTAATCCTACCTCACAAATACCTCAGATTTGTGATAGCAGGCAAACATTACCAATTCAAAGTACGTCCCTTCTGAGTGACTACAGCGCTCAGAGTATTTACCAAATGTCTGGCAGTAGTCGCGGCTCATCTCAAAAGACAGCATATTCACGTCTTCCCCTATTTAGACTAGCTCATCAAAGCGAGCACTTACCAAAACTGTCTACAACACACGCAGATCACGATAGACCTACTTCATCAACTGGGCTTCACGATCAATGCTCAAAAATCTCACCTGCATCCTTCACAGATGCAGTCTTACTTAGGAGCCACTCTAGAAAGTCAAAGCTCTAGCCTCTCCCAATGTAGCCAGAATTCACAATATTCAGGCTATGATACTACAGTTTCAGTCCAACCAAGCCTTACCAGCCAGAGTGTTCATGCAACTGTTGGGAATGATGGCGTCTTGCATCGCAATTGTACCTCATGCAAGACTTCACATGCATCCCCTACAAGAGTGCTTAGCACGTCAATGGAATCAGTCGCAGGGTCAATTAACCGATCTAGTGTTGGTAGATGGCCGCACCCATCGCTCTCTGCAGTGGTGGACCCCACAAAACGTATCAAAAGGTCAGCCTTTAATCGACCCGATTCCACAGAGTGTGCTCACAGCAGACGCATCTCTCACAGGTTGGGGTGCTCATCTCCAAGATTACACAATACAAGGCCTGTGGAGCAACAAGCACAAAGGCCTCCACATCAACTATCTAGAGCTTCTAGCAGTTTTTCTAGCGCTCAAAGCTTTTCAAACTCACCTCGTAGGCAAGACTGTCCTAGTCCGAACAGACCACATGACAGCAATGTACTATGTGCAAAAGCAGGGGTGGACACACTTTCTCCAACTGTCAAGACTCGCACAAGCCATTTGGAATTGGGCGATCTATCACCAGATTTATCTTCTGGCAGAGCACCTCCCAGGAGTAAACAATCAAAATTGCCAACCTTCTCAGCAGAAGGAGGCAGCAAATTCACGAGTGGGAACTTCATCCCCAAGTTCTCCTTCCGTACTTTCAACAATGGGGATTCCCACAAATAGACTTGTTCGCCACAGCAGAAAACGCAAAATGCCCAAGCTTCGGCTCCAGGTTCCCACACCCACTCTCAAAGGGCAATGCCCTATGGATCACCTGCTCAGGGATATTTGCCTACGCTTTTCCGCCTCTCCCGCTCATTCCATGTCTGGTTCGGAAGCTCAGGCAAACATCCCTCACACTAATTCTAGTAGCTCCCACATGGGCCCGTCAACCATGGTACACCACCCTGTTGGAGCTGTCACTAGTTCCACATCAAAAGCTGCACCTCACCTCCAGTCTCCTCACACAGAACCATGGAGAAATCAGACATCCAAATCCCAAAGAACTGAACTTAGCGATCTGGCTCCTGAAGTCATAGAGTTTGGTTATTTAAATTTACCACCAGACTGTATGAATATTCTAAAAGAAGCAAGAAGGCCTACCACCAGAGCTTGCTATGCAGCAAAGTGGAAAAGATTTGTTGTATACTGCAATAACAACAAATTCAATCCTTTAGATGCTTCTATACAAAACATTATCTGTTACCTATTACACTTACAGCAAACTGGACCAGCTTATACATCTATTTGTTTGCACCTTGCACCGGTAGCTGCGTATTTGCAGAACAGGCAACATCTGTCACTATTCAGAGTTCCAGTAATCAAAGCTTTCATGGAGGGATTGAAAAGAGTAATACCACCAAGGATTCCTCCTGCCCAGTATGGAATCTCAACATTGTTCTCACAAGGCTCATGGTCCACCTTTTGAACCATTGCGTAAGTGCCCTTTGCAATTTCTCTCATGGAAAGTTGCTTTCCTCATTGCGATCAATCACTGAGGAGAGTTTGTGAGCTACAGGCATTAACCTTAGAAGAACCCTTTTTCCAGCTACACAAAGACAGGGTAGTTCTACGCACCAACCCTAAATTCCTTCCTAATGTGGTTTCTGCTTTTCATATAAACCAATCGATTGAGTTACCAGTCTTTTTTCCGCAACCTGATTCTGTAGCAGATGCGCCCTTCACACTCTTGACGTTAAAAGAGCTTTCTTGTACTGCATAGATAGAACAAAAGACTTTTGCATAACAAAACAACGGTTTGTTGCATTTGCTCCACCTCACAAAGACAATCCCATCTCTAAATCTGGTATTGCAAGATGGATTGTTAAATGCATTCAAACATGCTACCCTAAAGCTAAAAGAGCTTTATCCATACCCCCTAGAGCGCATTCCACTCGCAAAATAGGGGCTTCTGTGGCCTTTTTAGGTAACATTCCTCTAGCTGACAAATGTAAGGCAGCTACATGGTCCACACCACACACATTTACCAAACACTATTGTGTAGATGTGTTAGCACGTCAACAAGCTAATGCAGGCCAAGCAGTACTTAAAACACTTATTTAAAAAAACTGCAACATCTACAGTTTAGCCACCGCTTTGAGAGTATACTGCTTTGTAGTCTATGCAAAGCATGTGTATCTACAGCACACATGCCTCGAACGGATAATGTTACTTACCCAGTAAGCATCAGTTCTTGGCATGCAGTGCTGTAGATTCACATGCGCCCACCCGCCACCCCTGGTCCCTGTAGATGTTGCAGTTCTTCATTATCATTTATACGCATGGACTTCTCTATACTACACTCACTTACTCCATTCTCACCCTCTTGCGGGAAAACAATCTAACAATGGAGTCGATGACCATGCGCACTATCACCGAAAGGAGGAGTCACCTTACCTTGTGACTAGGAAAGACTTTTTCGAAGAAAAACCACTCCTAAACATCCAGACCCAACACTAGATGGCAGGAGTATGCAAAGCATGTGAATCTACAGCTCTACATGCCAAGAACAGATGCTTACTGGGTAAGTAAAATTATCCTTACATGGCCGCCTTAGACCTAAAGGAGGCCTATCTACACATACCAATGACCCAGAGGCACAAAAAACACCTCAGGTTCGACCTGGACAAGGTACACTACCAGTTTAGAGTGTTGCCCTTTGGCATAAAATCCACACCAAGGGAATTTTTGCAAAATGCCTAGCAGCAGTGGCAGCAAACCTAGGAAGACAATTAATACACGTTTACCAATACCTGGACAATTGGTTGGTAAAGGCAAACTCGAAACTAATATGCCACCAAGTCATTAGCAAGCTACAATGCCTCAAGTTCACCATAAACCACGAGAAATCGTCACCACACCCAGAGCAGGTGAAGGTATTCTTGGGGACGACACTGGACTCAAGAACAGTATGTGTATATCCAGGCCCCCAAGAGGGAAATAGCAACAGTAGAGCAAGCTCCCCTCTACCAGAAGGGGCAGCCTTTGACCGTGAGGACTGTCATGAAATTGATGGGCATGTTGGCATCATGCATCCACCTCATACCCGCAAGTAAAACAGCATTTGCAACCCATACAGGAATGCCTCTGCACTTAACAGTCACATGCCACGGGGAGCTGGGAGGATCTAGTGGTTGTCACAGCACGGGTTCAAACGGAAATAGAATGCTGGAACCCAGCAAAGGTGAGGATAGGGATACCTTTCAATTTACCAGCTCCCACAGTGACCATAACAACGGATGTATCCCACAAGGGCTGGGGAGCAGATTCTCCATGTGTGAAGGTCGGAGGACTCTGGAGTCCAGCTGATGCTGTGAAGCACATGAACTACCCAGAACTAAAGACGGTCTTCCTACCGCTGAAAGTATTCCAGGCACATGTGAGGGGGGAGAGGGGGCACAGTGCTCATCTAAGTGGACAACACAACAATGATTAGCATAGAAGAATATATCCCTCCCGGGGAAACAGAGCACAGAGGCAGACCGATTGAGCAAGCAAGAAAACACCACCCATGAGTGGGAGATAAAGCAGGAAGCACTGGACAGTGTGTTCAGACGCTGGGGCACATCAAGCATAGACCTATTCGCAAGTCCAGAAAACGCAAAATGCCAAGACTGCGCGTCCAGGTTTCCACACCATCAGTCCAAGGGATATGCCCTGTCAATTGGCTGGTCAGGGAGATTTGCATACACCTTTCCACAGATTCCCCTGATCCCAAGGCTACTGGATAATGCCAGGCATCCAGGAACGTCACTCATACTCATTGCCCGCAAATTGGCCAGACAGACATGGTATTCGGAGAGATGTCCAGAGGACAAATCATGCCAATCAAAGCAACCCAGGACCTGTTAGCAGTGCAAAATGGAGGACTTTGTCAACTAGAACCAGCCACACTTAACCTAGTAGCGTGGCTCCTGAATACTTCAAATTTGGACACCTGCAGCTGCCCCCTGGACAATGGAGAGCCTGAAAGAGGCTAGAAAGCCAAGCACTAGAAAGTGCTATACAGCCAAGAGGATTAGATACATTCACTGGTGCAGGGACCCCAAAAAGCTAGACACAAAGACAGAGCTCGGTACGGTGCTGACATGCCTCACGCTCCTACTGAACAGCAGCCAGCCCCACGCATCACTAAAGGTCCACTTGGCTGCCATGGTCACATACATCAGAGGAACAACAGAGAACCGTCTCTGCACACCACCGGTAGTGAAAAGATTCCTGGAAGCATCAAACAGTGCGCTATCAAGAGTGGCACCGACGCCAATGTGGAATCTGAACATAGTACTCACACCACTGATAACAGACGCATTTGAACCAATGCACAAGACTGAGTTGAAGGTAAAGACAGCATTCTAATAGCAATCACGTCACTTTGCAGAGTCAGCAAGCTACAAGCGATCACGATCCAGAAACTATACCTTCAAATCCACAAGCACAAGGTTGTTCTATGAACCAACCCCCAATTTCTACCAAAGGTGGCATTGCAATTCCACGTCAACCAAAGCATCCAACTCTTCTGCTTTTTTCAGGATCCAAAGTGATAGTCCGAAAGGGCACTACACACCTTGGATGTGCGAAGAGCACACCTATCTACAAGAGACTAAAGCAATTTGGAAAGGGAACTAACTTTGTCTCCTTAACAAGGACAAACAAAGGTACACCAGTAATGAAAGAAGCGATGGATAGTGTAAACTTTCCAAAGATGTTACACAAAGACAGGATAAACTTTACCCACACGCCCATGGCTCACTCCAGCAGGAAGAAAGGCGCAACCCTAACGTTCCTAGCAAACATACCCATTGGCGACATCTACTTGACCTTGACTTGGTCGTCCCCACACACCTTCATGAAACACTACTGTGTGGGCATCGAGATAAACAAGGAAGCACTGGTGGGACTGAGAGTGCTACCACACCTGTTTGTCAACTCATCCATATTTCAACCTATCCTTCCCAAGGAACAAAATACTGCTACGTAATCTGATGCACAGCATGCTGCAAAATGAAATGGTTACTTACCCTTGGGGAGTAGTTTTGCAGCCTGAAGAGTTTTCTGGATTTACTTGCGACCCACCGGCCTACCCCGAAATGGGGGTAAAGCAAACTGGTGAGGTGTGTAGTACGTATGGAGGTGCACCAGGAAGAGAAGTCTGATCTCATAAATTTTGCAATGAAATCCTTTATCAATCTTCCAATTTAAGAAGCACAATCCAGCCAACGTGTTTCGTTCCAAAACACTCCTGGAACTTCGTCAGGGCTTCGATTTGCATTAAGGCCAATAGTCATTAATTGCGCCAGTGTTCCAGCATTGTTTTACCGGCTGTTACCAATTCCCTTGGGCATCTTCAAGCCCCATGTCTGTTACCGTAGTGAGTATGTCCCGAAAATGTCCTGCGGTCTACCAGTTCCAAGTTATTCATAAACAAGGAAGTAAATGTTCAACATAGTACTCTAAGAGGTGCTGTGTAACAATAGCTGGTGTCTACATGACAGCCTTTCAGTAGTGAGGGGACATCACCTGAAGTCTGAATTTTCTGCTGGAGGACCAGAAGATCTCCTTGGTGCCTTGAATCCTGCCTCCCTACTGAGAGGGGGAAGGACTGTGCCTGACCCTGCAGGAGCAGAACTGTCCAGGAGGATAATCCAATACATCTCTTGTCTAAATGTTCATCCCCTACAAGCCGTGATGCAAGATATTATCTGTCTCTTGTTGCATACACATCAGTCAGGGTACATTTAGCTGTTGTGGTAGCTTTTTACAGAATCAACAGCACCAGTCACTGTCAAAATACTAGTAGTCAGAACTTTTCTGGAATATCTTAAAAGTATAATCCCAACAGGAGCCCACCTTTTCTCTCAAAGGGCCTCAACATCATTTCTCGCCAGGCTTGTGGGGCTGTCCATTTGATCCATAACACTCCTGCCCACTGCAGTTCCTTTAATGGAAGATGGTCCATCCATCACTTCCGTTCATAGTTAGTGAACCGCAAGCCCTGACAGTGGAGGAGTAATTTATTCAAGTGCACAAAGATTGCTTCACGCTTAGAAAATACCCTTGTTTTCTGCCTAAGGTCATTCCTGTACTACATCAATCAAACTGTTAATTTTCCCATTTTTTTCCCCCAACCTCAGTCAATTGCAGATGCGGCCTTAAGATGGTGAAAGAGCCCTCATGTTTTCTATGGATCATACCAAATCTTTAAAAAGATCAAGCAACTGTTTGTAGCTTTTAGCAAGCCCCACTTGGGAAAAGGCATTTCCAAAGAGAGCCTTGCTAGGTGGATTGTCACATGTATTAAAGTTTGCTATGCCAAAGCCAAATGCATGTTTTGTCCCTATGGCACATTCCACTTGTAGTAATTTGAAGGAACTACTCTGTTTTTCCTAGGCACTATCCCAGTTGCATAAATATGTTAGGCTGCAACATGTTCTACCATTCACACTAACACCAATTATTATTGCTTGGGTAGTGTCTGCCAAGATGCAAAAGTCTGGCCAACTTCCCCTAAAACTTTGTTATAGATATTTTCTGCTGCAGCACGCAAACCACTCCTTTCAGTCTACGCAAAGCATGTTATGTACAGCAGCACATGCTGTAAACAGAAAGCGTTACTTGCCTTTAACAGTCTGTTTGCAGCTTTTAGTGCTGTAGATTTACATGCATCCTCACCGCATGGGATATGAGCTGACAGTGTGACTTTTTATTTTTAAGATTAGTTAACTCTTAAATACATTTGTACATTACACCAATATAAATAAATTGACATCCTTCACATCATTTCACCTACTTACTCTTAGTCTTAGGGGAAAACACACTATAAGGTGGAGTCCGTCAGAGTGCATTGTGGGTTTTGGGAAGGAATCCCGAATCACCTTGAAACGTCTGCGCCCAAGGATAGATGGCAGGAAAGTGTAAAGCATGTGAATCTACAGCACTACAAGCTGCAAACTAATTGTCACAGGTAAGTAACATTTTCCTTACAGCTAAATGTAGTCCGTAAATAGCAAGTCGAGGAATCTGTGTTATTGAACAGAAGCTTATGTTATCTAATTTGGAATGTTCATCTGATGAGCAAAATTGTTGAAATGTGTGACCCAAATATTACCCTGAACCACACATAATTACATTGTGAAACAGTAACGTAAGGAAAAAGCTGATCATTGTTGACGGACATTTACCAAATGCACAATGTTTGTCCTTGTGCTCTCTGTAAGACGCAGAATTGGCATGCTCTAATTTGGACACACTGTTCTGTTGTATACAGTTGTTATTTATTTTGAATGCACTTGAAAACCCAATAAGATATTTGAAATGAATTGTCCAAAATTGTCCGAGATTGACTCCAAGGAAAGAAGAATCTTGCATGTGTGCTGCCTTTTCTGTAGTTTTCAATGCTCCTACTTCTGCTGTAACTGTTCTTTGTAGGTGAATGAATGTTTAACTGCTGACCAAACTATACCTGTGCTCCTTATGATAGTAAATTCAAAGGCAAAAGCTAAAATGGTTGGCATGATCAGTGTTTGTCTAAATAATTCTTTAAATCCACAGTATTTAAAGAACTGCTTTCATTATTCATGCTATATCTGTCCCTTGATAGTTTACTGGAAATTCCTACATCTAATTTGTAAATCAAACTGATAAAAGTGGTGTATTTAACTTGATTTTGTGCTTGAAATAGGTTTTCTGATTCTATATTTGCAGTGTTCTAAATGTGTGTCGGCACTGGGTGGAACATCATTTCTATGACTTTGAGAGAGATGAAAGTCTATTAGAGCGGCTGGAAGACTTTATTGGGACAGTAAGAGGTATTAATTGTCAACAATTGACAGATACAACTAAACGCTAAGCTTTCTTATTCTTTCTAACAGCTCAGTAAATTAGAAATTAAATTAGACCCATTTTGAACTAATAGTTGGTGGCACTATATAAAAATTATTACATATTGTTTGTCTTAAGTATTGAGATTCATGTATTTCCATCCTAGCAATTTTTTGTTTTTCATAATCTGCAATGAAAGTACTGTACCAGCATGTGGAGATTAATGCTGATGTATTGCGATTTATTTTGATCCCACGTTATGCATTGTAAAACTTGATGTTGTCTGTTTGTGCATGTATATGTATCTTTATATGTTCAAAAGGTTTATGCTGATGTATAATCAGCGTAGACTTTGCTAATTTCACACTTAGTGAGACTTATAAAAGGGTTTGAACACAAAAATATGAAGTAGAAAATATAAATGACTGTGCTCATACAACCTCTTTAACCAATTGCTGACCTTCTCAGAATCAATTCATAAAGGTGGGGGTATGAAAGAAGTCTTTGGGAACAACTTTTGTGTCTTTTTAGAATTGTATTTTGTTGATTATTTATGGTGTCTCTTCTTTCCCCCCACTCCCTCATATTTTGAATATCCACCCCACAGTGCCTGGCTCTTTCTTCTCCTCCAGTTCCTCTCGATCTGACCAATAGGCTGAAGTTTACACTGGTTTCTACAGTATGTATTTCTCTCTGGAAAAAGGATACCTATCTTTGTATCATGATCCTAGAAGTTTTTTCTCATTGGTGTCAGTGTTTTCTGGAGTCTCACATGACATCAGGAAAGTGAAGAGGCCCATTCGGTGGTAGTACGTCGGCGTGCCTGGTTGCGCACCTCTAGTTTTCGGAGGCTGTTCAAAACACCTTGATTAACATGCCCTTTGATGGCGCCCGTATATACGGTGCCTATGCTGACTCTGCATTACAATGGTTTTGGAACAGTTGGGCGGTGGGGCCTCTTAAATCCGTTTACTATCTACGTCTGCCTTCCCAGCGGACTTGCTTCCCTAGCTCCCCACAGACTTAGTTTGGGGACGCTCTTTTTTCTTTCTATTAAGCCATTGGTAGGCTTCTGGCTTCCGGTTCTTGTCTAAACATTCACCTTAGAATGGCACCCTGTGAGGTGTTCTGCCTAAGGCAGGTGTCATTTTTTTCTTCCTGTCAAGACGGATTGGAGTCGATTTTTGTTTTGTGGCCCTGAGGGGTTTCAATCTCTATGGTATAGGGGTTTTTCTTCTTTCCAGACTTCATGCAAGTAATCATTATTATTGTATTTAGTGCAGATGCACTATTGTCTTGTTCTGTGTTCCTCATGGAACATCTTCTGTATGCCTTATAGGTGTTTCTGGGTGTACTTATGGTATTTAGTATCCATTATAGGGGGATTTTCTTTTGTACACTGAAACTTTGTACACACTGCTTTCTGCCTTGCACTTACACCCTATTATTGTGTTTCTCTCGTTCAGCTCACTTCTTCCATGGAATATACCTTCCGCTTTCTTATGTTAATCCGTGTTAATCAGTGTTCCTGACACGCTCTTCTTTACCTAACAGTGTTTTGGGACGCATGGTATATTTCCCTCCCTGCGGTGTTTTGTGCCCCTATCAGTGTTTCTTGCAGTGATTTAGCAGGCTGCTGTTGATATTCCGGTGGGGATGGACTGCCGTTCCTTTCTTGGGCGCCTGTGGTACTTGTTTGTTTAAAAACAAAAACAATTAATAAACAGGACTTTATACAATCCACTGTAATACAACTATATATATAATGTGATCAAGGCCTCTTGTGGGCTGAAACGCGTCATGGCGGAGTGCTGGGTTCAATAATGAAATAAAAAATACCTTGCACGAGGATTTTGGGTCCGTGTCGTCTCTCTGGATACAGTCGGAGCATTGGGCGAATTCTTTGTATATATATATATATATATATATATATATATATAATCTACTGGCGGTCGCCAGTAGATAGTTATAGTTACAACCTATTATCCATAGGAAATCCGCGACATTCTATTTGAAATAACTCTCTTGCCGGTTGACGTATCTTCGCAAAATTTTCAAACTTTATGGCCCGCTCCGGTCCGCTCCTACCCTGAAAGTCTCGGGGGATTCGTCAAGCGGGGGCCGAGAAAAAGGGGGTCCCAAAACGCGTTTTCCCCATGCAATTTTCCTTAGGAAACTTTAGACACGGCTACAGCCCGAACTGCTGAACGGAATTACACCAAATTTGGCAAAGAGGTAGTTCTTGGTTCAGAAAGAACCCTTTTGTTAAATGGTGTAAATCCGTTCAGTAGTTGCTGAGAAAATCAAAAGTAAAAAGATAGTGATATCTAGGGCCGCGGATCCTCCCGAGCACGAGCTTTATGTTAATTGGCTGTCAACACTCCAAACCAGGAAGTGTTGGCAGCCATTTTCTCCTCGGTAGAACCGAGGGACAGAAACTAAGTGCGCAAAGCGCACAAAGGGAGCAGGGTAGAAACACCCTGACCCCCTAGGTCTGCTCAGGGGTCCCACAAGGACCCCTGGGCAAAATTTTTTTTTTTTTAAAAATCGGCAGGATGCGCTCAGGGAGCGCGAACCCTGCCAGAAAAAAATCGAGCGCGGTCTCCCGCGCTTCGATGTTAGTGGCCCCGGGTGGGCCAAGTCCCGGGGGCATGCTGGGGGGTTAATTTTATGTGTGGGGGCCTCTAAGGGCCCCCAAGCCCCGGGACCACCACCCCCGGGACTTTATGTATAATGGTGCGGGAGGGCTCTGAGCCCTCCCGCAGCCCCGAGGACCGCCACCTCCCCGGGGCTTCTTTTTTATTTAAAAAACCTGTGTAGGGGGCTCCAGCCCCCACACGCCCGGGGACCACCACCTCCCCGGGGCACTAAGAAAATTAAAATGGGGGTCCGTTTTGGACCCCAGAGCCCGGGGACCACCACCTCCCCGGGGCTTTCAAAATGTAGGGAGGGGGGCCGCGCGGCCCCACTCCTGGAAGCCCTTGATGGCCCTGGGGACCACCACCCCCAGGGCCGGCTCCTGCAGTGTCCCGGGGTGCCTACCCCGGGACACTGCTGTTTGCAATGACAGGACGGGAGCCTCGCGGCTCCCGTCCTGTCATTGCAAACTTGCTTTGGATATTGGAAGAGAGAGCAGGAAACCTGCTCTCTCTTCCAATATCCAAAGCCGATTGCTTTCCACATGGGGAGCAGCATGTTAGCTGCTCCCCATGTGTACAGCAATGCCGGCTCCCGTAGGACACGGGGAGCCGGCGGGACTGTGGGGGTTTGGGGACCCCCACAGTCCCCAACGAGAGGCCAGGCCCCGGGGATGGGGTCCCCGGGGCCATAAGAGGCCACGGAGGGAGGCCACGCAGCCCCCTCCCCAAAGTAACAAAAATAAAAAATAAAAAAGTGCAAGGCCGGCCCCGGGGATGGGGTCCCCGGGGCCTTAAATGGCCTGAGGAGGGGGCCACGCAGCCCCCTCCAAATAAAAAAAAAGAGGCCATGCCCCGGGGGATGGGGTCCCCGGGGCCAATACCCGCCCAGGGCAGGGCGGCCACGCGGCCCCCTTCCCGTTTTTTTTTATTTTTTATTTTAATAAAAAAAAAAGGGGAAAGGCCCTGGGGATGGGGTCCCCAGGGCCTAAAAATAGGAAAAAGGAAGGGGGCCACACAGCCCCCTTCAGAGGAAAAAAAAACAAAACAAAAAAACGATCGGGCCCGTAGGCCCCGCCCCTTCCTTCACCACTCTGCAAACGCGCCCCTGGCGCGTTTGCAGAGGGGAACGAATTCCCCTTGAATACTGGGGGTCCCTGGGGGCCAACTAGCCCACCAGGAACCTCCAGTATGCGCCAGGGGCTGCCTTGCAGAGAGGTGTACAGAGGCCACGCCCCTTTTACACCTCTCTGCAACGCAGCTCTATGGCGCTTTTGGAGGTATATGGTGGGCTAGTTGCACCCCAGGGACCCTCAGGATTCAAGGGGAGTTAATCCCCCGACTTAAAACGCGCCACGGGGCGCGTTTGCACAGTGGTGAAGGGAGGGGGCGGGGCTTCAGGTGACGTGTGCAAACAGGCCCCGTGGCGCGTTTTAAGATGGGGAATTAAATCCTCTTCAATCCTGAGGGTCCCTGGGGGCCAACTAGCCCAACAGGTACGTCCAGAAAGCGCCACAGAGCTGCGTTGCAGAGAGGTGTAAAAAGGGATGTGGCCTCTGTAAATGTCTCTGCAACGCAGCCCCTGGTGCATACTGGAGGTTCCTGGTGGGCTAGTTGGCCCGTAGGGACCCTCATGATTCAAGGGGACTTAATCCCCCAACTTAAAACGCGCCACGGGGCGCGTTTGCACAGATGTCACCTCAGGCCCCGCCCCTCCCTTCACCATTGTGCAAATATTCCTCTAAAATCAGCCGAAATACGAATTCTGATTTACTCACCTGTTATCAGGAGAGACCTCAGTGCTGCATCTTTCAGCCCAGTACTAATCCTGAAAAGTAATTTTAACCGTACTTACCAGTAACTTGAATTTCCTTCCATAGGATATCATTGACTGGTTTCACTTGGAAATTCTTCTAAGTGTGGAGTTTTGGAACTTTAAAATATTCCTCTAAAATCTGCCGAACTACGAATTCGGATTTACTCACCTGTTATCAGGAGAGACCTCAGTGCTGCATCTTTCAGCCCAGTACTGATCCTCAAAAGTAATTTTAACCGTACTTACCAGTAACTTGAATTTCCTTCCATAGGATATCATTGCCTGCTTTTTGCTGAAAAAGTTTCTAAGTGTTGATTTTTGAAACATACAAATATTCCTCTAAAATCAGCCGAAATCCGAATTCTGATTTACTCACCTGTTATCAGGAGAGACCTCAGTGCTGCATCTTTCAGCCCAGTACTGGTCCTGAAAAGTAATTTTAACCGTACTTACCAGTAACTTGAATTTCCTTCATAGGCTAACATTGACTGGTTTCACTTGGAAATTCTTCTAAGTGTGGAGTTTTGGAACTTTAAAATATTCCTCTAAAATCAGCCGAAATACGAATTCCGATTTACTCACCTATTATCAGGAGAGACCTCAGTGCTGCATCTTTCAGCCCAGTACTGGTCCTGAAAAGTAATTTTAACCGTACTTACCGGTAACTTGAATTTCCTTCATAGGCTAACATTGACTGGTTTCACTTGGAAATTCTTCTAAGTGTGGAGTTTTGGAACTTTAAAATATTCCTCTAAAATCAGCCGAAATACGAATTCCGATTTACTCACCTGTTATCAGGAGAGACCTCAGTGCTGCATCTTTCAGCCCAGTACTGATCCTCAAAAGTAATTTTAACCGTACTTACCAGTAACTTGAATTTCCTTCCATAGGATATCATTGCCTGCTTTTTGCTGAAAAAGTTTCTAAGTGTTGATTTTTGAAACATACAAATATTCCTCTAAAATCAGCCGAAATCCGAATTCTGATTTACTCACCTGTTATCAGGAGAGACCTCAGTGCTGCATCTTTCAGCCCAGTACTGATCCTGAAAAGTAATTTTAACCGTACTTACCGGTAACTTGAATTTCCTTCATAGGCTAACATTGACTGGTTTCACTTGGAAATTCTTCTAAGTGTGGAGTTTTGGAACTTTAAAATATTCCTCTAAAATCAGCCGAAATACGAATTCCGATTTACTCACCTGTTATCAGGAGAGACCTCAGTGCTGCATCTTTCAGCCCAGTACTGATCCTCAAAAGTAATTTTAACCGTACTTACCAGTAACTTGAATTTCCTTCCATAGGATATCATTGCCTGCTTTTTGCTGAAAAAGTTTCTAAGTGTTGATTTTTGAAACATACAAATATTCCTCTAAAATCAGCCGAAATCCGAATTCTGATTTACTCACCTGTTATCAGGAGAGACCTCAGTGCTGCATCTTTCAGCCCAGTACTGATCCTGAAAAGTAATTTTAACCGTACTTACCGGTAACTTGAATTTCCTTCATAGGCTAACATTGACTGGTTTCACTTGGAAATTCTTCTAAGTGTGGAGTTTTGGAACTTTAAAATATTCCTCTAAAATCAGCCGAAATACGAATTCCGATTTACTCACCTGTTATCAGGAGAGACCTCAGTGCTGCATCTTTCAGCCCAGTACTGATCCTGAAAAGTAATTTTAACCGTACTTACCGGTAACTTGAATTTCCTTCATAGGCTAACATTGACTGGTTTCACTTGGAAATTCTTCTAAGTGTGGAGTTTTGGAACTTTAAAATATTCCTCTAAAATCAGCCGAAATACGAATTCCGATTTACTCACCTGTTATCAGGAGAGACCTCAGTGCTGCATCTTTCAGCCGAGTACTGATCCTCAAAAGTAATTTTAACCGTACTTACCAGTAACTTGAATTTCCTTCCATAGGAATCCATTGTCTGGTTTTCAGCAGAAAAGTTTCAAAGTGTCGATTTTCACAAACTACAAATATTCCTAAAAAATCGCCTGTATGACTTAAACGCATTCTTTCAACTGTTTACAGGAGATGCACCAGTGCTGGATCCAAGATCCAACACTGAGTAAGAAAAAGTAACGATAACAGTTTTTACCTGCTAAGTGAATTTCCTTCCATAGGATAACATTGGTGATTCTATGAGAAAAAGTTTCTAAGTGTGAACTTTTAAAGTACAATAATATTCTTTAAAAATCACGACTGTAACCAAAATGCTTTTACTCAACTGTTTACAGGAGATGTCCCAGGACTGAATCTAGGATCCAGTAATGTGGTTAGGAAAGTAATCCATAAAGTAACTAATTGCATTTAACTAGAAATTCACATTGAGCTGAATGTTGCATTGTGTTTGAAAATGTGTTGCCCATTGCAACAACTGTAACTACTGTACTTAAAAGTCTATTGCCTATGTGCAAAGTAATTAAACTAAAGTAATTCATTCTGAGAAAGTATTTTTTGTAATGTAATGTATAATGTAATTACAATGTAATTTAAAAAATAAAATATGTAAAAAAAAATTGTTTCTAAAAAATTTGGAAATCAGTATGAAAAAAATTTATATAACAATTAATACATTTAAAAATTGTCATTTACAAAACCTTTGAAATTCACTGAAAAAACTGTAGGTTTCAGACATGTTATAGTTACAATTTAGCATTTAAAAAACATTTGAAATTCACTGAAAAAACCATAGGTTTCAGGGACGTTATAGTTACAAATTAGCATTTAAAAAACCTTTGAAATTCACTGAAAAAACCATAGGTTTTAGGGACAGTTATAGTTAGTTGGACATTGCACTCGTACAAAACCCGTGAAATTCCCCCGTTATAGTTAGTCCAGCTAACTATAACTCGCGCCCCATAATGCACTGCTGATGACGTCACATATTACATCACTCATGACATGGTCAGTGACATCACTGATGACATCACTGATGACATCTCAAATGACATCACTGATGACATCATCCACGTGATAATCTGATGCACCTCCTCACACCCTAATATAACCTTTGATACACCCACTCTAAATTACAGACTGCCATTCGCAATTAGACACTCCAACACCAATAACTACATACCCACTCACTGATTCTTATGTCTACGCACACATCCACTCACTCACCCGTACAATCACTCATACTTACGGTCACTCAGTACAGGACTATCATATGCACTCATACTCCTATATAGACACTCACACACCGCCACTCATCCATAGAGGTACTCACACACCTAGTCAGTCATGCAAATAATTAAACACACTACCATTTACTCACCTATACAGTTATACACACACCAGCTCACTTACTCATACAAATAGTAGCACATTCTTACGCTCTTATACAATCACTGATACAAGCACACACTCATCCATACAGCCACTATCACAATCACTCACTCTCGCTTATAGCTATTTATATACTCCAAAACACATATATACTGCCTTTCACATATGTAGTTACTCACACATGTACCACTGGGACATACATTCACTCACTAACACACTCTTACACACACTTACCCACCCATACAGTCTATCACAGTTGCACTCTTGAAACCATCCACCCAGTGAATCACCCACTCACACATCTATGCACAGAGTTGCACACACCCCTCCCACACAAACACTCAGGCACCCATACAGATACTCAGACAAGCATTCAATAACTCATATAGACACTCATGTAGCTATTCACAAACACATGCAGCCACTTACACAGCAACAGACAGACGGATATAGACATTCACCCAGTTTAGTCACTAACCCATGCATTCAGTAAGATACGTTAAATCACTCACTTATAGAGTCAGTCACGCACCTACTAAATCATCCATACAGACACTTACACACCCACTCATTCTTCAATACGTCTTTTCCTATATATATTAAAAATATATAAACTTTACAGAAACACACAGTACTGGATGATGTCATCAGTGATGTCATCAGTGATGTCATTTGAGATGTCATCAGTGATGTCATCAGTGATGTCACTGACCATGTCATGAGTGATGTAATATGTGACGTCATCAGCAGTGCATTGCGGGGGCGCGAGTTATAGTTAGCTGGACTAACTATAACGGGGGAATTTCACGGGTTTTGTACGAGTGCAATGTCCAACTAACTATAACTGTCCCTAAAACCTATGGTTTTTTCAGTGAATATATATATATATATATATGCTTTTCAAATGACCGCAGTTGGAGGAGTTTGAGCATGTGAGTGCTATTGATCAGCCCCCAGGGCCTTCGCTGGAATGAGGATAATGGATGACAGCAGTGTGGATGGTGGCGATCCCGACGCGAGGAGGTCTTTAAGGCATTCAGCGCGGGGTTTCTAACTTTCCCCTGGCTCGAAATGCCTCACACTCTGACCATGGGATCCCTGGTGACTGGGCACCGTGTCAGCCGACGCTGGTATGGTGAGGTTTACTTGGCGATTTGGATTTTGAACATTGCTCTCCCCGACCCCGCATCAAGTTGCATTTTACTGTCTGAGCGTTTGTGCACTTATTGAAATAGGTTTGACATTGGTAAGAGTAGCGGTGTCTCTACTCCTACTCCTACCCCTTTTGACTTTAAGAAATTCGATTGGGAGCCATAATTGTGAGCACGGTGGCGTAGCTGAGGCAGCACTTACATATGCCAGTCAAGCACCGAACCATGCTGATTGCCTGCTCGATGGGGAGGCGAGATTTCAAGGGTCCATGTGGACGTATTGTTTGGTTTCCGAGGCTCTAGACTGACTGGCTTCTGTTACAGGCTATACATAACTGAAATGAGGCATTGTGGGACAGGAAGTCCTGTGAAGTGTTTGCTGAGCAAATAAGGGACTGCAGTGGCGCTTCTCACCACAATTATTGTGTTGATGTATATTACCAATTGGATACCTCTGCATGACCCATCAGATCAGTACGCGTACGTGCCGTTGCACATCCCCAAGTCACGGCCACCGGTTGTGCTTCGAATGGCTTCCCATACCGACCAAAGGGATAGTCATTTACAATCATGTCGATTCCCTTGTTGCACTACATTTGCGCAATATATTAGATAGCTATTTAGTAATGTTTTAACTTTAATGCACGCGCTTACTGTCAAATTGTTATTCTTTTACAGCTGCTTTAGAATTATGACCTAAGGTATATTGAAAGCATTTGAGCTACGAGTGGGGACTGCAGGCAATTAGGGCGGGTCCACAGACGCATTATGCGGGCTATAGGTGCAATTCATTGCATCAGGCATTGGGCACTCAGACTATCGGGACTATATGTCGATGTTATTTTACGTGACCACCCTTTATGTCCATTACACATGTACCACATTCTCAGTATTTACACATGAGGGCTCTTGCTTTCCAAGAGTGTGTCTTTTAAATTTCTATAATGTAAGCAGTATGTCTTTTGTGTATATACATTCTAGTAGACTATAAATAATTTTAACAAAATGGCGCTCAATAGACTGACGAAGGCTGCGGTGACAGCGGAAAACGCGTTCTCTCTGTGCTGCTGGGTCGGAGGAGGCCTAATGCAATAAATGCCTATTGAAACCCAGTACTCTTCGTGTGCGTGTTACACTGTAAATACTGAGAATGTGGAACATGTGTAATGGACATAAAGGGTGGTCACGTAAAATAACATCGACATATAGTCCCGATAGTCTAATTTGACAGTAAGCGCGTGCATTAAAGTTAAAACATTACTAAATGGCTATCTAATATATTGCGCAAATGTAGTGCAACAAGGGAATAGACAAGATTGTAAATGACTATATATATATATATATATATATATATATATATACATATATAAATATAATCTACTGGCGGTCGCCAGTAGATAGTTATAGTTAGGACCTTTATCCATAGGAAATCCGCAACATTCTATTTGAAATAACTGTTGCGCCGGTTGACGAATCTTCGCGAAAGCTTCCAACTTGTTGGGGCGCTCCGCTCCGCCCCTGAAAGTCTCGGGTTGATTCGTCGAGCGGGGGCCGAGAAAAAAGGGGGGTCCTAAAACGCGTTTTCTCCATGTTAATTCCCATAGGAAATTTTAGCCACGGCTACAGCCCGAACTGCTGAACGGAATTACACCAAATTTTGCAAAAAGGTAGCGCTTGGTTCAGAAAGCGACCTTTTTTTTAAATGGTGTAAATCCGTTCAGTAGTTGCGGAGAAATTCAAAAATAAAAGTTTCGATATTTAGAGGCACGGAGGATCCGCGCACCCTCCCGACCACGAGCTGCATGCTAATTGGCTGTCAACACTCCAAACCAGGAAGTGTTGGCAGCCATCTTGTTCCTCGGTAGAACCGAGGGACAAGAAAAGACAAAAACAAGGGCGCAAAACGCAAAAAGGGGGCAGGGTAGAAACACCCTGACCCCCAGGGCCCAAAAATCTTTTTTTTTTTAAATCGACAGAAAATGCGCTGGGTGCGCGGATCCTGCCGATTTAAAAAAAAACAAAAAAAAAAACGAAGCGTGGGCTCCCGCGCTTCGTAGTTAATTGGCCCCCGGGTGGGCCAAGTCCCGGGGGCATGCGGGGCTTTATTATTCATTATATGGGGGCGGCCTCTAAGGCCCCCCCAAGCCCCGGGGACCGCCACCCCCCGGGGCTTTAAACAAAATGGTGCGGGAGGGCTCTGAGCCCTCCCGCAGCCCTGGAGACCGCCACCCCCGGGTCTTCTTTTTTAAAATTAAATCACCTGTGTGGGGGCTCCAGCCCCCACACGCCCGGAGACCGCCACCTCCCGGGGCACTAACAAATTTAAAATGGGGGTCCGTTTTGGACCCCGAAGCCCCGGGGACCACCACCTCCCCGGGCTTTGCAGATGTGGGGAAGGGGGCCGCGCGGCCCCCTCCTGGAGCCATTGATGGCCCTGGGGACCGCCACCCCCAGGGCCGGCTCCTGCAGTGTCCCGGGGTGCTCACCCCCGGGACACTGTAGTTTGCAATGACAGGACCGGAGCCTCACGGCTCCCGTCCTGTCATTGCAAACTGCTTTGCTTCATTGAAGTGAGAGCAGGAAACCTGCTCTCGCTTCAATGAAGCAAAGCAGATTGCTTTTCCACATGGAGAGCTGCATGTCAGCAGCTCCCCATGTGGAAAAGCAATGCCGGCTCCCGAGGGACGCGGGGAGCCGGCTGGGACCGTGGGGGATTGGGGATCCCCCCACGGTCCCCAACGGAGAGGGCCAGCCCCGGGGGATGGGGTCCCCGGGGCAAGTAGTGGCCCGGGAGGGGGGCCACGCGGCCCCCCTCCCCCCCCCCAAAAAATAAATAAATAAAGGCCTGCCCCGGGGGATGGGGTCCCCGGGGCCGGAATCGGCCACGGGAGGGGGGCCACGCGGCCCCCTTCCCGTTTAAAAAAAAAAACAAGAAAAAAAAGGGGTAAGGCCCTGGGGGATGGGGTCCCCAGGGCCCAAAAAAAGGAAAAGGAAGGGGGGCCACACAGCCCCCCTTCGGGGAAGAAAAAAAAAAAACGATC
Source organism: Calotriton arnoldi (assembly GCA_963921515.1). Lineage (NCBI taxonomy): Eukaryota > Metazoa > Chordata > Amphibia > Caudata > Salamandridae > Calotriton > Calotriton arnoldi. The sequence goes on from CAWUFW010003600.1 coordinate 527,106, forward strand.
GGGCCGCAGGCCCCGCCCCCTTCCTTTACCACTCTGCAAAATTCCCCTTGAATACTGGGGGTCCCTGGGGGCCAACTAGCCCACCAGGAACCTCCAGTATGCGCCAGGGTGCTGCGTTGCAGAGAGGTGTACAGAGGCCACGCCCCTTTTTACACCTCTCTGCAACGCAGCTCTGTGGCGCATACTGGAGGTACCTGGTGGGATAGTTGGACCCCAGGGACCCTCAGGATTCAGGGGACTTAATCCCCAACTTAAAACGCGCCACGGGGCGCGTTTGCACAGTGGTGAAGGGAGGGGCGGGGCTTCAGGTGACATGTGTGCAAACAGGCCCCGTGGCGCGTTTTAAGATGGGGAATTAAATCCCCTTCAATCCTGAGGGTCCCTGGGGCCAACTAGCCCACCAGGTACCTCCAGTAAGCGCCACGGAGCTGCGTTGCAGAGTGTTGTAAAAGGGGCGTGGCCTCTGAACACCTCTCTGCAACGCAGCTCTCTGGCGCATACTGGAGGTATCTGGTGGGCCAGTTGGCCCCTAGGGACCCTCGGGATTGAGGAGGAATTAATTCTCCAACTTAAAACGCGCCACAGGGCGTGTTTGCAGACATGTCACCTCAGGCCCCACCCCTTCCTTCACCATTGTGCAAATATTCCTCTAAAATCAGCCGAACTACGAATTCCGATTTACTCACCTGTTATCAGGAGAGACCTCAGTGCTGCATCTTTGAGCCCAGTACTGATCCTGAAAAGTAATTTTAACAGTACTTACCAGTAACTTGAATTTCCTTCCATAGGATATCATTGACTGGTTTCACTTAGAAATTCTTCTAAGTGTGGAGTTTTGGAACTTTATAATATTCCTCTAAAATCAGCCGAACTACGAATTCCGATTTACTCACCTGTTATCAGGAGAGAACCCAGTGCTGCATCTTTCAACCCAGTACAGATCCTGAAAAGTAATTCTAACCGTGCTTACCAGTAACTTGAATTTCCTTCCATAGGCTAACATTGACTGGTTTCACTTAGAAATTCTTCTAAGTGTGGAGTTTTGGAACTTTATAATATTCCTCTAAAATCAGCCGAACTACGAATTCCGATTTACTCACCTGTTATCAGGAGAGAACCCAGTGCTGCATCTTTTAGCCCAGCACTGACCCTGATAAGTAATTCTAACCGTACTTACCAGTAACTTGTATTTCCTTCCATTGGAATCCATTGTCTGGTTTTCCGCAGAAAAGTTTTAAAGTGTCGATTTTCACAAACTACAAATATTCCTTAAAAATCGCCTGTATGACTTAAACGCATTCTTTCAACTGTTTACAGGAGATGCACCAGTGCTGGATCCAGGATCCACCACTGAGTAAGAAAAAGTAACGATAACACTACTTACCTGCTAAGTGAATTTCCTCCCATAGGATAACATTGGTGATTCTATGTGAAAAGTTTCTAAGTGTCAACTTTTAAAATACAATAATATTCCTTAAAAATCACTACTGTAACCAAAACGCTTTTACTCAACTGTTTACAGGAGATGTCCCAGGACTGAATCTAGGATCCAGTCCTGTGATTAGAAAAGTAATCCATAAAGTAACTAATTGCATTTAACTAGAAATTCACATTGAGCTCAATGTTGCATTGTGTTTGAAATTGTGTTGCCCATTGCAACAACTGTAACTACTGTACTTAAAAGTCTATTGCCTATTTGCAAAGTATTTAAACTAAAGTAATTCATTCTGAGAAAGTATATTTTGTAATGCAATGTATAATGTAATTACAATGTAATTTAAAAAATAAAATATCTAAAAATAGTAAAAAAAAATGTAGTAAATCAGTATCAAAAAAATAAATATAACAATACATTTAAAAATTGTCATTTACAAAACCTTTGAAATTCACTGAAAAAACCCATAGGTTTCAGACATGTTATAGTTAGGAATTAGCATTTAAAAAACCTTTGAAATTCACTGAAAAAACCATAGGTTTAAGGCACGTTATAGTTAGAAATTAGCATTTAAAAAACCTTACAAATTCACTGAAAAAACCATAGGTTTCAGACACGTTATAGTTAGAAATTAGCATTTAAAAAACCTTTTGAAATTCACTGAAAAAACCATAGGTTTTAGGGACAGTTATAGTTAGTTGGACATTGCACTCGTACAAAACCCGTGAAATTCCCCCGTTATAGTTAGTTCAGCTAACTATAACTCGCGCCCCCGCAATGCACTGCTGATGACGTCACATATTACATCACTCATGACATGGTCAGTGACATCACTGATGACATCACTGATGACATCATCCACGTGATAATCTGATGCACCTCCTCACACCCTAATATAACCTTTGATACACCCACTCTAAATTACAGACTGCCATTCGCAAAACCATAGACACTCCAACACCAATAACTACATACCCACTCATTGATTCTTAGGTCTACACACACATCCACTCACTCACCTGTACAGTCACTCATACTTACGGTCACTCAGTACAGGACTATCATATGCACTCATACTCCTATATAGACACTCAAACACCCCCACTCATCCATAGAGGTACTCACACACCTAGTCAGTCATGCAAATAATTAAACACACTGCCATTTTCTCACCTATACAGTTATACACACACCAGCTCACTTACTCATACAAATACTAGCACTTTCTTACGCTCTTATACAATCACTGATGCAAGCACACACTCATCCATACAGTCACTCTCACAATCACACACTCTCGCTTATAGCTATTTGTATACTCCAACACACATATATACTGCCTTTCACATATGTAGTTACTCACACATGTACCACTGGGACATACATTCACTCACTAATACACTCTTACACACACTTACCCACCCATACAGTCTATCACAGATGCACTCTTGAAACCATCCACCCAGTGAATCACCCACTCGCACATCTATGCACAGAGTCGCACCCACCCCACCCACACAAACACTCAGGCACCCATACAGATACTCAGACAACCAATCAATAACTCATATAGACACTCATGTAGCTATTCACAAACCCATGCAGCCACTTACACAGCAACAGACAGACGGATACAGACATTCACCCAGTTTAGTCACTAACCCATGCATTCAGTAAGATACGTTTAATCACTCACTTATAGAGTTCGTCACGCACCTACTAAATCATCCATACAGACACTTATACACCCACTCATTCTTCAATACGCCTTTCCCTATATATATTAAAAATATTTAAACTTTACAGAAACAGTCACTGGATGATGTCATCAGTGTTGTCATCAGTGATGTCACTGACCATGTCATGAGTGATGTAATATGTGACGTCATCAGCAGTGCATTGCGGGGGCGCGAGTTATAGTTAGCTGAACTAACTATAACGGGGAATTTCACGGGTTTTGTACGAGTGCAATGTCCAACTAACTATAACTGTCCCTAAAACCTATGGTTTTTTCAGTGAATTTGTAAGGTTTTTTAAATGCAAATTTCTAACTATAACGTGTCTGAAACCTATGGTTTTTTCAGTGAATTTCAAAGGTTTTTTAAATGCAAATTTCTAACTATAGCGTGTCTGAAACCTATGGTTTTTTCAGTGAATATATATATATATATATATATATATATATATATTATCTACTGGCGGTCACCAGTAGATAGTTATAGTTGGGACCTATTTTCCATAGGAAATCCGCAACATTCTATTTGAAATAACGTTGGCGCCGGTTGACGAATCTTCGCGAAAGATTCCAACTTGTTGGGGCGCTCCGGTCCGCTCCTATCCTGAAAGTCTCGGGGTGATTCGTCAAGCGGGGGCCGAGAAAAAAGGGGGGTCCCAAAACGTGTTTTCCCCATTCATTTTTCCATAGGAACCTTTAGTCGGAGCTACAGCCCGAACTGCTGAACGGAATTACACCAAATTTGGCAAAGAGGTAGCCCTTGGTTCAGTGTCGTGCCTTTTGCTTAAATGGTGTAAATCCGTTCAGTAGTTCCTGAGAAAATCAAAAGTAAAATCACATATATATCTGGGCGGAGCCTAACCACACATGTCATCGTGAGATCTGATTGGCTGTCAGCACTTCATCCTGGAATTGCTGGCAGCCATCTTGGGACCAATATAAATGATAGTACCCCATTGAAATGCATTGTAGTGAATCAAAGATTTTGAGGGTTACCAAAAGGAGAACTATAAAGGGTGATAACAGACTTTAGTTACATTAGAATTCATTTGTTGATGGTACCATACTAATTTCAGGAATTGTGGTGTGTTCTAAGGTGATTTTACCCTATGAAAACCTTCTGCTGGGATATAATCATGTTTGAGAGAAAACTATTTTCACATGCTTGTCCCATACAGTTTTGGAAGGTGCTCCAGAAGCTAAAATGAGAGCATATTTTCTGTAAATTCACGTTATCTTTCTCAGTCATGTGAGAATGAAGTCTGATATTCTCAGTAAAACATGTACATCCAACAAGGGCAGAGACTGTCAGTTGATTCCTTTGTGTTCTACTGCAGCTTCCCAGAGTGGTCTAAAGAACAACTAGAGCGCTAACAGCCTTACTTATGACAAAAGTATGGTACACCTGAAGCCATCTTGATTGGAATAAACCGGTAACACTTAAAACATTTAATTTAAAAAGGAACAAAATGAGGGGTTCTTTTTGAAATAGAAATTATGGTTAGTGCTGCAGAAAGAAAAATTAGGGCATGTTTTAAGTGAGATCTCAAATCCTCTTCTATTTCATTAGAAAATTCTGACATGCAGACTGAAACAATCACTTTCAATACCAGCAGCAGACTTCCAGTTAACTCCCTGGTGAGCAGTAGCTTTACTACAGTGATCTAATGAGCAACTAGAGTGCTAACATTCTGAATTTATGGCAAATGTGAGACACATGTGAATGCCTTCTTGATGGAATCAAAGTAAAAACTGAAAGCATTTCCTACTGAGGAGACTGCAGTAAATGAGGAAATTAGGAAACTTCATAACAAAGAAGTCTTCCAAGATGGCCACCAGTGAAAAAAGAGCCCGAATGTAGCACAAATATTACCCAGATGTAGCCCACATATAGCCCAATGACAAAGTGTGCAAAACACTTTTTATTTTTAGTTTGTTTGCAGTTTTATGTAGTGCAGACTGGTCAGGTATTGGAGCGTTGCATCTTAAAACATGACCCCCTACACTACAAAAACACCACTGCACTACCCTAAACCCTAAAACACTACCCCCAGCACGACCCCCTACACTACACAAGCACCACTGCACTATCCTAAACTCTAAAACACTACCCCCAGCATGACCCCCTACACTACACAAACACCACTGCACTACCCTAAACCCTAAAACACTACCCCCAGCACGACCCCCTACACTACCCAAACACCACTGCACTACTCTAAACCCTAAAACACTACCCCAGCACGACCCCCTACACTACCCAAACACCACTGCACTACCCTAAAACATGACCCCCTACACAAACACCACTGCACTACCCTAAACCCTAAAACACTACCCCCAGCACGACCCCCTACACTACACAAACACCACTGCACTACCCTAAACCCTAAAACACTACCCCCAGCATGACCCCCTACACTACCCAAACACCACTGCACTAACCTAAATCCTAAAACACTACCCCCTACACTACCCAAACACCACTGCACTACCCTAAAACATGACCCCCTACACTAAGCAAACACCACTGCACTACCCTAAACCCTAAAACACTACCCCCAGCACGACCCCCTACACTACACAAGCACCACTGCACTACCCTAAACCCTAAAACACTACCCCCAGCACGACCCCCTACACTGCCCGAACACCACTGCACTGACGTAAACCCTGAAACACCAGCCCCTGCACGACCCCCTACACTGCCCGAACTCCACTGCACTCAAACCCTGAAACACCACCCCTTCACGACCCCTACACTGCCCGAACACCACTGCACTGCCCTAAATCCTGAAACACCACCTCCAGCACAACCCCCTACACTGCCTGAACACCATTGCTGTGCCCTAAACCCTGAAACACTAGCCCCAGCACGACCCCCTACACTGCCCGAACACCACTGCACTGCCCTAAACCCTGAAACACCACCCCCAGCACGACCCCCTACACTGCCCGAAGACCACTGCACTGCCCTAAACGCTGAAACACCAGCCCCAGCAAGACCCCCTACACTGCCCGAACACCACTGCACTGCCCTAGACTCTGAAACACCAGCCCCAGCAAGACCCCCTACACTGCCCGAACACCACTGCACTGCCCTAAACCCTGAAACACCAGCCCCAGCATGACCCCCTACACTGCCCGAACACCACTGCACTGCCCTAAACCCTGAAACACCAGCCCCAGCACCACCACCTACACTGCCCGAACACCACTGCACTGCCCTAAACCCTGAAACACCAGCCCCAGCACTACCCCCTACACTGCCTGAACACCACTGCACTGCCCTAAACCCTGAAACACCAGCCCCAGCACGACCCCCTACACTGCCCGAACACCACTGTACTGCCCTAAACCCTGAATCACCAGCCCCAGCAGGACCCCCTACACTGCCCGAACACCACTGCACTGCCCTAAACCCTGAAACACCACCTCCTGAAACACCACCCCCTACACTGCCCGAACACCACTGCACTGCCCTAAACCCTGAAACACCACCCCCTGCACCGCCCCCTACACTGCCCGAACACCACTGCACTGCCCTAAACCCTGAAACGCCACCCCCAGCACGACCCCCTTTACTGCTCGAACACCACTGCACTGCCCCAAACCCTGAAACACCACCCCCAGCACGACCCCCTACGCTGCCCGAACACCACTGCCCTAAACCCTGAAACACCACCCCCTGCACGACCCCCTACACTGCCCGAACACCACAGCACTGCCCTAAACCCTGAAACACCACCCCCTGCACGACCCCCTTCACTGCCCGAACACCACTGCACTGCCCTAAATCCTGAAACACCACCCCCAGCACGACCCCCTACACTACCCGAACACCACTGCACTGAACCCTCACACTCCCCCCAGCACGACCCCCTACACTGCCCGAACACCACTGCACTGCCCTAAACCCTAAAACACTACCCCCAGCACGACCCCCTACATTACCCGAAGACCACTGCACTACCCTAAACCCTAAAACACTACCCCCTACACTACACAAACACCACTGCACTACCCTAAACCCTAAAAACTACCCCCAGCACGAACCCCTACACTACCCAAACACCACTGCACTACCCTAAACCCTAAAACACTACCCCCAGCAGTACCCCCTACACTATCCAAACACCATTGCACTACCCTAAAACACTGCCCCCAGCAGTACCCCCTACACTACCCAAACACCACTGTACTACCCTAAACCCTAAAAAACTACCCCCAGCACGAACCCCTACACTACCCAAACACCACTGCACTACCCTAAACCCTAAAACACTACCCCCAGCAGTACCCCCTACACTATCCAAACACCATTGCACTACCCTAAAACACTGCCCCCAGCAGTACCCCCTACACTACCCAAACACCACTGCACTACCCTAAACCCTAAAACACTACCCCTACACTACACAAACACCACTGCACTACCCTAAACCCTAAAAACTACCCCCAGCACGAACCCCTACACTACCCAAACACCACTGCACTACCCTAAACCCTAAAACACTACCCCCAGCAGTACCCCCTACACTATCCAAACACCATTGCACTACCCTAAAACACTGCCCCCAGCAGTACCCCCTACACTACCCAAACACCACTGCACTACCCTAAACCCTAAAACACTACCCCCTACACTACACAAACACCACACCACTACCCTAAACCCTAAAACACTACCCCCAGCAGTACCCCCTACACTACCCAAACACCATTGCACTACCCTAAAACACTACCCCCAGCAGTACCCCCTACACTACCCAAACACCACTGTACTACCCTATACCCTAAAACACTCCCCCCAGCACGACTCCCTACACTACCCAAACACCACTGCACTACCCTAAACCCTAAATCTACCCCCAGCATGACCCCCTACACTACACAAACACCACTGCACTACCCTAAACCCTAAAACACTACCCCCAGCACGACCCTCTTCACTACCTAAACACAACTGCGTTGCAACGCAGGCCTGTGGTGCTTACTGGAAGTACCTGGTGGGCTAGTTGGGCCCCAGGGACCCTCAGGATTCAAGGTGATCTAATCCCCCAACTTAAAACGCTCCACGGGGCGCGTTTGCACAGTGGTGAAGGGAGGGGGCGGGGCCTCAGGTGACATGTGCGCAAACACGCCCTGTGGTGCATTTTAAGTTGGGGAATTAATTCCCTTTGAATCCTGAGGGACCCTGGGGGCCAACTAGCCCACCAGGTACCTTCAGTAAGCACAACAGAGTTGCGTTGCAGAGAGGTGAAAAAAGGTGCGTGGCCTCGGAACGCCTCTCTGCAACTCAGCTCTGTGGTCCTAACTGTAGGTACCTGGGGGGCTAGTTGGGCCCCAGGGACCCTCAGGATTCAAGGGGACTTAATCCCGTAACTTAAAACGCGCCAAAGGGCGCGTTTGCACACATGTCACCTCAGGCCCCCCTCCCTTCACCACTGTGCAAACGCGCCCTGTAGCGCGTTTTAAGAGGTAGTTTTAATCCCCTGCCCTATTATGTACTAGGGACTTGCAGAGGAGGTCATGCTAATCACAGGGGTACCCCAACGCATAGTGTTCCCTAGTGTATGTAGGTGTTTTCACTGTATTCTAAGTGTCTTTTAGCATAGCACTGGCTCTGGTTAGTCAGTCAGTTACCACCAGTACCCGTCTGAAAAAGTTATGGACACAGGATGATTTTGCAACAAGGCCTCTTTCTGCTCCTCTGTTGGTTCTTTCTGCACATCTTTTGCTTCTTTCTGTGCGTTTTTTCTTCTTTCTTCACTTGTCCTACCTCTGTAGGCATAGTTAGAAATTAGCATTTAAAAAACCTTTGAAATTCACTGAAAAAACCATAGGTTTCAGACACGTTATAGTTAGAAATTAGCATTTAAAAAACCTTTGAAAGTCACTGAAAAAACCATAGGTTTTAGGGACAGTTATAGTTAGTTGGACATTTCACTCGTACAAAACCATAGAAATTCCCCCGTTATAGTTAGTTCAGCTAACTATAACTCGCGCCCCCGCAATGCACTGCTGATGACGTCACATATTACATCATTCATGACATGGTCAGTGACATCACTGATGACATCACTGATGACATCACTGATGACATCACTGATGACATCACTGATGACATCACTGATGACATCTCAAATGACATCACTGATGACATCACTGATGACATCTCTGATGACATCATCCATGTGATAATTTCATGCATCTTCTCACACCCTAATATAACTTTTGATACACCCACTCTAAATTACAGACTGCCATTCGCAAAACCATAGACACTCCAACACCAAAAACTACATACCCACTCACTGATTCTTAGGTCTACACACACATCCACTCACTCACCCGTACAGTCACTCATACTTACGGTCACTCAGTACAGGACTATCATATGCACTCATACACCTATATAAACACTCACACACCGCCACTCATCCATAGAGGTACTCACACACCTAGTCAGTCATGCAAAAATTAATCACACACCCATTTACTCACCTATACAGTTATACACACACCAGCTCACTTACTCATACAAATACTAGCACATTCTTACGCTCTTATACAATAACTGATACAAGCACACACGCATCCATACAGTCACTATCACATACTCTCACTTATAGCCATTTAAATACTCCAACACACATATATACTGCCTTTTACATATGTAGTTACTCGCACATGTACCACTGAGATATACATTCACTCACTAACACACATATACACACACTCACCCACCCAAGCAGTCCATCACAGATGCACTCTTGAAATCATGCACCCAGTGAATCACCCACTCACAGATCTATGTACAGAGTCACACACACCCCACCCACACAAACAGTCAGGCAGCCATACAGATACTCAGAGAACCAATCAGTAACCCATATAGACACTCATGTAGCAATTCGCAAATCCATGCATCCACTTACACACCAACAAACAGACGGATACAGACATTCACACAGTTTAGTCACTAACCCATGCATTCAGTAAGATACGTTTAATCACTCACTTATAGAGTTAGTCACGCACCCACTAAATCATCCATTCAGACACTTATACACCCACTCATTCTTCAATACGCCTTTCCCTATATATATTAAACATATTTAAACTTTACAGAAACACAGTCACTGGATGATGTCATCAGTGATGTCATCAGTGATGTCATTTGAGATGTCATCAGTGATGCCACTGACCATGTCATGAGTGATGTAATATGTGACGTCATCAGCAGTGCATTGCGGGTGCGCGAGTTATAGTTGGCTGAACTAACTATAACGGGGGAATTTCTATGGTTTTGTACGAGTGAAATGTCCAACTAACTATAACTGTCCCTAAAACCTATGGTTTTTTCAGTGAATATATATATATATATATATATATATATATATATATATATATATATATTCACTGAAAAAAACCATGGGTTTCAGACACGTTATAGTTAGAAATTAGCATTTAAAAAACCTTTGAAATTCACTGAAAAAACCATAGGTTTCAGGCACGTTATAGTTAGAAATTTGCATTTAAAAAACCTTAGAAATTCACTGAAAAAACCATAAGGTTTTAGGGACAGTTATAGTTAGTTGGACATTGCACTCGTACAAAACCCGTGAAATTCCCCCGTTATAGTTAGTTCAGGTAACTATAACTCGCGCCCCGCAATGCACTGCTGATGACGTCACATATTACATCACTCATGACATGGTCAGTGACATCACTGATGACATCTCAAATGACATCACTGATGACATCATCCAGTGACTGTGTGTTTGTGTAAAGTTTAAATATGTTTAATATATATAGGGAAAGGCGTATTGAAGAATGAGTGGGTGTATAAGTGTCTGAATGGATGATTTAGTAGGTGCGTGACTGAGTCTATAAGTGAGTGATTAAACGTATCTTACTGGATGCATGGGTGAGTGACTAAACTGTGTGAATGTCTGTATCCGTCTGTCTGTTGTTGTGTAAGCAGCTGCATGGGTTTCTGACTAGCTAAATGAGTGTCTATATGGGTTATGGATTGGTTCTCTGAGTATCTGTATGGGTGCCTCAGTGTTTGTGTGGGTGGGGTGAGTGTGACTCTGTGCATAGATGTGTGAGTGGGTGATTCACTGGGTGCATGGTTTCAAGAGTGCGTCTGTGATGGACTGTATGGGTGGGTGAGTGTGTGTATGGGTGTGTTAGTGATTGAATGTATATCTCAGTGGTACATGTGTGAGTAACTACATATGTGAAAGGCAGTATATATGTGTGTTGGAGTATATAAATGGCTATAAGTGAGAGTGTGTGATTGTGAGAGTGGCTATATGGATGAGTGTGTGCTTGCATCAGTGATTGCATAGGAGCGTAAGAATGTGCTAGTATTTTTATGAGTAAGTGAGCTGGTGTGTATAACTGTATAGGTGAGTAAATTGGAGTGTGATTAATTATTTGCATGACTGACTAGGTGTGTGAGTACCTCTATGGATGAGTTGCGTTGTGTGAGTGTTTATATAGGTGTATGAGTGCATATGATAGTCCTGTACTGAGTGACTGTAAGTATGAGTGACTGTACGGGTGAGTGAGTAGATGTGTGTGTGTAGACCTAAGAATCAGTGAGTGGGTATGTACTTATTGGTATTGGAGTGTGTATGGTTTTGAGAATGGCAGTCTGTAATTTAGAGTGGGTGTTTCAAAACTTATATTAGGGTGTGAGAAGATGCATTAAATTCTCACATGGATGATGTCATCAGTGATGTCATCAGTGATGTCATTTGAGATGTCATCAGTGATGTCATCAGTGATGTCACTGACCATGTCATGAGTGATGTAATATGTGACGTCATCAGCAGTGCATTGCGGGGGCGCGAGTTATAGTTACCTGAACTAACTATAACGGGGAATTTCACGGGTTTTGTACGAGTGCAATGTCCAACTAACTATAACTGTCCCTAAAACCTTATGGTTTTTTCAGTGAATTTCTAAAGTTTTTTAAATGCAAATTTCTAACTATAACGTGCCTGAAACCTATGGTTTTTTCAGTGAATTTCAAAGGTTTTTAAATGCTAATTTCTAACTATAACGTGTCTGAAACCTATGGTTTTTTCAGTGAATTTCAAAGGTTTTTTAAATGCTAATTCCTAACTATAACATGTCTGAAACCTACGTTTTTTTCAGTGAATTTCAAAGGTTTTGTAAATGACAATTTTTAAATGTATTAATTGTTATATTTATTTTTTTCATACTGATTTACTACATTTTTAGAAACAATTTTTTTTTACATATTTTATTTTTTAAATTACATTGTAATTACATTATACATTACAAAAAATACTTTCTCAGAATGAATTACTTTAGTTTAAATACTTTGCACATAGGCAATAGACTTTTAAGTACAGTAGTTACAGTTGTTGCAATGGGCAACACATTTTCAAACACAATGCAACATTCAGCTCAATGTGAATTTCTAGTTAAATGCAATTAGTTACTTTATGGATTACTTTTTCTAACCACAGGACTGGATCCTAGATTCAGTCCTGGGACATCTCCTGTAAACAGTTGAGTAAAAGCGTTTTGGTTACATTAGTGATTTTTAAGGAATATTATTGTATTTTAAAAGTTGACACTTTGAAACTTTTTCTCATAGAATCACCAATGTTATCCTATGGAAGGAAATTCACTTAGCAGGTAAAAACTGTTATCGTTACTTTTTCTTACTCAGTGTTGGATCCTGGATCCAGCACTGGTGCATCTCCTGTAAACAGTTGAAAGAATGCGTTTAAGTCATACAGGCGATTTTTAAGGAATATTTGTAGTTTGTGAAAATCGACACTTTGAAACTTTTCTGCTGAAAACCAGACAATGGATTCCTATGGAAGAAAATATAAGTTACTGGTAAGTACGGTTAAAATTACTTTTCAGGGTCAGTGCTGGGCTAAAAGATGCAGCACTGAGGTCTCTCCTGATAACAGGTGAGTAAATCGGAATTCGTATTTCGGCTGATTTTAGAGGAATATTTTAAAGTTCCAAAACTCCACACTTAGAAGAATTTCCAAGTGAAACCAGTCAATGTTAGCCTATGGAAGGAAATTCAAGTTACTGGTAAGTACGGTTAAAATTACTTTTCAGGACCAGTACTGGGCTGAAAGATACAGCACTGAGGTCTCTCCTGATAACAGGTGAGTAAATCGGAATCGTAAAAGTTTTAGAGGAATTTTTAGAGGAATATTTGTATATTTCAAAAATCAACACTTAGAAACTTTTTCAGCAAAAAGCAGGCAATGATATCCTATGGAAGGAAATTCAAGTTACTGGTAAGTACGGTTAAAATTACTTTTCAGGATTAGTACTGGGCTGAAAGATGCAGCACTGAGGTCTCTCCTGATAACAGGTGAGTAAATCCGAATTCGTAGTTCGGCAGATTTTAGAGGAATATTTGCACAATGGTGAAGGTAGGGGCGGGGCCTGAGGTGACATCTGTGCAAACGCGACCCGTGGCGCGTTTTAGGTTGGGGGATTAAGTCCCTTGAATCCTGAGGGTTCCTGGGGCCAACTAGCCCACCATGTACCTCCAAAAGCGCCACAGAGCTGCGTTGCAGAGAGGTGTATAAAGGGCGTGGCCTCTGTACACCTCTCTGCAACGCAGCCCCTGGCGCATACTGGAGGTTCCTGGTGGGCTAGTTGGCCCCCAGGGACCCCAGTATTCAAGGGGAATTACTTCCCATTTGCAAACGCGGCAGGGGGCGCGTTTGCAGAGTGGTGAAGGAAGGGGCGGGGCCTGCGGGCCGATCGTTATTTTTTATTTTTTTGTTTTTTTCCTGAAGGGGGGCTGTGTGGCCCCCTTCCTTTTTCTTTTTTTGGGCCCTGGGGACCCCATCCCCCAGGGCCTTTTTTTTTTTATTTTTATTTTTTAAATTATTTCTGGGGAGGGGGCCGCGTGGCCCCCTCCCGGGCCACTACTTGCCCCGGGGACCCCATCCCCGGGGCCTGGCCTCTGGTTGGGGACTGTGGGGGGTCCCCAAACCCCCACAGTCCCGCCGGCTCCCCGTGTCCTACGGGAGCCGGCATTGCTTTACACATGGGGAGCAGCTAACATGCTGCTCCCTGTGTGGAAAAGCAATTGTCTTTGGATATTGGAAGCGAGAGCAGGTTTCCTGCTCTCTCTTCCAATATCCAAAGCAGTTTGCAATGACAGGACGGGAGCCGCGAGGCTCCCGTCCTGTCATTGCAAACAGCAGTGTCCCGGGGGTAGGCACCCGGGACACTGCAGGAGCCGGCCCTGGGGGTGGCGGTCCCCAGGGCCACCACAGGCTCCAGGAGGGGGCCGCGCGGCCCCCTCCCCACATCAGCAAAGCCCCGGGAGGTGGTGGTCCCCGGGCTTCGGGGGTCCAAAACGGACCCCCATTTTAATTTGTTAGTGCCCCGGGGAGGTGGCGGTCCCCGGGGCGTGTGGGGGCTCGAGCCCCCCGACACAGGAAAAAAAAAAAAAAGAAGCCCCGGGGAGGTGGTGGTCCCCGGGCTGCGGGAGGGCTCAGAGCCCTCCCGCACCATTTTAAATAGAAAGCCCCAGGGGGTGGCTGTTCCCGGGGCTTGGGGGCCCTTAGAGGCCCCCCATACATAAAATAAACACCCCCCAGCATGCCCCCGGGACTTGGCCCACCCGGGGCAAATTAACATCGAAGCGCGGGAGACCGCGCTTCGATTTTTTTTTTTTATCGGCAGGATCCGCGCACCCTGAGCGCATCCTGCCGATTTAAAAAAAAATTAAAAAAAAATGCTTTTTTTTGCCCAGGGGGTCCTTGTGGGACCCCTGAGCAGACCTAGGGGTCAGGGTGTTTCTACCCTGCCCCCTTTGTGCGTTTTGCGCACTTTTTACTGCTTTCTTGTTCCTCGGTTCTACCGAGGAACAAGATGGCTGCCAACACTTCCTGGTTTGGAGTGTTGACAGCCAATTAGCAGACAGCTCGTGATCGGGAGGGTGCGCGAATCCGACGCGGCCATAGATATATATGTACTTTTACTTTTGATTTTCTCAGCAACTACTGAACGGATTTACACCATTTAACAAAAAGGGTTCTTTCTGAACCAAGAACTACCTCTTTGCCAAATTTGGTGTAATTCCGTTCAGCAGTTCGGGCTGTAGCCGTGTCTAAAGTTTCCTATGGAAAAATGAATGGGGAAAACGCGTTTTGGGACCCCCTTTTTCTCGGCCCCCGCTTGACGAATCACCCTGAGACTTTCAGGGTAGGAGCGGACCGGAGCGCCCCACAAAGTTTGAAAATTTTGCGAAGATACGTCAACCGGCAAGAGAGTTATTTCAAATAGAATGTCGCGGATTTCCTATGGAAAATAGGTTCTAACTATAACTATCTACTGGCGACCGCCAGTAGATAATATATATATATATATATATATATATATATTAGGCTATCCTGTTTTAGGTTTAAACCTATGATAACTGATAAAACCCCACCGAAAGGGAAATAGCCCTCACCAGTGTAAACATATAATCACTGATAAACACCTGCACAACCACAAACTAAATGCCATTCAAAGAACGGAAAAGGAGAGTGAAAGTCGTTATTTCTTCCTGAAGGGGCCAATATAATATAACTTTGTTATACAAGGTAGCAGCAAGAAAGACTGCTTGAGGTTTGTTGTTTAGGGATGTCACTAAAATATTGTTTCTTCTTCCTTTTGCTTTTTTCAGTTTTGTGGTCTTTGGTCTAAAGATGCAGGGTTTAGAAGCATGTTTCTCTTCCAGGGGATCCTCATCAATAGTCATAAGCACTGAATATTCCTGTCCATGTGCGGGGACCCCGGAAAATATAAAAAATTATATATGGAAAACATATATATACAGCTCTATATATATATATATACACACATATATCATTTTTTCTCATACCAATGCAGCTCCCATCTAGAAGGCTAAACAATGTAATAACACATATAAAACTGCATTTGCAAATATATAAAAACACAAGAGGGCAAGTAGCACTTGAACTCTGTTTTTAATGAGTAAAACTCATGAAGAAAACTCTGCAAATAAAGCAGACATTGTTAGCCTACAGGCTGCATTGTAAACCAATAGCATAGAAAATGAAAACATTTTCTTACAAAAACTGGCACCGTGCCTTTAAGGCAGCCATGACCCAGGGGTGACAGTTAGGTCAGTTGTTCTTTCCGGCTCCTTCAGTCAGGACCCTGGATTCACAGCTCTTCCTTTTTTTGACTTTCTGTAAAAAAATATCTGATAATTTTCTAGTTTTTGGACTTTCACTCGACGTCTATTTGCCCTAGAGTGAGAGTGATACCTTTTTTGAGATCCAGAAAAGGTTTATTTTCTTCAGAAAATGCCTTCTTTATTTGATCCTTGCCCCGCCTGTGGCAAGAAGAAGGCCAGATCAGACACACATCCTGTGTGTATTCTCTGCCTCCCTGATTCTCACTCTTCTACCAACTGCCATCATTGTAAAAAGTTGTCGAGAAGGACCATCAAAGACAGGGAGAGAATTCGACTTTATGGCCTCTCTGAAAGAGGTAGGCCTCCAGTGAGGCAGCAGAAAAAGAGAACTCGGTCGACGTCGAGAGGCAAGGTCCCGACCTGTTCTCCATCGGCGTCGGGATCGACGTCGAAGCTGCCGACGACGAAGAAATCGACGTCGAAGACTACGTTGATGCAGGAATCGACAGCGAGATCAACGTCGACGAAGGTAACAGGTCCTCCGTTGACGTCAACCAGGCGACGATCAACGTCGAGGGACAAGTCTCCGTCTACGCTGGCTAGGCGTTCGACGTCGAGACGCATCGCTCCGTCGTCGCCTCATCAACGGCGATCGACGTTGAGACACAGGTCTCCGCCGAGATCAGCCCAGAGATCATAGGACACCATCCACGACGTCTAAGCAGAAGTCTCCGCCAAAGTCAGCCCAAAGATCTTCGACGTCGATACAACATACTCCATCGTCGACGTCGAGACAAAAATCTCCGTCGAGGTCTCAGCAGAGATCTTCGACGTCAAAGCAGAGATCTCCGTCGACGGCAGCACACCGCTGGTCGACGTCGAGACACCGGTCTTCAGAGCAAAGACGGCTGACGTCGAAACACGGTACTCCGTCGGCGTCAGGTAGACGTTCGACGTCGAGAGGCCGGTCGACTACAAGATTGAGTCCTCCATCCAAGAGGAGAAAGTCGACGTCGAGGCATGCGTCCCCGTCGAGAAGACAGTCTGTGCAGAGGCGTTCCAGATCAACGTCGAGACACCAGTCCAAAGAGACCTCACGTCCAGTGAGTCTCTCCTAGTCACCAGCACCGACGTCGAGAACAGGTTCTCCCAGTTCTCACAGAGGCTCCACGTCAAGGTCTCCGGAGGTGGTGATCTCGACGTCCGGCAGTCCAGTGTCCAGAGGACACCAAGATTCTCCGACCAGGCCTGCACAGGAAGGGGTGAACTCTCCTTCCCCTACACAGTCTCCTGAAGGGTGAGGGAGACAAAGGTCACCTTCCATCCATCTCTCGCCACGATGGAACAGACCCTTACATCACTGGCCCACGGCTCCAGACACAGGGGCGCAGCATTACTCGAGCCCTCTTCACAGATCTCCGTTGGCTCGTCTGGTTCAGGCCGTGGATAGGGAACGTACTCCTGCAAGAGCCAGAGCTCGCAGCCGCACTCCTGTGCACTCGCACAGAAGGAGATCTCAATCTAGAAGCAGGAGGAGAAGACGCAGATCCCCAACTTCTTCATCCTCTTCCACTCGCACGTCCCACAGAGACTACTCGCCTACCCTCACTGACAGTCCGCCGTCGAGGGTCTCTCCGGTGGATGATGTTACCACTTTTCAGGACATTCTTGGCAGAGGGGCAACGAAGCTAGGCATTCCTATGCCGACTCGTCAGAGTAAGTCCTCTGTGATTTTTGAGACTTTACACCAAAGGGCAGCATCTAGACCTCTGCTACCATTGGTACCGGGCCTCATAGAGCCAGTGATGGACATTTTTCTCACGCCGGCGGCAGTTAAAACCGCGCCAGCTAGAATTTTGAAGAAGTACCGCTCACCAGAAGACGATCCACTCTTCCTTAGATCTGATCCCCTCCGGATTCTGTGATAATTGCTGCAGCAAAAAGACTCATGCTATTGCTTCCTCCTCTACTGTTCCACCAGACAAGGAGAGTAAAACACAGGATTCGTGGGGAAGGAAGGTTTGTGGCACATCAGCCTCTATGTTGAAGGTCTCAAGTGCATCGGCTCTCTTGGGCCGGTATGACAGGTCTCTCTGGGACTCACTACAAAGATTCACAGAGAAGTTGCCACAGTAAGACCGCAAGGACTTTGAGGAGATCTTGCATGAGGGCAGCTTGGTGGCTAACCAAGTTATCAGCGCTGCAGCTGATGGAGCTACTCTTTCGGCGCATGCCTATGCGCTTGGAATATGCGCTAGAAGAACATCTTGGCTCCGACTCACAGCGCTCAAGCCAGAAGCGCAGTCTCGCATCCTGAATCTTCCCTTCTCCGGATCATCTCTGTTCGGGGCTCAGACGGATGAAGAAATGTCCCGGATTAAAACAGAGCTGGACACACTAAAGGCCGTGGGTCTAGAAAAGAAGAAGGAATTCCACAAACGATTCAGGCCTTACAATCGACGATCCTCCCAACAGAGGGTTCAAACCCCTCATTGTCAGAAAAATCAGGATCAGCAAGGTCAACAAAGATCTCAATATCAGGGCATGCGCTCCTCCAGAGGAAGAGGAAACCAGCGTCAGGCTAACACCTCCGCCAAGACGCAGGCCAAACAATGAGTGTCCACTTCCCCCATCGCCGTTCACCACTCCAGTGGGGGGGGAAGTGTTGCAAATCATCTCGAAGAGTGGCGAGCTATCACAAAGGACCAGTGGTTGTTAGCTACACTGCAGAATGGGTACTCTCTACGTTTTCGACGCCACCCTCCCTCAATCCCTCCGGTTCCAACCTTGTGTCACCAGATGAAAATATTACAGAGCGAAGTTGCCACCCTTCTCCGAAAGTCAGCCATCGAGAAGGTTCCAATATCTCAAAGAGGGAGAGGGGTCTACTCAAGATACTTCTTGGTAAAGAAAAAGGGTCGAAAAGCCGAATACAGACCCATTCTGGATCTGCGAACACTCAACAAATCAATCAGAAAGGAGAAGTTTCGCATGTTGGCTCTCCATCAAATATATCCACATCTCAGGCAGGGAGATTGGATGTGTTCGCTGGATCTGCAAGATGCATACTTTCATGTCCCTGTCAATCAGCATCACAGACAATACCTGAGATTCCTGGTGGGATCTTCTCACTACCAGTTCAAGGTACTACCCTTCGGGTTGAAGTCAGCTCCCCGAGTGTTCACGAAGTGCATGGCAGTAGTGGCAGCTGCGCTACGACGCAAAGGCATCTTCGTGTACCCGTACTTAGACGACTGGCTGTTGAAGGGTCCCTCCCCACACAGCGTGAGGAGTCATTTCCTGCAATGCATAGAGCTTTGTCACCGGCTGGGCCTTCACGTGAACTTCGACAAATTGACTCCACAACCAACGCAGAGAATCCATTATCTAGGCACTCTGGTAGACTCCGAGGTAGGAAAAGTGTTTCCTTCGGAGGAGAGACAGTGTTCCATCATACAGAAATGCAAGCTTGTTCTGGACAAAAGAAGGCTGTCGGTTCGTCGGATTGCCTCCCTGTTAGGGTCGATGGCATCCTGCATCTTCCTGGTCCCCAATGCCAGACTACGAATGCGTCCTCTTCAGCAGGATCTGGAGTACAAGTGGGACCAGCAAACAGCTCGCTGGGACGACAAAATAAGTCTTTCAAACGCAGCAAGAGCTTCCATCCCATGGTGGATGAGGAAGAAGAATATGCAAGTCGGGATACCTTTTCATCAAGCACCTCCCGCTCAAACACTGATCACGGACACTTCCCTCCAGGGCTGGGGAGCCCACATGGGATCCCTCCAGACACAAGGTCTATGGTCACCAAGAGAGCGATCCTATCACATCAGCATGCTGGAGCTGAGGGCAGTTCACCTGGCCCTCAAGGCTTTCCTCCCTTTGATTCAGGCAAGTTCAATCTTAGTACAAACGGACAATACCACCACCATGTACTACCTGAACAAGCAGGGGGGAACTCGTTCACGCATACTGTCACTGGAAGCTCAAACTCTCTGGCATTGGCTCCTGGCACAGAACCTATCGATTACAGCAGTCCACCTGCCGGGAGAACAGAACGCGAGAGCGGATGCTCTCAGTCGTCACTTCGAGGACAGACAAGACTGGGTTCTCAACGACGAGGTCGTCGAAGACATATTCCAGGCTTGGGGTCGTCCCACCATCGACCTCTTCGCGGACGACGAAAATACAAAATGCCGAGACTTCGCCTCAAGGTTCTACCGACCAGGGTCGAAAGGGAATGCCCTTTTGATAGACTGGTCAGGGGCATTTGTGTACGCCTTTCCACCCCTTCCTCTAATCCCGAAGGTGGTGACCAAGCTGTCTCATTCCCACACGAGGATGATACTAATTGCCCCGGACTGGCCGAGACAATGGTGGTACCCGGACCTTCTGCACCTGTCGGAATGCCCTCACAGGAGGCTGCCGTGCAGACCGGACCTGCTGTCCAAGATGAATGGGAGGATTCATCACCCCAACCTTCCCTCACTGAACTTGGCAGCATGGCTCCTGAGGTCCTCCAGTATGGCCATTTAGGACTGCCACAGGACTGCATGTCCATCTTAAAAGAAGCAAGAAGGCCGTCCACTAGACACTCGTATGCATGCAAGTGGAAGCGTTTTTATATGTGGTGTGTTCAAAACAATTGTAACCCAACCAAAGGGCAGGAAGAGGTCATCCTTCCATACCTGCTTTATCTGGCGAAAGCAGGCTTGAAGTTTCCTTCCATTAAGGTGCACTTAGCAGCTATCACTGCATATAGGCGATCACCTTCTCAACCTTCTTTCTTTCAGTTACAGGTTGTTAAAGATTTTTACAGGGTCTAAAGAAGGTCTACCCTCCAGTCCGGCCTCCTTCACCACCCTGGGAGCTAAACCTGGTGCTATCAAAATTGATGGGTCCGCCTTTCGAACCTATACACAAAGCAACCTTGCAACATCTTTCTTGGAAGGTGGCTTTTTTGGTAGCGATCACGTCAGCTCGCAGAGTGAGCGAAATACAGGCCCTCTGCTCTAAAGAACCTTATACCGTCTTCCATCTTAATAGGGTCGTATGGAGGACTCATCCCTCTTTCCTCCCTAAGGTGGTGTCAGATTTTCATGTAAATCAGACCATCTCTCTGCCCACTTCTTTCCCTAATCCCTCCACTCCAGCTGAGAGGGCTTTACACTCTCTGGACCTGAAAAGAGTTTTAAAATTCTATCTGGATAGGTCCAAGTCCACGAGAAAATCTCATCAACTATTTGTTAACTATGAGTCGATCAGAACGGGTTTTCCAGCTTCAAAGCGGTCCATCTCCAGATGGATAGTTTCATGTATCAAGCTAGCTTATCAGTTAGCGCAGAGGCCCCTTGGGTTTACTCCCAACGCGCATTCTAACAGAGGAAAAGCGGCTACGACTGCTTTTCTTCATAACGTGCCTATTTCTGAGATCTGTAAGGCGGCAACTTGGAGGTCCGTCCATACATTTACGAGGCACTATTGTCTAGATTCAGACACCAGAACAGACACCCAAGTAGGCCAGGCCTCCTTGAGGAATCTGTTCAACAGCTGATTACAACTGTTAATGTATGTTGGGTCATTCTCTCTCTCTCATTTGCCTGCAGGGGTGAGGATTGGGCTTGCTATTCTATTCAGTGCTTATGACTCTTGATGAGGATCCCCTGGAAGAGAAGGATAAGTTACTTACCTGTAATCCTAGTTCTCTTCCAGGGGTATCCTCATCAAAGTCATAAGCAACCCACCCTCCTCCCCAGGCAAATGAGATTTTCTTCAATGTTAAAGAGTATCTTTGGGCCCTGTTTCTTCAGGGTTACGCAAAGAACAACTGACCTAACTGTCACCCCTGAGGCATGATGGGAAGCTAGGGGTCATGGCTGCCTTAAAGGCACGGTGCCAGTTTTTGTAAGAAAATGTTTTCATTTTCTATGCTATTGGTTTACAATGCAGCCTGTAGGCTAACAATGTCTGCTTTATTTGCAGAGTTTTCTTCATGAGTTTTACTCATTAAAAACAGAGTTCAAGTGCTACTTGCCCTCTTGTGTTTTTATATATTTGCAAATGCAGTTTTATATGTGTTATTACATTGTTTAGCCTTCTAGATGGGAGCTGCATTGGTATGAGAAAAAATGATATATGTGTGTATATATATATATATAGAGCTGTATATATATGTTTTCCATATATAATTTTTATATTTTCCGGGGTCCCCGCACATGGGCTGGAATATTCAGTGCTTATGACTTTGAGGATAACCCTGGAAGAGAACTAGGATTACAGGTAAGTAACTTGTCCTTTAGGTCTTATCTAATTATTTTATAAACTGTAAAGATTCAAGAAATATCAATCTTTTTTGATATTTTGGCTATGTTTGATTGTTTCACTGATGGGTATCATAAGAATCTTTCTCGATATGTACCATCTCATTTACCCACAGGCAGAGAATGAGTGAAACCCTTTGACACATCAGCCCCCTTTTCCAGCGAGTCAGTATTCATAGTAGGTGAATTGCCAAACACCCCAGGCTTTAAACATTCAATACAAGGTGTAGTGGCAGGTATATGTGAAAAGAGCACTGTCACCAAGCATCTGGGATAGTGGTCAAAACATGAGACCAGACATTTGGAAAACATGGAACGCAGTGTCACTTGTAATGCTGCTGCAAAAAGTTCTTACCAAGTTCAACAAAGATTGGAGTGATATTGTTTGTATTTGCAGTGATTCAGCAACGTATATGAAAAAGTTGTGTGATGGCATGTAAAAATCAATACCTGAGCTAAAGTGCTTCCCTGTAAGAGATCCTTGCCACTTGCTAGATGGTATGCTGAAAGCATCTTTACAATCTTCAGAGTTAATGAAGAATGCTATTGACTTTGTAGTCCATTCTGGTACACTGTTTCGTTATGCGCGGGAAATAAAAGGCAAATATTTGTTGCTTTGCGTGGTATCAAAGAGAGAGTCATCCCAACGGTGTCGTTTAGCTGGCGGTTCTCAGTCCTAGAGGCCGTGAATGCTATATTATCCATGTGGCGACCGCTTACAGAATTATTGCTTAGGTATGATACCAAAGGCAAGAAATGTGAGGAACTTCGGTCACATATTGCTAGTGATGTGAAAAAAGTACACTGTACTGCATTCTTAGATTTTTACAGGAAATCATCACTGCTGTAGTGGACATAATAAAAAAACTAGAGTATGAAAACACCCTTGTCTACCAAGTGTTTAGCGTAATAGGTGTAGATGTTTGACATCTCCTTGAGAGTAGGCTGGATGACACTTTTAGTGCCTTTGACACTGCAACATGTTCCATGTTAGAATGCTTGCCACTTGGTAAGTAAAGAAATGTTGAGGAGCAGTTCAGGAAATTCTATTTTGCAATGCATGAGAAATGGCTTGCAATGATGCATAGAAATGTCCCTTCACCAACCATAGCATTTGAAGTAAATGAAGACTCACTGTAGTATTCTTCAAAATGTTCTAGATCCCTTCCATAAAGAGGAATTATCTCTGGACTTTGAACAGGGCTTATCGCCCAGTTCAACGCATATGTTGCAGAACCTGTCCCAGAGAATCACAATCTTCAGGTGCACCAGTATTGGCATGGAAAATTAGGTCAGTGGCCAGAGTTAGCAAATTATTTACTGGCTGTTTTGGCATTGCCCGTCTCAAATGCCAATGTTCAGAGGGCCTTTTCACAGATAAAAGTTTACATAGGAAGGAAAGAGCGAGCGCGCATGACCAATGACTCACTGAAGAAGTATTGTATGGTGGACTACAATAAGTTTGATTCGTAAAAATGTATTTGGACTTCATATACACTGTACGTACACCGTCTATATACCATGCACTATCAGTGCAGAAAGCAAGCAATAATAAAAGCAAAATGTTCCATAAACACCGGAAAAACATTGTTTCTGTTGTTTTTAATGGTGCAAAAATGTGTAACCTCTGATAACCACAGTTTTTTTAAGGTATTGAAATCAGTGCAAAACACTGAAAAAAACCACCAGAATTTACCAAAAATAGAAACTGAAAATAGTAAAGCCTAATAGTAACTTATATTTCTCATTTCATTCATGGAAATAGAACAATGTTTTCTCCCTCCCCTTTTTCCATTTAGTTGGTTTTCGGGTTGTGGCAGTTGCTCTGACTTCTCCAGTGAGTTATCAATTCAAAGGCCTGCTCTGTTATACCGCCGCCGTTGGTCTCTTCGGCTGCTTCATCCTTGCAGACCATGGCCTCTACCTGTCTATCCATTTATTCTTCAGCCCTCACCTTAAACTACTGTTCTGTGTGCTGGCTGTTTGACTCTTTTAGCAAGGGTCTTTGACCCTTTGTTTTCCTTTTCTTCTGGAGTGGTTCGTCAGGCACTTGGTTCCTATTCTCGACTGTTCATTTCTTCAAAGGTTTTTATTTTTCATACACAGAACATATTTATGCGTCTAGCACAAAAGTCGAATTTGGGAAGCACTTTACTACAATGAGGGAAGTGAAATGTGAAATTTCACTCTCCCAAGGCATATAAAACCTATTTTAGAAGGGTCCTCCTTATAAGTGCCTGACCCCCCACCCCGGGACACCTAGGGAAGACCATGGTGGTACCTAATATGCTGAAATATTGTAGCTTATTAATTTGTAAGTTCCCCAAACACCAAAGTCCAGTTTGGGCACAATTTACATTTTAAAAGCAGTCCTGCAACACAGGGCTGCTTTTAAACTGACTTCAGCAGTGCAAACATGCAAGTGCAGAAAGGGTTTCTGGCCTCTAAACTGCCATACCCTGTTATATACTAAGGACTTAAAGGTAATTTTAATCCCCCTGCCCTACTATGTACTACGGCCTTATAGGTGAGGTCATGCCAATCATAGGGGTACTGTAACCCATAGTGTACCCTAGTGTATGTGGTGTTTTCACTGTATTCGAAGTGTGTTTTCAGCATAGCGCTGGCCCTGGGCCTGGTTAGGAAGAAACCAGGGACAGTCGGATTCAGTTACCACCAGTACCAGTCAGCAACAAAATGTGTGTGCCCAGGGCACAAGGATGACTTTGCAACATAGCCCCCCCCCCCCCCAAACAAAAGGTGATGGGTTACTAACCTACACCCTGGTAGTCCTCATCAGCTAATTGGAAAAACCTGGAAAATCCATCAGCATTGGCATGGACAACCCCAGGTCAGTGTTCCACTGTAAAGTCCATTCCCTGTTGGGAAATGGGCCACCTCAGGAGCGGGATTCTCCCCTCTCATCTGCATGAGCCATCTGAGAGGCTTGTGGTCAGTTTGGACACGAAAGTGAGTCTCAAACAAATATGGTCTCCGGTTTTCAGGGTCCAAACCACAGCAAAAGCCTCTCTCGCTCTCAATGGCACTCCACCTCTGCTCTCTGGGAAGAAGTTGCCTGCTAATAAAGGCAACTGGCTGATCAAGGCCCTCTTCATTTAACTATGACAACACTGCCCCAATCCCTTATTCTGAAGCATCTGTCTGAACCACAAATTCCTTTGTGTAGTCAGGGGCCAGCCTCACTGGTGCCGAACACATAGCAGCTTTCAAAGTGTCAAAAGCTTTCTGACACGCTGGTGTCCAGTCCACCTTCTTGGGCCTCTTCTTAGAAGTCAGTTCTGTTAGGGACCTCACAATGGTACCATCATTTTGAACATATGTTCTATAGTACCCAGTCAGTCCAAGGAATACCCTCACCTGAGTCTGGATAACAGAAGTTGTCCAATCCAAAATAGTTTGAATTTTGACTTGGAGAGGCTGTACTTGGCCTCCACCTACCCGGTGGCCCAAGTACACCATAGAACTCTGCCCTATTTGGCACTTACTTGCCTTAATAGTCAGGCCTGCCTGCTGTATTGCCGTAAGCACTTCCCTCGGGTGGCTTAAGTGATCCCACAAGGTAGAACTATATACAGCTATATTATCCAGATAGGCTGCAATGAACTGCTCCAACCCAGACAAAACCCTTTTCACCAATGTCTGGAAGGTCGTTCTTTAAGGCAAAGCGCATTAACTTGAACTGATAATGTCCCTCTGGGGTGGAGAATGCTGACTTCTACTTTGCTCAATCTGTGACGGCACTCTGCCAGTAGGCTGAAGTCAAGTCAAATGTACTCGGGTACTTGGCAGCTCCTGTCCGTTAGCTCATCAGCTAGAGGTATAGGGTGAGTGAGGGTTCAGTCCTCTGTAGTCCACACAGAACCTTAACTCTTTTGGTCCCCCTTGGGTGTTAGTTTTGGACACCAGCACCACTGGACTGGCCCATGGACTTCCAGACGGTTCAATTACCCCCAACTCCAGCATCATAGCTACCTCAGCGTTAATGTTGGCTCTGACATGGTCAGACAACCTGTACACTTTATTTTTGACAGGTAGGCTGTCACCAGTGTCAATGTGGTGCACACACCTCTCAGTGATTCGTGGGGTCAGAGAGAACAGTCCAGCAAACTGCTCCAGCACCTGCTTGCAGTCTCTGGGCTGTCAATTTGGGAGAGAGTACAACTCCCTCCACTGACCCATCTTGCACATTACTGGAGTCATAAGTGACCAGTAACATGGTCATATCTGCCCTGTCATGGTGGGGTTCAATCTATTCACATTCAGGACCCTATGAGGGTTCCTGGGAGTGCCAAGGTCAACCAGATAGGTAAACTCACTCTTCTTTTCTTAGATTGGATAGGGCCTACTCCACTTGTCATGGAGGGTCCTGGGAGCCACAGGCCCAACACCCACACCAACTGTCCTGGAGTATACTCAGGCATAGTAGCCTTCTGATCATACCAGTGCTTCATGAGCTCGTGGCTAGCCTCCAGTTTTCTGCTTGCCTTGTACATGTACTCTGCCATTCTAGATCTCAGGCCTAGCACATTGTCCATCACATTTTCCTTTGCTTCTTTGAGAGGCTTCTCCAAAGACTCATCAGGCACAATGGCCCCATCACAGGGTGTCCAAACAACAACTCAGAGGGACTGAAACCAACCCCCTTCTGTGGAAACTTCCTGTATGCAAACAGTCGGCATGGGAGGAAAACATCCCATCTCCGCCTGAGTTTCTCAGACAACCCATTAATCATGCCCTTCAGGGTCTTATTGAACCTCTCCACCAGATCTGCAGGTGACACCACACTCATCCCACATTGCAGTCAGATAGCGGGACAGAAAGTTTGTGCCCCTATCTGACACAGCTTCTTTCGGAAAACCCACTCTGGTGAACTCGCCAATAGTGCCCTAGCCACTGCAGGAGCATCTATGGTTTTAAGAGGTATTGCCTCAGGGTTCCTGTTGGCATGGTCCATTAACACTAAGCTATACCTGTTCCCTGATGGTGGGTCCAGCGGACCAACAATATCCATCCCGACTTTCAAAGGAAACCTCAACCACTGACTGTGGTATTAGGGAAGCCTTCGCCTTGCCCACTGCCTTGCCACTGGCCTGACAGGTGACACAGGAGCTGTGAAACTCCTTTACCTTTTCAGACATAAGGGGCCAGTAGAAATGGTTCACCAACCGATTACATGTCTTTGTTTGTCCCAAATGTCCTGCCAAGGGGGTATCATGGCCCAAGGTCAGGATGAACGTCTTGTACTTCTGGGGCACCTCCTATACCTCCTGGTGGCCCCCCTCCCTGAGGTTTCTGGCCCCAGTACGTACAAAGCAGTTAATCTTCCTAGTAGATTCTGTGAAATCCAGTGTCATTCCCCCACCTCTTGCTTAGAAGCAATCAGCCTCAAGCTCTCAAGGTAAGGGGCAGTCTCTGACCCTTACAAAACACCTCTCTTGAGGGTCCACCTGCTCCTATCAGTTCTTACAAATCTGACAGATCTGGCAGGGATGGAGTCCCTACCTCAGAGGCCAGATCCTCCCCATTAGAGTTGGATTCCTCCTGCACCTTTGGAGTTCCCTGGGCTGGCTCAGCAGGCCCGGTACCCTTCTCCTTGGATGCTTGGCCCTTTGTTCCAGGGTCCAAGTGTCCAACCTTTCCCTTCTGGATAGTCTGTGACCTAGTCACAGCACATACCCACTTATGTAGCTCCAATATTTTCATATGGCGACCTCTCTCCACTTCTGACCACTCAAATGCTTTGAGATCATTGCCCAGTAAACACTGGATTGAAAGCTCAGGAGACACAGCTACCTTGATAGAGCCTTTCACACCTCCTCATTCCAAATCCGCCATAGGATGGAGTTTGGTAGTGCTGCCTGCATAGGTAACGTGGTGACACCTGCCAGGTAGCAACCTCTCCTGAGGCACCAGCGTGTCTAGGACCATAGTTACACTAGCCACTGTGTCTCTGATAGCCTCTACCTCAGCCCCATTAACTTTAGGCCACTGCTTGTACTTATCCATGTTTGGAGGTAAGGACTGGTGTTACGAAACTTCAGGGGACCCCCCTGCAAGGTACGTGGTGGGGCCCCCTCCGGACTAAATCGGGAGCTCTCCGGCTAGTGTACTGGGCTGAGGGGGCCCCCTGGAGCTTGGGGCCCCCACACTGCAGGGGCTGCGGGGGGCTGTGTTACGCCACTGGAGGTAAGGCAGCAAGGGTTGCAATATTCACCCCACCCAAGGACACTAAGATTGCTACTATCACCTGCCTACCCCTCTGTGGGGCACTCTCGACCCCCATGCTTACACTGGCAGTCCCTGGAGATGGCCCCTTAGTGGGGGGCTTCTTGGTGCAGACAGCATCTCCCTTTTTGTGCCCTGGCTGGTTAGAGTCAAAGCGCTTACCCACCTTTGAGGGATCAAAGAACCTACCATTCTTTCCCTTATACCCACTCCCTTTGAATTTGGGTTGGCTCGGGGCCCACCCTCCTTGTTCAGGTGTTTGATGGTCTTTGGAGAACTCCTTCTGTTTTTGACACTTTCTTCTGGGCTTTCCACTGGGGAGGGACCTGTCCTCCTTTCTTCTGGTCAACCCCCCCCTCCCCCCCCCCCCATTGTGCTGAATGGAAACCTGGGTTCTCACCCACTCATCAGCTGCTTCCCCCAGCTCTCTGAGATCTGTCAGCTTAGAGTCCACTAGATACTGGCTTAACTTCTCTTCAGCACAACGAGTCAAAATATGTTCTTTCGAAAAATTATACAATCCCTCATGTGTGTCAACTTTGTTACCAACAATGCAGCCTTCCAGTGCGTTCACTGAGACGTCTACAAAGTCTGCTCAAGACTTTAAACTCACTTTCTGGGTGTCTCTGAACATCACCCTGAGCTACTCTGGCATCAGAACAAATCTCTTGACAAGCATGCCTTCATCTGCTGGTATGATTCTGCGTCCTCTCCTCTCGGGGTCAAGAGCCTATCCCTCCCAGCTACTGGAATCCACTCCCACAGGAGTGCACCCCAATACTTAGAGTGGACCCTGCTCATCCTAAGGGCCCTCTCAAAAGCTGCCAGCCACTTATCAATGTCATCTCCCGCTGTGTACTTGGGCACTATACCCTTGGGAAGTTTGTGGTCAAATCCACCACCCCTGGACATCTCAATCTCTTCTTCAATTATGTTGGCACATTTTCTTCTCTCCTCCCCCCCTCTGCCACTTCTTCTCTGCTAATGCCTGCTTCCTCTCTTCTAGGGCTAACTCCCTTTCTCTTTGGGACTTTATGGGGCCCGGTATGGGGGAACCATTCCTCCTCCCACCAAGTGGAATAAGGAATCTGGTGCTAGAAGCAATGGAGGAGTAATCATCTTCATCCTCCTGGGTGACATCGAGGAGGTCATCCCTCCCCCTCTCCTACCTCTTCTGGAGCCTCCTCAGCTTCAGAGGTGACCTCACCTAGCTAACTCACTGCCCAGGTTGTCAGGGACTTCACTAACTCTGGCTTCCTAATTCTATTAGTAGCAGGCAGCCCCATCTCCTTACACTGCACCCTCTGATCAGCCACTGGGTGTTTGTTCAGTTTAGCGAGGACCAGCTCCATGGTTCCCTAATTTTGGGTCACAACACTATCAACACAGACTTAGAACAATTTTGGAAAAATCAAAACATTGGATTAAAAACAGTGAAGTCCAAATTCCAAAAATCAAACTCAAAAGTTTTGTTCTAAGGCAATTTAGAGGATTTTTAAAATCTTAATTCACTTTACTGAAAGGTGTACTTTTTAAACACGTCCTCATCCACACCGCTGAACACCAAATGTTGAGAAGTGGATTATTAGTAGTGGTAAATATATATCTACCACTGGCAATAAGGCCACTAACACAATATAGGGCTCAGAATAGGTCTCAGATAATTATTCCCATGCTCAACCCTTGGTAGCTTGGCTGCTAGCAGGCAGGCTTTACGTCAGAGACAGGGGACGCGCTTACCGGTGCTTAACACTTGCCGTGAGGGGAACGGCTTGGCTGACCATCACACCGCCGTGAGGGGAACGGCTTGGCTGACTACCACACCGCCGTGAGGGGAACGGCTTGGCTGACTACCACACCGCCGTGAGGGGAACGGCTCTGCACCTACTCCTACTGCCGTGAGGGAAACGGCCCACATCTCCCAGCAGCCTCTGGCCGGCGCGAGAAAGCAGCGTCATCACTGCGCCTGCAGCTTCCTCAAAAGCGCTGCTGCCCTCCCGCAGCGCGGGACGCGCGCGGGCAGCGCCCGGGCCAAGGGCGGGCCCGTCCTTGCCCGTCATTGTCAGGCAGGGCAGGGCCACTCCCCTTTCACCCCAGGCCTTGGGCTCCTGTCTTGCACCTGGAGTCGGCTGACAGGTACTGTGAGCACCCTTTTTTACTGTCCCTATCATTTGCTTCTACCTGTAGCAATTGCATTTTAATTCTATTAGTAAAATTTACATGTACTATGGCCAAACGGACCGGGTATGACTAAACTATTTACATTGAACTTGGATCGATTGGATTTCCCTGGTCCAGCCTTTTACTAACCATGGTATTGTACTGCACGCGGCACTTTAGTGACATTACTCTGTCCAAACGCCCTTATTGTTTTTGCTGCTAAAAACGTATATGCACGCTGCACTTTTTCTTGATAAGGCAAGGCTTTTTGATAGTCTTCTTATTTGGCAATTTATGGTTCGCAATATTGTACTGTACTGTATTTATTGCACATTGCACTTTGACCTGTAAGTTGTGAAGTATTTTAAAAGGGAATTGAAGTTTATTTAGTTGTCTACTGGAAACCATTGGAAATAGCACGTTACGCTCTGCCTTTTGGGGCCTGTTATTAATATTTGAAAGCACACTGTATTTTATTCTGTAAGGGGAATACAGCGAATTAAACAGCAAAATTTAAAACCTTGAGGATTCTTTAGCCCTTAGCACTTAATTGCACTACCAAGTTGCTGACTACTGAACATGGGGAAAAGGAAGTTAACAGTAAGCCATGTATCTAAATCACCGAGTAAGCACAGAAAAGTCAACATGACATTGCTTAACTACTTAACAGGGGCAGTTGGAGATATTGAACGACAGATAACTTCTGTTGAAGAAACTCTAAACATGGACTCAACGTACTCATTAGGCCCTAAACCAAAGGATAAAACTAGCACGTTAGCAATAGGGACTGACACAACTGGTATCATGGGAAAAACACCAATTGAGCAAACTAAAAATGGATGTATCCAGATTATTTCTGATGATATCTCCAATACCAACTTTGATACTGAACACTCACCCCCTTCAAAAAAATCTTGCAAATCGCCAAGTATAGAAATACCGGATTCCCAACCGGATGGAACAGTGACACGGCAAACTACTCCTAGTTTAACCAAGACCCACTCAAAAAAATCACAGGAAAAACTACAGGGCCCTAAAAATAAAGCCCAGACTAAAACAGGGAACACCAATACAACACGTGTAAAAAACAAAGGCAATGCACCCCTAGCAGAGACCGCAAACTTGTCCACGATGTTAAAAGAACTAACTGAGTTTGTTACTAAGTCCATTAACAGTCTTACCGGTAGATTGGACAAAATAGAAGCAGGAATAGAGAAATTTCTTGCAACTCAGAATATGGCCGCTCAAGATGGGAAAATGCAATCTAAAAAGTCACTTAGTACCATCACACAGTGCGTGAAGGAAAACACGAAAGCTACCCCCTCAATTGCAAAGGGACAAGTAACGGCAAGAGAAAAGGGCGAGGGGCCCGGAATTTACCCAAACATAACAATAAATACGAAAAATACCATCCCAAATGAGATCGATGTACATAGGAAAAATGACACAGGAAGGATGGGCAACCCGGTGGGTGAAAGACGGGAGGGCGCGAAAAACACAAGAACAAACCCAGTAAATAGTAACACATCAGAGGACGCACACAGCCCACAGACTTTAAATTTACCACCAGCGGCTAACCCATACACTGTCATATTAGCCAACATTCCTTTCTGCTCACCAGCTGAAAAGGAAACCTGGGTTGCCTTAAGAAATAAAACCATATATTGGCTCGGAAATAGAACAGGCCTGACAAGTGCCCTTTTCAGAGAATTCAAGGTGGTGAGGAGAATTAGTTGGGTGGGTAATAGTAACAAACTCTACCAAGGTGACTGTGTTGTCCTCTCATTAGGATCACCTTCACTGGTAAGGGAAGTCTTACTAAGAATCCAGGATCCTAATCTTAGTTATACAAATATACATGTTTTCCCACTGGCCTT
Source organism: Calotriton arnoldi (assembly GCA_963921515.1). Lineage (NCBI taxonomy): Eukaryota > Metazoa > Chordata > Amphibia > Caudata > Salamandridae > Calotriton > Calotriton arnoldi. Next base: position 560,062 of record CAWUFW010003600.1, read on the forward strand.
TTTTTATCAACATAAGCGCCCATCCGGACAAAACAACCCCTACCCACTTAGACAGTTTAAAGACAGTTCCCTTTTTAATTTAGAGACATCAAACCGATTCGGGCCCTTATCGACCCTAGACGCAAATGACTGACTATTTACTAGCCAGAACCTAGCAGGGAATGATAATAACTCTAGTACCGAAACCCAATGCGATATCAGCCCTGAATAGTTCAATTAGAACTGAACTAACGGATGAGGGGGACAGCAAGTTTAAAGGTGAAGAAATATCTGGGTCTGACAATATTAGCAGGGTTCTTATTGAAATGGACAATGTTGGGGTCTCTAATCAAGCAATGCAAAATGAGTCTGGACCAACAGAGCAGCATGAATCTGTCCCTGTAATAATCCAATCCAAAATAAAAAAATTTAGAGTCCTGTTTTGGAACGTAGCAGGCCTTAAGAATAAAGTGAAAGACACGCCTTGGAATGATTTTATAAATAATTTTGACATCCTGTGTATTCAAGAAACCTGGGCCATTAACGAAGTACATATTAATGGCTTCAGGACATTACACACACCAGCAACTCATTCTTTGAGCGGAAGACCGAAGGGTGGAATTTGTGTATATGTCTCAAATATGGTTGGAGCCCAAAAGATCGAAATGATTAGCTCTGAAACTTATTACCAGATTGTATTGATCCACATAGATGCGAAATGTATACTGGCTGTAATTAACCTTTATAACAATGTTGAAAAAGGGCAATTGGGCGCTATCACGAAGAAACTTAGCCAGGATATTAGCAAACTAATATCAAAAGGCGAGACTGAAATAATTCCTATCTGGGGCGGGGATTTTAATGTTCATTTATGCTCGATAGCTGGGCTAGGAAAATGCGGATTGACAACTGAGGAGGCTGATCCGGTGATGCATTTCTCCCATTCAGATAGAGGAGAGATGTTTAATGAGATCTTATTCCAGCACGATTTTGGTTTTGTAAATTGTTTGTTCACCCAGGGTGGATTTTGGACACACCTTTATAGGTAGAGGAGCCGAATCCACAATAGACTTCATAATTATGCCAAACCGTTACGTAAGCTACGTTACTGGTTATAACATCCACCAAAATGTAATGAGTGACCACCTGCCCCTAAGTGTAAATATAACCATTCCAACTATTGCAGCAAGGAAATATTGCAATCAAGTGGCGGGGGCACAAAACGTAACACTAGGAAGACAAAATGGCTATACATTAAGATGGTCTAGCCTGGCCCCTTCGGAGTTAAGTAAACAAATTGTTAGTAAGACATACGATTCAATCCTAACCTGCCTGAACGACAGCCCATCGTACGTTAATATCCTGACTGCTTTTACCCATATAACTAATGCAGTTAAAAATGTATTGCCAGTAGAAAACAAAGCTACCCGAGATGATAGAAAGGGATGGTTTGACAATAACTGCCCAAAAACATATACTAAATTAAAAGAAGCCTTACATAAGCCAGCACGAGATAAGGAGGAAATTAGGAAATGCAGGAAGCTGTACAACGAAGCCAGTAAAACTAGAAAAAATGACTTGAAAGAGAAGGCTTGGGAGAATCTTAAAAATGCCTCAGGGAGTAAAGACAGCTCCCTATTCTGGCAGGCTGTGAATGCGCCCTTCTTTTCTGTTAATAAACCTGATGCACATTCTATTGAAGTAGCAATTGAAGAAAAAACTTGAGTGGACTTCTTTTCAAATGTTTACTCCTACAGAATGGCACAGAGAGGGAAACAGATTGGAGACAAGAGCTTGGGAGGGACCATCAGGACTTCCAAGATTTCCGGCCTATTGACTTTAATATCACTCTGGAAAATGTAACAAGGGCGGTAAACGCAAGTAAGAGCGGTAAAGCCCCAGGCCCGGACGGGGTCCCAATCGACCTTTTTAAGTCAATTCCGCAGCTATGGTCCCCAATATTAACGCGGGTTCTACAAGCATGTTGTGCAAAAGGATTCATAGATACATGGTCCGAATCGATTATTGTTCCAATTTTCAAGAAGGGGGATCGGGAAAATCCTGCCTGTTACCGCCCAATATCTTTACTAGATTCCCTCATGAAGGTGGCTGGAAGGATTGTTTTAGACAGGTTGCAAACATGGGCAGAGGAAAATAACATTTTAAGTGATGTACAGTACGGTTTTAGATCTGGTTTAGGTGTCAACGAGCAGGCTCTTAATCTTAGTATTTTAATTGGAAAGTACACGCAGGCTAAATCAGAGAAATTTTACTTGGCCTTCGTCGACCTTACAGGCGCTTTTGACTGTGTTATACACAGCAAATTGTGGGATATTCTTAGTGATCTTAAAGTCGACCCAATTTTAATCCAGTTTTTAAGACAGTTATACTCTGGGGCTACAGCTAAAGTCCGTTATGGGCTTAACGGAGAATGTACCGCACCATTCAAAGTGGAGAGGGGAGTGAGGCAAGGGTGCGTTTTGGCGCCATTCCTGTTCACTCTTTACAACAACGCGTTGGAACAGGAGTTGGTGTCAAACGCTAGGGACCCGCCATATGTAAACAAGCGCCCGATAGTCTCCCTCCTCTATGCTGATGATGCGGTACTTATGGCACGCACCCAGATTGGTTTACAGAGGTCTCTTACTTTTTATACTAGTTTTATGGACACCCTGGGTTTGAAAATGAACACAAAGAAAAGTTTTATAATGACCTGCGGGAGAGGGAAACAAAAGTGCAGAAGTTTTCAAGCGGGGGGTAGCAGGGTAGAATCTATCAATACTTTTACATACCTGGGTGTTTTATTCAACTGCACTGGGTCTTGGACACAAGCGATCAAGACCAGGAGCCTTCTGCTTATGAAGTCCACTGCGGCATTAATACATTTCTCTAAAAAACTGGGTAAAAGGCCACCTGAAATTCTCTTGAAAATTTACCAGGCTAAATGCGTGAGCATAGCAATCTTTGGGGCAGGTATATGGGGACTCCACGATTGTACACCAATTCAACAAGTTGAAAACGCCTTTTTAAGATTCATATTGGCAGTTCCTGCAAGTGCCTCAGTTTTTAATTGCCACAGCGAGCTAGGTGTACCATACATTTCAGATTTAATTAAGGTACAACCTGCGCTGCTTTAGCATAAATTTGGACCTCCACGAGTACAGGGCTAAATAAGGAAATCCTAACCGACGCAATGAGATTAGATCATGCAAATAAGATTATCTGGGTAAGATACGTAAAAAAATTATGCAGGATATAGGGCACCCAGAGTATTTTTCCTACCGGAAACGATGAACTCAATACATCGGAAGGAGTTCAAAAAAGTTTGCATGACTGTCTTGGAAGATAACAGGTTAGCCTTGGAAATGAACAAACCCATGGTGGTGCTGCACCAAATAATTACTATTACGTATAACATCCAACCATATTTATTGTGCTGTATGGGGGGATTCGATAGATACGTGTTAACACGTTTCAGATTTGGGACTTTCCATCGTTTGATCAGTCACCCAGATATGAATATTTGGTCAAGGGATCTAGGCCTGTGTCCTTGTGATAACATCTCTTCACAAACAACCATCCATGTAATTCTATTCTGTAAATTCTATGCAAATGAAAGACGTAGATGGCTTAAACCCTTATTAAAACAGGGGGGCAAGAGACAATGTCGCCCAGCTCTATTGTATTCACAGATGTTTGATAGTTACTATTGCATTGCAACTATGGTGAGTTTCCTGAAAAGCACATTGAGAGCAAGGAAAACTATAAATGTATAGAAGCTGGAGGGGACACATATGAGCAGTTTTAATACTGTGATGTATTATTTTGGCATAGAGGTCAAATGCTACAATTGTTTAAACAACAGGAAAAGCTGTAGCAAACTGAACTGTTTTTATGAATTTGTACATATTTATGTAATCATTGTATTTTTAGAATTGAGATGAGATGTTTGTATTGATTCCTTTTATGATTTTATATGCCTAAAATCGAATAAAGCTCGTTTTGACTTGACTTTGATGTCAGAGACCGGTATGTAAAGCATTTAAAAACACAAATTCAGTAAATAATTAAGACACAACACCCAATAAAAAATCCTACACCAATTTATAAAAATAGGAAATATTCTTATCTTTAAAATGGCACCAAAACGAAAGAAATCCAGTGTAGGGAACCAGAGATATGATAGCGCATAGGGACCTATAGCCCCTATTGGGACATCTGGTCATGCTAGATCGGGATAAAGGCAAAGTTTACTGCAATGGAGTCCTGTGCGGCTACCCCTCGCGATAGGCCTCGGTCAAAGTTTTTACTTTCTGATTTAGAAACTTTTCTGGAGCTTTTTCTCCCGTGGTCCCTCGAAGCTCTCCACCAGTCCGGATTCGGTGAGGGTTCGCCGGCTTTGGTTTTGACTCGCTCCCTTTCAAACTCTCGAAGTCTGCACTCCAGAGCTTTTCAGCAGGACAAACCTGGAGGGCGGGCCAGCTTGCAGTTGAGGGTTGCCAGCTTGGCTGGCCAGGTCTAGTCGGTCCACTTATTGAGCCTTTTTTACTGAGTTGTTCCAAAGTTCTCCAAAGTTCTGGAACTTCTTCCTGAAGTTCATTTGAGGGTCCCAAAGTGTCCAAAACGTACTCCAAGGTTCTGGAAGCTCCAAGAGGGTCCTTGAAAGTTTGGGACTTTAATTCCCACAATCCACTTGGACAAAACCCTTATCCGCTGGAAGCTCTCCAGGCTGGGAATTTTTGATGGTGATTTTCCAAGTGAGCACTGTTGATATGTAGCTTGCAGGCAGTCCACTCTTTAGTCCTTTTGAAGCTGGTTTGATCCACAGTGCTTTAGTTCCAGATTGTGCAGCAGGGGTAGTCAGTCAGAGTGCAGGGCTTGTTGGGGCAAATCAAACTTTCAGCATGGACCCTTCTTCTGTAGTTTCAAACAGCAGATCTCAGAGGCAATGCCCCTCTCAGATACATATTCTGGGGTCACACAGGAGGGCACTCCTTACCAATGAGGTGCAGGGCAACACCCCAGAGAATGACCATTTCCTCCAAAGTGTGGCGCAATGGTCTCCCTGAAAGCACTAGTTCTCCAAAATTCAATATGGCGGAAGTCTCAGCAGAAAGGCAAGAGTCGGCTAAACCAACCTCCAGGATGGCTCATCTTCGTAGTCTCCCTCCCCCTGGTATCTGCACATTCCTTGTTCAAACCTGCCATCTGGCTGGGTTCAGAGGGGTGGGCATAGATGGACCTGGATTACTCTGCCTGTTTCCCTTGGCCTTTGAAGCTCATGGTTTACAACTCCTCCCCTGTGCTCTGACATTCCTATTCAGCAGAACCCTCTCCTCCAAGAATGGCTCTTCACCCCAGGTGCTACTTATCACTTCATCAAAGCAGCCTGGCTAATCCACTTAACTCTGACCAATCAGGACAGATCACTGGAAGGCTGAATTTTGGCTTACAGACAAGAAGGTCTTATAACTTTTCTGTGCATTTTAGGGTAAATTCAATGCTAGCATGTTGTTGGATGTATCAATGCCATTCTCCTGAGTCTTTGAATGATATTTTCTGCAAAGCCTAACGTCCGTTATTAATTAATAACTCAATGCAATGTTAACCTATGTGGCCGGGGATCTGCAATAGGGAAATTGGGCAATTTCTCCAACACCAGGGCTTATAAAACATCTTTTATAAGAACCCTGCCTATATTTACAGGACCCCTCCACCCCTGGAACACCTAGGGGAGACTATAGGGGTTCTAAATATGTAGAAAGTATGTAGAGCCTCACTTCACAGTGCGTGCTCCTAGCGCAAAAGTTAATTTTGGGAAGCGCTTAAAGGTCGTTTAGAATCCCCCTGCCCTATTATGTACTAGTGCCTTATAGGGGGAAGTCATGCCAATCATTGGGGTAGCCTAACCCATACTGTACCGGACAGCAGAGACCGCACTACGCATTCTGCTCTGGGCTGCTTCAGATACCCAAGCAATGCCTAATTTCTAATTTTAGACCGTATACTCAGAAGCTGTCACAGCTTGCCTTGAAAAAGCCACTGGTCTTTTGGGCGAAATACGTGTCGGCTGTTCCTGTGTTCACTTGCATTTGAATAAAAGAAAAAAATACTCAAAACACAGTATTCTACTTCCTGTATCCACAGCGCCAATCCAGAATTTGGGATTTCCTTACCCTAGGATTATACATACTTTCCTCTGGCACCAACCTATCACATTTTCAGAATACATAGTGTACCCTAGTGTATGTAGTTGTTTTCACTGTATTCCAAGTTTGTTTTCACCATAGCACTGGCCCTTGGCCTGGTTAGGCAGAGCCCAGGGACAGTCAGTCAGTTACCACCAGTACTAGTCAGCAAAAAAATGAGGGAGCCCATGTGAGAAGGATTACTTTGCAATAGTGAATTCAATAAAAATGATTTAAATCCTAAATTTAATAAAATAGCAAATAGGGGCTATTTTTTCATATAAGTGGCTAAACTCTGAGGATCAGGCCTTGCATCTTCATCCTGGACATACCTGGTCTAAACAACTTGTAATTTTGTGCATCTCTTCTTGCCATATTTTTGCTACCTTGGAGTACAGCATACAAGAGGTGTTACTATTACCAAACATAAGGATACTCAATTCAGTGAACTGTGAAATATGGAAGGCTGAGCTGACCTTCTTGTAATCAAGCTTGCAACCATAAATTCATATCAGAAGTCAGCAGCAGCATTTAGGTAAGCCGCCATGGGTCTGGTGGTTGAGCCCATATTTTGAATTTTTTGCTATTTTTGTTTACGTTTCCACAAAAATAAACATGGCAAGCATGTAAAGGGCTGATCTATTATCTTTGCCAATGCTTGTTTTTTATGTTAGACTATTTTATATGGCAGTATTTTGTATTGAAATATATTGTCTGCTAGACAGGGTCTTTTGATCAAAACCAAGTATAGGCAATTCATCAGCTTCAGGCATGCAGTAAAAAGCATGCACTAATACCTTAATCAGATTTATTGTGTTACATGAAGTGTGTATTATTGCGAGTTAGGTATCTGTGAGTACCTTTACAAAATACTATGAGGCAAGATTTATGCTGTTTATGCAGTCTTAAGATATTTTATTTGAATTAACCACATTCATCTCTGTGCCAAATTTGTACCTGTTACGGTACATGAGATGAATTAAGGATTTTGAATTGACATGTAAACAATCAACTACAAGACCCAACGTTGCACTTCTGTACATAGGTGTAAAGCTCTGGTGTCTACTTTTTTGGTTATAGAAAAAAAGTTGCCACATCTGTTTATTTGCTGTTGTAATTAAAGAGACAGTTGAAGTCTATTGGGACAGGATAAGAGCGAAGCATGCGCTCAATTCTGTTCTTATTTTCGGAGGCCTCTTTCTCATGTCGATGGAGTGCTTTTAAATGTACATGTGTTGAAAAAGCCATCTAATTTCTAAACAATGTTCCAAAGGTGCTGGATTAACAAATGACTGGTGCTAATATTTCTTCACTAATCAGTGCATTAAAGAAAAACACTCCATCTATAACAGTGCCCTAGGGACGCTGCCGACTTCAGTGATCTACTTATCTTCGAGAAAGAGTAAGTTGCAGTGTAACTGAGTGTTTTTATGTGCCCGTCTCTCCAATCCTAATGGGAACTACGTCCTTGGTAAGCTCGTGCTTTGTGATGGTCACTGATTAGATCTCCAATCTTGGGCTCCTTCAGTGAGTTGATAAGATGTGACTTTACTGGCAGGGTGTCTGAGTTTTGGGTCCGCTTCTGCATTGACAGTTTAATTTACTCTTACAATAGGCACAGCAAATTTGAGACTTTACCACCTTGTATTTCTTCCCTGACACTAAAGCCTTGAATACATGTGCCCCAGTGGGAATTATGATATATTATATCACAGGTTAAAATGTGATCAATATTGCTCATTGCAAGTTTTGTCCTTCATAATGGGCCATTATTTGCAGATTTTAGTTCTTTCGACACAAAAATATGGAGTTCTCGGTATTTACCATTATTTTTTCCCGAGCAATATTTTAGCAGGTTTGACGTGCCAATATTCGCCTGGGGAAAATTGCGGGGCTGTAGGTTTTATTAAACGCAGTAATTATAAAGTGGGGTAAAATAGGCACCACTCATAATTCCGCCTGCTGCACAAACAGGGTTTTACGCAGGGGTCAGAATTTCAGGCCTACTTGTAATTATTGTTGGGTACTCTTTTCATATCTCGCTTGTTTCCACATTTGTCTTGTTTGATTCTGTGGCAGTAACTAGTTTTGTGTGCTGAGTTAGTGAAAATAATGAGGTATCTGAAAGAAACAGTTAGTTATCGATTCCTTACCTTAGAATCTCCCCCAGGCGTCAGACTGGATCCGGAAAGTTTTTCGTCAGCAGTACCCCTGCGCGTCTGAAGGTGGCGTCGGTCGACTCCGCGGCCATCGTGGTGGTCGCCGGGATGACGTCGCGGAAGTTACTTAGACGCCGCCCTCGCGCGCTGAGGTCAGTCCTTTCTTTTTTCACGCCAGCAAGCGCAGATCCGGGAAGAGCGGTACCCCCAATCATTTTTTGACTGAGTTTTTGCGACTTTTGTCAACTTCCTTTCGAGTCATTAGCCGACTCCTGGTGCACGAGGGATGCCCGGTTTCAAGGCCTGCGGTTCCTGTTCCCGGATGATGTCGGTGACGGATCCGCACCGCGTGTGCCTCTTCTGCCTGGAGCGCGACCATGACCCCAAGTCATGCTCCGACTGTCGAACCATGGCCCCGAAGTCTTTGCGGGAGCGGTCCCGAAAGCTCCTCGAGGCCCGGCAGTCGGCTCCGCGTCATGCAAGGTCCCGGTCGCATGGGAGGTCGAGGGACCGATTGCGGAGTCATCATCACTCCTCATCTAAGTCTTCGCACTCGGGGTCAGGTAAGTCGAAGCACAAGAAGAAGTCGAAGAAGCAATGTCGCTCTTCGACTTCCCCTCGTCCGTCGGCCGACTCGACGCAGGGTGCGGGTGGTGCCACTCCCGCGGCTCCGCGTGTGGAGCCTTCAGAGTCGACTCCGGGCTTCCCTCCCTTCCCGGGAGCGACCCCCTGCCAAGCTTCGTCAATTTTACGAAGCGATGCACGCCATCATTGGGCAGCCCGACTCCTCTGGTGCGGCTTCGGGCCCCGCGGACTCGGTTGGGGGCCCTAGGCCTTCGGCGGCTTCGGCCTCGGCACCGCAGGGCCCCCTTGGATCCAGGCCTGGATCCGGATCGGCGCCGGTCGACCTCGGTACACATCCATCGGCACCACGTCCGCAGCCGACGCCGACTGGACCCCCAGCCGGCGTCGGTCCCAGCTCCCACCTCGACGTGGACATGGAGCCGGACCGGCGTCGGCCGACGCCGGATCCGACGCCGACGGGTACTTTTGTCCCTGTGTTCCACCCTGGCTATTTTCAACCACATTGGCAGCCAGAAGAGGGTGAGGAAGACTGGGAGGGGTCTGGTGACCCTTTGACTGACCAGTTGGACTACAATCCGGACTGGAGAGAGGAAGTGGGGGAGGCCAGTGGTTTGGATACCTCCCCAGACCTAAGCATGTTGTCTCCTCCTACCGTGGCTACGGAGGAGGGAGCGTCATACGCAGTGGTGTTGTGTAGGTCGGCCGAGGCTCTCAACCTCGAGCTTCCTACGGTGGCAGTCAGGACTAACCTCCTGACAGAGGTGCTTCAGCCGGCAGCGAGCTCTTCGGAGCCCCTGCTCCTGTTCAGTGAAGCCCTTACGGACAGCCTTGGGCACTTGGTCTAGGCCCAACACAGGGGCTCCTGTGGACAGGATGATTGCCCGACACCACCGCCCGGCTCCAGGTGACCCCACTTTCCTCTCCCAACACCCCACCCCTGAGAGCTTGGTAGTCCAAGCCTCTACGTCCAAGGGCGCCTTCCCTACCGCACCTCCGGAAAGGGAATCCAGAAAGCTGGATCACCTTGGAAAGAAAAAGTTTTCTTCCGCCAGCTTGGGACGGCGGTCGGTAAACACCGCATGTCTGTTGGGCCGTTATACCCACTCTGTGTGGGATACTGTGGCGCAGGTGCTGCCTCAGTGCCCGGAGGAGGCCTGGGCCATGCTCTCCCGTGCCGTTGCCAAGGGGAGAGACGCAGCGAAGTTCACCATCCGCTGTGGGCTGGATACCGCTGACGCACTTGGCAGGGCGATTTCAACGTCAGTAGCCCTTCGACGCTACGTCTGGTTGCGTTCGACTGGTTTTTCAGGGGATGTCCAGTCCACCCTTGTGGACATGCCCTTTGATGGCCGTCGCCTTTTCGGCGACAAGGCAGACAACGCGCTGGAGCGCTTTAAGGACTCGCGGGCTACGGCCAGGTCATTGGGCCTCTCCACCACCCACCCTGCGCAGTCTGCCTTTCTCCCCTTTTGTGGCTACGGAAGGGGTGCCCCACTACGTCCCGCCCAGGGCCACAGGCCGGCGCAAGCTGTACAGTCTCAGCGCGGCCGGGGACGTGGGAACCACCGGCGTGGTTCTGGGGACCAGCGAGCCGGCCAGTCCACCACCGCCCCCTCTGCAGCAGCCTCCAAACCTTCCTAGTCCAACATTTCAGGGCCACCAAACGCCAGTGGGCGGCAGGATCCGCCATCACCTCCCCCACTGGCGCACCATCACGTCGGACAGGTGGGTTTTGCAAATAGTCCGAAGGGGCTACTCCCTCCCCTTCGAGACTACCCCTCCCTCCATGCCATCTCAGTACCATCGCATGTCGGAGGATCACCTGGCCCTTCTCCAACAGGAAGTTTCGGCACTCCTGGCCAAGGGTGCCATCTAGCGCGTTCCTGTCCCAGAAGTAGGTCGTGGTTGTTATTCCCATTACTTTCTGGTGCCCAAGAAGGACAAAGGCCTGCGTCCTATCTTGGATCTCAGCAACGTCAACCGCTTCCTCCGGAAGGAGAAGTTCAAAATGTTGACGCTCTCTCAGGTCTTGTCTGCCCTCGACCCTGGAGACTGGATGGTAGCGTTGGACTTGCAGGATGCTTACTTTCACATCCCCGTCCTGCCGGCCCACCGGCGCTACCTGCGGTTCACGGTAGGCCACGAGCATTTTCAGTTTACTGTGCTCCCCTTTGGCCTTACCAGCGCCCCTCGGGTGCTCACGAAAGTTATGGCGGTGGTCGCAGCTCATCTGCGCAGATCAGGGGTTCCAGTCATCCCCTATCTAGACGACTGGCTGTTGAAGGCGGGCTCACCCCAGGCTGTCGTCTCCCACCTCCAGACTACGGCCGACCTCCTGCATTCGCTGGGGTTCTCCATCAATGTGCCGAAGTCACACCTGATTCCCTCTGAGAAGCTCCTCTTCATCGGAGCAGTTCTGGACACGACGCGGTTTCGGGTTTATCCTCCCGAACAGCGAGTCCGGGATATTCGGGCTATGATTCCGATCTTTCAGCCCCTATCCCGGGTTTCGGTTCGGATGACCCTGAGGCTGCTGGGCCTCATGGCCTCCTGCATCCTGCTGGTCGATCATGCCAGGTGGCATATGCGGGCTCTGCAGTGGGACCTGACGTTCCAGTGGGCGCAGCATCAGGGGAATCTGGCCGATTACGTCCAGATCTCGGAGGGCACTGCACGACAATTACAGTGGTGGCTCATGAACCAGGATTGGGTCAACGGCAGATCCCTCTCCCTTCCCCATCCAGATCATACAGTGGTGACAGACGCATCCCTTCTGGGATGGGGCGGCCACATGGGAGAGGCGGAGATGAGAGGCCTTTGGTCTCCGGCGGAGTCCGCCCTCCACATCAACCTTCTGGAGCTTCGGGCGATCCGTCTTGCACTCAAGGCATTCCTTCCCTCTGTACAGGGAAGAGTAGTGCAGGTGTTCACGGACAACACCACCGCCATGTAGTACTGCAGCAAACAAGGCGGGGTGGGGTCGTGGACCCTATGTCAAGAGGCCCTGCGCCTCTGGACATGGCTGGATCATCAGGGCATATCTCTGGTGGTTCAACACCTGGCAGGTTCACTGTACGCAAGGGCGGACGAACTCAGCCGCAGGTGCATGATCGATCACGAATGGCGTCTTCACTCGGAGGTGGTGCAAGGTCTCTTTCAGCAGTGGGGAGAGCCTTGGTTAGATCTATTCGCCACCGAAGAGAACGCGCAATGTCAGCAGTTCTGCGCGTTGAAATTTCCAAGGCGGCACTCGCTAGGCGACGCTTTTCGTCACGAGTGGAGTTGCGGTCTTCTATACGCCTTTCCGCCTATACCACTTCTGCCCAGAGTGCTGAAGTAGGTCAAGCGCGACCGGGCCCAAGTCATTCTTGTGGCTCCGGATTGGGCACGAAGAGTCTGGTATCCCGAGCTGCTCAACATGGCCATCGATCCTCCGATCAGACTGCCTCTTTGGGAGGATCTTCTGTCGCAGCAGGGGACGGTCCTCCACCCGAACCTGTCCAGCCTCCACCTCCTTGTGTGGAGATTGAGCGGCGGCAGTTGACGTCATTTGACCTGCCTCCTGAAGTCTGTGATGTAACCTTGGCAGCCAGTCGTCCCTCCACTAAGACGGTATACGCCTGCAGATGGAATAAATTTGTGGCATGGTGCACAGCAAAGACTGTGGATCCCCTTTCTGCCCCTCTTTCTGAGGTTCTCTTGTTCCTCCTCTCTTTAGCCCAGCAGGGCTCTGCTCTGGGCACTATTAAGGGCTACCTCTCGGCCATTTCAGCCTTTCTTAGGCTTCCTGATCAGCCTTCTCTTTTCAAGTCCCCTGTTGTAAATAGATTTCTTAAGGGCATTACCCATCTTTTTCCTCCTGTTCCCTTCGTAATGCCCCAGTGGGACTTGAACTTGGTTCTAACATTTTTTATGTGCGCTCCCTTTGAGCCGCTTCATAATTGCCCTCTCAGGCTTTTAACTCTGAAAACTGCCTTTCTGGTGGCCATCACCTCTGCTCGCAGGGTGAGTGAGCTCCAAGCTCTTTCTTCTAAGCCTCCCTTTCTGGCTATCCATCCGGACAAGGTCTTCCTGAGAACTAGACCTTCTTTCCTTCCCTAGGTGGTTACTTCTTTCCACATTCGCCAAACCATCACTTTGCCCACCTTCTTTCCGCCTCCGCATCCTTCAAAAGAGGAAGAGAGGCTCCACCGTCTGGATCCAAAACGTGCGCTTTCTTCTACTTGGAACGCACAAAACAATTCCGGGTGGATGACCAGCTCTTTGTTGGGTAAGTGGGCGCTAAGAAAGGTTGGGCCGTGCACAAACGGACCATCTCCAGGTGGGTCGTTCTGTGCATCAAAGCCTGCTATTCTTTGGCTAAGAAGGAGCCTCCAGTGGGGCTGCGCGCCCATTCCACCAGGGCGACGGTAGCTACTACTGCTTTGGGACGAGGAGTCCCCCTGAATGACATCTGTCAGGCAGCTATGTGGGCATCGTTCCACACGTTTACGAGACACTACTGCCTGGACAATCAAGTTCGGAGAGACGGCTTCTTTGGCCGTTCTGTCCTCCAGGACTTTCTGGTGTGAACTTGGTTCGCAGACCCACCTCCGGGGTTGGTATTGCTGGGGTATCTATTCTAAGGTAAGGAATCTATAACTAACTGTTTCTTTCGGGTGAACAAGTTACTTACCTTCGGTAACGATATATCTGTAAGAAACATAGGTTAGTTATAGATTCCTTACCACCCCACCCATCCTCCCCGTTCTGCGAACTGACTTCTAGGGTTAAGGACATCCTTTCAGGGCCCTAGTTTTGTGGTCAGTGTCTTGCATGGCTCTGCGCTTCTGGCGTGCAAAGTCGTGTACAGACCTGACGTCAGCGCTCGAGGGCAGAGTCTAAGTAACTTCCGCTACGTCATCCCGGCGACCACGACGCCGACGACGTACGCGGAGTCGACCGACGCCACCTTCAGACGCGCAGGGGTACTGCTGACGAAAAACTTTCCGGATCCAGTCTAACACCTGGGGGAGATTCTAAGGTAAGGAATCTATAACTAACCTATGTTTCTTACAGATATATCGTTACCGAAGGTAAGTAACTTGTTCTTTAAAGTTAGTTGCCTCTATCTCTAGTTCATTCTAATTAGTAATTCTTACCATAGCTTACCCACCACGCTCATAGATAATTCTACTTTAATTTTTTGTTTTGTTTGATGTACCACCTTATTTTTTGGAATACCTTGGGCATAAATGCACCTTAGTAAGTGGTATGTTTCTGGTGTAAACTAGTTACTGTGTGATGTGTATAAGCACGTGCCAATTTATTAAATGTTTTGTTTATCGTGCATATTAAAGTCTTTTGGTTTCACACTATTTCGTAACCTACATAGAAAGTAAAAAATTGAGAAACATCATTACAGAACCGCGTCTTGATGAGATTTTAGTCATGCACTTGTAGCTAATATGATTTTATTTTTTTCATTTTAGGTAAAGCTATGAAAAAATGGGTGGAATCAATTACAAAGATTATCCTTCGGAAAAAACAGGCTCAAGCCAATGGACCGAGTCATAATATTACTTTTGAAAGTTCGCCTCCTGCAATTGAGTGGCATATATGCAGACCAGGGCAGACAAAAGAATTTGACCTGCTGACATTGCACCCAATAGAGATTGCAAGGCAGTTAACTTTGCTTGAATCTGAACTGTACAGGTACGTTGGTCTACTCTACTAACTTGTTTTTGATCATTGTTTTTCATTTATTTCAAAATCAGGCTTTTTTCTTATAAATTTTTTCTTTACCTCTTTGCAGCAACATTTTGCTACTAGGCATACCTTGATGATGGTACTTAAGAGCTTTCAGTTTATATGTTCCTTCATGCAGACGGTTTATAATTGTTATGCTCAGTTTGCACAGCACAAACTGTCGTTTGTAAATGTAAAAAAGGGAAATGTCATGAATTAATGTCAAGAAGGGACAACTGATTGCTGAAACCAGATAGGTTATCAACAATGTCAGTCGTACCCAAATAAAAAGAAAAGCCTCTTGCTATGCAATTTCAGGAGAATCTGTGCTTATAACGTTGACTGGAGTTCCTCTCTTACTTCCAAATCTAAAGGAAGACCTTCCTCACTTTGACAGGCTCCCGACTATACTGTTAACTTATATGACTTCCATTGTTTTGTGACTTGTTTGTGCTCTCACATCCGAAGACATTTGGTTAGAATAGAGCACATTAATATGCAGGTAGGGGGCTAGTGTTAGAATTGTGGCATTAGATGACGTTGCATAAATCGGTGTTATGATGTGTCAATTTATTGATATATTTGATCACTATGCTGATTTTGTGATTTCCATTGACTTTTATGGCTAATTTGCCTATATAAGCTGTGAAACCTGGAGGTGAGCCAGTGCTCTGACTCCCAGACTTTAGAGGCAGAACCCTGGTCTGTTCATCTTTATGCATTTGTCTTGGAATATGAGCCTTCTGCTAATTCCCTATTGTGAAGTATTATGCATTTTGATTAATTTCTAATTTTGCAGCGTGAGTCGTTTTTGGATTCACATGCTGTGCATTATTCCGCCATCTAGTGGTTGGGTCCAGAGTTCTCCTTTGTGTTAGTATTGCATCTTTTCTATTTGTTTGTTTTCAAAGCAAAATTTGGCGGTCGACTGTCCCATCATTTGGTGCCTAATCCAGCCTCTCCTGCCGTCAGGTCTGGAAGCATTGCTGAAGGTGCTCCAATCAATGAAAATAAGAAGTTTACTCCAAAGTTCCTCAAGGAAGAAGTAGAAGTACTGAAAAGATTACTGAAACCGAATACCGATTTAAGAGTTATCGCGACTACACGTCAAGGGATGACTGGGGAATGTCCAGACATGGGGCTCCAGGTGACATGAAGAACACACCCTTCCAATTCTGCCCATAGTGCCGTCATAAATAACCACCAGTTGTCCAACTTTTGCATTCCACTAGACCACAGAAGTGACAACTGTGAGGCCTGCGCAGACTTCAAGCCGTAGACCTAAAAGACAAGAGACAAGCGCACTACGCCATGCAGGGGCAGAAAGAGACTCTGTCCCTGAGAGACCTGAGGTTGTCGAGCAAGGAGGAAGATAACATTGCTGAAGGCGAAGTCTCAGAGGTCGAAAGAGACTCATTGATGTTGAGAATGAACAACGAAATACAAAGGAGAAACGTTCGCAGGTAATGTCGAAAAAACAAAGTGGGGGCGAGTCTCAAGCAACAGACTCGAAATCACAAAGAGCTGCCTTCGCGTCCAAGATCGCCGAAGGCAAGCATAGGCTGAAAGAGCCCCTCTGGTCCCACAGTAAGGACACTGCAGGCAGTCGAACAACCGAGAAGACGACTTTGAAACACAATCAAAGTCAAGAGAGGCTGAAAAAATGATCGAGTGATATGCCGGCGGCTGAAGCCTCGACGGCTCAGAGGCTCGACACCGAAGATCGGGTGGTCGAGCACAAGAAGAGTCATCTAGAAGACGAAGTTGCTGTTATACTTCAAAAGAAAAAAGTTCAACACATCTCTATGAAAATTTAGAATTCCACCGAAAATGTTGACGGAAAAACCACACAGACAAGGAGTCAGAAGAACTGAAGCCCCCAATGACCCAGAACCACAAGAAGTGGAGGCAAAACAAGAAATACTTTTCAAAGAGAACAATCCTAAATCCCCGGGCCTGTTCCAGGAGACAGAGGGGTCAGAATACATCAAGAGACAGTGGCAGGATCTCTAAACTGATTCTCCAGAGGAGGGAATCGACATGTATCCCTCGAGGCCTGCGCCTCCGGACATTGCAATGTATAATCAGTTAATAAAAACTGGAAGAAGAAAGATCACAATCATGTTTCCTTTTAGAGACATTGACTTCCCAAAGTAGAAGACAATACCTACCCATGCTCCCAAGTATACTGGATCAGGGAAGAGAGGCCTTTAAGGAACCTGCAACATACAGGTCAGTAACACCGTGGGCCAAGAAAAAATATAAACACTTCTCAAAAGACCCACCATAGAGGGCAGACGTCCCAACAGCATCCGGACCCCCTCTGGATAAAAAAAGTAAGAAGATGGACATGGTGGGAAGAATGTTTGGAAGGGGCGCGGCAACGTAATGGCGCATAGCCAATTCAAGTGCCTTGCTCAACAGATAGGCATATCAGCACTGGGACGAAATGGCAGAGCTGATGAAACATCTGACTGCACAATACCAAAGAAGAGCACCAACCTTAGCAGAAGAAGGGAAATATATAGCAAACACCTGCTTTAAATCTGCTGTAGATGCAGCAGACACACCATTAAGCACAAGATGGCAGGAACCACCCTAAGATGACATGCATGCCTAGCCAGACTGAGGTACAGGCAAATATCATTAACACTGCATTCAATGGAGAACAGCTGTTTGGGAGTGTAGTAGATGAAACTCCACAGCAACTCAAAAAGGACAATGACACAGTCAAATCAATGGGAGCCCTGCAATTCAGGGGTATCATAAGTAGAGGATCCACACCTACAAGGAGGAGACCGGTAGGTATAGGGAGTTTTCAAAGTGCAACCTCATAGACGTTTCAGGATACAAGA
This sequence comes from Calotriton arnoldi, assembly GCA_963921515.1. NCBI lineage: Eukaryota > Metazoa > Chordata > Amphibia > Caudata > Salamandridae > Calotriton > Calotriton arnoldi. The sequence goes on from CAWUFW010003600.1 coordinate 577,555, forward strand.
TAAGCACCAAAGCAACAATGGCAGTACCAAACACCACTGTGTCAACCCGTTTGGGGATGAGCAAGAGGACGATTGCAGCCACCCAAGGACCCTTTTCCTGTCGAAATTTCAGCTACACCCTTGCACACCACCACACTCCAGCTCCTCTCACCACCCAGATGACCAACAGCGCACACGACCTCCTCAGCTGCATCCTCCTCAACACGCACTCCCTCCACAAACACACCACAGAAATCTGGGACCTCCTCAACTCTGTCTCTCTAGACATCACCTTCCTCACGGAAACCTGGACCAACCCCAGCTCTGGACATCACCACCTGACGGCTACAAAATCACCCGCAAGTACCGCACCCACCGACCAGGAGGAGGCATCGCCATCGTCCACAAGAACACCCTCTGCCTGACCACCCACTCGGACGACTCAACGACATTCATGGAACACCTCCACTTCCAGATCCAGGCCAACACCACCCTCCGCGGCACCCTCGTCTACTGGCCTCTCGGCCCACTCTCGCCCTTCACTGACACCATTGTCGACGTGAGCGCACCCCAGGCTCTTGCGTCCGCCGACTATATCCTACTCAGCGACCTCAGCTTCCACCTGGACAACCTCAGTGACCAGAACACTGCATCCCTGGAGAACCCCGCTAACATCTGACTCAAGCAGCTAGTCACCGCTCCGACATATGCTCGACTCTGTCTTCTCCGCCAGCAGAAACATCACCTATAGCCACACCACCAAACTCCGCAGGACCAATCACCACTGCGTGCACTTTTCCTTCACCTCACCCTCTGTAGACCACCGTCCGTCCTCTGTCGTAGCTGGAGCAAGGTCGCCAAAAAACATCTCACCTCCCTTCTCAGCACTACCACTCCGCCGACATCAGCAGACACTAACAATTCAGCTTTCAACTTCCACCAATGGATCTTCAACTGCACCGACACCCTGACTCCCCTCAAGTAGGCTCCCAGCAAGCAACACTCCAAGAAAGCCAGCTGGTTCACTCCTGCCCTCTTCGAGACCAGACACACCTGCAGATGCCTCAAGAAGAGATGGACGAACAACAAAACCTCGGAAACCAACGCAACCTTCAAAACCGCCGTTACCGCACACCACCTCCTCCTCTAAACCACAAAGAAAATAGCCCTCCAAGACAGAATCTACACCAATGCACACAACAGCAACGAACTGTTTGCCATCGTCAAGGAGTTCGCCAGGCCCAACAGTGAGACCACAAATGTCCCACCCTCCTAAGACCCCTGCGACAAATTCGGCACCTTCTTCCACCACAAGATCAGGTAGATCTGACAGTTTCGACACCCCAAGACACTCCCACCATGCCTGACACCACCACACCCAACCACACCGCACCCCAAAAATTCTGCTCAACTGGACTCGGCTCACCACAGACGATACACTCAAGACCATGAAGTGTGTCCACTCCGGAGCCCCCTCGGACCTTTGCCGGCACCACATCTTCCATAGAGCAGCCACCTCCATCGCCCCCAAGCTTCGCCCAGCCATCAACTGCTCCATCGAGACTGCCACCTTCCCCGACAACTGTAAACACTCAGAGATCAACCCCCTGCTGAAGAAGCTGTCCGCCGAACCGACAGACCTAAAGAACTTCATACCAATCTCTCTGCTCCCCTTCCCAGTCAAGGTCATCGAGAAAGCCATTAACGCCCAACTCTCCGAAGGTCATTGAAGTGAACCACATCCTGGACATCTTCCAATCTGGCTTCCAAAGCAACTACAGTACTAAGACCCCACTCCTCGCACCCAGCTGATCCTCTCATTCACCAACGAACCCACAACCGCCAGAAACAACTTCCACAACGGGATGAAGGCCGTTGCCTCCTGGATGAAAAACAGCTGCCTCTAACTCAACTCGGACAAGACCGAAGTACTCATCCTTGGTCCCACCGCCTCAGCCTGGGGCGACTCCTTGTGGCCCACCGTACTGGGAACTCCCCCTCCACCCCCAAGGACCACGCTCGCAACCTCGGCATCATACTGGACTCCTCGCTCCCAATGAACCGCCAGATCAACGCCATATCCTCATCATGCTTCCACATGCTCTGCATGCTTCAATAGACTTTCAGATGGATTCCCGCTGAAGCTAGAAAGATGGTCACCCACACACTCATCACCAGCAGGCTCTACTACAGCAAAGCACTCTAAGCCGGCATCACCCAGAAACTCCTCCGGAAACTACAGAACATTCAAAACGCTGCAGCCAGACTGGTCCTCCACATCCCCCGCCGCAGCCACATCACCAAACACCTTCGAGAACTCCACTGGCCCCCAGTTGACAAAAGTATCACCTTGAAGCTCCTCACACATGCCTACAAAGCCCTCTTCGACGCAGGACCAGCATATCTGAACCACCACCTCTCATTCCACGTACCCACTAGACACCTCCGCTCCGCCCAGCTGTCCCTGGACACCGTCCCACAGATCCGCAAGACCAGAACAGGAGTAAGATCCGTCTCCTACCTCGCCGCCAAGACTTGGAACACCCTGCCCCTCCGCCTCAGGCAATCCCCGTCGCTGACCTAATTCAGCAAGGATCTCAAGACCTGGCTCTTTGACTTAACCCCTGCGCCCAGACGGATCAGCAGCCCCCTTCTTCCGCAGCGCCTTGAGACCCTCATACATGAGTAGTTGCGCTTTACAAACCCCCTAATTGATTGATTGAGCCACAAAGAGGGTCGGCTGCACCAAAGAGCAAGTGACTTAATAGGACAACATCCCCTCACACACACACTTAACACCTGTGGGGGGATAAATAAAGGACTTCCAGGAGAGGAAGAAGGTGAACTCAGACAAATGGATACTCAACATCATGCAAGTTTGATAATGCATGGAACTGAGCAGTCAACCACTAGAAAAAGGACCAAAGAAAGTGGTCCACACAAAGGAGAAAAAAACCAGACTACTACAAGAAAAAGAATTGCTAGAAAAAAAAAGAAGGCAATAGGAGTGCCCGAAAACGAGATTAACCAGGTAAAACTACTCAATAGAATTCTCAATATATATAAGCAAGACGGATCTCTACATCCTATATTAGACCTCTGTTTCTGAAATAAGTACATAAAAACACAAAAATTCAAAATGACAATGCTTTAGGATGTCATACCGCAGCTACAACAAGGAGACTATATGGCAACAATATATCTAAAGGATGCACATCTAGACACATCCCAATGAATCGCTTGCACGAAAAATACTTTTGATTTGTGGTGGACCGAACTCACTATAAATTCAGAGTGCTGACTTTCGGAATAAAATCAGCACCCAGTGTTTATAATGTGCCTGGCAGAAGTGGTGGCACATCTAAGAAGGCCAATGATACACGTATATCCTTACCAAGCCGACTGGCTGGTAAAAGCAAACTTCCTGTACAAGTGCAAAGCCACACAAACACAGTAATATCAGCGCTTCACAATCTGGGGTTTTCAATAAGCAGAGAAAACTCATCTGACAACCCAGAACAAGAGAAACACTTCCTGGGAGCAAGAATCAACCGAGGCGAAAGCATATCCTTGCGAGAAAAGAGTACTATCATTACTGCAAGAAACTCACCAATACCAGAAGGGTCAGTCCCTGACAGTGAGGACTGTGTGGAAGATGCTGGGGAAAATGGCCTCCTGCATACCTCTCATACCATATGCAGCACTACAAATGAGACCAATTCAGGAATGGGTACAAACTCAATAGTCACAAGCCACTGGGAGTTGGGAAGATCTAGTGGTTGTCACACAAAGGGTTTCAGGAGGAGATGACGCGGTGGAACTGAGCAAATATAGCAACTGGAAGCACATTCATATCTCCAACTCCCACAGTAACCATTACTACAGACGCCTCACATATGGGTTGGGTGGCTCATATGGGGAGACTCAAAATCAGAGGAATATGGAAAGCACAGGAAGCAGTGCCACACATAAACATACTGGAACTAAGAACAGTATTCCTAGTCTTAAAATCCTTTTAGAAACAGCTGTGGGGAAAATCATTACTAATCCAAACGGACAATACAAAAACAATGTTCTATCTCAAACAGCAGGGAGGTACAAAACCCTTTGTTAGCACAAGAAATCTGGAGGTAGGCCATCCAGATACAGATAAATATAACAATACATCTACCAGGGAAAGGCAACGTAGAAGCAGACAAACTGAGCAGACAGGCAACCACCTTGCTCGAGGGGGAACTGAATCAAACAGTACTCAAACAGATGTCCAGGCAATGGGGATCACCAGAAATAGACCTGTTACCAACTCCAGAGAACACAAACTGCCAATACTTTGCATCCAGACACCCACACCACCACTCTGTGTGGAATGCTCTGTCAATAAACCGGTCAGGGATATTTGCTTACGCTTTTCCCCGATCCCACTGTTATCCTTAGTAATCAACAAATGCAAACATTCATAAAAGACACTAATACCTATCGCCCCATAGTGGACAAAGCAAATCTGTGGTTCTCCGACATGATAGAGATAGCTCAGAACAACATGCAGAAACTACAGTAGACTAAAATATGCGTATTTAAAGATATATCTGAAAGAGACACGTTAGTGACAGATTCCTTACCTTAGAATATCCCCAGGCGTCAGGCTGGATCCGGAAAGTTTTGCGTAGCAGTACCCCTGCGCGTCGGTAGGCGGCGTCGTGCGGCTCCGCGCCCGCCGTCGGCGTCGCGATCGCCGGGATGACGTCGCGGCCAGTACTTAGACGCCGCCCATGCTCGCTGGCGTCAGTTCTTTCTTTTTCCGCGCCAGTAAGCGCAGATCCGGATTGAGCAGTGCCCCAGTCATTTTTTGACTGAGTATTTTTGTGACTTTTTGTCCAAGTTTTTCGAGTCGTTTCGACTCCAAAGGTGTCAGTAGGGATGCCCGGCTTCAAGCCATGCGGAGTCTGTAGTCGCATGATGTCGATTACGGATCCGCACCGTGAGTGTCTCTTCTGCCTGGGGCGCGGCCACAACCCCCAGTCGTGCCCAGAGTGTCGGTCCCTGGCCCCGAAAGCTTTGCGAGAGCGGTCTCGAAAGCTCCTCTAGGCCCGGCACTCGGCTCCGCGCCGCTCGAGGTCCCGGTCCCGTGAGAGGTCGCGGAGCCGTCATCATTCGTCGGGGTCAAAGTCTTCGTCCTCAGGTAAGGCGAAGCACAAGAGGTCTAAGAAGCGTCGCTCTAAGACCTCCCCTCGCCGGTCTCGTGACCCGGCCGAGGGTCCAGACGGTGCCGCCCCGCGGCTCCAGGGGTGCCCGCGCAGCCGACGCCGGCCTACCCGCCTCCTCCGGGTCCGACGTCGACTCCGGCCGAGATACAAGAGTTCCTGTCGGCCATGGCCCGCCTCTTCGGGCCTAAGGGTTCCCCCGGTGCGCCTTCGGGCCCCGCGGGCCCCAGTGGGAGTCCTCCCTCGGCACCACCGGCGGCTCCGGCCCCGGTGTCTCCGGCAGCTCCGGCTCCAGCGCCGCAGGACCCCCTCGGATCCAGGCCTGGATCCCGGTCGACGCCGGTTGACCTAACCACACCTCCACCGGCGCCGACCTCACCAGTACCGTTCACGGCGCAGTCCGAGGCCCCGGACGGCGCCGTCCCCAGGTTCTCCCGGACACGGAGCCGGGTCGACGTCCCTCGACGCCGATTCCGACGCCGATGGGACCCTTTTTCCCTCATGTCCCTCCTCCTTACTTTTCACCTGTTTTGGAGGACGAGGAGGACTGGGAGGGGTCGGAAGACCCTCTCACAGCTCAATGTGAGCCTTGTCAGGACTGGGCTGAGGAACTGGGGGATGCCAGTGGTCTGGACACCTCTCCTGACCTTGGCATGCTGTCTCCTCCTTCCGTGGCTACGGAGGAGGGAGCAAATTATGCAACGGTGTTGCGTAGGGCGGCTGCGGCCTTGCGCCCCGAGCTTCCTACGGTGGCTGTCAGGACTAACCTCCTGACGGAAGTGCTTCAGCCGGCGGCTACCTCTTCGGAGCCACTGCTGCCGTTCAACGACGCACTTTCGGACGTTCTTTTGGGCACCTGGTCCAGGCCCACCACAGGGGCTCCTGTGGACAGGACCGTAGCCCGACGCCATCGCCCGGCCCCGGGCGACCCTCTGTTCCTCTCCCAACACCCCACCCCCGAGAGCTTGGTTGTCCAAGCCTCTGCCTCTCAGAGCGCCTTCCCTACGGCTCCGCCGGATAGGGAATCCAAAAAACTGGACCAATTTGGGAAGAAGGTTTTTTCTTCCTCCAGTGCTGGCTTGCGGTCCGTGAACACCGCTTGCCTTTTGGGCCGTTACTCCCACTCTCTGTGGGATTCGGTGGCGCAAGTGCTGCCCCAGTGTCCTGAGGAGGTCCAGGCACTTCTCTCCCGTGCTATTGCAGAAGGGAGAGACGTAGCGAAGTTCACTATCAGATGTGGCCTAGACACCGCTGACTCGCTAGGCAGATCGCTTGCTACGACAGTGGCGCTGCGCCGTCACGCCTGGCTGAGGACCACTGGTTTCTCGGGCGATGTCCAAAACACCCTTATGGACATGCCCTTTGATGGTATCCGCCTTTTTGGCAATAAGGCAGACACCGCGCTGGAGCGCTTTAAGGACTCGCGGGCTACGGCCAAGTCCTTGGGCCTCTCCGCCTCGCGCCCTCTGCAGCAGTCTGCTTTTCGCCCCTTTCGTGGCCACGGAAGGGGCGCCCAGTCACGTCCACTGCCCAGCCACCGGCCCGCGCAGCAAACGCCTACGCGCGGCCGAGGACGTGGCTCCCGCCGAGGCGGGTCGGGTAACCAGTGAGCGGGTCAGGCCACCACCTCCGCCCCATCCGCGGCCTCCAAACCCTCCTAGTCCGTTCTTTCCAGTCCACAGCACGCCAGTGGGGGGCAGGGTTCGCCATCACCTTCCCCACTGGCGCACCATCACATCGGACAGGTGAGTTTTGGACATTGTCCGAAGGGGCTACTCCCTCCCCTTCGAGACTGCCCTCCAGCCATGCCACCTCAGCACCACCGCATGTCGGGGGACCATTTGGCACTTCTTCGACAGGAAGTTGCGGCCCTCTTGGCCAAGGTGGCCATCGAGCGCGTTCCGACCCCAGAAGTAGGGCGTGGTTGTTATTCCCACTACTTTCTGGTGCCCAAAAAAGACAAGGAGGACATGCGTCCTATCTTGGACCTCCGGAACGTCAATCGCTTCCACCGGAAGGAGAAGTTCAAGATGCTCACCCTAGCTCAGGTCTTGACTGCCCTCAACCCTGGAGACTGGATGGTAGCATTGGACTTGCAAAACGCATATTTTCACATCCCCGTCCTGCCGGCCCACCGGCGTTACCTGCGGTTCACAGTAGGCCTCGAGCACTTTCAGTTCACTGTGCTTCCCTTTGGCCTTACAAGCGCCCCTCAGGTGTTCACGAAGGTGATGGCGGTGGTCGCAGCTCATCTGTGCCGGTCAGGGGTTCCAGTCTTCCCCTACCTCGACGACTGGTTGCTGAAGGCGGGCTCATCCCAGGCAGTAGTCTCCCACCTCCAGACTACGGCTGGACTCCTGCACTCGCTGGGGTTCTCCATCAATGTGCCGAAGTCGCACCTGGTTCCTTCTCCACAGCTCCTTTTCATCGGAGCGGTTCTGGACACCACGCAGTTTCGGGCCTATCCTCCCGAACGGCGAGTCCAGGATATTCAGGCTATGATTTCGATCTTTCAGCCTCTATCCTGGGTTTCGGTACGGATGACCCTGAGGCTGCTGGGCCTCATGGCCTCCTGCATCCTGCTGGTCGATCATGCCAGATGGCATATGCGGGCTCTGCAGTGGGACCTGAAGTCCCAGTGGGCGCAGCATCAGGGGAACCTGTCCGATTACATCCAGATCTCGGAGGGAACTGCACAACAGTTGCAGTGGTGGCTCTCGAACCGGTAATGGGTCACGGGCAGATCCCTCTCCCTTCCCCAGCCAGAGCACACAGTTGTGACGGATGCGTCCCTTCTGAGATGGGGCGGTCACATGGGAGAGGGGGAGATCAGAGGCCTCTGGTCTCCGGCGGAGTCCCGGCTCAATATCAACCTTCTGGAGCTCCGGGCGATCCGACTTGCACTAAAGGCATTCCTTCCCTCTGTCAAGGGGAAGGTAGTGCAGGTGTTCACAGACAACACCACTGCCATGTGATACTGCAACGAACAAGGCGGGGTGGGGTCGTGGACCCTATGTCAGGAGGCTCTGCGTCTCTGGACATGGCTGGAACATCAGGGCATATTCCTGATGGTTCAACACCTGGCAGGTTCCCTGAATGCCAGGGCGGACGAACTCAGCCGCAGGTGCATGATGGATCACGAATGGCGTCTTCACTCGGAGGTGGCGCAAGGATTCTTTCTACAGTGGGGAGAGCCTTGGTTAGATCTATTCGCCACCGAAGAGAACGCGCAATGTCAGCAATTCTGCGCGTTGGAATTTCCAAGGCGGCACTCGCTCGGCGACGCTTTTCGTCGCGAGTGGAGTTGCGTTCTGTTGTACGCCTTTCCGCCTATACCACTTCTGCCCAGAGTGTTGAAGAAGATTCGGCGCGACCGGGCCCAAGTCATTCTTGTGGCTCCGGACTGGGCTCGAAGAGTTTGGTATCCCGAGCTACTCAGTATGAGCATCGATCCCCGATCCGTCTGCCTCTTCGGGAGGATCTTCTGTCGCAGCAGCAGGGGACGGTCCTCCACCCGAACCTGTCCAGTCTCCACCTCCTTGCATGGAGATTGAGCGGCGGCAGTTGATTCCTTTCGACTTGCCTCCCGAAGTTTGTGATGTGATTCTGGCAGCCAGGCGTCCCTCCACTAAGGTGGTATACGCCTGCAGGTGGAACAAGTTTGTGGCATGGTGCACAGCAAAGGCTGTGAATCCCCTCTCTGCCCCTCTTTCTGAGGTTCTTCTGTTCCTTCTTTCTCTGGCCCAACAGGGTTCTTCCCTGGGTACCATCAAGGGCTACCTTTGTGCAATCTCGGCCTTCCTCAGGCTTCCTGATCAGCCCTCCCTTTTCAAGTCCCCTGTTGTTAACAGGTTTCTTAAAGGCATTACACACCTTTTCCCTCCTGTTCCGTTTGTGATGCCTCAGTGGGACTTGAACTTGGTTCTTACCTTTTTAATGTGCGCTCCCTTTGAGCCTCTCCATAACTGTCCTCTTCGTCTTCTCACTCTGAAGACAGCCTTTCTGGTGGCTATCACCTCCGCTCGGCGGGTGAGTGAGCTCCAGGCTCTTTCTTGCAACCCCCCCTTTCTGTCTGTTCATCCAGACAAGGTTGTTCTTAGGACGCGTCCGTCCTTCTTGCCAAAGGTGGTTACTGCCTTCCACATTGGGCAGACCATCACTTTGCCCACCTTCTTTCCGCCTCCGCATCCTTCCAGAAAGGAAGAGAGGCTCCACCGTCTGGACCCAAAACGTGCGATTTTTTCTATCTGAACCGCACACAACAGTTCCGGGTGGACGACCAGCTCTTTGTTGGCTACGTGGGCGCCAAAAAAGGTCGGGCGGTACACAAGCGGACCATCTCCCGCTGGGTCGTCTTGTGTATCAAAGCCTGCTATTCTTTGGCTAAGAAGGAGCCCCCTGTTGGGCTACGTGCCCATTCCACCAGGGCGACAGCCGCCACCACGGCTTTGGGACGTGGTGTCCCATTGCAGGACATTTGTCAGGCAGCTACGTGGGCCTCGCTGCACACGTTTACCAAGCATTACTGCCTTGACAGCCAAGTCCGGAGAGACGGCTTCTTTGGCCGTTCTGTTCTCCGAGACTTCCTCGTCTGATCTTTGTTCGCAGACCCACCACCGGGGTTGGTATTGCTGGGGTATCTAGTCTAAGGTAAGGAATCTGTCACTAACGTGTCTCTTTCAGATGCACAAGTTACTAACTTGTGTAACGATATATCTGTAAGAGACAGTAGTTAGTGACAGATTCCTTACCGCCCCACCCATCCTCCCTGCGAACTGATTTCTAGGGTTAAGGACATCCCTTTCAGGGCCCTAGTTTTCAGACACCAGTGTCAGTTTCTTGCATGGCTCTGCGTTTCTGGCGCGGAAAGTCGTGTACAGAACTGACGCCAGCGCGCATGGGCGGCGTGTAAGTATTGGCCGCGACGTCATCCCGGCGATCACGACGACGGACGCGGAGCCGCACGACGCCGCCTACTGACGCGCAGGTGTACTGCTACGCAAAACTTTCCGGATCCAGCCTGACGCCTGGGGATATTCTAAAGTAAGGAATCTGTCACTAACTACTGTCTCTTACAGATATATCGTTACACAAGTTAGTAACTTGTGCATTTAGTAGCATTTCTTCAAAACCCTGTAATCAAAAAATAGCCCCACCAAGAATTCCAGCACCAACTTTGAACTTGAATTTAGTACTAACACAACTAATGAGGAAACCATTTGAACCACTTCACAAGGCCTCTTTAAAATTGGTCACACCATAGACTGCTTTCTTTAGCTCAACAACATCTCTTCGAAGAGTGATTTGCAAGCGCTCACAATCCAAGAAACATACATGCATATACACACAGACAAGATAGTCATGAGGACAGACCCACACTTTACCAAAGGACATCTCACATTTTCACATAAACCAAACCATCCAAATGGCTAGTTTCTTCTAGGAGCCAAAGACTCCAGATCAAAGAGCACTATATACACTAGACGGCAGGATAGCGCTAATGTACTATATGGAGAAGACAAAATCAGTTAGTAAAGGAAAACAACTATTATCTTTTGTCGACAGTAACAAGGGGAAACCAGTTACAAAAAAAAATACCATTGCAAGGTGGATTACACAAATAATCCAAATGTGTCACACATCAGCTAGCATACAACTACAAATCAAACCTAGAGCACACTCTACATGTAAGAAAGGAGCAACAATAGCCTTTCTGGGAAATATACTGTTGCATGACATTTGCATGGCAGCCACTTGGTCATTAGGGCATACTTTCACAAAGCACTATTGCATAGACATACAAATGTACAACGAAGCGTAAGTGGGATACTATTGCATAGACATACAAATGTACAACGAAGCGTAAGTGGGATAGAGGGTGCTAAAACATATATTTACAAGCTCAAACTCTTCTCCGACCCAACCTCCACAAGGATCAAAACCACTTTAAATTCAATGAAACAGCATGTGACTCCAGAAAAGATTCACACTACAAAAGGAAATGGTTTCTTATCTGTAGAAGTCGTTTTGCAGCTTGAAGCATTTTCTAGATTCTAATGCAACCCACCCACCTCCCCTGGAGATGGAGCAGAAGTGAACAAAAAAACCTAAGAAAAAAAAATTTAATCTGAAAATTGCGACCACATGTGGAAGCTTACTTAGAGGGCATATGATGTCAGGAGAGGCTGGATTAGGCACTAAATGGTGGGACAGTTGTAGCCCCAAAGAAAACCAAAGAAGGACTACTAATGCAAAGGAGAATTCGGAACCCAACCACTAGATGGCAGAATAATGCACAGCATGTGAATCCTGAAAATTCTTCAAGCTGCAGAACTGCTCCTACAGATAAGAAACCATTTCAAATTTACCTTTTATTGGTATGGTATACTTATAACTCTTGGGGTATTTCCTTCAAAGTGCTAGTATATTGATCTTCTATTTGGGTGCTGCTTAGGGACAGATTGCCACCTTATACATGCTTGAGCTTTGACAACATCCCGATCATGCGCAGGCATGTTATCTGTCAAAATGTTAATTTATTCACATTATTATTGATCCACTGTACCCCAGTTGGTTAAATATTGGTTCACATTTTTATGCCTCTTATATAATGTAAAATTCAATTTTCATCAAAGGTTTATGCAGGTGGCACCTCCATTAGGGCGCAGGAGCGTCGCCCACTGCTTTCTCGCAGTATGAGAAGCAGAAACATAAAATGGTAAAACTACCATTTTATGTTTCTGCTTCTCGCACTGCGGAAAGCAGAAGGGTATGCCTGGTTGGGGGCGGGCGGGTGGGCGGGTCGGAGAGGAGAGGAGTGGCTTGCCCAATGTTGCGGGTCCTGGCAGTTTGGTCGGCCCTCTGGAACCACTCCTGTGAGTCATGCCGGCCACGACTGGGATTATGCCTAAAATAGACAATAAATTCTAACTTAAATATTTGTCAAAAAATATTCGTCTACTGGGCATGTAGAACCACAAAAATCAAAGTTGGTAATTTATTTATTTTTTTGCAGTTTTATATTACTCGCATTTGACCCGAAGGTATCAGAGCGCTTTTCATGTACACAAGTTGCATTACAGACGGACACATTCATTTTTAGGCACGGGAGATTAAGTGATTTGCCCAGAATCACGGGATGTTTGAGTCTCCCGCCACACTCGAACCTGGTTCCCCAGCTTCGAAGTCTGCTGCTCTAGCCGTTAAGCCATGAGTTGAGTGTGGCTGTTAGGTTGATGCTTACCCTTTCTCAAAGAAAAGTAAACATCAAACCCCTGGATTTCCTACTAATTTTCAACCCTAGAAGAACATAAGACTCTTATTTTAGAAAAAGAGGCTCTTTTCTAGTTCGATTCTGCCAGCAGGATTACCATGGGATTTGAAAACAAATAATTACATTTCTCCATCATTTGATGGGACTGATGAGTTCGAGAATGTTAAGGCCTATCTTATTTTAGAAAAGAGGATCATCTATTTTGTTGACCACAGATAGTGTACACTGGAAATAGGTGGTCACCTCCAAGCATTCTGATTACATGTTTAAAATGTCAGGTATGTCTTAGAAAAAAAAAAAATTAAATGACATAACAGGAGGCCTATGAAAAACCGCAATATAATTACAGAAGTACACAAATCTGAAAGAGACACGTTAGTGACAGATTCCTTACCTTAGAATATCCCCAGGCGTCCGGCTGGATCCGGAAAGTTTTTTGCGTAGCAGTACCCTTGCGCGTCGGTAGGCGGCGTCGTGCGGCTCCGCGTCCGTCGTCGGCGTCGTGATCGCCGGGATGACGTCGCGGGCAGTACTTAGACGCCGCCCCTGCGCGCTGGCGTCAGTTCTTCTTTTTCCGCGCCAGCAAGCGCAGATCCGGGAAGAGCAGTGCCCTGGTCATTTTTTGACCATACTTTTTGGTGAATTTTTTCACTGTTTTTCTCTCTCAAGGTGTCGTAGGGATGCCCGGTTTCAAACGTTGCGGCGCCTGTGCTCGGATGATGTCCGTCACCGACCCGCATTGGGAGTGTCTCTTCTGCCTCGGCCGAGGCCACGACACGGAGTCTTGTACCGACTGCCAGGCCCTCAACCCGAAAGCTTTGCGAGAGCGGTCTCGAAAGCTCCTCGAGACCCGGCATTCGGCTCCGCGGAAGCCCCGGTCGCGTGAGAGGTCCAGGGGTCGATCGCGGAGTCCACACCGGTCGTCGGCGTCGAAGTCTTCTTCGTCCGGTAAGTCGAAACACAAGAAGTCCAAAAGCATCATCGCTCTAGGACTTCGCCTCGCCGGTCTCGCGACTCGGCTGAGGCCCCTCCCGGCACCGTCCCCGCGGCCCCGGACATGCCTGTGGAGTCGCCCCCGCCATACCCGCCCTTCCCGGGTTCGGGGGCGGATCCGGCCAAAGTGCAGGAATTCCTGTCGGCCATGGCCCGCCTCTTCGGGCCTCCAGGCCCCTCCGGTGCGCCTTCGGGCCCCGCGGGCCGGATGGGGTTGCTCCGGCGTCGCCGGCGGCTCCGGCGTCGCCCGTGCCTCCAGCCTCGATCCCGGCGCCGGCTTCGGCTCCGGCCTCGATCACGGCTCCACAACCCCCATCGACGCCGGTCGACCTAACGACACCCCCGCCGGCGCCGATGTCTCCGGTGCCGTTCTCGACGCCGCCCTGGGCTCCGGGCGGCGTCGTCCCCCAGTTCCTTCCGGCTCCGGACATGGACCCGGAACGACGTCGCTCGACGCCGGTTCCGGCACCGATGGGACCTTGGGTCCCAAATGTCCCTCCTCCTCCCTATTTTGAACCAGAGGAGGACCAGGAGGACTGGGAGGGGTTTGATGACCCTCTGGCACGACAGTGTCAGTACGATGAGGACTGGACAGAGGGTCTAGGGGAGGCCAGTGGTCTGGATACTTCCCCTGACACTGGCATGCTGTCAACTCCCGTGGCTACGGAGGAGGGAGCCAATTTTGCTACGGTGTTGCGTAGGGCTGCTGGGGCCTTACGTCTCCAGCTCCCTACTTTGACGGTCAAGACTAACATCTTGACAGAGGTGCTTCAGCCGGCGGCCTCCTCTGCGGAGACTGTGCTGCCGTTTAACGACGCCCTCACTGACGTTCTTTTGGGCGCCTGGTCCAAGCCCAACACAGGGGCTCCTGTGGATCGGAACGTGTCACGACGCCATCGCCCAGCTCCGGGCGACCCCTGTTTCTCTCTGTTCACCCCACTCCTGAGAGCTTGGTTGTCCAAGCCTCCGCTTCCCAAACCGCCTTCCCTACCGCTCCTCCGGATAGGGAATCCAAACGCCTGGATCAATTTGGGAAGAAGGGTTTTTCTTCCTCCAGTGCTGGCTTGTCTTTTGGGCCGATATACCCACTCCCTGTGGGATTCGGTGGCGGATGTTTTGCCCCAGTGTCCTGAGGAGGTCCAGACACTGCTTTCCCGCGCCATTGCGGAAGGAAGGGATGCGGCTAAATACACAATACGTTGTGGCCTTGACACCGCCGACTCGCTGGGCAGGTCTATTGCAACGACGGTGGCGCTCAGACGCCACGCCTGGCTGAGAACCACTGGTTTTTCAGGGGATGTCCAGAATACTCTCATGGACATGCCCTTTGATGGGGTCGGTCTTTTTGGGTCCAAAGCAGACCATGCGTTGGAGCGCTTTAAGGACTCACGGGCTACTGCCAAGTCCCTGGGCCTTTCTGCTACACGCCCTCCGCTGACTTCTGCTTTTCGCCCCTATCGTGGCCACGGTAGGGGCGCCCCTTCACGTCAGCAGCCCAGCCACCGGCCCGCGCAGCAGGCGCCTTCGCGTGGCTGAGGACGTGGATTCCGCCGTGGCGGATCGGGCAACCAGCGTGCGGGTCAGGCCACCACCTCCAACCCGTCCGCGGCCTCCAAGCCCTCCTAGTCCCTCCTTTCAGGTGCACAGCACGCCAGTAGGGGGCAGGGTCCGCCATCACCTTCCCCACTGGCGTACCATCACCTCGGACAGGTGGGTCTTGGACATTGTCCGAAGGGGCTACTCCCTCCCCTTCGAGACCACCCCCCCAGCCATGCCACCTCAATTCCACCGCATGTCAGGGGATCACTTGGTTCTTCTACAGAAGGAAGTCACGGCCCTCTTGACCAAAAGGGCCATCGAGCGTGTTCCGACCCCAGAAGTAGGGCGTGGTTGCTACTCCCACTACTTTCTGGTGCCCAAAAAGGACAAGGAGGACATGCGTCCTATCTTGGACATCCGGAACGTCAATCGCTTCCTCCGGAAGGAGAAGTTCAAGATGCTCACCCTAGCTCAGGTCTTGACTGCCCTCGACCCTGGAGACTGGTTGGTAGCGTTGGACTTGCAGGACGCATATTTCCACATCCCCGTCCTGCCGGCCCACCGGCGTTACCTTCGGTTCACGGTAGGCCCCGAGCATTTTCAGTTCACCGTGCTCCCCTTTGGCCTTACCAGTGCCCCTCGGGTGTTCACGAAAGTGTTGGCGGTGGTCGCAGCTCATCTGCGCCGGGCAGGGGTTTCAGTCTTCCCCTACCTCGACGACTGGTTGCTGAAGGCGGGCTCGTCCCAGGCAGTCGTCTCCCACCTCCAGACTACGGCCGAACTCCTGCACTCGCTGGGGTTCTCCATCAATGTGCCGAAGTCGCATCTGATTCCTTCTCCACAGCTCCTTTTCATCGGAGCAGTTCTGGACACGACGCAGTTTCGGGCCTATCCTCCCGAACGGCGAGTCCGGGATATTCAGGCTATGATTCCGATCTTTCAGCCTTTATCCTGGGTTTCGGTACGGATGACCCTGAGGCTGCTGGGCCTCATGGCCTCCTGCATCCTGCTGGTCAATCATGCCAGATGGCATATGCGGGCTCTGCAGTGGGACCTGAAGTTCCAGTGGGCGCAGCACCAGGGCAACCTGTCCGATCACGTCCAGATCTCGGAGGGGACTGCAAAACAGTTGCAGTGGTGGCTCTCGAACCGGCAATGGGTCATGGGCAGGTCCCTCTCCCTTCCCCAGCCAGAGCACACAGTTGTGACGGACGCGTCCCTTCTGGGATGGGGCGGTCACATGGGAGAGGCGGAGATCAGAGGCCTCTGGTCTCCGGCGGAGTCCCGGCTCCATATCAACATTCTGGAGCTCCGGGCGATCCGACTTGCACTCATGGCATTCCTTCCCTCTGTCAAAGGGAAGGTAGTGCAGGTGTTCACAGACAACACCACCGCCATGTGGTACTGCAACAAACAAGGCGGGGTGGGGTCTTGGACCCTTTGTCAGGAGGCTCTGCGCCTCTGGACATGGCTGGAACATCAGGGCATGTTCCTGATGGTTCAACACCTGGCAGGTTCCCTGAACGCCAGGGCGGACGAACTCAGCCGCAGGTGCATGATGGATCACGAATGGCGTCTTCACTCGGAAGTGGCGCAAGGACTCTTTCTACAATGGGGAGAGCCTTGGTTAGATCTATTCGCCACCGAAGAGAACGCGCAATGTCATCAGTTCTGCGCGTTGGAATTTCCAAGGCGGCACTCGCTCGGCGGCGCTTTTCGTCACGAGTGGAGTTGCGGTCTGTTGTACGCCTTTCCGCCTATACCACTTCTACCCAGAGTGTTGAAGAAGATTCGGCACGACCGGGCCCAAGTCATTCTTGTGGCCCCGGACTGGGCTCGAAGAGTTTGGTATCCCGAGCTACTCAATATGAGCGTAGATCCCCCGATCCGTCTGCCTCTTCGGGAGGATCTTCTGTCGCAGCAGCAGGGGACGGTCCTCCACCCGAACCTGTCCAGTCTACACCTGCTTGCGTGGAGATTGAGCGGCGGCAGTTGATTTCTTTCGACTTGCCTCCCGAAGTTTGTGATGTGATTCTGGCAGCCAGGCGTCCCTCCACTAAGGTGGTATACGCCTGCAGGTGGAACAAATTTGTGGCATGGTGCACAGCAAAGGCTGTGAATCCCCTTTCTGCCCCTCTTTCTGAGGTCCTTCTGTTCCTTCTTTCTCTGGCCCAACAGGGTTCTGCCCTGGGTACCATCAAGGGTTATCTTTGTGCTATCTCGGCCTTCCTCAGGCTCCCTGATCAGCCCTCCCTTTTCAAGTCCCCTGTTGTTAACAGGTTCTTAAAAGGCATTACACACCTCTTCCCTCCTGTTCCGTTTGTAATGCCTCAGTGGGACTTGAACTTGGTTCTTACCTTTTTAATGTGCGCTCCCTTTGAGCCTCTACATAACTGTCCTCTTCGTCTTCTGACTCTGAAGACAGCCTTTCTGGTGGCCATCACCTCCGCTCGGCGGGTGAGTGAGCTCCAGGCTCTATCTTGCAAACCTCCCTTTCTGTCTGTTCATCCAGACAAGGTTGTTCTTCGGACGCGTCCGTCCTTCTTGCCGAAGGTGGTTACTGCCTTCCACATTGGGCAGACCATCACTTTGCCTACCTTCTTTCCGCCTCCGCATCCTTCCAGAGAGGAAGAGAGGCTCCACCGTCTGGACCCAAAACGTGCGCTCTCGTTCTATATCGACCGCACAAAACACTTCCGGGTGGATGACCAGCTCTTTGTTGGCTACGTGGGCGCCAAAAAGGTCGGGCGGTGCACAAAAGAACCATCTCCCGCTGGGTTACCTTGTGCATCAAGACCTGCTATTCTTTGGCTAAGAAGGAGCCTCCTGTTGGGCTGCGTGCCCATTCCACCAGGGCAACGGCTGCTACCACGGCCTTGGGCCGCGGTGTTCCGCTGCCGGTTATTTGTCAGGCAGCTACGTGGGCCTCGCTGCACACGTTTACAAAGCATTACTGCCTTGACAGTCAGGTCCGGAGGGACGGCTTCTTTGGCCGTTCTGTCCTCCAGGACTTCCTTGTCTGATCTTTGTTCATAGACCCACCACCGGGGTTGGTATTGCTGGGGTATCTATTCTAAGGTAAGGAATCTGTCACTAACGTGTCTCTTTCAGATGCACAAGTTACTAACTTGTGTAACGATATATCTGTAAGAGACAGTAGTTAGTGACAGATTCCTACCGCCCACCATCCTCCCCGTTCTGCGAACTGATTTCTAGGGTTAAGGACATCCCTTTCAGGGCCCTAGTATTTTTCAGACACCTATGTCAGCTTCTTGCATGGCTCTGCGTTCCTGGCGCGGAAAGTCGTGTACAGAACTGACGTCAGCGCGCAGGGGCGGCGTCTAAGTACTGCCCGCGACGTCATCCCGGCGATCACGACGCCGACGACGGACGCGGAGCCGCACGACGCCGCCTACCGACGCGCAAGGGTACTGCTACGCAAAAAACTTTCCGGATCCAGCCTTACGCCTGGGGATATTCTAAGGTAAGGAATCTGTCACTAACTACTGTCTCTTACAGATATATCGTTACACAAGTTAGTAACTTGTGCTTTAAGTACAGTATGGTTAAGAATTAAAACCAACCCACCGCAGAGATTTGCAAGATAGTTATCTCCGCAATCCATTTGTTGCATAAGGGCCATGTAAACCAAAGCAGGGGCTCGCTCTTTTTATTTTATGTAATGGCGGGCGCAACATATTTTTTGTGACGGAGTCCACAGACCAGAAATGGATGCCGTGGACGGCCTCCTTCCAATCAAATTCCATTATTTTATTTTAATTTGGGTCAGCTGATTGCGAACCATCCGATTGCTAAGAGTCCAGTTATCTCTAACTCTTTAACCATTTCAAGCCCACTTCACACATTTCTGTAATGCTAATTTGTTGTAAAGTACTGAACCAATTTACACCGCAGCAAGTTAAGTAACGCTCTACGTTTAGCTGGGTTTTTAGGTCGAGCCTGGGCAGCGCATGCGCTGTTCTGCGAGGCATGCTGTATTAGAGTACACACTTGAAGCTCCGCCCACTCTACGCTGCCCATATTTTTCATTGGCTTGTGTCATTGTCCTTTTGTAAATGCTGGCTTCTGATTCGTTAATAGGCTTGTTAGTCCAAGCTTAGTACCGCCTTGTCTTCATTTGTAACCTCCCATGAGGGCTTGCCCTTTTACTTCTGTTGTTACACGGTATGTCTTATTTGGTCTGTAAGCATTATTTTCTTTGATGAGTTTCTCCTTCTCAAGTCACAACATGCTTTCCTTCAACATTCAGTGTGCCATGCGCGCTTTCACTTTCCAAGCAGCCCGGGACAATGGCGGCCGCATCTTTGAAATGAAATAGATCTCGCATTTAGAAGAGTTTGAGCTATTGGCATTGTGAATGACAATGCCTTTTATTTGTGTTAATTATCAAAACGGATAAATAAAAGGCATTGTCATTTACAATGCCAATAGCTTAAACTCTCGCAAATGTGAGACCTATTACATTGCAAATGCGTGTTTTTTTCTGTAGCGGAGAGCCTGCAATAATGTCAACCCAATCGTTTGTTTAACCTACCAATACACCGCCTCTTGTCTGAAACTACATAATGAAACAAAATCATATGAACTTTATATAGTTCGTTTTGTATTTATTCGTCGAAGAGCTGCACAGTTTAATAGCTATTTAAAAACGTCAGTTCTCTGTTCTGTTTAACTTTGTTTTTTATTTTTGTGATGCTGAATGCTCTGCATAATTCTGCTGTTTTATTAAGATCATCCTAGTATGTTGTTTTTTGCAGTAAACTTTCCCATGTGGAGCTTGTGCCAACTTTATTTCCGATTACGTTAACCACGTAATAACATTTGCTACACCTTAGACACCATCTTTCCATTATGTTTGGCTGTGCGAGTGGCCCGACATTAAAACAGTCAAGAAGTTCCTGATCGCTTTGCGGCCAGAAGTGAGAGAACCTCAAAAATAGATAAAATATTCCAATTAGTGTGTTTTTTTTACCCTAGCATTTTGGTATCCAATATATACCAAATTCCTTTTTAGGGATGTCTGAAGTGGCACTATCTGTTGCCATGGATGGTAGTGAGAGAGATGCAAAGAGTTCATTCAATATATTTTCTTATCTGAAAGAAAGACTGCACTCTGAGGCCTATGATGTATTGACCAGATGTCAACGCAGGCCTTAAAACGTTAAATTGCAAAAGGATAACACAGCATGAGGTCAGACCCTTCCTACTAGAATGTAATTAGATGGCTACATTTTACTGCAGAGATGCTTCTTGCTCGTCTGAATGGAAACCATTTGCAAGCAGTATCTGAGGGCTTTGGTGACTGGTGAACATCACCTTATGGTTCTCACATTCAAGGTCAAATCAGCACATGCCTTTCAGTGAAATAATTTCAGAAAATGCCAGTACCACTCATGGCAGTTCAGACTGGACTTTTCCTATTGGAGCAGGGTCAAGACTGATGGGTCTAATCTGATTTGGCATGGTGGGCAAAAGAACAATGGGTTAGAATGCTACCCTGAGTAATTGTGAGGGGTTAGACTTAGTGCAAGCATCTCCCCATCACCTTTTTGTGTATTTTATGTGATGCCCTAAGTGGCCAAGGGTATGCCCAGATGTGGGTCACTTGCTCACTGTGTCACTTGAATCAAGCCACACCCAAAGGAAAAGCTCAATCAGGGCTAAACCAGTCTTGGGTTGCTTGTGTTCCGGTTCAGAGAGGACGTGACTTGGCAGTTTGAGCTGGACTGCTCTTATTGGAGCAGGGTCAAGACCAATGTTCCCCCTAATTTTATTCCTCTGTGTGCGGCAATGAAAGATCTCTGTGCACCAAAGCCAAAGTTGTGTCGGGGATTAGTCAGTCATGTATGAGACTATGCCTCACACTTTATCTGACCTGTGACTGATGTATCTCAACCATAACTATTGGATTAGGAAAGGTACTCGCCTTCTAATAGGTCTCCATGATACCCAATACAACAGAGTACCCTGAAAAAGAAACCATAGGTATCGGCATCTTTCTCTGCTTCCTCTCCTTCACTTAAGAAACCCCTTCTCTGTGGGCTTCGGAATTCTCTGGCCCCGAGTTGAAGTAGATGTGTACAAAGCTTGACTCCCCTCAGTGGACGGCTGTAGGCTAGTCCTTCGTGATCTGATACAGAGGAGGATGAGCCACTGAAGGCTCAAGCCAGATGACTGGCTTTGATTCAGCGCAAGGTCCTCTTGAACCCTGGCGCCCAAAAAGAGCCAAGCCTTCATGAGGTTTCTGCCTACCAATACGCTCTAACCTCATGCACCAAAAGTTTAAAACAAAGCAGGACTATGATGTAAAGCAGGCAAGAGGAAGATGCACCCATCTTGTGGAGGAACTGCACAATGTGAATCTAGAAAGCCTGTGCTCAATCCCAGCTCTATTTCACCCAATTTTTGTGATTCTATGCAAATATTTTATTTCATTGAGCCTCCTTTTTCTTCATTATTACATGAGACAGCACGTTCAAATGTGTGAGTCCCGAATGTGCGCTGGACAAAATCCTGCTGTGTTTGACTTAATAGACTAAAAGGTTGCTCTAGAGGTGGGCGAGCCGCTGAAAGCTCGATTCAAGTGCCTAGCTCTGGCTCAGCTCAAGATCCTTCTGGCTCAGCTCAAGGTCCTCTTGGACCCTCGAGCCCAAAATGAGCTGAACTTTCGCAGGAGACAATATGGACTCGTAGCCTTTAACTGACGACCATGGCACATGGGAAACGGGGTTCAAATCTCACTGTGCTGAAAAAAAAACGTTTTTAGCAGGCGGTTTCTGTTGTGAAGAGCTCTTATGTCCTTGGGTTAGGTTTGCGCTGTGAGCTGTGCAAACCTGTAAAAAAAAAAAAAAAAGTGAATTCTGCTTGTCACCTACTTTCTAATCTCATCCTTCAAGAATTACGAAACAAAGCATTAACCTTTGATGTCAAAGATACCAATCTATTGGTCTAATTGCAGTGTGATACTGGAAAATCTAGAATCAATCCCAGCTTCCCTGCTTGACCAAATTGTGTGATCAAAGGTAAATATTTTATTTCACCAAACCTGCTGATTCGTCTGGGTGTTGAGGTTCAGTCGAAGAGCCAGGTCTTGAGGTCCTTCCTGAATTGGGTCAATGACGCGAATTGCCTGAGGGGCAGGGTGTTCCAGGTCTTGGCGTTGAAGTAGGAGAAGGATCTCCCTCCACTTTTGGTCTTGTTGATCCATGGGACGGAGGCCAGGGCAAGTTGAGCGGAGTTGTCTGGCGGGTGTGTGGAATGCAAGACGTTGGTTCAGATATTCTGGTCCTGCGTCGTGGAGAGCTTTGTAGGCTTGTGTGAGGAGCTTGAAGGTGATTCTCTTGTTGATTGGGAGCCAGTGGAGTTGTCGGAGGTGTTGTGTTATGTGGCTGCGGCGAGGGATGTCAAGGACCAGTCTGGCTGTGGGGTTTTGGACGTTCT